>CM040121.1:110910121-112110121 GCA_022559845.1 Amorphophallus konjac
GTCCGCCTCTGCACCCGGTCCTGCTGCTACTCGAGGCCGCACGCGTGTCACCAGTCGGTCCAAGTGCTCCTCTGGACGCTCGCCCACCGCAAGTCCCGTCCGTCGCAACCCCAGGCTGTCCTGGAGAGCTGCCCGCGGAAGAAGCGTGGTCTGCCGACGTGTCGTCTGGAGCGCGAGCCCCAACGTCCTCTCGGCCATGCCGCGGTAATCAGGAAAGGAGATCCCAGTCACCGGCAGACCGTGCACCTGCAAACCAGTGAGCCTGGCCACGTCCTCTAGCGTAGGGACCATGTGACCCCACGGGAAGAGGAACGTGCGACTCGCCGGATCCCAGCGGTCGTGCAGGGCATAGAGGAGAGGTGTGTCAAAGCGACACACCTCAATACTGAGGAATGGGGCGAACCCCATGGCAGCAAGCCTCTCTCGCTGAAAGTCCGGCAGTGCAAGATACACTGACCGAACCTGCAGCCAGGAGATACGGGTCCGACGCTTTCCCTGCATTCATTCATTCATCTCATTAGTTTCATATTTCTTAATAACAAAAGAAAGGGGTGTTCCTCATTTTTAGTTGTTCAACGGCCTTCCCCTGGCCGTTTTGTTGCCTATGACGGCCCGCCATGGGCCGTCTTATTTTATGATGTTTTGAATAACACGGCCATTCCTGGGCCGCTATTCCATTCACAACGGTTGTCCATGAACCGTTGTTCTGATGAATCATTCAACGGCCCTCCCAGGGCCGCGGTTCTACTTTGAACGGTCAAATGGGGACCGTATTGTTCTGAATGCCCAGGGTTGCCACGTTATGGTCAACGGCCACTCCTGGGCCGTGTTGGGTCTATTTTGCGGTCCTTTGAGGACCGTCATTACGTCATCTCCTCAAACGATGGCGAAGCGCCATCCCCCGCCGCCGTGGAATCCCTTAACCCCCATTCCCCCGTGCTATACAATGGAAAAAGGACCTACCTCCGAGTCACGACGCCTTCTCGCCGGGCGCGGCGCCTCCGCCGCCGGCTCGTCGCCTTCCGGCTCGTCGGCTCCACGCTCGCCGTCGGAACCACTCTCGCTCTCCTCCACGAGCGCGAGGGCGAGATCATCCGCCGAGAAGTCCATCGTCCCGGCTTCTTCCCCCGGAGCAACCGCCTCCGACCGCCGCCGCTCGTCGCCGTCGCCATCCACCGCCATCGCGAGGGAGAGAAATCCCGAGAAAGAGAGGAAGAGGGTGATGGAAAGGAAGAGGAGAGAGGCCATTGTGAGAGAGGGAGAGCACGAGAGAAAAGAGAGAGAGAATGAGAGTGTGGGAGAAAGGGGGGGTCGCTCCTCCTTCCTCTTCTTCTTCTCTCTTCCTGCCGTTACGGTGGGAGGAGGGAAGGAGAAGAGGTTTATATTTTTGAACCGACGTTGAGAATGGCGGTCTAGCGATAGACCGCCATACAATTAGAACGGCTACCTTAAGACCGTTATTATGCAAACGGTTACTTATCATTAAACGGCCCTCCTATGACCGTTAAGAATCCATATGGCGGTTTACCATGAGCCGTCCAACTTAAGAACGGTCCCCTATGAGCCGTTTAACTGTTGAATGTATCATTGTTGTGAAATTCATGTGCCAATGAGTTTTGATTGCAGTTAAAGCTAAACAACATCAATGTCCCGCCGTTACGCCTGCACAGGTAAGTCAGGTATGGCCCTCAATCCCTCAAAACTCTTATTGCATTACTATATGGTAATAAACATCTATCTCGAGAACCAGTCGATTCTTCACGCATTCTAGGATCTGACGTTCCCCGTCAACAAAAACACATGATGATCTAGGTATGCGTGTCTAATCTTCGGAAAGGCCGCTAAGTTGGAAGAAGTCAGGGGACGACGGTTCTCTCTTGCACGCTGTGGTTGCAAGAAGTGTCCTGACCCTGACTCATTCAGTTCTGCAATAATATTCTCGAGTATTTTATATTTTTATCCTTTGTTTGCATTCGATTTTACATGTTTCTTTCTTTTAGCCCAGCATGCATCACAAGCACCTTTTGAGCATTCACGACCTACGGTCTGCCTGAGAAATGATCTTGCGTATGATTGACTGTTTTCTGTGTTCCATGTCCCACCGAAGGAATAATTCCACTCCAAAATTAGAAGGTATTTCTTTAGACCTAATTGTTCGGTTCTGATGAATTAAGTGTTTCCCTCGTCTGGAGTTTTAAAATCCTTTTAATTTCGCTATTGCCAGCTTCTATATCGCCTCATTTAGGACCACAGCTTGTCCGCCGACGAGGCCGCTCCTTGCTCTTTTACCTTAGTTCCTCCAGATTCAGGTTTAACACTCAGTCCCACAGTACCTTGCAAATTGGTTCGAAGGTTGCCGGAAGATTTCTATGGCTTATTGGTATGAAACGGGTGTCGTATTGCCTTAACGCTCGCTTTTGCAGTCCACTCCGCTTCATCTCCGCTACAACTCCATGTTCCATGACGCCTCCACTACACCTCCGCTCGTTCCCTTGCAAGGCGGACGTTAAGGAGGGGCATCTGTTGACACCCGTTTTTTTACCGATGAATCGAATCAGTTCCTGCGTCTCAGTTATTGATGTCCCGAACAGTCAATCACATGAAAGATTATTCCTCTGGCAGTATTTTGGGCTCTTCCCAGCGAAGAAGGCCTCCCTCCCTCTCATTGGATTTAACGGTCTGTTATGAACCGTGTTTCTCAATATAACGGTCCCCACTTGGCCGTTGTGTTCCGCTGCCCCGGGTTATTTGTATCTCGTGATACGCTTTTTTATAGCGGCTCAATGCCAACCGTTATAGTCAATATAGCGGTCGTCCCTGGGCCGTCATTATTTGCCGACAAGAAAAGGGTTCAGAGGCCCGACAGTCGGTCATAGCCACGTGCTTCACGAAAAGTTGTTTGTCCGGGCGTTGACTCCTCTTTGAGTATAACGGTTTTTCTAGGACCGTCATGTATATTGAACGGTCCCTCCAAGACCGTCATATATGTTTGGCGGCCTTCGTAAGACCGTCATTTTTAAGGCCACCCAGATTAGACCCCCGTGATTCCAGGCGGATTAAGAGGAGAATGTCGTTGGCAATATTGACACGATGCTCTCATTTACCGGCCTTTGACCGACCATCATTCCCCTTAACCCCTGATTAAGCTCGAAGCCGTGGGCTCTATATATAGCTCACGGGTTCTGACAGAAAGAAAGGGGGGGGACCATCACGAAGTGCTGTCGAATTCCATCGCCAAATCTCATACAGCATACGCCCGTTCGTCAGGGAGTGGGGGCCTTCTACATCCCTCGCAGGCCCCCGGTGCAGGGAACTTCACGCTTCGTGTCTTTGTGTTTCCTTCTCTGTTTGCTCACCACACACGCCTTTTCTTCACTGCATCACACATCACATACATCATTTCGTTGGCATTTCTTATCTTTCCTACTATTTCCGGCGCCCTAAACGGGGTTTCAAAACCTCCAGGTATCGCCGGGCCATGTTCTTCCTTTGCTTTATTTCAATTAGTACACCTACTACACCATCATTTAGCTAATCTCCGTTTATCTGTGTGTTTCACCGTTTGCTTTCAGGTCAGCAACCAAAAGCACGAGGCCCGCACCTTCTGGCCGGCCAGGAGGAGTGGAGGAACGGACCCGCATTCTCCCGTAGCTTCCGAGTCCCGGCGCTTTCACCGGGTGGCGATCACGGTCAACAGCTTCATCTTTCCTCCTGTTGTTTTTTTATCTCTTCAATATTATTTAACTCGAGGAGGAATAACATATCAACACACACGAGGGTGTCAAAGGGGAAAGGGCACACAAGGGTGCCAATGGAGATGGTAATCAACAAAGAAAACAGTGGAAGTCCCACCGTGATCGCCAATTTGTGGATCCCTTTAAAAAATCCACACTTTTTGAGTGTGTGAGTTTAAAAAGGAAGGGAAAAGGGAAATATTCAATAATGGTGGAGATGAAACAATGCACGAGGTGCACAAGGGGAGTGTGTGATCGCCAGAGGGTTTACCTCAATTAAAAAAAATAAGATCGCATGTACCTGATGAAAGATGTGATGCGGGATGAATGTGGATCTCTTCCTCCAACTCCAATCGGCCGGCCGACGAAGTGGGTTTTCTCGATTGATTACCTTGTAAGAAAGACAATGAAAGACAAGCAAAAGAAAGGGGATCAGCCAAAGTGCAGTAGTATCAGTCAAAAACCAACATAAAAATGATGAAAAGACATCAACATGCGCACCTTCTTTTTTGTTTTCTTTTTAAACCCCTTAAGAAGACTTAAGGGAAGGGGAGTTTGATGATAAAAAAAATGCAACAAAACGTGAACAGATGTGAAGAGTGAATAGAGATATAAAGGACGGAGGGATGATGGTATGAATGAAATAAAATAAAATAGATGAAAAGATGAGAACCCTGCTGTCCCTGGCGACAGTAAAGGGGAAAAAACCAAATGATGATGGATGAAGCACCGGACGCAGCCCAAAGGGATGCAGAGGGGAGGCAGCAAGGATGAAGAAAGCTTCTGCTCGTGATGAATATTCTTCTGAGCGTTCAACCCGCTGAATGCTTAAGGTGCTTAACCTTTTGCACGATCGGTCAAGGCTTCAATTTATAATGCCTCAAGCGGATATGATCAAACCAAGGGAGGATAAGAACAGGCAATGAGGCATCCAGGGAAGGATCAAGATCGAGTAAGAGTCCAAAGACAGCAGGGAACTGTGAGGGAAAGATGGAAAAAGGAAGGACTCTGGAATGAAACACGCCTTAATACAGGGCATCTTTTATGAATTGACGACCTTCTCAAAGACGTTTTCTTGAAACACGACCTAGGAAAGGGCGTTTCTTCCTGGGTTTAATTTTGGAAACGAAACCTTGCCTTGTTTGAAAGCTCAGATAACACGCCTGAGATAACGGCGTTAATTAAAATCACGCCCTGAGAGAAGGCGTTACTCATAAAAGGCCTTTTATTTTGAAAATAGATAATTCCAGAAATTAAGGGATAACACCAGGAATTGACGCCCTCACATACGGTCGTCCTTTCTTTGAAAACGCCCTACAACAGGTCGTTACTTTTGAAATTAACGCCCTTAATCAAGTCGTGACTCAGAAAAAATGCAGAAAAACTCAGAAAAATAGAAAAACTTCATGTTATAAGAATATTGAAGTCCACTTGGGGCATTTATATAATAACATGAGATTTGATCAACAAAACGTCAATTTTGGCGTGTCTACAATTTCTGGTGATGGCATTTCCGTGGACCCTGCCAAGGTCGAGGCAGTGATGCAGTGGCCGAGGTCGGGGTCGGTGACGGAGATCCGGAGTTTCTTGGGGCTTGCAGGTTATTATCGCCGGTTTATTCAGGATTTTTCTCGCATTGCGGCCCCGATGACTAGACTCACGCGGAAGGATGTGCCTTTCGTCTGGTCTGAGTGTGAGCAGAGCTTCAGGGAACTGAAGAGATTGCTCACCTCGGCTCCGGTGTTGGTCTTGCCTTCTGGATCGGGAGGTTTCGTGGTGTGTACAGATGCTTCCGGGGTCGGATTGGGTGCTTTTCTAATGCAGCATGGTAGAGTGGTGGCTTATGCATCTCGGCAGCTAAAGCCCCATGAGGAGAACTACCCCACCCATGACCTTGAGTTGGCTGCGGTGATCTTCGCGCTGAAGATCTGGAGGCATTATCTGTACGGTGAGAAGTTCGAGGTATTCACTGACCATCAGAGTTTGAGGTATGTGTTCTAGCAGAGGGACCTGAACCTCAGACAAAGGCGTTGGATGGAGCTCATGAAGGACTATGACTTCACCCTGTCTTATCAGCCGGGCAGTATGAATGTCGTCGCCGATGCCTTGAGTCGGAAGGTTGCGGTTAGTGCCTTGATGTTGAGGAAGTGGAGGCTCTGGGAACAAGTGCCCGAAGTATCTTTCAGGCTCAAGATTCCCCAGGAGCCAGGGTTGGCGGTGCTTGCAAGTCTGACTGTCACTCCTGCTATCCGTCGTCAGGTGACAGAGGCTCAGCATGCGGACCCGGAGTTACCCTGGATTCTTGCGATGGCTGATGTAGAACTTGGCGAGGACGGTGCTGCGAGGTTTCGTGGCAGGCTGTACGTCCCAGTCGAGGAGCAGATTCGTCGTGCGGTGTTGCGCGAGGCTCATGGGAGCAGATACACCGTACACCCGGGTGCGACGAAGATGTATCGGAACTTACGGAGGCAGTTCTGTTGGCCTGGCATGAAGAGAGATGCTACTGAATTTGTGGCTAGGTGCCTGATCTGTCAGCAGGTGAAGGCGGAGCATCAGCGACCAGGAGGGACTCTCCAGCCCTTGGATGTTCCTGCGTGGAAGTGGGACCACGTAACCACGGATTTTGTGGTGGGGTTGCCGAGGACCCCGGGTGGGCAGGACAGTATTTAGTTGCTGGTGGATCGGCTGACGAAGGTGACTCGGTTGTTACCGGTCAAGGTCAGCTGGAGCGTGTCTAAGTTGGCTCATTTGTATGTGGAGCGGATCGTTCCGTTGCATGGGGTTCCCATTTCGATTGTGTCGGATCGGGATCCGCGCTTCACTTCTGGATTCTGGATTCTGGAGGAGTTTCCAGCGAGCTCTTGGCACGGAGTTGGCTTTTAGCTCGGCGTATCATCCTCAGTCAGATGGTCAGTCTGAGAGGACCATTCAGACTTTGGAGGACATGCTGAGATCCTGCTGCCTGGAGTGGCAGGGGAGTTGGATTCATCACCTACCGTTGGTGGAGTTTGCCTATAACAACAACTATCATTCTAGCATCAGTATGGCTCCCTATGAGGCATTGTATGGGCGTCCTTGTCGGACTCCACTTGATTGGTTTGAGGTGGGTGAGCGTGTTTTGACGGGACCGGAATTGGTGCAGCAATGTGTGGACGTTGTTGCACCTTGTTTGTCAGAACATGCTGGCGGCCCAGAGTCGGCAGAAGAGCTATGCTGACCGTAGGAGGCAGCCTCTCGAGTTCGCCGTGGGCGATCATGTGTTCTTGAGAGTTTCTCCGATGAAGGGGGTGATGTATTTTGGACGGCGTGGGAAGTTGAGTCCCCGCTATATTGGTCCTTTCGCGATTGTGGAGCGCATCGGTGAGGTTGCTTACCGGTTGCAGTTACCTCTTGAGTTGGCGTCGGTGCATGACGTGTTTCACGTCTCGATGTTGCGGAAGTATATGCCCGATGACTCTCATGTGCTTGAGATTTCTGTTTGGCCTGAGGTGACTCCAGATCTTTCTCTCCCAGAGTTTCCGATCCGCGTGAAGGATAGGCGAGAGCAGCGCCTGCGGAACAAGGTCATTCCCTTGGTAAAGGTCGTGTGGCAGCGACACTCTGGTGGTGAGGCTTCTTGGGAACGTGAGGATGAGATGCGTCAGTAGTTCCCTTACCTGTTTGAGTGAGTCTTCCTCTTCTTTCCCCTTGGGTTGTTCTCAATTTTGAGGATGAAATTCCTTAAGGGGGAAGGGCTATAATATCTCGGACCTTTTGGATCTTTCTTCGTGGGTCTCGGATCTGGTTTCGGAGCGTCCGGCTCTGTTGTGTCCGAAATTTTGTTCCGGACATCTTTCGTGTTCGGATCGGCGCGATTCGGAGTTGTTTCGGAGGCCCGGAGGCGTTCCGCGGCTTTTCCACGTGTGTTTTCCGATTCCCGGTGTGTATTTCGGCTTTTTCTTCGGAAGCTCGCTGCGGGCGAATCGGGCGGTTCCCCCAGGCACGAGTGGTACCGTTGCGATCGGTGCGTTCCGAGGATTCCGGAAATGTATTTTTCTATTTTTCGGTATTTTTCCGAAAAATCGGATTTTCTATATAATCCCATTTCTTTTCTTTTTTCTTTTCCTCTTTCTCTTTCTTCTTTTTCCTCCCTTCTCTCCCGTGCATTTCCACCGTGACCGCCCCCCTTCTTCCGGTGCTAGCCCCGGCGCCATCTCCTTCGGCTGCGGACACGGCGAGGCGACGGCGTCGTGGCGTAGGCGGCGGCGTGGCGATCGCGGCGGTGTTCGGTGCTCAGTGAGGGCATGGGGAGTTCGTGAAGCTTCAAGCGATTCTTGAGGATCGCCAGTGATTCGCCACGTTTCGGACAACCCCGAGGTAGGGTGACGGTCCTCTACCTCTGTGCGTTCCTTTCCCGTGATTTCTAGGCCAACGGGGAGCCGAGAGGGGTTCGTTTGAGCTCGAGATGGGAAATGCATGATTCGGGGTTTGAGCATCGATTTAGAGTTTTTACCGTGCCATTTGGAGTTTTGGGGGCGTCATTCGATGCTCTAGGGCGTGGGGACGAGCTCCCCCTTTGTTTCCCCATCACCCGGGGGTGATTGGGGCGTGGAATGGAGTTTTCGGCCGTTTCCCGCCGTTCTCAGTTTTCCGAGATGATAGCGGTCCACCAGTAACCGCCTTCATTGGTAGCGGTCAGGTGGGGACCGCCTTCACCAGGGTTTTCGACCGTTGGGGCTTGTTCTGTCGGCAGGCGGTCGCGGTCTTGCGACTGACCGCGACTGCTGGTGGCGGTCAGGGGGCGACCGCTTTCACCATGGGGTCTGGCACGGTCTTCGAGATGGTTTTTGACCGTTGGAGTCTGGTCGCGGTCTCCTAGAGACCGCTATCAGGTGAAGACGGTCATCAGGCGACCGCGTTCAGCTTTTCTTGCACCAGGGTGGTCGCGGTCCCAGGAGGACCGTGACTAGGTGGTAGCGGTCCTGGGTCGACCGCGACCACGGGAGGCGGTCCTCCGGTGATCGCGACTCCCTTTCCTCGCCGATTCGAATCCCGGACGAGCAAGTCTCGATCCCTGTGCTGACCCGTGGTCTAACTGATGCTGGGCATCATGTGGGGGCCACACGTGGGGGTGCCGTGGGGTCCCGGGAGGTGGTGACTTCGGCTTGTGTCACCGTGCGTCGGTGATGGTACAAGGAGCGTTCCTCGTACCTGCGGTTGCGAAGTTATTTTCCGTTGACGCGAGAGTCTACTCCTTTGTGACCCTCCACTAGTCGTAGCCTGCTTACACGCGAGTGGTCCCGCCTGGGAGTAGGTGGAGAGGCTTACCCTGAGGACGGTTTTAGACTGGTTACCGTCGGGCCCTGTGGGAGATGATTTTTTATTAAGAATATTTTTATTATGATTATGGGTTTATTTGGTTTATTTATTAAAGGTTTATTTGCATGGGCGTGCCAGTCACTGAGTGACAAATTTATTATGCGCACCGTCCGACTAACCAGACGATTATGGGTGATCGTGTCGGGAGTCAAAACCCGCCGTACCATGAAGGCTACGACGTTAATTACACCTCCCCAGAAGAGAGGAAACCCTTGATTAATCGCCAAAATAGAGAGGCCATGAGGCCCATAGATTATGCAAAGATGTGATTGCATGCAAGCACACAATATGGTAGTATTTGTTTATTAGGCCGGCTCCCGGTACAGGGCGGAGAACTTAGATCCGAGAACCATCATTACGCATAGTGAGAACCTCCGGTCGGGCGTAACCCGACTTTCCGCTAATCACCATTCGATATACCGGAGAGTCAGATCATGCAGGCATGCAAGGTGATTAGTGTTATTGTTTATTGCTTATTTAGTCATTTATTTGTAAATTTAAGGAAGACTTTGGCAATCCCTGTCACTCGCAGGGTTGTCGATTAGTCATTGCCTTTTTATTTTGAGACTGCACATAGCGTTACGGTGCATACATATGGGCCCGGGGTGGGCCGAGTATGACCGTATTCGGGCAGACTCGTGTATCATCGGGACAATGTATGCCAGAGTATGGCAAATTTGATATTTGAGAAATGAAGGGACACGGTTAAAACCCGGTCAAAAAGGAATTGAATTCAACGGCTTATCGGCCCAGGACAAGATCATGCCGTGACCATAATGGGGTTAACCCCGAGATCTAGGTACGACCTGTCAGGGGGTCATCAATATTCCCATGCCCGGGGTCTAGAGGAGGTGAGAGCTCCGGAGTGAACATGATCATGTTAGTTATTCTTTATTTATTCTTGTCATTATTTTTAAATGCATGAATGTACTTTATTTATTATTTGTTTATTTCTTTTATTTATTTTTTTTATTATCCTTTTATATTGGATGCATGCATTTTTATTCCTTTTATTGACATTTATTTGACATTTATTTGACAATTATTCATTAATTAATTATTTGTTATCATTTTTTTATTGTTATTCTTATTATTTTTGTTGTTGTTTATTTATCACCTTTATTCCTTTATTATTATTGTTGTTGTTGTTTTATTATTATTATTTATTTAACCATTATTTATTTATTTTTTTTATTAACATCTTATTATTTCTTTATCTTTCTATTTCACCCCCTTTTTGTATAGCTTTCCCCCTTTTTTATTGTATAAGAGATGGCATGCATATGAATATATGGGTGTGATTTACGTGAAGTGTATGCATAGTTTTATTTGCATGTGTTTCTTTGTTTAAGAATGTGTGTAACGTGAGTGCGTGTGTTAAGGACGTGCATACAGTTAAAACGGCGTGGTTCCTATAAGATGTTAAAAACGGCGCGGGTGGCTTTGGGTTGCATGCTTTTTGGTTTCGTTAAAACGGCGCGAGGATTGTGTTGCACGCCGGATAACGGTGTTATTCTTTTTATTTCATTTCATTTCATTCATTTTATTATTATTATTGTTTAGTTGTTGTTTGTTTGTTTTATTATTATTATTATTATTATTATTATTCATTTTTTTATTTATATTCTCGATTTTACAAATAGTTAATCCGGCAACATCTCCCTTAAACCCGGGGTGTCTAGGGAAAAGTGGAGGCATACCCACGGAATGGGGTAAGCTCCTTAAAGGCCGAGAGGTCAGACACGCTGACCGGCGGACCCGGGTGGACGGAGACCCTGAGGGCGAGCCTACGGGGGATACCGATGTGCCCATGGGTTATCCAAATCGGGGCAGTGTTCGCCATTAAGGCGGTTTAATATTCACTCGGAGAGTGACTATTTAAAACAGCATGAGGAATAAAGCCTTAAAACGGCGCGGTTGAATCGGCGTGGAACGCTCAGGGAAAGGGCTTAAAACGGCACGGGAAACCGTAGGTGTAGAGGGGAAGCCTTAAAACGACACGGTCGCCGTTAAACCGGCGTGGAACGCTTAAGAAAGGGCTTAAAATGGCGTGAGAACCGTAAGTGTAGAGGGGAAGCCTTAAAACGACACGGTCGCGGTTAAACCGGCGTGGAACGCTTAGGAAAAGGGCTTAAAACGGCATGGGAATCGTAGGAATAGGTTAAAACGGCGCCAGAAACCGTAGGTAAATAGAAAGGAGCTTGTTAAACCGGCGCGGCCTGATTGGGGCGCGCCGGGAAGGGCGCGCCGGAAAGGGCGCGGAGGCGCGCCATTTTAAGGCGCGCCGTTTTAAGGCGTTATCGCGCCGATTCAGCCTGATTTCGTGGAAACATGAGTTTCGTTGGTTTATTTATGGACTTATTAACATGTTTTGGAAGATTTTGAAAATTGATTGAGGTGATTGTTCATCGGATCGGTCCCAAGCCGTTCAAAGTCAAATCACGGGCTCACGCGAGGTTCATACTCGAGCGCGGCGATTGTTCCGAGTTTACACTCGTTCGAGCCGGAATTTCGGCAGCATCTCCCCATCCCAAAGGATTATCAGGGAGAAGCGGGGAGTACTCACGTAGTGGAGCAACCCCTAAAGGCCGGGTGGCGCAACGGCGGCCGGCAAACCCGAACGGACAGGAAGACCCCGAGGGCTAGCCTACGAGGGGCACCAAGTCCGTGGGCAGAAAGTAGACGGATGGCGCGACTCACAGCGGGAGCGAAGACCCCGAGGGCTAGCCTACGAGGGGCACGCGACCCGAGTCGGTACCACGTCCAAGTCGGGACGACCGATAGAGAGGGAAACCCCGAGGGCCAGCCTGCGAGGGGCACCCATCTCACGACCACCACAAAGTCCCTTAAGGACTGTGGATTTTGGTCTGTTGGGATCAATCCCTGTTGCTGTTCACTCATGGCCCATAAGAGGCTCGTTACTAATGAACGACCCCTCCGTGGACAGAGCGATATCGAAGTAGAATCATGGGGGATGTTCCCCTCTCCACGGTTACCAAATATCCTCGAAGAGACGGTAATACGGCGTGATTATAAATCATGCTAAGCGAGCCTCGGATGTATGGGTATGGGTATATTGGTTAGCAGGGTAAAAGGGTAGCTATCAAGCTAACAGAGGTTGAAGCAGGGAAATCGGACATTGTATTTGCAGGGATGACCTCGGCCCCTTTTATCCATGACTTGAAGCAGAAAGATGACGGGAGGAGAATCCCAAAATCAGCTAGAGAGAGACTTGTATGTATGCATCTCCATCGGTGAAAACTTCGACATCAAGCGGAGAAGAAACCCCCGAGGGAGAGGGGAAAACACTGTAGCCCATATCGTGGTAGGGCATGCCGGCATCGGGGAAGACAAGCCGGAAGAAACCATTCACGCAGGGTAAACGCACGAACAAGGAGAAGATGATTGGGCCAAAGAAAGTGAGAACGGCGCCGCGTTCGAACACCTTACATTCACCACCTTAGGCACAGTAGACGGGGGAGTGTGCATATGTTGACATCTCATCACGGCGCCGGCACTGTTGCACGGCGCCGTCCCACTGGCCGAAAGAAGCAATCACAGGGATGAAGGAAATGGGATGCAGAGAAAGAAGATAGCATTGAACCACTTGACCATTGATATATATATTCATTCATTCCATGGAAGAAAGACATACAAAGTTTATTCCGGCGTCGGCGTTGTCGCGCGATCACCGTTTACGTTGATAAAGAGGAAAGAAGTTACATAGGTAGAGATAGAGGATCACAAAGATGGTGAGGGGGGGATGGCTCATATCATCGCCCTCACCCCCTTCTCACTTACATTGTATCGGAGAAGAAACCCAAACGGAGGGGGATCGACCGAGAAATCACGATGACCCACCTAAATAAACAAGGAAGCAGACGATCTTCTTCTCCGGCACTGGGAGGTTCGTGCAAGGCGGAGGACGGCAGCCGCAAGAGAACCCTCAGAGGAAGCTTTTCTCTCAAGAAACCCTCCCCTTCGAAGCTCTGATTGGTGGAGGCTCTTCGGCCGATCAGGACCTCTCTCTCCCCCTCCTTTCTTTTTTTTTTAATTTCTTTCTCCTCCCCCTTCTTTGTTTCGAAGGCAGGCTATATATAGCCTTTGTTAATCCGGCGCCCTGGAAAGGGGGCGCGCCGGATTTAACGGCGCCGGGGAACGAGTCCCCGATTGAATTAGCGCGCCGGATTTGGTGGCGCCGTATTAAGCGGCGCCGATGACCCTTCACGCGCCGTTTTAACTTGTTTGCTCGGCGCGGGTCAGCCGATGGGTCCGGGGATGGTTCCGAAAGTTCCCGTTGACTGTTCCTCTCGCCCTGGTCCTTGGAAAACCTTGACGGGGCGTTGACGAAGTTCTCGGCATGATGACTGGCCTTAATCGGAACTTCGTGTGCGTTCGGCTCGAGCATGCGGGTTTTCCGCTCACATGGTCTTGACACCGTAATTTGGGATGCCGGGCCGGCTTCACTTGTATTTGTAGCTTTTTGATTGCTTCTTCAGGGATGATCCCGAATACTCTCCCGAGCTCCCGGGTCTTGCCTTAGCGGCTGTTCATTGAAGCTGAGCATCTTTCATTTTCTTCTTTTCTATGGTCTCATCTTTTGTTCGGCTTCCGCCATTCTTTTTCTTCTTTTCTTTCTTTTCTTCTCTGTCGGCACAGGAGCACCTGATCAAAACTTAAGACCTACAGAAGCAGAAGTTAGGAAATGTTAGGAATATTTTCAGTGTCAACAAATGCCCCCCACCCGCGGGTGTCGCGACAGAGGGACGAAAGAGCGGGACGTGCGGGTGCAACCCATGGCCCGTTTGAAAATATTGCATGGATCCTTTTTATTATTCATTCCTTTTATTTATTCTATTTTCATTTATCATCATTCATTTTTCATTTCGTCATTCATTTTTATTATCTCTCTTTCTTTTATATATAGCCTCATCCAAGCATGCAGGCACTCAATGACCACAAGCATAGGATAGCTATGTAGCATAGTTCCCCTATAACAGGGATAGGATAAGGACAACGCCCACGATTCACGGACAGAGTGCGGCTCACGAAGCACAACTAAGGGAGATGTGCATACGTAAAGGGGACACTGCATAGAACGTACGCGTAGCATAAATCACAATCTACACCCATGACTATTCCTCCATAGTGAAAGTGCAATTATATGGGTAGTGAACCCTAGACATAGGGATGTGCAGACGTTCTGCGTAACACTGGAGGATTACTTTATCGCCTACACATACATTCGGGGCTCTCGACTTTTGGTAGCTTCGCACAACCCCCTTTTATTTCTTAATTTCGGGTTTCACCGTTCGGCGCGAGTTTCCTCATATGTCTCAATGGGGATTCCCGGCTACTAGGATTCGTCATATATTATGATACTATTGTGGATTTCACCGTTTGACGCGAGTCTCCTCATATGTCTCAATGGGGATTCCCGGCTACTAGGATTCATCCTATATTATGGTTTTATGATGGATTTCACCGTTTGACGCGAGTTTCCTCATGTGTCTCAATGGGGATTCCCGGCTACTAGGATTCATCCTATATTATGATTTTATGATGGATTTCACCGTTTGACGCGAGTTTCCTCATGTGTCTCAATGGGGATTCCCGGCTACTTGGATTCATCCTTACTTTAATTATAGGGTTTGTTGCACCGTTTTCACGCAAGTCTCCTCATTTGTTTCAGTGGGGATTCCTGGCTACTTGGATTCACATTCCACTTATCACAATCATCATCATTTTTTTCCTTTCTTTTTTTTTCTTTTTTTTTTAAACGGGGGTAGGCAGCTTTTTCCTCACGATCACCCTTTACGCGAGTGTAGAGATTTAAGCGTCCATGAAGTGTTAAGAAGAATTTATGACGTCCCTATGACTAAAGACCATTGCTCACATTATGTGCGAAGTGTAGGAGTTTCGCCTAGGGTATATCATGCGAGTTGTGCTAGCAACACACCTACGACTCTTCCCCTGGCCGTATGCACTCACCGAGAATTGGTTTTTTCATTCCTTAGTGTGTGTCGTGACGCACACGTATCCTGAATCAGGGCAACGTTACTTAGCAAGGAAGTACGCGGCCTTAGAAATTTGAAGGAAGCGTGTTAATGCTATACTATAGGCGGACATGCACGTGAGACAAGCAAGCACATAAACCACGTCATGATCATCATCCTCTTTTTTTTTCTCTTTTTCTTTCTTCTTTTTTCTTTTTCTTTTCTTTCTTTGCTCTCTTTCTTTGTCTTCCCTTTTTTTTCTCTTCTTTTTTCTTTTGGTTTCTTTCTCTTTTTTTTTTCTAAAGGGCTTAATGGGCATGCCCACAGGTTGGTGATTCTGGCGTCGGGGACCCGATGCCATGGCAGTGGAGGGAATGAGTCATATGTGGTAGTAAATCCCTAGAGGGATCACGGGTTGGTATAAAATCAAAGGAGGTCTTTTCGTTCGTTAGTTCGGACAATATTTCCGATCCAAGGGTAAGAGGTTTGTCGACTTAGACCAAAGGTCATGACGTCGAATGACTTGGCTTAGACGTAAGGTCATGACGCCAAGGGAGGATATGTAACAGCTTAGACATAGAGTCATGATGCCGTACAACTTGGCTTAAGCGTAAGGCCATGACGCCAAGGCAGAACATTTACCGGCTTAGGCGGAAAGCCATGACGCCAAACAAGGATATTTAACAGCTTAGACATAAAGTCATGACGCCGTGCAACTTGGCTTAGGCGGAAGGCCATGACGCCAAGGCAGAATATTTAACGGCCTAGACATAGAGTCATGATGCCATACAACTTGGCTTAGGCGGAAGGCCATGACGCCAAGGCAGAATATTTAACGGCTCAGACATAAAGTCATGACGCCGCACAGCTTGGCTTAGGCGGAAGGCCATGACGCCAAGATAGAATATTTACCGGCTTAGGCGGAAAGCCATGACGCCGGACAAGAATATTTAACGGCTTAGACGTAAAGTCATGACGCCGTACAGCTCGGCTTAGGCGGAAGGCCATGACGCCAAGATAGAATATTTACCAGCTTAGGCGAAAAGCCATGACGCTGGACAACTTGACTTAGGCGGAAGGCCATGACGCCAAGGCAGCATATTTACCGGCTTAGGCGGAAAGCCATGACGCCAGACAAGGATATTCAACGGCTCAGACGTAAAGTCATGACGCCGTAAAGCTCGGCTTAGGCGGAAGGCCATGACGCCAAGATAGAATATTTACCAGCTTAGGCGAAAAGCCATGACGCTGGACAACTTGACTTAGGCGGAAGGTCATGACGCCAAGGCAGCATATTTACCGGCTTAGGCGGAAAGCCATGACGCCAGACAAGGATATTCAACGGCTCAGACGTAAAGTCATGACGCCGTACAACTAGGCTTAGGAATAAGGCCATGACGCCAAGGCAGAACATTTACTGGCTTAGGCGGAAAGCCATGACGCCGAAGAAAATATTGAACGGCTTAGACATAAAGTCATGACGCCGTCGATAGAAGGAGTCTTTTTGTTCTTCAACTGGATGGAAGGGTAGAGTCACAAGAAGAAAAGATCTTTTTATTTCCTGGCTAGGCAGAAGGCCCGAGCCAAAGGTGAAAGGGTCTTTTTGTTGACTGACTGGACGAAAGATTCACGCCAGAGGTAGAGGGGTCTTTTTGTTGTATGGTCAGACGGAAGGTCCGAGCCAAAGATGAAAGTGTCTTTTTGCTGACTGACTAGACGAAAGGTCCAAGCCAGAGGTGAAAGGGTCTTTTTATTGACTGGCCAGATGAAAGGTCTGAGCCAGAGGTAGAATATGAACGTTAACCTGACGGGATGTCAGACTTAACAAGCCTTGCCTAGGCGGTATGTCTAGGAAAGGGCAGAAACAATGCAATGTTGTCGTCACGACGTCACGTCGAACACGACCAACCTGGAAGAGACAAAGGGTCTGGGCCAGGGCAGAATATGGTTGTTGACTAGACAGATTGTCAAAGTCAACCAACTTGGAAAAGGCATGAGGCCTGAACCAAAGGCAGAATGTAACATAGGTGTTGGCTTGACGTCCTATCGGAGCCAACAAACTTGGTAGAGGCGTGAGGCCTGAGCCAAGAGCATCATGTAGGATAGGTGTTGACTTGACGGCATGTCGAAGCCAACAGACTTGGCAAAGGCGTGAGGCCTAAGCCAGGGGCAGAGTATAGCATAGGTGTTGACTCGATGGAACGTCGAAGTCAACAAACTTGGCAGAGGCGTAAGGCCTAAGCCAAGAGTATCATGTTGGATATGAACATTGAATGGGTGTTGACTCGACGTCATGTCAAGCCAACGCACTTGGCAAAGACGTGAGGCCTAAGCCAAGGGCAGAATATATAATATGAGTGCTGACCCAACAGGATGTTAGAGCCAACAAACCCTGCTTAGACGGCCTGTCCAAGACAAGGGCAGACATAAAACCTTGTTGTCCTCTCGACGTTATGTTGAAAATGACCACCCTGGAAGAGACAAAGGGTCTGGGCCAAGGCAGAATATGGTTGTTGACTAGACAGATTGCTGAAGTCAACCAACTTGAAAAGGGCGGAGTGCCACTAAACCAAGGTAAGGATAGCGTGGTCAGGGCGGAGTGCCACTGGACCAAGGTGAGGGTAGCTCGGTCAGGGCGGAATGCCACCAGACCAAGGAAAGGGTGGCGCGGTCAGGGCGGGGTGCCACTAGACCAAGGTAAAAGTAGCTCGGTCAGGGCGGAGTGCCACTAGACCAAGGTGAGGTAGCTCGGTCAGGGCGGAGTGCCACTAGACCAAGGAAAGGGTTTTATGAATCCCGCCCAGTAGGACAAAGGATAATTTTGGGGCTCGGCGATGGCGGAGTGCCTCAGGCCAAGGAAGATGGCTTTATGAATCCTATCCAATGGGACGAAGCTTATTTCCGAGATTGGCGAAGGCAGAGCACCTCAGGCTAAGGAAAGACTTTGTGGACCCAGCTCGATGGGACATAAGGTAATTTTCAAGTTCGGCTGGGGCAGAGCGCCTCCGCCCAAGGGAAAGCTTTTGTGGGCTCAGTCCGACGGGGCTGATGGGCAAATTTTGAGCTCGACAAGGGCAGAGTGCCTTATGCCAAGGAAATAGGAGATTTTATTGGGCCGACATTGGACAAGGAATCCAAACCGGCATTGATAGGAGAGTCCCATGGGACGAATATGGCATTGTTGTGGCTGAATGCCGAAAGGCCATGAGAGTGCATACAATTCGGGAGGACTTGTTCTTTTCATTCCCTAACAGGGTTTGGACCCGTATTTAAAACGGGAGGCCTGGTGGCCAATGAAGGTCCCTTAGCATCGGTGGGACTGTTGATTAACATGATCCCCCTGGGAGTATTTAGTGACAGCTATACATCAGATCAATAGCTATTTTCTTTCGTCATTGATTTCTTTAGGGGATGCTCCAAATAGCTTCGATTCGGGCCTCCGGCGCTTACGCCAAGTGTCCTCCTCTTGACGCTTATTCTTAGAAGCTGCAGTTGCAGGGTCTTCCTACCTCCACAGATGATGTAGTCATTTTATTATCCCCTTGGGCATTCGCCATGCGTTTTTTTTTTATAGTCCAAGGTGGGTGTACAGGAGAGCGCTCACACCCTCAGAGAGGGGATGAGTGGTTCACTCCACCATACCAACCCCACAGCGTAACCATCAAGGCCTCCTTCATTTTATCTTGATTTTCTTCTTCTTTTTTTTTTTGGAAGACCCGACCGTCTGAGAGACGACATCTCAGATTCAATAGGTGGAGCCCTATCTCTATATATGCAAATTTCATTTGCCATCCCTTTTTTTATTATTTTTTTTTTGGTGCATGCCCCCAGAACATGACCTTTCCTTTTTTTTTCCTCTTTTTTTTATTTGCCATTCTTCTTTTGTTGGCAAGCATCCGCATTCAAGCTATGCGGGCCTGCTAGACATCGGCTTCAGCCAGATTTGCGAGGAGCAGTTGAGGCGGTAGCATCGCGCGGGGCTGCTCTTTTAAGGACAGATATTTGATGAGGGCATGGTGGGTCCACCCTGTACTCGCCCATCTGTAGTTCGCCTTTCTTGATCAGGCCTTCAATAATGTCCTTGAACACATAGCAATCCTCAATGGGATGCCCCAACATTTGGTGATAAGGACAGAATCGTGGATCGTCTTTTCTTTCGACATCGCCTGGCTTCTTTGGCTCTGGAAGCACTATTTTGCCGTACTCTCGGGCCCACTCAAAAAGTGCCCTAGTCTTGTCCTTTGGAAAGGAATACAGTTTCGTCGTTTTGCCCCTTAACGGGGGCCCTTGTTTTGCTGGATCGGCGGAAGATGCCTCTTTCATCTTCTTCTTCTGTTGCTCGAAGGCTTCAAAATTTGAGGTGCAAACTTCTTCTTGTGCCGGAGGTTTGTTGATTGATTTATTCTTTTGGCTCGAGACCGTAGAGGCTGAGCAAAGTCTTGCCAGAACTGCTTCGGCATTGGCTGCAATGTCGCCTAGTTGTTCGAAGGTCGTGACTTCAATGTCAATGACCCATCGTAGAATTTCTATTCTCAAATTTTCTTTGCAGATTTGAACAGAGTCCCCGTAGCTCGGTGGATGTCTGCATCTTTCACGGAGATTCCTCCACCTTCTTATGTAGTCAGTGACAGACTCATTATCTTTTTGTTTGGCTGCTTGTAATTCGGGCTCGGTGACTTCCTCTTTGGCTGTCTCCATATTCATTATTTGTTTCGCCTTCAGCTCGTTCATCTGCATGTGCGGCCTCATTTGCACCATCTTCGGAGATGCCTTAGTTGCCCCCTGACGTGCCCGGGAGACTGTGTGCTCGAGTGGTTGAGGGAGGATACCCCTTGTATGATCATGTGCTATTCGGGGTATGACTGACTGCGCTAAAGCTTCAGGTGAGCCAGCACTACCTCGTGTCGCCTCATGTAGACGTCCTACCAGTTGCGGCATAGGTGGACTTAGATTCATTTCATTCAGCTGCCTTTGCAGCATTTCAATTTCCTGCTGCTTCTGGTGTAGCAGTGCCATCACAGTGGGGCCTTGCCAAGAGGGGCCGGAAGTGCTATCTTGCGCCTCCGGTTTGACTAGGGTGAGTGGCATCCCGTCATCGTTGCTGGACGCGCCCAGTTTCTTCGAGATAAACTCCCTGGGTTTCATGCCTTCGAGCCTGGGAGGAACATGGTATTGCATTCCCTTGTTGGCTGGTGGGCGTCTTGGTATTCTCCCAGATCCGGCAGCATGGTGGGAGGTAGAAGCTTTAGCTTGATTTGCCCCTTTTGGCATAAAGCAAATTTCTTCATTTTCTTCATTAGCAGCTTGAGCCACACTGGACGGTGCTGACAGCATGTTGCAAGAGAGAGCAACATGTCTTATTTTAGCTTTTGTATTCTCATTTTCCTTCTCCCATATGGCTGGCCTCTGCCCCTGTAGTGGGTCATTCGGTGCATGGAACACCCCTGCCTTTTCTTTAATTCTTTTTGTTAGCCCGTGAGACTTATTGTGTCCTTGACGGGCATGCTTCTTGACCTGTATAGGCTGGCTCTTGAGCTGCTCATGCTTATCAAGCCCACTTATAGTAGCTTGTGGCCGCTCCATGGCTGAGCTAGCTTCTTCATGTTCCCGCGACGGGGTTTGTTTCTTCTCTTTATTGTCAGTTGACCCTTTGATAGCCATTGGAGGGGCTATTTGAAGGCAGGTAGAGACTGCAAGAGGCAGAGTGGGCCAGTCCATGGCTCCACTAACATGGGCTCTCGGAGCCGGAAGGGATACTGATCTTGTTCGTTCCTTTCTTGATGATGTTTGCCAATTTCTTTGCTTTTCTTCAGGCACTAGGGCACAGTCTTCATTGTTGTGCTGACTACAAGCCTCTGGCACTTCTTTGGGCGATCGTTGGCATACAGATATCATGTTAATTGATGCCTCCTGTGTAGGCACTTCATGCGGGCATGGAGGATCAACTCTGTCCTCCCCCATTTGTAGCTCTCCTCTTTTTATTAAGCCTTGGGCGATGTCTTTAAATATTTGGCAATCCTCAATAGGATGCCCCAGGATTTGATGGTATGGGCAGAAATGAGGATCATCTCTTCTTCTGACGTCATCAGGCCTTTTTGGCTTCGGAAGGATGACTTTGCTATATTTGACAGCCCACTCGAACAATGCTCGGGTCTTGTCCCTGGGGAAGGCATAGAGCTTCTTTGCTTTGTTCTGCGGAGGAGGCCTCTCTCGACGTCTTGCAGGTTCATTGAGAGGAGGATTGTGCATCCATTTATGCCTTTTCGCCGTGAGACTGACCGCATGAACCGCTTTCAGTATCGGCCGTTTATTAACCTGCTTGGCTTCATGACTTGAGTCAGCAGAAATGGAGGGATATCTCGTGAAGAAATCTTCAACCTCCGTGGCAATATCGCTTAATCGGTCAAATGACCGGATTTCTATTCCGATCATCTTTTCCAGAATCTCCTTCTTCAAATTTTGTTTGCATATTTGTATTGCATCTTCTGGATGCGGAGGGCGCCGACACCTCATGCAGAGATCCTCCCATCTCTTGATATATTCTGTAGCTATTTCATCATCTTTTTGTTTGGTCTCCAATAACTCGGCCATGGTCACCTCCATCTCAGCGATGTGGAATCTTTCGGTGAATTTCTGCTGCATGTCTGGCCAGTCGTGGATAGACCCGGCTGGCAGGTCAGAGTACCATTCAAAAGCAGGTCCTGTCAATGAAGGCCCAAAGAACTTCAATAGGTATGACTCGTCTGCCGCCAAGTCGCCCATGACTGTCATATAATGTGCAATATGTTCTTTCGGGGAGCCTTGCCCATTGTATTTGTCAAATTTTGGGAGTCTATTGATGCCGGGTGGCAATCTTTTGGCAGCATGATGGGCTAGATATGGTACTTCATATATGTCAAAGGGGGCATAGTCATCACCACCCCTCTTTGGCAGTCTTGCCTCGATCCTCTGCTCCACCATCAACTTATTCAGCATAGATGGCTCTTCTAGTTGAGGGCAGAGGTGGGTGGGCTGCATCAATAATGCGGCCGAAGTCATAGCATTGGATGGCAAAGGTTCTGACAGGGGGGCCTGCCGCTGCATCTGAAGGGGCATTGGCTGTGCTGGCTGGAGCCGTTGGGAATAATGTTGAGGAGTAGCCCGATTCTGAGCTGTAGTTTGTAGAATGGCCTGTGAAGGAGCACCCCCAGGGTTGAAACCTTCATGTGATGGCTCGGCTCGTGCCCCCGATTCCTCGGGCGCCATAGCGTGCCCAGTCTTTTCATTCAATTTTCTCTTCAGCAGTTCTACCTCCTGCTGGTATCTTTGCAGCGTCATCAGCACGGCAGGGTCCATAGTTGTTTCGCTACTGATGCCCTCGAGTGCCTCACCAAAGGTGCATCCAGATAGGGGTACCCCTTCTTCTTCAGATGCCATTGTCTTGGCATTGAGAGTAGTGTTGTCTTCATCAGCAACCCACTTGTCCTTAGAGACTTGCAGTAACCCAGCCTCAATTTTGCCCCGTCCTGTCACTGGGTCTTCTCTTTCGGCAACCTCGGCCAGCCGTTCTGGTTCATTTAGCAGGGCGCCATGCCCGCTCATCACCCCTGTCATATTACAGGTGAGGATTTGCATTCTTCTGCTGTACTTTCTGACTCCCCTATGGGCCTGACTAGGGAGAGTTGGCCCTTCATTTGTTGAAATTCTTTTCAACTTTTCAATTTGTGAAGGCCTTTCAAAGCTTCTAGCCCCACCTTGCTTCTCTTTTTCATTCGCCACCATGGGTGACATTTTATCTTTTTCTTCTTTTTCGGCCCTGACGACACGAATCAATCTTCGCTGGCCCAGGGAGGAATTCTTGAAGTTACAAAAATATTCCCGGACCCTCTTTATCATGTCTTTCTGATGACACTCTGGAGAAATGGCAGGAGACAGCACTTGGACTCGGACGGACGGCATATGTGAAAGCCGTATCATCTTGGCAGCTTGATTGAAGTTTCTTGAATATTTGGAAATATCAGCCTGCCTTGCGCAGGCCCTGGCGACAGGTGGAGGAGTTGCAATCACGGTTTCTTCTACATGCATAGCCCCTTTGCCCCCTCTATTGGGAACATCCATAGAATTTTTGAAGCCTGGTGAGGCTGGTGCAGGGCCTCGAATCCTCTTGGGAACCCAGATTTGCTTAGACTTCGGCAAGTTCGGGGTTGGCCTCCCATGCTCGTTGTCATTAAAATTCACCCTTCGGCTTGTCAGCACTTGGAAGGTGTTATGAGTGGGCACAGTCGGGATGATCCGATCCGGTAGAACTTCGGCGCCACGGCCATTGAAGTAGACTCGGATGCCCCCAATTAACATGGACTTCCCAGAGGCTGAAAGTTGGCTCTGAGGATCAGCAGCAATTCTTCTCCTGGAGCACTTCTTGTTGCCCCCAGTGGGCTCCTTCTTATGTGCCGCAATCGAACAAATAGTATGGTGGACGTGGCAGCTCACGACCACCGGGTCCTTCGGCACAGCTTCCTTGACATGGCCCTTACTTCGGCGAGCCACAATTTTGTCATTCTTCAGCTTTGCAGGTTCATAACTCTCCACGTCCAGGAGATTCGCGAATGCAACTCCCAAGAAGTTGGGGAAGCCAACGACTGGGGGAAGGTTGCCGAAGGTAGTGGGTAAGGCAAGGTAGCCGAATGCAGCATGGTTGACCATGATTTGGGGACAGAAAACAACTCCATCCAGTCCGCTCGCCATCACTTCAACCTAAAAAGAGGAGAAACAAGACGAATGAATAATTAACATTTGAGGTAGTTGGGTGGGGGCCCCATGGTCCCTCTATTTTGGCGAAAAGATGAAGGGAGGTTGAGTCCCACCGGGCGTGCCAGCTTGTGGGAGATGATTTTTTATTAAGAATATTTTTATTATGATTATGGGTTTATTTGGTTTATTTATTAAAGGTTTATTTGCATGGGCGTGCCAGTCACTGAGTGACAAATTTATTATGCGCACCGTCCGACTAACCAGACGATTATGGGTGATCGTGTCGGGACTCAAAACCCGCCGTACCATGAAGGCTACGACGTTAATTACACCTCCCCAGAAGAGAGGAAACCCTTGATTAATCGCCAAAATAGAGAGGCCATGAGGCCCATAGATTATGCAAAGATGTGATTGCATGCAAGCACACAATATGGTAGTATTTGTTTATTAGGCCGGCTCCCGGTACAGGGCGGAGAACTTAGATCCGAGAACCATCATTACACATAGTGAGAACCTCCGGTCGGGCGTAACCCGACTTTCCGCTAATCACCATTCGATATACCGGAGAGTCAGATCATGCAGGCATGCAAGGTGATTAGTGTTATTGTTTATTGCTTATTTAGTCATTTATTTGTAAATTTAAGGAAGACTTTGGCAATCCCTGTCACTCGCAGGGTTGTCGATTAGTCATTGCCTTTTTATTTTGAGACTGCACATAGCGTTACGGTGCATACATATGGGCCTGGGGTGGGCCGAGTATGACCGTATTCGGGCAGACTCGTGTATCATCGGGACAATGTATGCCAGAGTATGGCAAATTTGATATTTGAGAAATGAAGGGACACGGTTAAAACCCGGTCAAAAAGGAATTGAATACAACGGCTTATCGGCCCAGGACAAGATCATGCCGTGACCATAATGGGGTTAACCCCGAGATCTAGGTACGACCTGTCAGGGGGTCATCAATATTCCCATGCCCGGGGTCTAGAGGAGGTGAGAGCTCCGGAGTGAACATGATCATGTTAGTTATTCTTTATTTATTCTTGTCATTATTTTTAAATGCATGAATGTACTTTATTTATTATTTGTTTATTTCTTTTATTTCTTTTATTTATTATCCTTTTATATTGGATGCATGCATTTTTATTCCTTTTATTGACATTTATTTGACATTTATTTGACAATTATTCATTAATTAATTATTTGTTATCATTTTTTTATTGTTATTCTTATTATTTTTGTTGTTGTTTATTTATCACCTTTATTCCTTTATTATTATTGTTGTTGTTGTTTTATTATTATTATTTATTTAACCATTATTTATTTATTTTTTTTATTAACATCTTATTATTTCTTTATCTTTCTATTTCACCCCCTTTTTGTATAGCTTTCCCCCTTTTTTATTGTATAAGAGATGGCATGCATATGAATATATGGGTGTGATTTACGTGAAGTGTATGCATAGTTTTATTTGCATGTGTTTCTTTGTTTAAGAATGTGTGTAACGTGAGTGCGTGTGTTAAGGACGTGCATACAGTTAAAACGGCGTGGTTCCTATAAGATGTTAAAAACGGCGCGGGTGGCTTTGGGTTGCATGCTTTTTGGTTTCGTTAAAACGGCGCGAGGATTGTGTTGCACGCCGGATAACGGTGTTATTCTTTTTATTTCATTTCATTTCATTCATTTTATTATTATTATTGTTTAGTTGTTGTTTGTTTGTTTTATTATTATTATTATTATTATTATTATTCATTTTTTTATTTATATTCTCGATTTTACAAATAGTTAATCCGGCAACATCTCCCTTAAACCCGGGGTGTCTAGGGAAAAGTGGAGGCATACCCACGGAATGGGGTAAGCTCCTTAAAGGCCGAGAGGTCAGACACGCTGACCGGCGGACCCGGGTGGACGGAGACCCTGAGGGCGAGCCTACGGGGGATACCGATGTGCCCATGGGTTATCCAAATCGGGGCAGTGTTCGCCATTAAGGCGGTTTAATATTCACTCGGAGAGTGACTATTTAAAACAGCATGAGGAATAAAGCCTTAAAACGGCGCGGTTGAATCGGCGTGGAACGCTCAGGGAAAGGGCTTAAAACGGCACGGGAAACCGTAGGTGTAGAGGGGAAGCCTTAAAACGACACGGTCGCCGTTAAACCGGCGTGGAACGCTTAAGAAAGGGCTTAAAATGGCGTGAGAACCGTAAGTGTAGAGGGGAAGCCTTAAAACGACACGGTCGCGGTTAAACCGGCGTGGAACGCTTAGGAAAAGGGCTTAAAACGGCATGGGAATCGTAGGAATAGGTTAAAACGGCGCCAGAAACCGTAGGTAAATAGAAAGGAGCTTGTTAAACCGGCGCGGCCTGATTGGGGCGCGCCGGGAAGGGCGCGCCGGAAAGGGCGCGCCGGTAAGGGCGCGCCGTTTTAAGGCGCGCCGTTTTAAGGCGTTATCGCGCCGATTCAGCCTGATTTCGTGGAAACATGAGTTTCGTTGGTTTATTTATGGACTTATTAACATGTTTTGGAAGATTTTGAAAATTGATTGAGGTGATTGTTCATCGGATCGGTCCCAAGCCGTTCAAAGTCAAATCACGGGCTCACGCGAGGTTCATACTCGAGCGCGGCGATTGTTCCGAGTTTACACTCGTTCGAGCCGGAATTTCGGCAACATCTCCCCATCCCAAAGGATTATCAGGGAGAAGCGGGGAGTACTCACGTAGTGGAGCAACCCCTAAAGGCCGGGTGGCGCAACGGCGGCCGGCAAACCCGAACGGACAGGAAGACCCCGAGGGCTAGCCTACGAGGGGCACCAAGTCCGTGGGCAGAAAGTAGACGGATGGCGCGACTCACAGCGGGAGCGAAGACCCCGAGGGCTAGCCTACGAGGGGCACGCGACCCGAGTCGGTACCACGTCCAAGTCGGGACGACCGATAGAGAGGGAAACCCCGAGGGCCAGCCTGCGAGGGGCACCCATCTCACGACCACCACAAAGTCCCTTAAGGACTGTGGATTTTGGTCTGTTGGGATCAATCCCTGTTGCTGTTCACTCATGGCCCATAAGAGGCTCGTTACTAATGAACGACCCCTCCGTGGACAGAGCGATATCGAAGTAGAATCATGGGGGATGTTCCCCTCTCCACGGTTACCAAATATCCTCGAAGAGACGGTAATACGGCGTGATTATAAATCATGCTAAGCGAGCCTCGGATGTATGGGTATGGGTATATTGGTTAGCAGGGTAAAAGGGTAGCTATCAAGCTAACAGAGGTTGAAGCAGGGAAATCGGACATTGTATTTGCAGGGATGACCTCGGCCCCTTTTATCCATGACTTGAAGCAGAAAGATGACGGGAGGAGAATCCCAAAATCAGCTAGAGAGAGACTTGTATGTATGCATCTCCATCGGTGAAAACTTCGACATCAAGCGGAGAAGAAACCCCCGAGGGAGAGGGGAAAACACTGTAGCCCATATCGTGGTAGGGCATGCCGGCATCGGGGAAGACAAGCCGGAAGAAACCATTCACGCAGGGTAAACGCACGAACAAGGAGAAGATGATTGGGCCAAAGAAAGTGAGAACGGCGCCGCGTTCGAACACCTTACATTCACCACCTTAGGCACAGTAGACGGGGGAGTGTGCATATGTTGACATCTCATCACGGCGCCGGCACTGTTGCACGGCGCCGTCCCACTGGCCGAAAGAAGCAATCACAGGGATGAAGGAAATGGGATGCAGAGAAAGAAGATAGCATTGAACCACTTGACCATTGATATATATATTCATTCATTCCATGGAAGAAAGACATACAAAGTTTATTCCGGCGTCGGCGTTGTCGCGCGATCACCGTTTACGTTGATAAAGAGGAAAGAAGTTACATAGGTAGAGATAGAGGATCACAAAGATGGTGAGGGGGGGATGGCTCATATCATCGCCCTCACCCCCTTCTCACTTACATTGTATCGGAGAAGAAACCCAAACGGAGGGGGATCGACCGAGAAATCACGATGACCCACCTAAATAAACAAGGAAGCAGACGATCTTCTTCTCCGGCACTGGGAGGTTCGTGCAAGGCGGAGGACGGCAGCCGCAAGAGAACCCTCAGAGGAAGCTTTTCTCTCAAGAAACCCTCCCCTTCGAAGCTCTGATTGGTGGAGGCTCTTCGGCCGATCAGGACCTCTCTCTCCCCCTCCTTTCTTTTTTTTTTAATTTCTTTCTCCTCCCCCTTCTTTGTTTCGAAGGCAGGCTATATATAGCCTTTGTTAATCCGGCGCCCTGGAAAGGGGGCGCGCCGGATTTAACGGCGCCGGGGAACGAGTCCCCGATTGAATTAGCGCGCCGGATTTGGTGGCGCCGTATTAAGCGGCGCCGATGACCCTTCACGCGCCGTTTTAACTTGTTTGCTCGGCGCGGGTCAGCCGATGGGTCCGGGGATGGTTCCGAAAGTTCCCGTTGACTGTTCCTCTCGCCCTGGTCCTTGGAAAACCTTGACGGGGCGTTGACGAAGTTCTCGGCATGATGACTGGCCTTAATCGGAACTTCGTGTGCGTTCGGCTCGAGCATGCGGGTTTTCCGCTCACATGGTCTTGACACCGTAATTTGGGATGCCGGGCCGGCTTCACTTGTATTTGTAGCTTTTTGATTGCTTCTTCAGGGATGATCCCGAATACTCTCCCGAGCTCCCGGGTCTTGCCTTAGCGGCTGTTCATTGAAGCTGAGCATCTTTCATTTTCTTCTTTTCTATGGTCTCATCTTTTGTTCGGCTTCCTCCATTCTTTTTCTTCTTTTCTTTCTTTTCTTCTCTGTCGGCACAGGAGCACCTGATCAAAACTTAAGACCTACAGAAGCAGAAGTTAGGAAATGTTAGGAATATTTTCAGTGTCAACAGGCCCCTCGTCAAATCAGAGTCCAGTGCCAGGGGAAAACCAGTCAGAGGGCCAGACCTAGGACGCGTGGTCTGTGTGTGCACACGTGGTTGGGGACAGTGGACGCACGTCGACGGGCGTGACCCCAGCTAGTCACTTGTTCGTGGTTACTTGTACGGTGTCTGCGCCTCGGGTAGGACCTACCACGTCAGGCGGTTCACCTGCGGCGCGGTGTAAGACGTCAGGGGACGCTACCGGCTGTGCTTCTAGTGGGTGGTACTCCTGTCGAGTACGCAGTGACAGACTGTCAGTCGAGTGTTTCCGACCTTCGGGTTTTGCAGTTCGACCGTTGAGTTTCGGTCTCTCACCGTGGCACGCGTGTCGGTTTACGTGCCGTAGGGTCTTGTCTTGTAGAGTACAGGGCTTTCCCTTCCGAGGTACTTTCCTACCGCTAGCATAGTGGTTTCTCGTTTTACGAGGTAGGGTCCGAGTGATCCCTACTGAGTCTTGTTCCGAGACTCATTCTCTACGTGTTTTCACCGTGTTTCAGGTGAGGCACCGCCCCAGGGGAGCGCGTCTGGGGTGCAGCGTGGTGCGGGTGCCCAGAGGTAGTGCCAGAGGTCAGAGCCGGGGTATACCCCGTGTAGCTGTACTTTTCTTTCTTGTCACTGTACTAGTCGTGGACTGCTGTTATTGTTATTTTAAATTGTGGACCATGTAAAATGTTAATTCATTCCATGCTTAATATTATAACTGTTTAATTTCTGTAATTATTTGTGATACTTATGTAGTTTCCACACCATCCTTCTAACCCTTCCAAGTC
Organism: Amorphophallus konjac; assembly: GCA_022559845.1. Classification (NCBI taxonomy): domain Eukaryota; kingdom Viridiplantae; phylum Streptophyta; class Magnoliopsida; order Alismatales; family Araceae; genus Amorphophallus; species Amorphophallus konjac. Next base: position 110,939,621 of record CM040121.1, read on the forward strand.
TTCGGACTCGTGGGTGGCAGTGCGAGTCTCGGGTTATCGGGCCTTCCCGGTAATCTGATTCTCGGGTCATTACAGGTAGTCTAGTCGGCATTCCAACTTTGCATTACTTAGGGTCGTGTCTGGTGTTTTGTCCGAGTGTCGGCATGGCCATCCAATAGCTTCCCCGTGTCCCATGGATTACCGAACACCCGGATCTTATCCATGGTGGGGATACTATCTAAAATGGAAGGACCACCAGAACCACCCCAAAGGTCCGAAGCTCGGGACTTCTACGGCTCCGAAAACCCGAGTGACTACTTAGAGTGGGAAGCCGTTATGGACGACTACTTTGAGTGTTACCTTATGTCCGGTCCCGCGCAAGTCGACTTAGCCAAAAGGTGACTTTTCTATGAAGCCGCCGAAACATGGAGGGACATCAAGTACTTCCGGGAAGATAGGAGGCTAAGGCCCATCGAGTCTTGGTGGGATATGAAGAGAGCGCTTAGGAGGGTCTACCTTCCCCGTCCACCTACCTCCAACCACGGGGGTCATACCACTAGCCATCCCCACCAACTCACCCGCAATCAAGTGGGCCACACCTCCAGCCAACCCTGCTCCTTCCCCCCCATCCAAGCCCTCCAAAGCAACCCCAATCAAGTGGTCTGCCCAGTCGCCTCCAACTAAGTGGAAGCTTCGCTTCTAGTCGAGTCTAGGTCCACACCCGAGCCGAGAGCCGAGGAGCAAGTCCACTCCGAGGTCCCCACTCCAACCCGCTCCTTTGAGTAAATCGAGAAAAAGTTTTGGGATTGGTTGGAAAGACGTGCTTCTTCACCATCCGTGAGTGCTCCATTTCCATCTACTTCCGAACTTTATTCGGAACCATCTTATTTGGAGCCACCAAAACCCGAGCCACCCGTGTTTCTTACGGGAACGCTATACATAGCCGAGCCACTTCTTAGTTGGCTCAAGGATGGCTTGGTCCCACGTCCATATCCATCAATGGACCCCACCTTACCTATAGTGCCCGTCAACTCCTTCCACACTATCTTTCGGTCTAGTCACCATGTTGATACATTGGATGACCTTATTATGGGATTAGACGCGCAATGGAAGGTGACACATTTATTGGCCCGAAGCTTCGACCAACCTACTAGCCGTAGTTTCACCCATCCGGCCTTAGGGTCCATTACCTCCGTGTGCACCGTGGGTTGTATCACCACGGAGGTTCTCTTATTCCTCTCCATGTCGGCCGAACCCGACTTCATTCCCTTTTGCCCAAGGGAGGAATCTTATTTTCTACACATGTTCATCGTCCCACCGATCATAATGTATGACGGTGACTATGAATTTCAAACTTGGGACCATGTCATGTTGGAACCCATCTCACAGGGTCATACCTTATTCGACCCTTTTGACCCCTTCACTAGTGAACCTCCCGAGCTTTCATACTCACTCCACTTCTTCCGCGGAGTTCACTATCCCACCTTTTCCACTCGGGCCAAGCAACCTCTACATAGCCATAGGTCCGAACCATCATTTGGGGGTAACGAAGACTTTGGTTTCCCCGGCCCACCTTAACCCATCCTCGATACACCCACACCCGGCTCTCCTAGCCCTCTCAAGTCTCCCAAATCCAAAAGGCCGTCCATGCATGACTGGGTCATACTTGGACGTTTAAGTGTTCCCCATGCCACCCATCTCCGGTTACATAACATGCATGCATGGCACACATTCGGGTGTCCTGGTCCGCCGTCACACACGTACGGGTCGGACTAACAATAGGTTTGTCTAGGGTCATGCATGAGTCAATTTTTTGTTTGTGTGGTTTGTGGTTTGTTAGGAGTCTACATGTGTCTTGTGCAAGCTCATTGTCGGTCTCTTATGAGTGAGAGGCGAGTGGACTCGCTCGATGAGTATGGGATCAGTTCTACATCTCTGCCCCGGATCTAGTCACCTACAGGGACCCAGCGGTGATTCCTAGTGAGTCTTCGAGCCGCCTCCTTCCCCTTGAGAGTGACCCCACCCCGGAGTGTTCCACCACTAGCCCCTTCCCATAGCAGCATGCGCATATCGAGTATATACGGAATGAGCAGGTGACGATCACTTGGAGTGGAGCGTACCCACGCTATTTGGTACGGTGACAGATACATCGGCATTATTCGAGCAGCAGCACCCCTTACTCGACGGGGTCGAGTTCATCCCACCCGGGGAGAATTGATGGGGACATCAATGGCTTATGGGATTTATTAGTGAGTATTTGGCTTGTATAAGTGTGTCTTATGGGTTGTATGAGTTTGTAATTGTGTATTTGTTTGATTTCTTTCATTTGGGCTCCCTTGTAAGGCTTTTAACAAGCCAATGGGCCATATTCCATGTAGAATACATCAATGGGTTACATTTAGAAGAGTCCATTAAGGGGTTAGTTCATATTGGGTTCATATTGGTCTTTAACTCACTTAAAGGCCCAAGTGGGCTTTTCCCCTCTCATGGACCACCAAGGTTTGGAAGGCCCAAGGCTAGACATGGGTTATTGGACTTGAGTTGGTTGGCCTTGGACCAGCCTAGGCCCAAGAGAAGCCCATGAAGGGGGCGCCCTCTTCTTTGGCCTTATTAGGCTAGGTAGGTGAAATTTAGGTGAAGTTTGAATGGAATTATATAGTTTGATTAGAATTTGTTTAATATGTTTTGACCACATGGGAGAAATAGTTTCTTCCATTCCCTTAATACCCCTTTCAGATCTAGATCTGAGGTCATTTTGTGTCTTTTTACATTTTGTATAAATCCTTGTATTTTCACATTTTGTTGGAATTAATGAGAAGTAATTGTGTGAATTTCTTGGAGCTCTTGGAGCTTGGTGCGCCCCCTCCCTCTCCCTCTGGAATTCCTTCTCCCTCTAGAATTCCTTCTCCCTCTTCTGTATTTAAGTGTTGTGTCCCTTCTATCTTAGCCCCTCCACATCTGATTTCATTCTGTGCCGCCGCCGCCGTTCGTGCCGCCATCGAGTCGCCACGAGCCACCGTCGGAAGTTTTGTCCAGGTTCTGTCTTGCTGGACAAAAGACCACTCCGAGAATTTTAGCTCCCAATTATCTCATCTTCTGGAGCTGATATTTTCAGGGTACGATCTAAGGTCCATCATAACCCTCCATACAAATTGAAAAAAAATTATAGCCCCGTTTTATAGTTTTCCATTTTCGTGCATCTCCACCCACCAGTTCTGCCTTTTGTTTAGATCCAGTCACAACCACCCTGAGTTTTACCTTCTTGGTCCCATTTTTGATTTTTTCTGGAACACCCAAAATTACTGGAGGTTCTACCCACCATCCCCTCCCCTCAAGAATTTTCGTGGAATTTCTAAAGGTCTTAACATATTTTCTAAAAATCATTCTCAGGTCTCCCACAGTTTTGTCTGCCAGTGTCCAGTTCCGACCACCTACCCGTCTAAAATAGCTTTCCCCATTCAAACCTCCACCAATCCCTTCACAAAAATTATTGCCATTTTCCTCTCCATCCCCTCTATAACTTTCATGAAGAGCTTGATGCCTGAAACTGAGGTCTATCCCGCGGTCAAAGGCAGTTCTCAGAAAACTGCTATGCCGTTCTGAGATTTTAGGAACTGTCCAATAGCAACTTCAAAAATAAACAAAGGCCAGATCCGTGCAGATCCAGTTCATCTCTCTGGTCCTATATTGAAGGACTTCAAAAGAGCTTTCCAACGGTACCTTCTGTGCCTCGATTCAACATCAGGATTGATCACAACAGCCGATTTCTCCGGATCGCGCGTCGGAAAATAGAACCTGCAGGTCCGTGGGCAGCAACTCCAAAGTGTGGAGGTCGGAGCCGACCGGCCTCCGACCGGTGTTTCCGGCCGACTGCCATCCAGGGAGGCACGCCACCAGGGGTCTCCATCACAGTGGGACCCACCCCAGCATACCCGGAGGGCAGCGTCGTCCGTGGGCCCCACAGGCCCATAGAACACGCCGTCCGAACCGCGTCGACGTGGTGATCAAGTGCAGCCCGTCAACCCGAGATCGGTCCTCCCGAGCCCATTTGTGTAGCCCTTTACCTCCCTGCGTGGAGTGGGTGATATTTCATTGCTGTAATTTAATTCATTACTATTACCGGGAGTTACCGAATTCGGCCGGGATCATCTTCCCCATGCCGGGAGCGTGGAGGTATCGTGTTCTCTCCCTTACTTGGCACTTTACTTTATTCGTATATATTTCATATGCCACTGCTAGAGAGCATGATAGGGTAATTAGCTCGCTTCATATTATTACATTACCGCTGCTGCGAGAGAGAGCGTGACCGTCCCACGACCCGATCCGGGCACAAGAGAGAGCCGACCACCCTAGCTCACTGTCGATTTATAAACCGTGCACGTCCGACGCTTCCCTCGCTAAGGGACGATCGCGAGTTTGCATAGAGTCCAAGGATCGCATTCCAATTGGAGTCGAGTCCGTGGTCCATCCCGCATCACGTTGATGCTCAGACCCTGAACGTGCTCAGACTTATATGTGTACAGACTTTACCTTGTGCATAGACCTTTATTATGCATGTGCTTAGACCTCGAAGTATGCATATGCACGGACCTTGTAGCATCATATGAAAATGTGCACAGACTTGGATAATGTATGTGCATGGACTTTATATGGCAAGATGCAAATGTGCTTAGACTTGATAGTACACAGTCCAAATGTGCACCGACTTGGTTGTGCAATGTGCACAGACTTTATACTGCAGTATGAAAACATGCACAAACCTTGCACAAAACATGCACAGACCATATATGGCTATATGCAAGACATGCACAGACTTTGTATGCACTACTGGAAAACATGCACAGACCTAGTAATGCTAAAAGTGAGAAGATGCTCAGACTTATCCTCGCAGATGTGCACGGACCTTGAGGTTGAACGTGCACAGACCTTAGTCATGCAAGATGCCAATGTGCACCGACTTCAGTCATGCACAATGCAGACGTGCACAGACCTAGCGTTGTTAATGCAAAAGTGTGCACATACTTTATATCAGCTGTGCACAGACCTCAAATGCACGCTACAGGATCTGCACCGACCTTATGCGCACTTGAATAGAAACATGCACCGACCTTGTATGAAGTCATACAAGATGTGCACAGACTTCAAATGCGTTCTTCAACATCTGCACTGGCCTTCTATGCATTTCTACAGAAACGTGCACCGACCTTGTATACAATCATACAAGACGTGCACAGACCTTATATGCAAACATACAACATATGCACCGACTAGATATGCATGAAGAATAAGTGTGCACCGACCTTGTATATCACACTAGAAATATGCACGGACATTCTATATGCTTAAGGGAAATATGCACCGACCTTGATATACTCTTTAATGAATATGCAACTTCCTGTGATCTGATACTTAGACAAAAATAGATTTGTTTGAGGTATTTATGCATTTCAGTCTCAACATGATTCATAGAATGCCATTATCAAAATCAGGGCTCCAACATTTCTAAGATATTTTTCTGTTTTCTCAAGCATGGAGATTTTAGACAACAATGATTTATTTTGTTCACGCAAGTCATGACAATCATTTTTAATTTTAAGAGATGTTTTAGATTTTCTAGTCATTTCAAGGTCTTCATTCATACAAGACATCTCATCTGAAAGTAATTCAACTTTGGATTCAAGATATTCATTTCGGTCTTCCAGATTTTTAATTTTGATTCCAAAGTTTTGTAATTTTCACAAGAAGAATTAACATGCACATTTTCATCATTTTTCTTTTTCAATCTCTTGATTTCAGATTTGACCTTTTGTATCAACCTAACAGCTCCTCATAAAGATCCATTAACTCTTCAAAAGAAATTTCCTCACCTTCGGATTCTACCTCTGAGCTTTCTTTGCTTTCTTCATCATTAGCCATTAAGCTTGAACCGACTTGGAAATTTTCTGCATTTGCCACATACATAGCCAGCATATCCCATAACTCTCTGGCTGAGCTGCAAAAAGAGATTCGAGAAAGAACATTAGACTCTATACAATTCCGCATAAAATTCAAAGCCTTAAGATTGATATAATTTTTCTTTACATGCTTGTCACTCCATTTAGCTTCATTTGATGGAAGTTTATGTCGACCATTACATATAACTTCCAAGATTTCATGCTCATTAAAACCAAAATAAGCACACATGCTATTTTTCCAAGAAATGTAGTTATTACCATTATAACGCGGAGGAAGAGTAAAACTAGACATGTTGCTCAATAAGAAACTCGCCAACAGGGATCTCTCTATAGGTCGTTAGACCTCAAGAAAATAGAGTCGTGGCTCTGATACCAATTATTGGTCCCGGGTAGGCGAGCAGACAAGAAGGGGGGTTGAATTGTCCCCCACGCATTATGGCAAAATTAAAGCCATCTAAGCAATATTAGAGCAACTATCAAATTTAAGCTAAGATGAAATGAGATTTGAATCCTAAAAGAGATAGTTCACTCAGCCTTTCTGATCTCACACGATTGACTAAACAGATATATCAAGCAAACACTTCTCATAGTGGAATTTAGACAAACAAGCAATGTGTGTGTGAACAAGATGTGATTTGAAAAATAATCTCTTGTGAAAGGGATAGATGACAAGGAAACATTCACACAAACCAAACCATAGTGCACATGGATTTTTAAGGTGGTTCGGGACCACGACGGGCTCCCTACGTCCACCGCTCACCCGGTGAGGCTTCACTCGGGGATAAATTCCCAACACGGAGGTGACGCTCCAACAACACGCAAGACGACCCCTGCACACACATGGGGAATAACCTCCCCACGAGGAGAACTCTCCTCACGCTATAGACACAGCAACACGGGGACGGACCCCAAACGCTCTAGATTGTAAATCCAATAGCAACGCACACACACACACGCTACAACAAACGCAGCACAAACGACACACACGATCGCACGCATGCAATCAAACCACACGTTGCACAGATGCAGCAACCAAGACACGATCGTAAACAGATGGTCCACACACACTATTTTTCAGTTCGGAAAAATTGAATCAGATATCCAAAATATGCTCAACCCATAATACAGACCATGAAATACATCACAAAGAACAGATAGAAGATGTAGAAATTATCCCCCTTTGTTTTCAATGGCCAGAAGATGATGTTCTTTGAAGCACAAGTCGGAGGGAAGATGAATGCCGTCGATTTGAATGTCAACGCGTTCCTCTCTTCAATCCGCTCCACTTTCCTTTCTTCCTCAAACTCCAGAAATCACTTGGAGGAGATGAAATCTTCCTTTCTTCTTCTTCCTCTTTTCTTCTTCTCCCTTTTCTTCACCTGCAAGATAGAAACAATAAGCACGTAAGGGTTTTTCTTCTTACAAATTTGTAGGTCATAAGTATTCATATATAGAAGAGTGCAAAAGACCAATATAGCTCTTATAGAATCCTCTAAAAGACTCCCAATAGGTCTACCAAGAACCCAGGGGCATAATGGTAAAGTTTAGACCCTAAATGGATTGAGTTTAATGGGTTTCGGACTGAGTTTGAAATAGCGTTCACCGTATTCGGTCGACCGAAATTGGCCGTCGGTCGACCAAACTTTTACAGGTTTCAGTCTGGAGGGCACTGGCTAGTTCGGTCAACCGAACTTCCCAGTTCGGTCGACCGAACTCTACTGTAGTTCAGTCTCCTGGATGCTTTTTTTTTTGGTCAACCGAACCCTTGCCTTTGGTCGACCGAAATCCTGCAAAACATAAAAATCAAGAGAGATTAGTTGGAAAACAAGGTCAATAGCCCCAAGTGAAAGATACATGAAGTATACTCATGAAAACCAATTAACAAGGAGTCTAAAGACACTTTGAAAACTTATCATCCACATCTTCTCATCAAGATTATATATCAATGAATTTGTGCAATAAGAGTGAGCATCATGAGACCAAATTCCACATGAATGATATAGAAGGATTTGAACACTTGATATCTTTACTAAACCAAGGATGAAAACACTTTGTCAAGTTAATTATCCACACCAAAAGATCAAGATCATATCACAATGAATTTAGACCACATGAATGAAATATGTAACCAAATCTTCCAAGATTGATGTGAGCATTGAAAAACCAAGTATCATGGATCATGAGAACATCACTCACTCATTTATGCCAAGATTTGCATGAGGAGTTCATTAACACTTAGCTGGCTCATAAAGCCTTAGAAAAATATGCATGTAGTGCATTCAAGTCAATTAAGAACTCATGAGCAATCTATTGAATACAATCAAACCAAATCACAAGTTCATGCACACACCCAATCTTTCTCAAACAAAAGTCAACTTCATAAGCCATGCATTTAACCAACACTTATGAGCCTCAAAATGCATGAAGGAAAAAGCATGTAAATCACATGAACAATTTGATCAACTTTCTTAAAGTTCAATCATGACCTTTCTTTACAATCTCCACAACCAAGACAAAGTTCAAATCATCATGTATCTAGGCAATAGGATCATTATCATACCAACTTCCACTTAAATATGCATTACAATCTTGAACATGTAACTAGCCTCAAAAGTCTCATGTGAAAAATCTTGAATTGCTAAAACCAAATGACCATGAATCCATACAATGAGAGAGCATCATTAAAATCACATCCATCAAATTTCAAGTAAATAGATTGAGCATATTTCAAGTCCAAAAATCTCATGTGAAAAATACATGAAAATACCCAATCAAGATCTTGAGAACCTATTTGATGAAATGCATTAACCATAGAAGGAGTCGACACAAGACAATGAGTGGGTCAACTCCCTTTTAAAAGAAGATCTTCATTGATGCACTCCTTTGAGTTCCAAGCATGAACCATGGATTTTGATCCTACAAGTCAAGATATTCAAAGCATATGCTCCTTAATCAACTACCATTCATATGACTTTCAAGTGAGATCGTTGAAGTCGTCCTTCAACTCATCAAACAAGATGCAAACATGTTGCTCAATGAAATACACACACAAGCACAATCATTTTGTTGTCATTAAAACCAAATACCAAAATCAACTAGGGGATGCAACACGGCCTCCTCAAGGTATGGAAGAAAAGAGGGCACACTCCCTGCCACATAAGACAACATATATATGGCCATAGATAAGGGCATAATAATGCTGAGCCTTCACCATGAAAGACCTCCATTCAGGCGGCATCCTCCGGGCACAACCACTCAAGCACTAGCCTCTTTCCTTCTGAGAGCCCTACCTCCTTCTTTCTACTAGCTTACGAACTTAAGCATCAGAGGGTTCTAACAGGAAACATCAATCCACCATAGTGAGACCTTTTTCTTGCAGGAAAACTCAGCAAGATACTATCAAGATAGTGGCTACTTTTGACAGGCCAACTGAGAAGCCCTACAAGACGCTCTCATGCGTTCAACCACACAGTATGGGACTAACGACCCGGATTTTGGCCGCTAAGCCCCAAACCACCAATCAAGAAAGTGCCCAGGGCCTCCTCGGTGCCATTCCAGTAGCCGAGTAGACTCCAAGCCCCAACACTTCTACACGACATTCCCAGGGCTTCTCCAAATGGCCTTGGAGTCCACATCTTCCAACCTAGAGATCCGCGACCCCTAGTTGACCGGCAAGATTGCTTCATCAAGCAGGATTCCAGCATCAATGTCCTCCGACCTCATCTCAGGGCTCCCGGCTCAGTATGCCTACATAGAGTCCAGCCTTATCCAGACCGCCCCCTCGAGCTCCATAACTTGGCGAGGCTCCATACAACCCTACATCTTCAAGCTCAGTTCCTAGGTGTCACATCGCTCAACCTCATCTTGGGCCAAGCATGAAGCACTCCAACAACGAAGGTAAGTAGAAGCTGAAAATACCTTAATGAAGGGTTCTACCAAGAAGCAGGCGCAGTGTTGTAAACCTCACCTCACTCTGGTTAGCAGCAATATACAAGTCGTCGGCCAGAGGAGCCTCTACTCCGTACTCAGGGCCGATTGCAAATGATGCCCAAGAAGGCTCCAAAGCCCCATGAAGATGAGCAGAGGCCTAGGAAAGATAACACTCGACGGCACCATCAAGGGCAGTCAATAGTGGCTCAGATGATCGGCTTTGGAGCTCACCATGTCAATGGAGACACATTCTCTTCTTTCTCAGGTTCTATATCTTGACCCATTCACTCTTTCTCAGGCTCTGTATTTTTACTTTTGCTGATAATATAACTCAGTTCCTATGAATTCAAATGCAAGTGTTGTAGCGCACGCAACAATACACAAAAAGAACAAAATACATGTTTGATGAAATACATTGTACACATTCATAAGAATAGGGAAAACTTTTAAAACTAGATGTTAAAGAATTCCTGGCCATAAAATCTTCCTCAAACGTAAAATCTTCAACCTAATATTTTTATAGGACATAAACGTTCTTTAGTGGCCATGGATTCAAATATTTTCCTTTACAACAAGTAATGCAAAAAAATGGAGATGGTTTCATCACAGAAGTATAGCAGAATGTTGACACATCCAATTTCTATCCACACATTTGCTTACACTTAAAAACATATAGTTTCTTCTCCTCACTGTGTATTCTGACGACAAAGTGTTGTTGTGTCCACACCATTTGTGGAGTTGCAGTCATTCAGCAATGAGGCACCAAATTCTTGCTCATTTGATAAAGTTATTAAATTAATGATCTATTCATTACGAATTGTTTTACTGGATAGCGAGCAAGAAGGGAAGTAAATAATGTTGGATTTAGTGATTTAAAATTTTCAATGTTTGAGTCCTAGTGTGGTTTTGTCCCATATTGGAGGATGAAAAAAAGTTTTCATCTACTTTTCATTGGGACTCTTTACTACCTTGTGCACTCCTTTGGGGACACCATAGTAGTTGGGCAATTTGAGCTTATTGGGCTCTTTGGTCCACTTCCTATTTAACGCACACGTGTATTGCCTTGCCTTGCCGATGTCGTGTCATGCGTGCATGAGATATTTGATGTTTAATTTTATTTTATTTTATTTTTAACCGTGTGACCAAGTGTCTTTTGGTTTCTATTCGTGTCTCTATCCCGCATCCCTATGGAAATGGAAGTGTCTGTTTATGTGCTTGACCAGTTTTAGACTCCCGTTGAGAGTCTATTTAGAGGAGAAGTTCTTCCCAGGGTTGAACTAATGTGAATTGTGCATCCTCTCATTTTCTTCCTCTCCGTCATCTTTCTCTGCAAGAGCTCAAAGTGGTCAGTTGTGGTGTTCGTCCCGGCGTCACAACTTGGAGTGCACCTTTGCGCCGCCATCATTTGGGTCATCGTATCTTAGGGGAAGTTTTACCATGGAGCCTATTTCACCGTGTAGGGGTGAAACGACTCTAAAGAAAGTGACATCACACTTCGACCTGAGTTTGATCTTTCTAAACTTAAATTCCATATATTATTTGTTGATCCGCCTGATATAGAAATCCCTCGATTGTGCATCCACGAAGATGTATATATATAACTTTTCCAACAAATAATAGGGCATGAATCTGCTTTATCATCAAGCAAGTCATGTTGGCAGAATAATTCGCATGCATCTATAGAGATTATACTATAAAACATTGGAAGGACGGGCTCGCAACGCCTCTTGCAGTCTCAATCACTCTCCATAGATGATCCTTCACTCCAGATGTACCACCTTCCGACAGATATACCATGCACTTCTTTATGGACTGCAGCAGAACCGAGCCCTCCACCCCCACCATTTCTCTTTACGTGGCAAGAAGAGGCAAGATTGCCTCCCTCCATGCATACATCCGCTCACAAAGCAGTTTCAAATTCTCTCCTTGGAAGGTAGTTCCCGAGTGGGCCAAGTGTATGGCCTTGGACCGCGAGTCCAATCACCCAGCCTGGGACTGGGGGTTTTTCGGTTTCCCTGGGATGGGGGATCGGCATGGTGGCTTGTAAGTTACCTTGGGAATCGTGCTTCTGTGTTTTCCGCGTGGACCGTGTATGTGGCCTATGGACTGTGAGTCTAATTACCCAGCCAGGGGCTGGAGGGTTTCTTGGTTCCCTTTTCTCAGGGAATGGTCTCAGCAGTTGTGAACTGCCTCGTGAGACATCGTGCTGAGGTTTCTGACCCTAGGGCTAGGGCAGATTGACGGCGTGGAGCCGTTCGGTGTAACGGTCTTGACCCTGAGTCTCATGACTCAAGGACCGTTGGATTTAGTGAGTCTAGAGGACTGTCCAGAGTCTAGTGGCTCGGCGCCACTTGGTTCTTCTCGACTTTCGCACAGGGTGTGTGCGTGTTTCTCGGAGTTTCTCCTCGGAGAGTGGTCACATTAGTGACTCCCCACTAGTCGTAGCCTTCCGATGCGCGAGTGGTCCCACCAGTGAGCGGTGGCGAGGCTACCCCAGAGAGATTATTTTTAGGTTGGTTACCGTTGGGCCCCATGTCTTGCAGCCAGAGTCCGGCTGAGGGGAAAACCAGTCAGGGGGCCAGATCTACGACGCATGGTTTGTGTATGCACACGTGGTTGGGGGCACTTGGACCCGCACTGACGAGCGCGACCCCATCTAGTTCTTGTTCTGTGGTTACTAGTACGGTGTCCTGTGGACACCAAAAATTGCACACCCAAATATCATGCCCGGCCTCGCGTCAACAACGGCGCCGAGTGAAGAAGCCCGGGAGAGACTGATCGCTCGGGCTCCCCAAGTATGCATACTGCTGTGAAACCGTCTCCGGAGTCATGACATTGAAGAGAAACCAATCACCAAGAGTCCCACAATCCATGGGCCTCGAAGAAAATTAAATGTGCCACGACTCGTGCGCACAACTGGCTCAAAACTGCCCATTTTGGCCCTCCATCGGCACGCCCCAATGGCCTTCAGCGGCACGCCCCAATGGCCTTCAGCGGCACGCCCATCAGGGTCTTCAGCGGCACACCCCCTGGGACTCCCAGCGGCACGCCCTTAGGGGCTCCAGCGGCACGCCTTTTTGGCTCCCCTGCGGCACGCTTGTGCAGCCCGCCGACGGCACAGCGGCAAGCCTTTTCAACGGCTAAACGACGTGGTGCCCATGCCCTACGCATCCTCGGCGCGCAGTGAGCTCTGTGAGGTGTCAACCATGGGTTGGGCCACGCAGGCTACCCCACTGACAGCCAGGACAGGAGCAGGTCAAACCCATCATCACACCCGGCTTCCCGCCTTCGACAGCCATGCTCGAAGTCCCCGGTGGCTGGGGATATAAAAGGCCTCCTGTTCGACAAAGGAAGGAGGGTTTTTTTTCCCTGGCAGGAGAAGAAGGAGACACATAGAGAGAAGAAGAGAGAAGCAAAGGGGGAGCGTTCCGGCGTGAGTCTCCTCCGACGGCCACCAGGAAGAAGAGAGAGTAAGAGAGCGGGAGAGTTAGATGTAACGGGGGAAGGTGTGGAGAAGGAGGGTGGACGATCGTCCCCACTTCAACTCCGCTCTCTCCCCTTCCGTGGGTTTCCCCATTCTCCCCCTCCTATTCTGTCTTTCTTCTGGGTTTACCCTTTGCCCACAGCCTCGTCTTGGGCATTTGCTTTTGTAATATGTTTGTAGGGCCATGGCCCTTGGTCTCCCACGAATGAATATAATCACCCTCCTTGGGCCTTTCCGGCTACTCCTGTTGGTTTGCTCCCGCCTTCACAATGCATGCACTGTGTTGTCCGTGTTGTCTGTTTCTTCGGTTTCTTTCGAGTCACCGTATCGATGTGATGCCTCCCCTTCGAAGCTTGGCCTTGTGGGTCCTTCACTCATTTCCAGTAACCCTTCCTCCTTTTCTTGAACAACCTGCAAGCCCCCACACATTTAGCTCTTTTGATCCTCCGGCGATGCGCCCGATTGGCCCTTGGCCGGTACACCCAATTGCCCCCCAGCGGCACGCCCCAATTGCCCCTCAGCGGCACACCTCAGCTGGCCCTCAGCGGCACACCTAATTGGCCCTTAGCGGCACACCCATGGTGGCCCCCTCAGCGGCACACCCAATCGGCCCTCAGCGGCACACCCATGGTCCCCCTTTCCCCGGCACACCCTCTGAGGCCCTTAGCCGACACACCCATGCTCCCTTCAACGGCACGCCTTGGCCAACCCTCAGCTCACCCCGTCCAGTGTTAGAAGTCTTCCGTTCATGGTTTATTCCAGGTTTCCCGAGATCCTACAAAGGTGTTGTTGCCCCCGGGCGCCCACCTCCAGTTGTCGGGTTCCGCCACTCCATGTGGGCGCGTTCCCTTTATCTCCCTTACGCCCCGGGTCAAGGGGAGATGCTGCCGAAATTTTGTCAGAAAATAACAACATGGTAAATAAGGCGAAAGGATGCAACAAACAAATGGGATAATAAATACACATTGAAAGATAACAAAAGCAACAAATAAACAAGGCAACAACAGATTGCAAGAGGAAGGAGAAAAGATTTATATAAAACTATCCGAAGATCAAGGAAAGAAGAAAAGAAAAGCCTTAAGAGAAACAGAAGGAGAGTGGATCCCCCTTAACATTTCCAACCCCAGACCGCCTTCAGCGGTACGCCCTTCCCAACCTCCAGCGGCACACTCTAATGGCCCTTCGACGACACAGCCTCCTGGCCCTTTCAGCAGCACACTCTCTCCCTTCGCCGGTACACCCTCATCCACCGTCTCAATGGGATCCAGTGTACAGACTTGGCAGATGGAGGCACAAACGCAGCAACAAGCAATGTATAGACTTCGTATGTTGATTGCATGGGCAACGTACAGACTCTGAGTTGAATAGGCTGAAGAATGTACAGACTTCATGTTGCAACGTACGGACTCTGTGCTGCAGTGTATGGACTTTATGGCCAATGTACAGACTTCATGTTACAATGTATAGACTTTGGGGCCAGCCAATGTACAGACTTCATGCTGCAACGTACAGACTTTGTGCTGCAACGTACAGACTTTGTGCTGCAGCGTACAGACTTTGGGCCAGCCAATGTATAGACTTCGAATTGCAGCCAATGGACAATGTACAGACTTTGGGCTGTAATGTATAGACTTTATGTTGGCCAATGTACAGACTTTGAACTGATGAATGTTGACCAATGTATAGACTTTGGGCTGCAATGTATAGACTTTATGCTGGCCAATGTACAGACTTTGAGCTGATGAATGCTGGCCAATGTACAGACTCTGAGCCGCAATGTATAGACTTCATGCTGCAATGTATAGACTTTGTGTTGCAGTGTACAGACTTTGGGCCAGCCAATGTATAGACTTTGAGCTGCAACGTGTAGACCTTGGGGTCATCAATGTATAGACTTCGAGCTGCAGCCAACAGACAATGTACAGACTTTGAGCAGCCAATGTATAGACTTCGAGCTGCAGTCAATAGGCAATGTGCAGACTTTAGACGAAAGGACGTATAGACTTTGTGTGCTGGTCGAATAGACAATGTATAGACTTGAGGCTGAGGAACGTACATACTTTACATTATCCCCCTCCTTCACCGACACACTCTCCAGCTATAGCCCCAGCGGTACACTTCCTTCAGGCCTTCATCGGTACGCCCCCCCCTCAAGCCCTTCAACGGCACACGTCTCCAGCCATTCGCCAGCAAACCTGCCGCCCTCCTTTGCCGGTACACCTCCTTAAGTCCTTCAGCGGCACCCATCCCCAGTCCTTCGCCGACACACTCTTCTGCCCACCTTCCTTCAGCGGTACACTCCCTTTTTAGCCCCCTTTTCAACCCACCAAGGGTCAACTCTCCCCAAAAAAAATATATAATAAATATATATGTATATATAATACGTGAATGCACATATATATATACGTATAGGCATCTAATGGCAGCACCGACAAACTAATAAAAGTCATGATGAATAAATAAACCTGAATATATCCGTATAAAAAAAATGATGACGAGTGAAATGAGTGGCAATAATAATAATAAAAGGGGGGGGGGGCAATGACAGCAGTGAGCGAGACGAGGGAGATCATCCGGAACAGATGCGGAAAGAGGAATGAGCAACAGGGTAATAAGAATAACAATGATAAAACATTACGAGGTATTAATAATTCTACATTGCAGCCCTCTCTCTCCGTGACTCGACGCAGAAGGAACAGTGATGTCGCCCTCGCAGGCCGGTCCCGAGTCTTGGGATTCATCCTGACATGACCGTGCCCCGACCCAGTCTTGGGCCGACATTCTAATCAGATCGGATTCATTTATCGCCCCAGTTTTTCGTCACGTTTCTATCACGGACCCGTGTCCGAAAATGAAAAGGTCCACGAGTGACCGACATGGCCAGTGGCTCGCATCCTAATGCGTACTTTGGTGTGATTTCCTCCTGTCTCTTTCTCACGCAATTAGTATTATTCTTTTCGGCCGTATGGCCCCTAATTTCGGCAATTAATTAAGGGTATTCCCTCGTATGGGGGATGTAAATGATGTCGTAACCTTGAGGGTGCGACGGGATTCGGTCCCGACACGAACCACACAATCGTCTGACGAAGTTAGACCGAGCGCACCATGGGCTCTTCGGAGCCCGAATAAATTGTCACTTCGGTGACTGGCACGCCCACGCACTTAATAGACGAATCAACCACTCCAGAATAGTCTGAGCATAATAAGATTAATAGATGAACGAGAAGTGCATCCACAGTTCTGGCACGCCCGGTGGGACCGATCCGCCCTTCATCTCTTTGCCGAAATTAGGGGCCCCGCAGCCCCCTTCTTGTAATACTAATTGTGCTACTTTCTTAAATGCAGGAAGAGAGAGAGGCATCATGGAACCGACAATGGCTGTTGTTTGCGGCCCTCAAGTCGTGGAGAACCATGTCCGAGGCGGCTACCTGGCGGTGCCCCTTAACTTCGGGAGCTTCCCTCCCACCGTAGGCTTCCCCAACTTCTTGGGGGTAGCCTTCGCCAACATCCTCGAGGTGAAGGCGCCCGAAGAGTCCCTGGTCAACGCTCCAGCCCCGGGGTCCACTGAAGCTGCTGCCGGCCGAGCTATGGCCAAGAACAATACCAGCGTCCTGACAACGACGCTGAGCTGCAACGTGCACCACGTGCACCAAACTACCGGCCCATCCCACCAAGGGTCGGCATCCCACCGAAGGAGGCTTCGGAGGAGCAACACCGGCGTCGACTCAGGGCGTCGCATGTCCAACTCCGGAAAGTCCATGACAGTTGGGGCCCTCCGAGTCCGCCTAGACGGGCAGAGGTCCCAGGTGACGCCAGACCGCGTCGTCCCGACCATCCCAGTCCGCAACTCCTTTCAAGGACTGGAGAAGCTGAAGGAAAGGGCAACGCCCGCAACCCCACGCAGGCAGGCCAAACTGAAACAATTTTGGGTACCCAAGGGGGCCCAGCCTGCTACACCCGCCCAAGCGGGGCCCAGCGCTTTCCGCCCGAGGAGGGCCCGAAAAGATGACAGGGTCGAGGTGATGACCCCAACTTCCCGACCGGCACCCGTCATCCCGGCGCCGTCCGAGAATGCCCACCGCCGTCGTCGAGGGCGCCGGCACAATGCCGCCCGCCCGGCTCTCACGGCCTGCTCTCCTTCTGCTACTGTCATCGACATGCAACCCCAGGCCGCTCTCCCTGACCAGGAGTGGGAAGGGATCGAGCAGGCTATTAGGAATTACCTCCGAGGCCCGGGTAGCACCCCCGCCGGCCGCCAGAGACTGCTTGGGGCAATGGCTTCCGCTTTTCAAGAGGAAGGCGCCCGACCCGCACCTAACGTGGAGTCGAGGACCCGTCCGGAGAGTCGCGCCAGTCCCCTGTACGGGAGGAAGCGCCGCCCCGACGGTCGGTCTTCGATAGACTGGTGTTCCCAGGGAGATCGTCCAGGAGGGTGACAAAAAGAAACAAGAACAAGAAATGGCAAACGTTCACCTGCAACATGGCAGGAGTTCATGGTCGGTATGGGGCCTTGCCCACCGATCCGGAAGAATTGGCCAGAATAGCCGTCAGGCCGGGACCCCTTACTAGAAGAGGAAGAGCGGCAGGCGGCGCGACACCCGCAGGGGCCGAAGGGACCCTACCTGAAGAACCCCTTGCGGCCCTCACGGCCAATGTGGTCACCACCGACGACACGAGTGGCGGACCCTCGACATCATCCGAGGACGCCCCGACCGAAGAGACAGGGGGCATGCCCAATCTCCCCACAACTGACCCTACAATGCTGCTCATGATACAACGATTCCAGCAGGAAATCGAGTCACTCAGGAAGCAGCTAAGTGAGCGGAACACACCGCCCCCGATGTCCTGGCAGACCGAGGTTATACCCAAAGTACCCAGGGATAGGGGGTAATCTTCAGAGGCAGCTCTTCCAGCAACCCTCAATCCTCTCGGGGGCGCGCCCTTACAGCAAACACATTGCACGGCGGTGGCCCCGCCACAGGCTCCGCCTTCGCAAGGGTCCCCCATGGCTCCCCGGGCGACCATGGTAGCCACCCCGAGTGCGCAGCCCGCTCATTTCTACCCGAATCCGGCCAACCCGGCAGCAGTCAGCCGGTTGATGCTCGAACAGATGATAGATATGAAGCTGGCCGAGAGGGGCGAAGGGGATCAGACGCCGTTTGACGTCTACCGGGTACCCTACCCGGCCCACTATGTCACAAGGAAGCTGCCGGTCGGCGTCACCAAGCCGCCGAAGTTTGAAAAATTCAACGGGCAAGGGTCCCCTAGGGAACACATTGCCTACTATGTGAACATCATGGGAGATCTAGGTACTGATGAGGCCTACCTCTTGAAGTTCTTCGGTTCAACACTCACCAGTCTTGCCTTTGAGTGGTATTCCGGCTTGTCGCCCGGGTCCGTCGCTGATTGGCCCGACATGCAAAAGAAGTTCAAAGAAAGATTCTATGTTGCAGAACGGGAGGTCACCGTGGCAGAACTTTATGCCACGAGACAGAAGAATGATGAGTCGGCCCTCGACTACATCAAGAGATGGAGGAACCTCAGCATGAGGTGCAGGCGTCCCCCGCACCAGGAGGATGCGGTGCAGATCTGCAAACAAAACTTGAAGAAAGAAATCCTGGAAAGGATAATCGGCACTGAGGTCAAGACATTCGACCGCCTGAACAACGTGGTAGCAGAGATCGAGGCATTTTTAGCCCGATACTCCTCCACTCCAGCCATGTCAAGCCAGAGAGCCAGACAGGCCGAGAAGAAGCCAGCTCCCCCTGAGGTGCACACATTAGACTTCCAGGCTTTTGAGAAGCAGAAAGAGAAAGCCAAGGCGGCTGCCAACCTTCCTCCGCCCAGAACTACAGAACGGCGGGAGGGCCCCTCACTAAGGGAGAAGATGAGAAACAAGCTTTATTCCTTCTCCCGAGACAAGTCCAAACTCCTGTTCGAATGGGCAACCAGCTACAGCAAAATTACACTGCCAGAGCCGAAGAGGCCCGGTGACCTGAAGAAGAAAGATGACCCGCGCTTCTGCTTATACCACCGGGTGCTCGGGCATACTATCGAAGACTGCTACGTCTTCGAGAATATTATTGAAGCCCTAATCAAGAACGGGGAGCTAGACATGGGGGAGCATAAAGTAGACCCCCCGCAGCCGCATGAGCTGCCCAGCATAACCTCCTCCGTCAACATGGTCTCATTGTACCAGGAACTGCCAAAGGAGTGGGCAGAGGCCTGCGCCCGCGCCACTTATGAGACCTTCATCATGGCCCCAGCTCAAGACCAAGAAGGGTGGCAGACTATACCCAGAAAAACTAGAAAGGCGCGCGCCTCTCGGCCTACCCCAGGAATTCACCCGAGGGTGGCAGCGCCCCTGCCTGCACCGCCCCCGGCAAGCCCGGTTTGCCACGACACGGCCCCTCGACTGGTCATGAGGCGGCCCACTCACAACAAGAAGAGTTCTGTCCCGCTGCGGATGCACAAGAAGACTAGCCCGGCGGTTGAAAGACTCCAGGCTATTATTGATGGGCTCGAAGATTATGAACTGCCCGAAATCCAGCCTGTGGAGCTGAAGGAGTATGTCCCCTGGAAAAAGTTCGAATCACTCGAGCTGGCTCCGGGAACAGAAGCTGATACAGAGGAAGAGCCTCCCCTGTGGGGTGAACTTCCTCAAGAGCAGTCATCCGCTGCAGCAGGCAAGAAGAAGAAGAAGAGAAGACCCAGGGGCAAGAAGAAGAAGGAGGTCGTCGTCAATTGCAACACCCTCTTGGCGTTATTCGACACTGCCCTCTCCCTGGAGGAAATAGAAGAAGAGCCACCCCATGAGCCGCCAGAGGTGAATCAAGCTGAAGTCTCCACTTCCTAACATGCCACCAGGTCGGGAAGGAAGCGGGGGCGCCCTCCTCAGGATAACCTCAACATTATGCTCAGGGGGGAACAGCCATACCAGGTTCCCGACCCTGAGGTCCGAGGCACCGAGATCCCTCCTCCGTCGGGTCTCTATCCCGGAGGGGCCAGAAGCCAAGGCACCCCTTCATTTGCCGAATTCCTGTTAGCCCGAACGGCAGGGCGGTCGCACTCCCAGGGGTCTCCTTCGATAGAAAAAGCAAGCAGCTCTCAAGCTCCACCGGCGGCAACTCTTCCTCGGCCAGAAGCGGACAACAGTGACATCCCAAACCTCGCCGAATTTATGCGGGGGGCGGAGGAAGCCCAACAGGCCCCGCCAGCTCGGCAGGCTGCAACGGAGCCCACAAAGCTGGCGCCCCCTGACCTGACACCCCAGCTCCAGGAAGGAGGCAGGCGCAGCAAGCCCGAAGAGATGAAATTACTCAAGGTGCGGGCCGCCGAACAGATAGTCAGACACCTCAAGAAGATCCCGACCCGGTTTACCGTGTGGGAGATGCTATCTTTGGACGAAGAAACACGGCAAGCCATCATTGCCGCACTCCAGACGCCAGCGCACCTTGAAGCTTGCCTGGCAGAAACCTCACCTGAAGTAGCTGTGGCTTTCACAGAAGACGACATGCTCCTGCCGACCTGCAGCCATAACAGGCCCCTCTACATGAAAGGGCAGCTGAACGGCCAGCCTATCAACATGGACTTGATCGACCCAGGGGCAGCAGTGAATATACTCCCGTACCGGGTGTACCAAAAGCACTACTTTGACATACACCTGGTTGAGGTCAAAAATGTCAGGATTGCTGGCTTTAACCAGAAATGTGAGGTGCCCATGGGGGTCGCAGAGTTCAACTTGACCTTTGATGACTTCACCTCCAAAGTCCAGTTCCACGTCATCAACTCCAACACTTCCTACAAGGCGTTGCGTGGCCGGCCTTGGCTACACCAGAACAGAGTGGTGCCCTCCACCTTACATCAGTGCATCAAGTACCCCTGCCAGGGGAAGGAAGCCAGAATCTTCGCCGACCTCCACCCGTTCGAGGTGTTCGAGTGTCATTTGTCAGATGCTAATCTGTACTTAGAGAAGGCAAAGCAAGCTCCTCAAGCTGCCCAAGTCAAAGGGAAGAAGAAAATGGAGTCAAGTGGCTGGTTTCCTCCGCCACCCCCGGGCTATGTGGCTCCCCCGCATGCACCATTCATTGCACAACAAGAAGGGGTATTCAGGGCGGCTCCTCTTGCTATTTACCCTACACCGGGGGCGCCTTGCCTCGAAGTCCTGCTAGAAGATGTCAGGGTCCCGCCAGGGATCGTCAAGCCTGTAATAGAAATAGAATGTCAAGCAGCCGAGCAGCTGAAGACCTTCGAGGTGCCTAACCCAGAAGGGCCGCCCACTATCTTCTATGTCGCTGGGGAGAAGCCAGTCAGGGAAGACAATAACTGCCGATTCCCTGACGAGTTGCATGACCCGCACGTCCCCATTGCGGGACTTCCTCACCTGACTGACTGGGCAGCCAGGATGGTCAGAAAGCAGAAGATTCCTCCATACCTGCCCTCCAGTCGGAAGAAGATGTTTGAAAAGATGTAGAACCCGCCAAACCTGGATCGACAGTTGCTGTAAATTACCAAGCATCCCGGTCTGGGTTTTTCACTAGAAGATTACTACGAGGCTGATGTGATATCAGTTTTGGCCTTGTCCGGTGACGACCCTGCGGAAGCTGCAAATTTGCGGGAAGCCCACCAAGATGTATATCCCAGCCCTCCGACCGAGGAGGCACAAGATGAAGAAGTGTTCCTGTGGAACCCTATCCACCGCTGCATGGGGAAGACCTCCTCCTTCTCCGAGGGACTGACCCCGGAGGGGCACACCTCTGAGGCGCCCTCGCTCCGGCCTGTTGGCGAAGCGAGGAGCAATAGCATGGGCCACGTCCCGAATCTCCCCCGATACGACCCCGTCATGTACGCCTTGTACCACAGGCAGCAGCGGGAAATCGGGATGTTAAAGGCGCAGTTGGCTGAGTTGACCTCGCTAGTGACCGACCTGATCTAGGGTTCTCTCCCCCCGTGGGGTGGCTATATGTCTCGACCCCGAGACACCAGTCCCGACGTCCCCGTCTGGTCAAGAAGGGAGACAAGAGACACGGCAAGCCCATTAACCGGACGGTCAACCAGACAAGCCCTGACACTCCAGGAGAAGCTGCAAAAGCCCTACTCTTTCCCAAGAGAGAAGACTCGGGGTATTTTTGACTGGGCCTGCCACTACGGCAAGGTCTCCCTCCCATGGTCCAAGAGGCCGCAGGACACCCGAAGGAGTGGGGACCCACTGTTTTGTCCCTACCACCAGCTACTGGGCCACGCCATCGAAGACTGCTATGTCTTCAAAGACATTGCTCAAGATCTCATTGACAGGGACGAGCTCAGGATGGGAGACTATGTGGTGGCCCCACCGCGCCCCCATGTGGCGGACAGCCCTAGAAGAGGAGCCTATACACTATCCATCCAGTACCAGGCGCCCGAAGATGCGACTGCCCCGGCCCCCATCGGAGCTGTCTATGATGATTACACAAAAGACCCCGAGGCGGCCTTGTGCCTTTCTGTGCCAGCGGACCCCGCAGACCCGGCAGCTACGGTCCGCGAGGAATGCCCGACAGATGCAACCCCCGCGCCCCTTCATGAGGAACAAGAAGAGGGGGATGGCGTCCTCGAGCCTGAAGACAATGAAGATCAAGACTTCGTTGATTTGTCACCGGCCCTGCCAGAAATTGAAAATGGCGGCCAGGCCACAGTCGACGAATTGATTGAGATCAACCTTGGCACAGAAGGCGACCCCAGGCCTGTTGTGCCCCTGTGGTTTTGATGATGGTTTTGTTGATTGACTGTTGATGTAAGTTAATCAAATGTTCAGTCATCCTGCTGCTCAGTTTAGATTAACATATTTGATCTGAGGTCATGCTACATGTTAAACTGATGCATAAAGCATTCATTGCTGTGGTTTTAATGATTGATTTGGTTTTGATGATTGGTGTTTGATGTGAGTCACTGTGATTCATCCTGTTGAAATGTTCATTCAGGCTTTCATATGCTCAGTCAGTTTATTTGTTTACACTGTGAATCATTGTAATTGAAGTTTCAGACTATTATCTGCTGCATAAAGCTTTCATATGCATTTACAGAGTCTACACATTGATTGGTAGTAAGTCTGCACATTGAGCGTCTCATAGAAGTCCATACAGTGCATTGCCTTGGCTAAGTGTATACACTGTCAGTCTCATTTTGAGTCAAAGTCCATACATTGGATTGTTACTCACATCGCCTTCAGGCCTCCAAGTCTGTACACTGGCCTTCTTTCATGATATACTACACGTCTACTCATTCAACACTGGTCTTCCAAGTTCTGTACAGCGTGAAGTCTCACCTCGTGTTGTTTCCCCTCACTAACACGAAAAGATTTCGTGTCGTCTGAGGTTATAACACTTCGTGTTGATTTCCATGCGTGACAGGATAACTTGTATGAGGTTAGACTTCGTGTCGTTTTCCTTGTCGTGTCTTCGTGTTGGTTTTGTCTTCGTGTCCTCGTGTTATTTTAGTGTCTTCATCTTCGTGTTATTTTAGTGTTTACGTCTTCGTGTTATTTCTGCGTTTGAGTCTTCGTGCTGTTTCTGTCCCTCTCGCCTTGGTCATACTCCGTGTCAATTCCTGTTGTCATCTTCGAGTTATTGTCACCCCGTGTCGTCCTTGTCTTTGAGTCGTTCGGATGTTCGAGCAGCTTTATACTCAAAGTTGTCTTCGTGTTTCCCGTGTACTCGTGTCTCCGTGTTGCCTTAGTGTCTCTATCTTCGTGTTGAGTTTACTTCGTGAACTTCTCTCAAAGTCAAGCACGTGTCTGTGCTGTCTCCATGTCGTTCTTACTTCGTGTCGGTTTCTATGTTTCATCACGTGTTGTGGTCAGCCCGTGTCGTTTTCACCTCGTGCTGTTCTCATGACTTCATGTCATTTTCCTTTTCAGGTCTTCGTGTCGTGTTTTCCACACCGCGTGTCGTTGTCGCTTTAGTAACCTCACCTCGTGTCGGTTACTGTTGTCTCCATGTCTTCGTGTCGTTTTTGTTCCACTGCGTGCAGAACATTGCAGCACCTCGTGTTGCTTTCTGTGTGCCACCTCATGTCGTTTCACAGTGAACCTCGTGTCGTTTCTGTGTAAACCTCGTGTCACTTCTCTCTGTCCTCTAGTTGAATCTCGTGTCATTTTTTATGTCTACTTGTTCAACTCCGTGTCAACTTCTGTGTTCGTCTTCGTGTTGTTTTCAACTCGTGACGTTTTTGTCATTTCACTTCGTGTCGTTTTCTTATTCTGTCTTCGTATGTACCTCGTGTCGTTCCTTTTGTAGTGCTTGTTTTGTTATAGTGACTTCGTGTCGTTTCCTTATTCTATCTTCGTGTTGTCTCCGTGTTGTTGCCATTTGTTAGCTCGTGTTGTTTAGTTCTAACCTCGTCCAGGTTTCTTCTAAAACGCTGTTCTTCTGATAAGTCTATACAGAGTTATTCTTTAAACTGATGACTTATCCGATACTCTGTTTTACAGGTGCTTTGATCGTGAAGCTTAAGGAGGGCACGTGATCCGAGGCTGGAATGAAGCCTGCTGAGAGACTGCCACGTGGACCGAATTCTTAGGGCTGGAAATGTGGAGGTCACACGTCGTGGCTGATGCTGCTGCTGCTGCTATATATATGAGACCTTCGTCCACAGATGAAGGTGATCGAGTTGGCAAGAAGAAAAGTCCATACAGAGAGCCACGATCCAGATAGAAAAAGAAAAGAGAAAGAAGAAGAGCAGAAGGAGAAGAAGAGGGAGAGATAGTGCTCGTGTGAAGAGAGAAGAAAGAGTGAAGAAGAAGAAGTGCAGCAGAGAGTGAGAGATTAGGAGAGCAGAAGAAAGAGAAAGAGAGAGCTAGAAGTGTGAGCCGAAGAGTATAGAGGAGCAGAGATCGAGAGAGTGAAAGAGAAGAAGAAGAAGAGAAGAGAAGAGGAAGAAAAGCTTCCTGAAGATCTGTCTACTGGACCGTGGATCAAATCCAGGCCAGTCAGCTCCGTTGAGAGCCACATTGTGCATTTCGTGTTTCAGCTTTTTGTTTGCTGAAGTTATTTTCGTTTATTGTTCTTTCCTTTGTTTTCTGGTTTGCTGTGCTTTCCGATACTCTGTAGAGAGGTCGGGGTTCCTCCTGTGGATCAGGAGAAGGGAGATCTGATCTCCGGTTGCAAGTAGCTGGGAGCTACTTGTGGGTTCCCTCCGGTTTGGAGGAAGGGAGACTTGTCTCCGGTTCTGGGCTTGTGGATTCAAGTCCAGGGGTTCCCTCCAGGTCTGGAGGAAGAGAGACCATGTGTCTCTGGTTTGCTAGTGACTGGTGTCACTAGTGGTTCCCTCCGGTTGGGAGGAAGAGGGGAGGTTGTTCCCCTGGTCAAGCTGTTTGGCAGCGTTTGTTGCAGACTGAGTCTGCTGTTTCTAGCGTGAGCTAGTGGAAGCCACACTCGGTTTGAGTGTGGGGTGGATGTAGGTCTGCTGGACCGAACCACCTAAAAACCTCTGTGTAGTGGTTTGATTTCTCTATATGTTTTTTGCTTCCGCTAGATGTTTGCATAGGGGCGCTCCAAGTGTTTGATCACAGGTTCATTAAATGATTTAATCAGATCTTGTTCTGAGTGTTTAATCTGTTGAGTGAGCGAAAGTTTATTTGAGTGAAAGAATGGTTTGAATGAATACTTAGGTGCGCTTTGCTTTGGTTGCTCACTGTCTATTTGTTGAATTCCGCTACTGCTAATTAGTCTTTCAGATTTGATATATCTGTCTAGTTAGCATTCTAGATAGTTAGTGAGCATCATATTTTTAATTGGGTGAAGGCTTTTAAATAGGTTATATTCATTCACCCCCCCTCTGAATACTGCACCGAACCTAACAATTGGTATCAGAGCAGGTGTCTGCTTACAAGGTCCAACGACCTGCAGATCGATCTTGCAATCTTAGGTGCTAATTTGTTTTTAGTGCATCAATATTCTTGTTGCGTTAATCTGTGTGTTCTCATGGCCCATCCACCGATCTTCAGTGGTACGCATTTTGATGCATGGTTCGCTGGTTTGAAGAATTATGTTAAATCTGTGAATCCAGACCTGTGGAAAGTAATTTCACATGGTCCTCATGAACTACCAAGGAAAAAGTCCAAATGGACTGACAGTCACAAATCCATGCATGAAGAAAATCAGATAGCAATAAATCTAATGAAGGCAGCTACTGATAGAGCTTTTCATTTATGTTTCTTTGACTGCAGTTCTGCTAAAGATATTCTGGATACACTGAAGCGAACTCAGGAAATAAATGTGGACAGCTGCACGATGGCCAACAGAAGAAATCAAAGTGCCAGCGATCAAGGCAGAAATCAAACTGAAGGAGATGATGATGATAAGGTAAATCTCTTCGAGAATTTCTCTCTAGAAGATTGGGGGAATGCATATGCTGAATTATTTGAATCTCATGAACTGTTAAGAAAACAGTATAAAAAATTGAAGAAGGGTACTGGTTTAGATAGTTCAAGCTCTCCTTGTAGAAATTGTGTTGAATTGAAAAGTATTCATGATGCATGTATGTCTGATTTTCAAATAGTGAAGAAACAAGTTTCGATATTGAAATTGAAAATCAAGATCATATAAATGTCATATCTGAACTAAAAGAAAAATTCAACTCAGATAACGATAATCGGACTTTTGGTAACTATCATGACCAGTATGAAAAACTGCTGAAAAACTTTGAAAGTGTAAACGCAGATTTAAACAAGCTGAGATCTAAAAATGACTCCCTGAGAACATCTGCTAATAAAAATGATAACAAGTTTGAGAAACTTGAGCAGGAGAAAAACTTGCTTGTTGAAAAACTTGAAGCCATCAAATCTGTGAATGTGAAATTACAGAAAAACATTGAAGAGAAGGAAAAAGATTTGAAGGATTTCAAGGTTGGAAGAAAACTTGAAATTAGCTCAGAAGATCAGACCTTGATAAATGAGTTAATTCAGAATGACAAGCTTAAGGAAGAAAATGAAAAATTAAAAATGCTGAATTCCACTATGTCTGAAAGACTTCTTACTTTGGAAAGAGGGAAAACTATTTGCAACGAAGATTCTAATAAACTGAGCAATCTGGAACAGGAAATTGAAAAATACAAAACTGCTAACAATGTGTTAACTGAATGTGTGAATTGCAGTGAACAAGAAATTGCCAGTTATGAGCTACATATTTCCTCTTTGGAAGATGAAATTCAGGATTTGAAAGTTTCTTTGTCTAAATTTGTTGATGGGCAGAAAAACCTAGACCAGCTACTAGGTATAAAAATCAACTCTAGGAAGGAAGGGCTGGGCTACAATAAGATAAACAAGAAGGAACTTCAGAACAAAGTTATGACATCTTTTGTAAGTAGTTCAGATGTAGCCACCACCTCCAAAGATAAACAGCCCATTGCTCAAAAAATATTGGGAGCAAAGGATAACTTTAAAAAGGAAGGACTGGGTTACAATCCAGTCATGAGGAAGGTTGATGGAGGCAAACTGAAAACTGTTTTCATAAAATCCTCTGAACAGGAAAAGCCTTCTACTTCATCTCCAATTCAGTACAAGGCTAAGAAATCAGGAAAACAGGATAAAAATCAGAAAAGGACTGTAAATCAGGAAACAAATGAAAAGGGTTCATCAGTGCATGCTGATCACAGTCCGCACACACACTTTCATGCATCTAAAAAGAAGATCATCTGTCATTACTTTCACAAAGTTGGACATCTGATGCATGAATGTAAACTGATGAAGAAGGATGATATGACTGCTATGAACCTTAATGATAAAAATCTTTCATTTCAGAAAGAGAAAATTGAATGTTTTCACTGTGGTAAATTAGGACACACAATTGCACAATGCTGGTTTGCAAGTGATAAGAAAACATCTCATTCATATCATAATAAATCTCCTGCAAGCCAACATGGTCCTAATAAGAACAAATTTATTTTTAAAGATAAGCTCATTACATGCTTTGAGTGTGGAAAGACAGGCCATAGGGCTATTGAATGTTGGCTGAGGGCTGGTGGAAGAAATCCTAATTCATGCTTTCACTGTGGCAAGATGGGCCACATTGCAGCCCAATGTTGGCATGCTCAGGGAAGGAAGTTTAACAATAAATCTGGTAAATTCCCTGTCAATAGAAATATTTCTGATAGAAATGAATTTGTGTTTGAAAAGAAAACACTTACATGTTTTGAATGTGGGAAGCCAGGCCATAGAGCTTCTGACTGTTGGCTGGCTTATGTTGGTAAACAGAATCTTAATTCTGTTAACAGAAAATTTCATGCATCTGCACATAGAACTCATACTAATCAGAGTGTGCATAAATTAAATCTGAAATCTGCTGCCTCTTGCTATTACTGTGGTATATTAGGTCATTCAATGAATAATTGCCATCTGATGAGATCTGATGACCTACATGCTAAGAGATTGTTTAGAACACCTACCAAAGGTGTCACTATTAACCATGCAGGACCCAAGACTGTTTGGGTACCTGCCCATGCAAGATAGTGTGCTAACTTGCAGGTGTGCCTTGGAAGCTGAAGAATAAAAAGGGGGAAATAAACCAAGGCACCCAAGTTGATAAAACCCCATTCAGGTAAATTTCTCAAATCTGTTCAAATGAAAATTATGGTTGAGTTGAGAAGTCATAGCTTCATGCATACATGTTTTATTTTAATTGGTTTGACTCTTGCAGTGATCTTTGTGGGCTTTCTTGTTTGTACTATGAGCTGTGTGCATTTATGAGAATGGCATAAACATGCACATGACATACATTCATTGAAAATCTGATGCATATAGGACTGTTTGTATTGCATTATCATGCATGACCTCAATGGTATATAAATGGTAAGGTACCAAAAGGCAGGGAAGTTTGTCTGGAGGTTCTTACTATGTGTGAGGTGGTCTTTTAGACCAAGTGCTCCGCCTAGTACCATGGGTCACTTTGCTGATAGGACAGTCTGATTGTACACAAGTCACGATATCATTTGGTATCATATGTTCAGTTTTCAGTGCAAGCATTGCATGTTTTCAGGGGGAGTAAGTTGCATATTCTTGCATAGCATTCAATGATTGAGTCTTTGCATGTCCCTGCATACATATAGTACATTGCATCTCCTTATATTGACAATGCTAAAAAGAGAGTTTGGATGCATATTGTAAGGGGGAGTCAATGCATTGCATATAGGTTGTCAAATGCATACATTTGTCAGAATTCATTGCATATCTCTTCTTATCACTTTTGTTGACAAACCTTGATCATATTCGGAAAACACTAAGCTTCAAAATCTCTCCTAACAATTGGTATCATTTGGCTTCAGAATTCTATCAGTCTTTCATAAAGCTTTCAATGGGCTATCTCGATCATAAATCTGAAAACTCTTGAACTAGGAATCTTCTATTATACATTCTTATGAATGACTGAAATAACTCATGTGGTTTAAGTTTAATGTATTCAATGAGTTTGGCTTTAAAATCTCTTAAAAATATCTGAAGCATGTTTAATAAACCTTAACCATCTGTTTCATGCTATGTCTTGTGAAAACTCCTGAAATCTGCACTTTTGAATACATAACTTTAATTGGTTAAGTACATGAGATTAATATTGTTTTGAAGCAAATGAATGTTTCTGAAATGTCTAAAGGGTAATATCTGTCAGAGCAATGACATTGGTCACTGAGAAACACAAGTCCAAAGGACTGTGTCATGAGGTGCCTTAGTTAACTCTGTAAAATGAGGATTCATTGAAAATCAGGCAGAGCAATGGCATGCACACTGAGAAATACAATTCACTCATTAAAAATTGAGCTGTAGTGTGTCATGATGTGGAAATGCTAACTCTGTTTACATAAGGCATGACAGTTAGTCACACTAAGGGCTTAGGGATATTGGCCTCTGATCAAGGTATATCCTCTAGTTACAAGGTGTGTACTAAACTAGAAAGCACGTAAAATTTGTAGCAAGGAAAATTGTTGAATAAATTGAAATATCTGAATATTGATGCCAAAAAACAAATTGCTACAACCCTAGACAAAATCATATGACTTCATAATTGCTTGATTTCAATACTAGTACATGTAATTCTGAAAGAAGTCAATAGACTTGATTGTGTAAGACAAAGGGAGGATAATCAAGATAAATATGAGGGCTTGGTTCATTTTTATTAAACCATGGTTTTAGATATCATTACAGAATTTTATTGATAAACTCTGCATACATCACGTTTAAACCATGATGTTCAATAAATGTCATTCATAAGCCCTTATGATAGAAGACTTTGAAAACTTATGCTTTAGATTTATGATATTGATATCTCTTTGAAAATCAGGCAGAATTTCTTATGTTTGGAACATCCTTGAAAAATCTGTTAATTGAAACTCTTCTGCTCATGGTATTGACTCATTGACCTGAACCTCTCTTTGTTTGCCCCTGTGGTCTCCTTCTCATTTATCTCATAAGAGTCCATTTATTGAGGGGGAGCTTCCATGTCATGCATCACTTGCATATCAATTGGCATCTCTTCAGGGGGAGCATTCCTTGTCATGCTGAATCATGCTCATATCATTTGTGACCTTGCATTCATATACTCAGGGGGAGTATTGCAAAGGGGAGAATTTGTCTGAACTTTTATGCATGCTTTAACTTCTCAAATTATTTTCTTTTTGATGAAGTCAAAGGGGGAGAATAATTTGAGTCTTCAGAATGCCTCACATCATCAGAATGACTCAATATATTGAAAGTGTTGCCATCATCAAAAAGGGGGAGATTGTTGTGCCCCTGTGGTTTTGATGATGGTTTTGTTGATTGATTGTTGATGTAAGTTAATCAAATGTTCAGTCATCCTGCTGCTCAGTTTAGATTAACATATTTGATCTGAGGTCATGCTACATGTTAAACTGATGCATAAAGCATTCATTGCTGTGGTTTTAATGATTGATTTGGTTTTGATGATTGGTGTTTGATGTGAGTCACTGTGATTCATCCTGTTGAAATATTCATTCAGGCTTTCATATGCTCAGTCAGTTTATTTGTTTACACTGTGAATCATTGTAATTGAAGTTTCAGACTATTATCTGCTGCATAAAGCTTTCACATGCATTTACAGAGTCTACACATTGATTGGCAGTAAGTCTGCACATTGAGCGTCTCATAGAAGTCCATACAGTGCATTGCCTTGGCTAAGTGTATACACTGTCAGTCTCATTTTGAGTCAAAGTCCATACATTGGATTGTTACTCACATCGCCTTCAGGCCTCCAAGTCTGTACACTGGCCTTCTTTCATGATATACTACACGTCTACTCATTCAACACTGGTCTTCCAAGTTCTGTACAGCGTGAAGTCTCACCTCGTGTTGTTTCCCCTCACTAACACGAAAAGATTTCGTGTCGTCTGAGGTTATAACACTTCGTGTTGATTTCCATGCGTGACAGGATAACTTGTATGAGGTTAGACTTCGTGTCGTTTTCCTTGTCGTGTCTTCGTGTTGGTTTTGTCTTCGTGTCCTCGTGTTATTTTAGTGTCTTCATCTTCGTGTTATTTTAGTGTTTACGTCTTCGTGTTATTTCTGCGTTTGAGTCTTCGTGCTGTTTCTGTCCCTCTCGCCTTGGTCATACTCCGTGTCAATTCCTGTTGTCATCTTCGAGTTATTGTCACCCCGTGTCGTCCTTGTCTTCGAGTCGTTCGGATGTTCGAGCAGCTTTATACTCAAAGTTGTCTTCGTGTTTCCCGTGTACTCGTGTCTCCGTGTTGCCTTAGTGTCTCTATCTTTGTGTTGAGTTTACTTCGTGAACTTCTCTCAAAGTCAAGCACGTGTCTGTGCTGTCTCCATGTCGTTCTTACTTCGTGTCGGTTTCTATGTTTCATCACGTGTTGTGGTCAGCCCGTGTCGTTTTCACCTCGTGCTGTTCTCATGACTTCATGTCATTTTCCTTTTCAGGTCTTCGTGTCATGTTTTCCACACCGCGTGTCGTTGTCGCTTTAGTAACCTCACCTCGTGTCGGTTACTGTTGTCTCCATGTCTTCGTGTCGTTTTTGTTCCACTGCGTGCAGAACATTGCAGCACCTCGTGTTGCTTTCTGTGTGCCACCTCGTGTCGTTTCACAGTGAACCTCGTGTCGTTTCTGTGTAAACCTCGTGTCACTTCTCTCTGTCCTCTAGTTGAATCTCGTGTCATTTTTTATGTCTACTTGTTCAACTCCGTGTCAACTTCTGTGTTCGTCTTCGTGTTGTTTTCAACTCGTGACGTTTTTGTCATTTCACTTCGTGTCGTTTTCTTATTCTGTCTTCGTATGTACCTCGTGTCGTTCCTTTTGTAGTGCTTGTTTTGTTATAGTGACTTCGTGTCGTTTCCTTATTCTATCTTCGTGTTGTCTCCGTGTTGTTGCCATTTGTTAGCTCGTGTTGTTTAGTTCTAACCTCGTCCAGGTTTCTTCTAAAACGCTGTTCTTCTGATAAGTCTATACAGAGTTGTTCTTTAAACTGATGACTTATCCGATACTCTGTTTTACAGGTGCTTTGATCGTGAAGCTTAAGGAGGGCACGTGATCCAAGGCTGGAATGAAGCCTGCTGAGAGACTGCCACGTGGACCGAATTCTTAGGGCTGGAAATGTGGAGGTCACACGTCGTGGCTGATGCTGCTTCTGCTGCTATATATATGAGACCTTCGTCCACAGATGAAGGTGATCGAGTTGGCAAGAAGAAAAGTCCATACAGAGAGCCACGATCCAGATAGAAAAAAAAAAGAGAAAGAAGAAGAGCAGAAGGAGAAGAAGAGGGAGAGATAGTGCTCGTGTGAAGAGAGAAGAAAGAGTGAAGAAGAAGAAGTGCAGCAGAGAGTGAGAGATTAGGAGAGCAGAAGAAAGAGAAAGAGAGAGCTAGAAGTGTGAGCCGAAGAGTATAGAGGAGCAGAGATCGAGAGAGTGAAAGAGAAGAAGAAGAAGAGAAGAGAAGAGGAAGAAAAGCTTCCTGAAGATCTGTCTACTGGACCGTGGATCAAATCCAGGCCAGTCAGCTCCGTTGAGAGCCACATTGTGCATTTCGTGTTTCAGCTTTTTGTTTGCTGAAGTTATTTTCGTTTATTGTTCTTTCCTTTGTTTTCTGGTTTGCTGTGCTTTCCGATACTCTGTAGAGAGGTCGGGGTTCCTCCTGTGGATCAGGAGAAGGGAGATCTGATCTCCGGTTGCAAGTAGCTGGGAGCTACTTGTGGGTTCCCTCCGGTTTGAAGGAAGGGAGACTTGTCTCCGGTTCTGGGCTTGTGGATTCAAGTCCAGGGGTTCCCTCCAGGTCTGGAGGAAGAGAGACCGTGTGTCTCTGGTTTGCTAGTGACTGGTGTCACTAGTGGTTCCCTGCGGTTGAGAGGAAGAGGGGAGGTTGTTCCCCTGGTCAAGCTGTTTGGCAGCGTTTATTGCAGACTGAGTCTGCTGTTTCTAGCGTGAGCTAGTGGAAGCCACACTCGGTTTGAGTGTGGGGTGGATGTAGGTCTGCTGGACCGAACCACCTAAAAACCTCTGTGCAGTGGTTTGATTTCTCTATATGTTTTTTGCTTCCGCTAGATGTTTGCATAGGGGCGCTCCAAGTGTTTGATCACAGGTTCATTAAATGATTTAATCAGATCTTGTTCTGAGTGTTTAATCTGTTGAGTGAGCGAAAGTTTATTTGAGTGAAAGAATGGTTTGAATGAATACTTAGGTGCGCTTTGCTTTGGTTGCTCACTGTCTATTTGTTGAATTCCGCTACTGCTAATTAGTCTTTCAGATTTGATATATCTGTCTAGTTAGCATTCTAGATAGTTAGTGAGCATCATATTTTTAATTGGGTGAAGGCTTTTAAATAGGTTATATTCATTCACCCCCCCTCTGAATACTGCACCGAACCTAACAAGGCCGACCTTTCTGAGTGCTCTTATGCCTCTACAGGAGAGAGAAGAATACATAAAGTTGCTGCAAGAATTCCGGGATTGCTTTGCCTGGAATTATAAAGAAATGCCTGGGCTCAGCCCCGAGGTGACTCAGCACATCTTGGCCATTGATCCCACAGTGGAACCAGTGAAGCAGTCTCCCCGGCGTATGAGGCCGGAACTGATCAGCCAGATCTGCAAGGAGGTCGACAAGATCATAGATGTTGGCTTCGTGGCGGAGAACCAATACACCACTTGGTTGGCCAACATTGTACCGGTAAAGAAAAAGAATGGACAGATCAGGATTTGCGTGGATTTCCGCAACCTGAATAAAGCCTGCCCAAAAGATGACTTCCCGGTGCCTATCACCGAAGTGATGATTGATGCAACCACCGGCCATGAAACCCTGTCTTTTATGGACGGATCGTCCGGCTATAACCAAATTTGGATAGCCGACCATGACCGGATTCACACGGCTTTCAGATCGCCCAAGGGGATATTCCACTACAAGAGGATGCCCTTCGGCCTCAAGAACGCTGGTGCCACATATCAGTGGGCAATGACCAAGATCTTCAATGAGCTGCTATACAACAAGGTCGAATGCTACATCGACGATCTGGTCGTCAAGACTAAGAAGAGAGATGAACATTTAAATGACCTCAGGGTCGTCTTCCAAAGGCTCCGGCTATACGGGCTAAAAATGAACCCCATGAAGTGCGCCTTTGGCGTGTCCAGTGGAAAGTTCCTCGGCTTCATTGTCCGGCACAGAGGGATCGAGATCGACCCCTTTAAGATAAAGGCCATCCAGGAGTTGCCCCCTCCGAAGAGTCTGGGAGAGCTGAGGTCCCTACAGGGCCGGTTAGCTTACATCCGCAGGTTCATCTCCAACCTGTCGGGGCGTTGCCAACCCTTCCATAGACTAATGATGAAAAATGCACCCTTCAGCTGGGGCCATGAATGCCAGCACGCGTTCGACCAGCTAAAGGAATACCTGAAGACCCCGCCTGTCCTGGGGGCACCTGTCAAAGGCAGACCGCTCATTCTCTACATAGCGGCTACCGAATACTCACTGGGGGCAATGCTTGCCCAGAACAATGATGAGGGGAAAGAGCGGGCTCTCTACTACCTCAGCCGGAGACTGGTGGGTGCGGAGGCCAAGTACACTCCGATAGAGAAAGTCTGCCTTACTCTGGTCTTCGCATTCAAGAAGATGAGGTACTACATGCTGTCCCATGAAGTGAGCTTAATATCTAGAGTTGACCCCATCAAGCACATTCTCCTCCAGCCAGTCCCAAAGGGGCGCCTTGGCAAGTGGGCCGTGCTACTCATGGAATTTGACATTACCTACGTGCCGCAGAAGGCCGTTAAGGGACAAGCCGTCGCGGATTTCTTCGCAGCACACCCCGTGCCCGAAGGCTCCCCGTTGGCCACTTAGCTACCTGAAGATGAAACACTGAAGGTAGACCAAATACAACAAGCCATCTGGCAGCTTTACTTTGATGGAGCCTCGAGGACAGAAGCGACCCCGTCCGGGCGCGCCAAGGTACGAGCCGGAGCAGGCATCGTCCTCAAGTCGCCAGACGGAGAAGTGATGCACACTTCCTGCTGCATTAGCAAACCCTGCACCAATAATGAAGCAGAGTATGAAGCTCTGATCATCGGCCTCCAGGTCGCCCTCTAAATGGAGATCAAAATGCTCCAAGTGTTCGGCGACTCGCTGCTGGTCGTCAAGCAAGTCCAGGGGCAGTTTGATGTCCGAAAACCTGAGCTGCTCCCTTATCACACTAAAGCAAAAGGGCTCATGGAGCGGTTCTACCTCCTCGACATAGGCCATGTCGCCAGAGGGGAGAACGCACAAGCCGACACATTGGCAAAATTGGCAAGCTCACTGGCAGTGCCTCCAGATGGATCTCTCAGTATCCAAGTAATAAATCAGCGCCAGATGCCCAGTATGATAGAAGAGGAACCAGAAGAAGAAGAACTAGAAGTCACCACAGTAGAAGCCGTCGGCCTACCTGACTGGAGGGACCCCCTGATGCAGTGGTTCAAGTACCAGCAGCTGCCCAAGAAGAGAGAAGAGAAGATCAGGATGATCAGAATTAAGGACTCTTATGAGCTCCGAAATGGAATATTATTCCGAATGGTGGCCGACGCCAAGCAGAAATTACTCCTCCGATGCTTGTCCATTGAAGAAGCCTGGAGGGTCATGAAGGAGGTCCACGCCGGGACAACTGGCTCACACCAGGCCAGGCCGAAAATGAAGATTGAAATAAAGAAGCTTGGCTATTATTGGCCTGCAATGTTCGACGACTACTGGAGATATGCTAAGTCATGTCAAAAATGTCAGGAGCATGCCACCATACCCAGAAGGCCCCCGGTGCAGCTACGCCCAACCGCGCCCAGTTGGCGGTTCGCCCAGTGGGGAACGGACGTCGTGGGCCCCTTACCTGCATCTTCCACATGCTGCAAGTACATTTTGGCAGCAACCGACTACTTCTCCCGCTGGGCAGAGGCGGTCGCCTTACGGGAAGTCACCGGAGAGATCGTGGTCAGGTTTGTCCACCGTAATATCATATTCCGGTTTGGCGCGCCCGACCGAGTTGTGTCGGACAACGGCAGCCACTTCCGCAACCAGAAGGTCTACCGGCGGAAGAAGGTCTACCGGCTGGCAGAAAAATATAAAATTGATTGGAGGACATCGACTCCTTACAACCCACAGGTTAATGGGCTGGCCGAAGCTTTTAATAAGACACTCTGCACTCTCCTGGCCAAGACGGTCAGCTCTAACAAAAGGGACTAGGAAGAAAGAATGTACGAGGCGCTTTGGGCGTACCGAACTGTGTACAGGACTCCAACAGGCTGCTCGCCCTTTTCTCTCGTATATGGCTCAGAGGCAATCGTCCCCGTTGAACTGGAGATACCATCTCTAAGGGTTGCCATTTGGCATGGCCTTGTCCTTGAAGGGCAGACCAACGTTGAACGAAGGCTCGATGAACTCTCTAGTCTAGAAGGAAAGCGACTCCAGGCCCAACAGAACATTCAGATCTACCAGGCCCGGATTGCACGCGCCTTTGACAAGCTTGTCAAGGAGCGCGAATTCAAGAAGGGTGACCTGGTCATGGTTAAGAGAAGAGATCTTATGGCTGCCAACCCCAAGGGTAAGCTGAATGAGAACTGGCTCGGACCCTACGTAGTCCAAAAAGTCTACGAAGGTGGGGCCTATGTGATTGTCAACCATCGCGGGGAAGTTCAGTTCCCGCCGCTTAATGGAAGGCACTTGAGACTGTACCACGCTCCGGCGCCCCCATTCAGTCAATAATATTACCCTTCGCCCGAGTTTGGGCGGATTTGCGTGATTAATGTCCAAATGACTTCACTGCTATCCATGTTTTCAAAAAAGAAAGGAAAAGAGAAGAGAGAAAGAAAGAAAAGAAAGAAAAAAAAGAGAGAAGAAAAAGATAAAAAAAAGAAAGGAAAAGAGAAGAGAGAAAGAAAGAAAAAAAAGAAAGAAAAAGAGAGAGAAAAAGAAAAAAAAGAGAGAGAGAAAGAAAAAAAGAGGGAAAAGAGCAAAAAAATAATAATAAAAGCCAAGAAAAGGGGAACGCCCCCCATTTCCAGTCATCGCCCCGTATCGGCGGATACACAAAAAAGGGAACAAAAAAAAAACAAATTCTTCTCTCCGTCCTCCCCGGGCGGTGAGTACTCCTTTGGTTCGGACCTCCCGTCTGGGTCATTGACTAAACAAACTCTTCTCTCCGTCCTCCCCGGGCGGTGAGTACCCCTTTGGCTCGGACCTCCCGTCCGGGTCATTGACTAGACAAACTCTTCTCTCCGTCCTCCCCGGACGGTGAGTACCCCTTTGGCTCGGACCTCCCGTCCGGGTCATTGACTAAAAAAACTCTTCTCTCCGTCCTCCCCGGGCGATGAGTACCCCTTTGGCTCGGACCTCCCGTCCGGGCCATTGACTAGACAAACTCTTCTCTTCGTCCTCCCCGGGCGGTGGGTACCCCTTTGGCTCGGACCTCCCGTCCGGGTCATTGACTAAATAAACTCTTTTCTCCGTCCCCTCTGGACGATGAGAAGTCCGGTCTCTGACCGAGGCCCCCGCTTGAGGCCAGCACGCGCTTCCAATATTGCGGCGAAACCAGGGAGTCGCCCGTTCGGTATGGTGGAGTGGTCACCTCGTCCTCCCCCTGGGAAGGCGAGCACTCTCCTGTGCCCTGACATGGGTTCCTGCCTGGTTCTCCCAAAGCGAACCCTCGCGAAGATTCACACCCTGCCAATGTGTCTCAGCACAAAAAGGGGAGGGAAGAGGAAGAAGAAGACAATATACACAGAAGAGAAAAAGGGGAAGAGAGGTCCCTCTGGGATGAATGCATACATGAAGAACGCGTGAAACTGTAACTGTTCTGTTCTATTTAAAGAAGGATCAGATTACATATGCTTCAGGGCATACCCCTGTGTTACAAAAAGGAGAAAGCTAAGGGAGGCGACGCTCAGCCGACGCCCCTGAAGATGTCCTCTAGGGGGAGGATCCCGACGCAAGGGAAGTTTGTCATATCGCGTAGCCGGCCCCTCAATTCCTCGAGACGGGCGAGTTCGGCTTCCACGGACGCCGTTTCAACTTGGGCGACAGGGAGAGCTTCGCTCTCACTCTCGACCACCCTCTCAGCCTCGACAAGGTCAACTCTAGCCGCAGCAAGGTAGCCCTCTAGCTTCTCGATCCGAATCTTGAGGGAGCAGACGCTGCCCTGGCCTTTCTCCAAGGCCTTCCCATGGCGCTTTTCATCATGGCGCCGTGCCTCCAAGACCTGCAAATACTCGTCCGCTTGGGCGTCCAGCGCGGCACGCGCGTCAGGAGCCTAGGTCTCGAGAAACTCGCGACGCCTGATATACCTTAACAGCAACAAGACTCGTCGCGACCACTCCTCCAGTGGGCAGCCAAGCACTTGCAACGCCCCAGTCAGCTGCGTCACTATGGTGTGCACCTCCCGATACGACAGAGAAGGGTCGGCGAGGAGCATCGTCCGTAGAGTGATCAGCATTTGACGGACTGGCGCTTCTGATGACGTGTGGCTGACTGAGGGCACGACTGGAGGAGTAAATTCCACGGTGCTGTCCACCTCTGCCCACAGGTCAGCGTCCACTGCCGCTGAAGAGGAAGGAAGGGCAAGGGTCAAGCCGCCTGGCCGGTGTAGCTCGACGAGAGACCCTTGGCCAACCACTACCGAGGGAGTGGACAAGACCATTGCCGAAGCCTCCGGCACTCCCGTTATTTGGAGCTCCCCTGCCCCCTCTGCCTCCGCCTGGCTCGCTTCTGCCACTACTTCAAGGGGGAGGGGTGCAGGTGCCGCTGCTTCAGCTAGAGGAGGAGCTTCGAGTAAAGCAGAACCCGACGCCATCACCCACGGACTTTTCTCTCGCATCTGGGGTCCCTCCAGATGTGCACGAAGCCCCGCGAATATCTGTCTCAAGAGTGGGTCCTCCATCTGGGCCGGCAGCCTCGGAAGGGGTGGAAGTGGAACCAGCAGGTGAGGGACGCCTCCCGCCTGCACGAGCACGGCAAGAGTCTCCACGTCCGGAACGGATGCTGGAGTCAGTCCCCCCGCTGGTGGCTGACCGGTGATCAGCCTCCGCTTGGCGATTGCCTTGCGAGAGCGGCCAGGCATCTTCCCGGTCGTCGGCACCACCTGCCCACATGAAATACGGTTAGCCGCCCGTCGTCGGGAATAAATTACGTAAGGACGAGAAGTGTGAAGAGCCATAAAGCCCTGCTTACCTCAGCCACCGTGGAGGTGCGGCCTTCGGGCGCGATCTCTCCTTCCTCCAGAGGCTTGTCCGTCGCTTCAGAAACACTTAAAGTCCCTGCGACCGACTCTTGCTGAAGAGCCTCGAATAGAAGGGCTAGTTTGCCCGAGCCCATGTCGACCCCTACCTGACGGTCGATCGGCGCAACTGGGGTACCCTCTTCCATAGTCTCCGGCAAGTTAAGCCCCTGAAACCCGGAATTGACAGGAGAAGATCATTAGGTAACCACGAAGGAGAGGAAGGAGCCGGCCCAAGCAAGCTCACACTTACAGCAGTCTTCCCCACAAAACTCGGGGAGCCAGCAAGTAAGGGGGCCCTGAAGACCGGCTCGGGCAGCTCCGATGACCCGGGCACGCCTTCGTCAGGAGCCACTTCATCGGAGGAGTAATCGTAGTCTACCTTTTCGCCCGACGATGACTCGATCGCCGCAGGCCCTCCCCTTGCCGGCAAAGGGGCCTCCATTTCGAGGTCAATGGCCGGCGCATCTTCCCTCGGGCTGGATGAGGCCGGTACGCCAGACTTCAGCCTCCTCCTCACATATAGATGCATCGTCGGGAGTTGCACGCGGGGCCCGAATGGTCCAACGACTGCCTCTGTTGTGCCTGTCACGAAGAAGAAAAGGGTGGGTTACATCAAATCCAGTCGGCCCCCAAAGAACAAGGAAGTCGTTTAGGCTGACAAAGACAAATACCCTCTCCGGCCCCTACAGCCCGGGATGACCCACGGGCTTCCTCGATGGGCAAAGCCTCCTCGGGAGTGGCAGCCCTGCCCTCGCCCGGGATTGACACGGGCGCCGGTTCCCTTGTGCCGCCCGTAGAGAAGAAACGCATTGTCGCCGTATGCGAGTGCGAGGCCAACCTAGGAGGCAAATCGATCACGGACGACGCAGGCGGCCGATGAACCTCACCAGCTTCGTGACTCGGCCCGGTCTGGGTAGCTTCAAATTCCTCAAAAGATAGGATAGGGGCCACCGGAGGGGCTACCGTCGGAGCCGGGGATTCCTCAGCCTGCCTCCGCTTTGCCACTTGTGGCCCGGCCACCTTGGCAGCAGCCAACGCCTCCTTAACAGGCGACTTTGCTCGGGACCTTCCCTTGGCCTGCGGTGAGGGAGCCGGGGCTGCCGCCAGGACCGCCTTTGCTATGACCGCGGCTTCACCCGTGACAGGGGCATGCACAGGAATTGGCTCCCCCGTGTCAGGAATAGGTGCGGGCACGGGCTCTTCCACAGGAGCTGAGACAAAAGGAATATTCAAGCGTCAGGGATCTGCTCCAAGATGAAAATAAAAAAAGGGGAGACTTAAAAGACACGGCGATAGTCGAAGGTACTGACCGGCAGGTTGGCTGGGCTCGGGTCAGGCAACCTCGAATTCCTCAAAAGAGGGGACCCGTGGCGCCGAAGGAACGACGGTCGAGGCCTTGGCCGCCTCTGTTTTTCTCCGCTTCGTGTCCCGCTGCTTGGCCACCTTTGCGACGTCCACTACTTTCTTCACGGGAGATTTTGCCCGGGGCCTCTTCGCTGTCTTGGGCAGAGGAGCCGCAGTCGGGGCCAATGGCGCGGCTTCAAAATATGCAGGCTTCTACACAAGCCGAAGGAGATTCCGGTACGTGGCCATCTACGCGCTATCGGGGTGGTCTATCAGAAAGGAAAAGAGAAAGAACAAACACGCATTCATGATTAGCATCCAACTATCTGCAAAGGCCGCAATGATAAGAGACGAAGATAAAAGAAGAAAAAGAGATCAAGTACCGTGAGGGCCAGTATACAGTCGCAGTGTAATCGGCCAGTAGCTCAGGGATGGCTCTTTATCCCGACGCGCCGCCTCTCGAACGAGCCAGCACACATCCTCGATCTTCTGGCACCGGTCCGTAAGACTGGCCAGATCCGCGTGCTTCTTCATGGAAAGGTGGCAGAAGAGGCTGAAGTGGTATATGCCCCACCCTTTGGCATAATAGTACGGGATGTGCAGGCGCTTGCCCAAGATGGAGGCCCTCTGATCTTCGATCTTCAGTCCGTTCACCCGGAGCAGGACGTATAGCCACGTGGTGTCCTTATAGTTCTCAGGCTTCCTCTCCTCCCGCCTCATGAATGTGCGGTATGGGCAGAGCGTATCTCTCTTCGGACGCCAGCTCTTGGCGGGAGTCCCCTCTTCCTCTATGGGGAACGGATAATTGATGAGGTCCAGGTGGTCGCTCCCTACCCGGCACAGATCCCTCAGCGTCTTCTTATAGTCGTCCTTCGCCACCAGAGGCAACTCCACTTTCGGCGTCGGCCTCGCATCCCGGGCTTCCCAACGAGCAGCCATGTATGCCGCTACCTCTCTCTCCTGCCTGTTCTTGAGCCGAAGAAGATGATCTGGCTCAATATCAAGTACTGGCACCGATTGCCGACTAAGGAACCTCCTCTCGGCCCCATCCCAGCAGTCGGTCTTGTGCAACCGATAGAAGGCCGTCTGGGTGTTCCACCACTTTATATAGTCCTGGGTCACTCTAGGAATGCGACCCGGGGCCGGCACCCTGAAAGAGGCAGTGTCCGCCCAGGGGAAAAAGTCCCACCAGCTCTTAGCATGCTCAGCAACTGAACTTCCCCGGATGTTCCGCGAAGGCAGGCCGAATTGTGCATGATAAACAGGGATATGCTGGTCATACCCGAAGTTGCGACCAAACCGGAAGGGATAATACGGCCCCAGTAGCACATTATCCCCCTTCCTGAACACCAACACGCTCGGGCGAATGGATAGCGCCCAGTCCCTCAGCTCCGGTTCCAGCAGCGGGCGGACCACAGTCTCTTGGCTGATGGGGTAGACGTACTTCTCCACCTGATCGTCCTTACACTCCCTCTTATTGTTCACCAGAGGACTAGAGTGCGCGGCCAACGTCCAGAAATGAATGGTGCCAGCCGCATCCCGGGGAACCGTTGTCAACCGGCCCCGAATATCAAACATCCGCATGGAGGTAGAAGCCGGCTCTGCACTGGCGAACTCCAGCATCCTCGGTATTAGTCCCCAATCCTGGAGAACTCGCGGGGCGAACTCGGGGAACAGCGAGCAAACCCACGCGTTGAAGAAATGTAGTGGGCACACATACCGGG
Source organism: Amorphophallus konjac (assembly GCA_022559845.1). Taxonomy (NCBI): domain Eukaryota; kingdom Viridiplantae; phylum Streptophyta; class Magnoliopsida; order Alismatales; family Araceae; genus Amorphophallus; species Amorphophallus konjac. The sequence goes on from CM040121.1 coordinate 110,982,734, forward strand.
CCTGCCTCGGAAACTGATGGGTGCTGATATCTCCCAACGCCTTGTAGATCAAGCAAAGGGTTGCCGGGCACAGTGACAGCTTGATACCCCATGCCATCTGACATGCCGGGTAGATGGCATCCGGCCGGATCACTGTCTCATCCCCGTACGGCATGGCAAATGAGCACAGCCAGTACGTGAGATAGGCGGCACAGTGAGTCTGTGGGTCGACACCCATCGGGTTGGCCCCGCTCCGACGCCCCCTGGAGGGGATCTTCACGCCGAGCTTAGGCTTCGCACGCTTCTTGGGGGCAACGGCGGTGCCGACGCACGGGAATTTCTCGTACTGCTTCAGCCCGTCATAAAAATATTCCAGCCACAGGGGCATGCGCACCCTCTTCCTGTCCCCGCGGGCGGGCTGCTTTCCCTTGTGTGACAACTGGTACAGCTCCCGGTACGCCTTCATCAGGTACCGGTATGAGTACCCAAGAGAATAATAGCCATCCCCGTTAGTCTCATCCTTGATTAGATCGGGGAGGCACACTTCTTCATAAGGCTCCCCGTCAATGGGCAAGCCACTCAGCTGACTGAGACTCCATAAGTCAAGAGAAGTCTCACCCTCTGCCGTGTAGAAGGTGTTAGTCTCTGCGCTGAATACCTCTATCATGCCGCAACAGAGACCCTTGGAGATGGGGTAGCCATACCGGGAGGCGTATATGCTGTGGTAGATGCCGGCCCGAACCAGTAGTGGGGCGTAGTTGAACAGTACATATTCAGTGAACTCCACTGCCCCTTCCCGGAAACTGTGAGCGTCTTGAAGCTTCAGCTCCCCGAACCAGCCCAGTGATAGTTCATACTTGAATTTGATGGCCAAGCAGTCCAAGACGAAGGGTTCCTCCCTGTAACCCCATTTCTGGGGAGCTAAGAATAAGCCAAACCGGGGCGACTCACTGTGCATCTTGCCGGCAGACATGTCCCACTTTGCTGGTGTGAATTGAGGGGCTCGCACCAATTTATCTTCGACCGGCAGCACCCCTTCGATCCCCAGGACCGGCTTCCATTCTCGGGCTTCTCCCACCAGATACATCGGAATGCTCCTGGGGACGCTGTACAATAGACTGTCCCGGGCATGCAGGATGGCCCGCTCGACGGCCTTTATAGTGCGGAAGTCTCGCCCCTCTCGGGAGCGCAGGTGCTTCAGGAATCGAACAAGGTGCCTATCCTTCGGGAAGTCTTTCCTGTACTCCCCGGTGGCCCGATCAAAAGTGAAGGCGCTGTCAACTCTGGCAAGCCGGCCGAAGTCCATGCTCTCCCGGTCGGACCCCGACGACTCTGCCAAGGCAGCTATTTTCGCATGTTCACGGTCCAGATCCTCCACATTGAGCCAAGTGACCGCTGGCACGGGACCCCGCGGAATGAGGTCGGCACCGACAGCAGCAGCAGGGGCAGAAGAGCCACTTGGGGCAGCCATTTGTCTATAAAGATACACAAACCAAAGGTCAGAATAAGCCACATGCAAAAGAGAAATGAAGAACTATAAAGGGGCTTGACTACAAGCAAAATAAATAAGACATTGCCAATTTCTGACGAAATTTCGGCAGAGTTTCCCCTAGGCCAGAGGCGTAAGGGAAAATACGGGTGCGCGCCCACAAGGAGTGACGGCCCCAACAAAGTCATGGTGGGCCCCGAGAGGCAACACCAGAAGTCCGCCCGTCAAAGAAGTCTTCTTCCCCTGGCTTGAAGCCCCCCTGGCCGGCACACTCCCCCTGGAGATCTCCCCCGGCGCACCCTACTGAAGACCTTCACCGGTACGCTGCCCAGCGCCTTCCCCGGCACACCCCGCAGCGGCCCTCACTGGTACACTACCCAGTGCCTTCCCCGGCACACCCTGTACGCCTTCCCCGGCACGCCCCTGGAGAGGCCCTTCACCGGCACAAGCTTGAGTGCCTTCCCCGGCACACCCAGGCAAGCCTCCCCGGCACACTTGACGCCCGCTTCGCCGACACACTCAGGCCCCTGCTTCCCCGATAGGCCCCCACTCGTGCCTTTGCCGGTACACCTGAGGGGAGCCCTTCCCCGGCACGCTTCTAGGCGCCCTCCGCCGGCACGCCCGTGGCGCCCCTCCCCGGCACACCTTGAAGCGTCCCCACCGGCACGCTCCAAATGCCGCTCCCCGACACGCTCCGGCAAGCCCCCACCGCGACGCTCCTCGCCACCCTGATCACGCCGAATGCAGGGGAAAGGGAAGAGAAGAAGAAGAATAAGAAAGAAGAGGGAGAGGGAAAAGATAGGGAGATGGAGGTGGAGAGGGCTAGGGCCCCGGCCGCCGAACACGGTTGGAAGAAAAAGGAAGAAAAGAGAAGGGAGAAGAAGGAAGAGAAGAGAGATGGGGGGGGGGGGGGGCGGCCCTCACGGCGGTGCCCTCACCGCGGTAACGACGACGACGATGGTGGTGCCCGTGGCAGTGGCTCCCGGTGACGGAGAAGACGAAGGGGGAGAAGAGAGGGGGGTGGGCGGTTTCGTCTACCGAAGAGAGAGAAGAGGGAGGGGGAGTTTGAACGGGGGTGGTTCGAATGAACCGCCACCGCCCCTTTTATACGGCAAAAAAAAAAGAAGGGAAATGAGAAAAAAAAGGACATCAAAAAGGAGAAAAGAAGAAAAAAAGAAGAAGAAGAAAACGGGAGGGAAAATAAAAAAAAGAGAGGGAAATATAAGGAGAAAATAAAAGAAGGGGAAGCAAAAAAAATATATGTAAAATATTAAATAAATAAATATATACATATGTATACCTATACATGTGCACACACCTGAATACTCATCCAATCTCATGGGCGGAGGAGTAAGTCAATGACGTGCGGCAGCAAAGGCCTCCGGGGAAACATTCCAGTCCCACAATCCAGGTCGTACGGGCATCCACACAAGCAAAAATGACTCTGCCCCTACAACCCTACCATTGCCATGGCACCACTACCCCGCCAATAAACAAGCCCGTCCCTGGCACGTCGCCTCGGGCCTCAGCCACCTCCCATCATACGAAATCGCCGTCACAGGCCTTACGCCCGAATCGGCACAAATTCTCCCGTCGCGCTGGCATTAGTCCCTTGCCAACGAATAAGTCCCTTTCTGGCGCAAGGCCTCGTGCCCTAGCCACTCACTCCGCACAATATTGCCATTACGGACCACGTCCGAATCGGCACGAATTCTCCCGTTGCGCTGGCATTAGTCCCTTGCCAACGAATAAGCCCCTTTCTGCCGCAAGGCCTCGTGCCCTAGCCACCCACTCCGCACAATATTGCCATTACGGACCCTACGTCCGAATCGGCACAAATTCTACCCTTGCGCTGGCATTAGTCCCTTGCCAACGAATAAGTCCCTTTCTGGCGCAAGGCCACGTGCCCTAGCCACCCGCTCCACACAATATTGCCATTACGGACCCTACGTCCGAATCGGCACGAATTCTCCCGTTGCGCTGGCATTAGTCCCTTGCCAAGGAATAAGCCCTACCTTCCGGCGCAAGGCTTCGTGCCCTAGCCGACACTTGCGTGTCACCCGCTCGTCAAAAAAGAAGAAGAAAATAAAATGGGGTTAAAAATAGAGATACCCTGCCGGACTTGCCCCTACACAGGGGCAAGGGTAAAAATGGCAACAACCCGGCTGTGGCGAAAACCCGAAAGGGCGCTACAGGCAAAATTGGGTACCCCGCCGCGTGAAAACCCGAAAGGGCGCGTGGGTAAAAGCAAGAGGGGGCCGGTACCGGCAAAAACCCGAAAGGGCGCTTGTATCGGTAATGTGGTTCAAAAAAAAAGAGAGAAAGAAAAGAACAGAAGAGACAACAAACTGCTTCAGTTCCCGACACCCCGTCGGCACTGATGAAGAGACAACAAACTGCTTCAGTCCCCGACACCCTGTCGGCACTGATGAAGAGACCAACAAACTGCTTCAGTCCCCGACACTCCGTCGGCACTGATGAAGAGACAACAAATTGCTTCAGTTCCCGGCATCCCGTCGGCACTGATGAAGAGACAAAGAGACAATAAGCTGCTTCAGTTCCCGACACCCCGTCGGCACTGATGAAGAGACGAAGAGAACAACATACCGCTTCAGTCCCCGGCACCCCGTCGGCACTGATGAAGAGAACAACAAGCTGCTTCAGTTCCCGACACCCCGTCGGCACTGATGAAGAAAACAACACATCGCTTCTGTCCCCGACCCTCCGTCGACACTGATGAAGAGACAACAAACTGCTTCAATCCCCGACACCCCGTCGGCACTGATGAAGAGACCAATATGTTGCTTCGGATCCCGACACCCCGTCGGCACTGATGAAGAGACCAAGAGACAACAAATTGCTTCAGTTCCCGACACCCCGTCGGCACTGATGAAGAGACCAACAAATTGCTTCAGTCCCCGACACCCCGTCAGCACTGATGAAGAGACAACAAGCTGCTTCAGTCCCCGACACCCCGTCGGCACTGATGAAGAGACAAAGAGACCAAGAGACAACAAATTGCTTTAGTTCCCGGCATCCCATCGGCACTGATGAAGAGACAAAGAGACAATAAGCTACTTCAGTTCCCGACACCCCGTCGGCACTGATGAGGAGACCAACAAACTGCTTCAGTCCCCGACACCCCGTCGGCACTGATGAAGAGACCAACAAGCTGCTTCAGTGCCCGACACCCCGTTGGCACTGATGAAGAGACCAACATGCTGCTTCAGTTCCCGGCATCCCGTCGGCACTGATGAAGAGACAAAGAGACCAACATGCTGCTTCAGTTCTCGACATCCCGTTGGCACTGATGAAGAGACAAAGAGACCCACATATGCTGCTTCAGTTCCCGGCACCCTGGCGGCGCTAACGAAGAGACCAAGAGATCAACAAACCAGACCAGCCACCGACACCCTATCAACAACGTCAACAAAGAGAAAAGAGACAAGTACACCCGCGGGCACCGCCCGGCTCATTCTTCGCCCGCGCTACCCGTGGGTGGGTGGCATTTGTGGACACCAAAAATTGCACACCCAAATATCACGCCCGGCCTCGCGTCAACAACGGCGCCAAGTGAAGAAGCCCGGGAGAGACTGATCGCCCTGGCTCCCCAAGTATGCATACTACTGTGAAACCGTCTCCGGAGTCACGACATTGAAGAGAAACCAATCACCAAGAGTCCCACAATCCATGGGCCTCGAAGAAAATTAAATGTGCCACGACTCGTGCTCACAATTGGCTCAAAACTGCCCATTTTGGCCCTCCATCGGCACGCCCCCAATGGCCTTCAGCGGCACGCCCCAATGGCCTTCAGCGGCATGCCCTCAATGGCCTTCAGCGGCACGCCCTTCAAGCCTTCAGCAGCACGCCCATCAGGGTCTTCAGCGGCACACCCCCTGGGACTCCCAGCGGCACGCCCTCAGGGGCTCCAGCGGCACGCCTTTTTGGCTCCCCTGCAGCACGCTTGTGTAGCCCGCCGACGGCACAGCGGCAAGCCTTTTCAACGGCTAAACGACGTGGTGCCCATGCCCTACGCATCCTCGGCGCGCAGTGAGCTCTGTGAGGTGTCAACCATGGGTTGGGCCACGCAGGCTACCCCACTGACAGCCAGGACAGGAGCAGGTCAAACCCATCATCACACCCGGCTTCCCGCCTTCGACAGCCGTGCTCGAAGTCCCCGGTGGCTGGGGATATAAAAGGCCTCCTGTTCGACAAAGGAAGGAGGGTTTTTTTTCCCTGGCAGGAGAAGAAGGAGACACATAGAGAGAAGAAGAGAGAAGCAAAGGGGGAGCGTTCTGCGTGAGTCTCCTCCGACGGCCACCAGGAAGAAGAGAGAGTAAGAGAGCGGGAGAGTTAGATGTAACGAGGGAAGGTGTGGAGAAGGAGGGTGGACGATCGTCCCCACTTCAACTCCGCTCTCTCCCCTTCCGTGGGTTTCCCCATTCTCCCCCTCCTGTTCTGTCTTTCTTCTGGGTTTACCCTTTGCCCACAGCCTCGTCTTGGGCATTTGCTTTTGTAATATGTTTGTAGGGCCATGGCCCTTGGTCTCCCACGAATGAAAATAATCACCCTCCTTGGGCCTTTCCTGCTACTCCTGTTGGTTTGCTCCCGCCTTCACAATGCATGCACTGTGTTGTCCGTGTTCTCCGGTTTCTTTCGAGTCACCGTATCGATGTGATGCCTCCCCTTCGAAGCTTGGCCTTGTGGTTCCTTCACTCATTTCCAGTAACCCTTCCTCCTTTTCTTGAACAACCTGCAAGCCCCCACACATTTAGCTCTTTTGATCCTCCGGCGATGCGCCCGATTGGCCCTTGGCCGGTACACCCAATTGCCCCCCAGTGGCACGCCCCAATTGCCCCTCAGCGGCACACCTCAGCTGGCCCTCAGCGGCACACCCAATTGGCCCTTAGCGGCACACCCATGGTGGCCCCCTCAGCGGCACACCCAATTGGCCCTCAGCGGCACCCCCAATCGGCCCTCAGCGGCACACCCATGGTCCCCCTTTCGCCGGCACACCCTCTGAGGCCCTTAGCCGACACACCCATGCTCCCTTCAACGGCACGCCTTGGCCAACCCTCAGCTCACCCCGTCCGGTGTTAGAACTCTTCCGTTCATGGTTTATTCCAGGTTTCCCGAGATCCTACAAAGGTGTTGTTGCCCCCGGGCGCCCACCTCCAGTTGTCGGGTTCCGCCACTCCATGTGGGCGCGTTCCCTTTATCTCCCTTACGCCCCGGGTCAAGGGGAGATGCTGCCGAAATTTTGTCAGAAAATAACAACATGGTAAATAAGGCGAAAGGATGCAACAAACAAATGGGATAATAAATACACATTGAAAGATAACAAAAGTAATAAATAAACAAGGCAACAACAGATTGCAAGAGGAAGGGGAAAATATTTATATAAAACTACCCGAAGATCAAGGAAAGAAGAAAAGAAAAGCCTTAAGAGAAACAGAAGGAGAGTGGATCCCCCTTAACATTTCCAACCCCAGACCGCCTTCAGCGGTACGCCCTTCCCAACCTCCAGCGGCACACTCTAATGGCCCTTCGACGACACAGCCTCCTGGCCCTTTCAGCGGCACACTCTCTCCCTTCGCCGGTACACCCTCATCCACCATCTCAATGGGATCCAGTGTACAGACTTGGCAGATGGAGGCACAAACGCAGCAACAAGTAATGTATAGACTTCGTATGTTGATTGCATGGGCAACGTACAGACTCTGAGTTGAATAGGCTGAAGAATGTACAGACTTCATGTTGCAACGTACGGACTCTGTGCTGCAGTGTATGGACTTTGTGGCCAATGTACAGACTTCATGTTACAATGTATAGACTTTGGGGCCAGCCAATGTACAGACTTCATGCTGCAACGTACAGACTTTGTGCTGCAACGTACAGACTTTGTGCTGCAGCGTACAGACTTTGGGCCAGCCAATGTATAGACTTCGAATTGCAGCCAATGGACAATGTACAGACTTTGGGCTGCAATGTATAGACTTTATGTTGGCCAATGTACAGACTTTGAACTGATGAATGCTGGCCAATGTATAGACTTTGGGCTTCAATGTATAGACTTTATGCTGGCCAATGTACAGACTTTGAGCTGATGAATGCTGGCCAATGTACAGACTCTGAGCCGTAATGTATAGACTTCATGCTGCAATGTACAGACTTTGTGTTGCAGCGTACAGACTTTGGGCCAGCCAATGTATAGACTTTGAGCTGCAACGTGTAGACCTTGGGGTCATCAATGTATAGACTTCGAGCTGCAGCCAACAGACAATGTACAGACTTTGAGCAGCCAATGTATAGACTTCGAGCTGCAGTCAATAGGCAATGTGCAGACTTTAGACGAAAGGACGTATAGACTTTGTGTGCTGGTCGAATAGACAATGTATAGACTTGAGGCTGAGGAACATACAGACTTTACATTATCCCCCTCCTTCACCGACACACTCTCCAGCTATAGCCCCAGCGGTACACTTCCTTCAGGCCTTCATCGGTATGCCCCCTTCTCAAGCCCTTCAACGGCACACGTCTCCAGCCATTCGTCGGCAAACCTGCCGCCCTCCTTCGCCGGTACACCTCCTTAAGTCCTTCAGCGACACCCATCCCCAGTCCTTCGTCGACACACTCTTCTGCCCACCTTCCTTCAGCGGTACACACTTTTTTTAGCCCCCTTTTCAACCCACCAAGGGTCAACTCTCCCCCCAAAAAAAATATAATAAATATATATGTATATATAATACGTGAATGCACATATATATATACGTATAGGCATCTAATGGCAGCACCGACAAACTAATAAAAGTCATGATGAATAAATAAACCTGAATATATCCGTATAAAAAAAATGATGACGAGTGAAATGAGTGGCAATAATAATAATAAAAAGGGGGGGGGGCAATGACAGCAGTGAGCGAGACGAGGGAGATCATCCGGAACAGATGCGGAAAGAGGAATGAGCAACAGGGTAATAAGAATAACAATGATAAAACATTACGAGGTATTAATAATTCTACATTGCAGCCCTCTCTCTCCGTGACTCGACGCAGAAGGAACAGTGATGCCGCCCTCGCAGGCTGGGCCCGAGTCTTGGGATTCGTCTTGACATGACCGTGCCCCGACCCAGTCTTGGGCCGACATTCTAATCAGATCAGATTCATTTATCGCCCCAGTTTTCCGTCACGTTTCTATCACGGACCCATGTCTGAAAATGTAAAGGTCCACGAGTGACCGACATGGCCAGTGGCTCGCATCCTAATGCGTACTTTGGTGTGATTTCCTCCTGTCTCTTTCTCACGTAATTAGTATTATTCTTTTCGGCCGTAGGGCCCCTAATTTCGGTAATTAATCAAGGGTATTCCCTCGTATGGGGGATGTAAATGACGTTGTAACCTTGAGGGTGCGACGGGATTCGGTCCCGACACGAACCACACAATCGTCTGACGAAGTTAGACCGAGCGCACCATGGGCTCTTCGGAGCCCGAATAAATTATCACTTCGGTGACTGGCACGCCCACGCACTTAATAGACGAATCAACCACTCCAGAATAGTCTGAGCATAATAAGAATAATAGACGAACGAGAAGTGCATCCACATGTCCCCGTTCCACCAAGGGTCGAGGGGGGCACCTGAGGCGCGGTCTAAGTCATCAGTGGACGCATCCGGCCTTGCTTCAGGTGGGCAGGTACTCTTGTCACGTCCGACATGACTCTCCTATTTCCGACTTCTGTTTCTCATCTGCGAGGCATGGCTTCTAGACTGTTCCAGTGTCTCGGTGGGGATCACGAGGCCTAGTCGTGTCAGTGTGGGACTGTGCAGTGCCAGTTAGTCATGCCTGTGTGGGCAGGCTTCTGCAGCAGGGTTGCCGTGAGTGTTTACTCGGTAGGCCTGGTGTTAGATGTAGACGGCTGGAGGGCGTCCACCCTCGGGGGAAAGAAAAAACAATGATGTAAAGTAATGATGAAAAGGTGAAGGCCAGAGAGGTGGAGACGGCAAGAGTCGCCCACCCTCGTCTGTCCTAAGAGATGGAAATGACGAGAGCAACTGAAGAAGAGAAAGAAAATAAAGGAGAGAAATGAAAGAGACCGAATCAAGGAGAGGGAATGGGAAGAGGGATGCGAAACGGACTCCGGTACGTGGCGGAGATAGGGGTCAGAAGACCCTCTCGCGCAAACTGACCCCTTCTCGATAAGCGTGACTTACCGTTCCACGAGCAGTTTTTCATATACCGGGAAGTCCGGGAATCTAAGTAACGGAAAGGGAGAGGCACGAAGACTCAGAAACTGTAACGGAATATCGTTCTCCAGATAATTACAAAGACAATACGAACCAAGACATACCACCATAAGACATTGGTCTTTGTGGGGTTCTAACAGCGATGCAATAATATCAACACTAATGAATATATATGTACATATTAGGACCACCGCAAGACATTGGCCTTACGGGGTTTTTATTACAATATAGATAATAAACATGAGTATATATACATAAGACCACCGCGAGATATTACTCTCCGCGGGGTTTTTATTGTAATATATGTAATAAAAGGCTTCGCGAGGAATTACTTCCGTCACGTGCACCTTCGCGAGGAATTACTTCCGTCGCAGGGTTTAGACAAAAATTAAAGAAATAAAAGGACAGAATGAAAAAGGCTTTGCGAGGAATGACTTCCGTCACGTACACCTTCGCGAGGAATTACTTCCGTCGCAGGGTTTAGACAGAAATCAAAGTAATAAAATGACAGAATAAAAAGGCTTCGCGAGGAATTACTTCCGTCACGTACACCTTCGCGAGGAATGACTTCCGTCGCAGGGTTTAGACAGAAATTAAAGAAATAAAATGGCAGAATAAAAAGGCTTCGCGAGGAATGACTTCCGTCACGTACACCTTCGCGAGGAATTACTTCCGTCGCAGGGTGTAGACAGAAATTAAAGGAATAAAATGACAGAAATAAAAAAAGCTTCGCGAGGAATGACTTCCGTCACGTACACCTTTGCGAGGAATTACTTCCGTCGCAGGGACCTCCGCGAGGAATTACTTCCGTCCACGGGGTTTAAACAAAAGGAAAAATTGACAGGAAAGAAAGGGGGAAGGGGATGTGATCGCCAGGGGCTGAGAACCCCACAGGAAGTGTTCCGATCGCGTTTGCCGCCGGAGCGGGAGCTGTGCGGGTCCTCTCTTCCTCTTCGGTCGGCCGGCCGACGAAGAGGGCCTTACTTTGGTTACCCTGATTTTATTATTTTTTTTTATGTTTTATCTTTTGTTATTATATTTTTTTGGATTTTGTTACTTTTATTTATTTATTATTCTTTTATGCCCTTTTTAGAGGAAGATGAGAAATTAAAGAGAGAAATCGAGGGGTGAATGGCAGAATAAGATAGTACGATATAGGAAAAATCACTAGGAAAATATAGACAGAGTGAGAAACTTATTTTAGACAAAACAGAGAAGAACGGAGATGGAGATTTAACGATATATGACAATAACAAAGGAGAGAAGACAAACTTATTTTTTAGACAAAAATTAGAGGAGAATGAAGATGGAAATTTAACAACAAATAACGACAACAAGGTAAAGAATTAGAATAGAATGGTGAAGGTGATAGTCGGGTACCTCAAAGGTAGGAGGGATGTTCTTGTTTCATCCCCGAACTGGAGACACATGAGTTGTTCCTCCTCCTCTTTCGGCCGACTGAAGAAGCGGGCTCCCGGACTAGTCAACCCTGCACGGAAAATAAAGGAAGAGAAGCAACAACGAAATAAGGACGACGGCGGTGTAGCATCAATTCTTTAGAAGCTGATATTGAAAATAGCATAAGCGAATACGCACCTGATTGGTGGTATTTGAAACCCCTTTTAGCATTAAAGGGCGGACAGACAATATGATGAATGAACACGTAAAGGGACCCCTTAGGGAGAGAGGTGCAGTATGAATGACAGATAATGGTGCATGCAATGCAACGTAACTAGTGAAACAAAAGCAAATAAAACGACATGATGAGAAAAACTTATTGGGCGGTCGATGAAGGGCTTTGGACGAGCTTCTCTGGGGTGAGGATGGCACAAGCGTACGCTGAGACGTAACAGGTTCTCGTATACTTCGACGTCCGGAAACTCGGCAGGGCCTTCTGGGTATCGATATCACCCTGAAAAGGAGAAAGTGAGAGAGAGAGAGGGGGGGAAGAGGAGAAAACTATTCTCTTCTTTTTTTTAGATTTTTTTTATAGAGGATATATATATATATATATATAATATATAAGAAATATATACATAGGATATTATATATATATATGAGAGATGGAGAGATAGAGAGAGAGTGAGTGCAAGAGAGAAGGTGGGAGAGAGAGATTGTAGGGGAGAGGAAAGGAAAGAGAGAGGGAGCAAAAATAATAGTAGAAAAAAAAAGAGGGAGATCGGGTGAGAGAGAGGAGAGAAAAATAATAAAAAAAAATAAAACAAGGAAGAGAAGGGAGGGAAGAGAGATTGGGTAGAAGAGAGAAGTTAAAAAAATAAAGAAATGTGTAAAGGAGAGAGAGGGATCGGATGGGGAGAGAGAGAGGGATTAAAAAAAGTAAAAAAAAGTGAGATGGAGAGAGAGATCGAGAGGGAGAGGGGGAGAGAGAGATGGTGGGGAAAGGGGATAAAAAAAAAGAAAAGAAAGGGTGAGAGAGAGGGAAATCGAGAGGGAGAGAGATAGAGAGGAAGAGAGGGAGAGAGAGATGCAGAGAGTGGGTGAGAAACAGAGAGATGGTGGGAGGGAGATTAAAAAAAAGAAAAGAAGAGTGAGAGAGGGGGAGATCGAGAGAGGGTGAGAGAGAGGAGAGAGAGATGAGAAAAATAGGAAGAGAGAGGGAGAGAGAAGAAGAGAGGGACGAGAGAGAGAGAGAGACTCGGCGAGAGGGGGAGAGAGAGAAAGAGCAGAGGGGGGAGAGAGAAACGGCGAGAGGGGGGGGGGAGAAAGAGCTGAGAGAGAGGACACGGAGGGGGGGAGAAAGAGAGAGAGAGGGGGAAGAGATCGCGACGGGGGAGAGGGTGGAGGTGCTCGGCGGGGAGCGTCCGGCGGCCAGGGAGGACAGCGACGGCGGCGGCCGGCTGGGTGGACGACGGCGGCGGCCGGCCGGGTGGACGACGACAGCGGCGTCGATGGCTGCAGTGGCGTGGCGGGGGGGGCTGCGAACATAGGCGGCAGCGGCGGCGGGCTCACTTACGTGCGAACGAGGATGGCAGCGGCGGTGCTGCAGTGGGCGTGGATGACGGTCGCGGTGTCGGAGGCGGTGGCAGTACGGGGGTGAGTGGCTGGGGGGACGGAGGCGGCCGGAGCAGGCGGGGGTGGCAGCGCGTGCTACGGCGGAGGAGAGCGGTGCAGGGGGGCGGCGTCAGAGGAGGTGCCGGGGGTGACGGGGGCGTGCAGCGGTAGCCGGAGGTGGAGATGGCGGACGTGGAGCTGCCGTTGGGGGAGGTTCACGACGGACAGGAAGGTGGTGGGAAGGTCACGGGCGAGGGGTCTCGCGTGAACGGTGTTGGTGCAGGGGCTTCGCAGATGTGAGAGACAGTGGAGGTGGGAGGAGAGATGATGAGTGAAGTGTGGTGGCTTCCGGCGGTGAATGATGAGAGGGAGGAGATGGGTTTTTCGTTAGCAGGGTGAAGATGGTCGTGGAGAGGATGCTGCGGCTAGGTGGCAGTGGGCTTACGGTGCCGGTGGAGGGTGGAGGGTGATGCTGGAGAGATAGTGTGAGAGGTGGTGAGAAGGAGTGGGCCTCGGGGGTGGTGCGCGGTGAGGGCAATGGCTATGGAGGTGTGTGTGGGAGTGATCAGCAAAGAGTGGGTCAGGCAGAAAGTCAGAGAATAGAGAGATCTCGATGAATGAGAGGGGGGCATGATCCTATAGACCCGGGAGGGGAGTGAGGAAATAATTTATGTAATAAAAGATGGGGCCATGTCCATTAAATTTTATTTATTTTTGGAACAAAAGTGGGCCAAGCCCATTAGTACACACCTATATATATATTTTTTTATTTTTGAATAGGAATGGGCCAAACCCATTAGCACAAATGTTTTCTTTTGGTATATATTTTTGAATAGGAATGGGCCAAGCCCACAGGATGAACCTTCCCCTCTTTTAGGATTAAAAAGATGGACCAAGCCCATTAACATTTTGTTTTGTTTTGTGTAGGAATGGTCACAAGCCCATTAACAAGAGTTTTTATTCAAGAAACCATAATTTTCTTTTCGTGAGACGAGATTATCAGATTAAATTAGAGATTACTCAACTAACTTAACCGTGTGAGCTGCTTTGGGGCGTCTTAGCGTAATACGGGATTTGCTCGACGCAATGTTTAAAATACCGTGTCTACAGCTGCCCCGCCTTGGCGTCTACTTTGCAGGGGAATGACACGGAGTGGAATGAAATAGAAGTGTAATGAAGTGGAGTGGAGAATGGACTGAAAAGTGGATGCCAAAGCGTGATGAGACACGTTTTTAACACTACGTGATTGGAATCTTTCCTGAATTTCAACGAAACAACCTTGACGAAGGTCCTCCGAAATCAACGATTGTCTGGCTGGACATAACAAAAGACTAACAGAAAGAGGGACCAACTTCTCGGCGTGGAAGTACCTGAGTCGTAGACCCGCAGGTTTCACCTTGGGGAGCGGTTACCAGCCAATGTGGAAGTGTTACGACCAAGGTGGGTCCAATGGAGTAAATAATAAAAAAAAGGGTAGCTGATAAATCCAAACAAAGGTCTCTTTCAGCCAACCAGCCCAAGATGGTTTCACAGAAACTCAGTACTCGATTCAGAATGGAATATCCCGTATTAATCAAGAATTTAAGCACAGCGGCCCTCACAATCGAGTTAAATGAATGATCTTCTACAGTGATATCAAAGTCCTACATGAATGCATGCTGGGTTTAAAGGAAAAATTAAAACCAACTAAAAGTAGAGAATAGCCAAGGATAATATTGTTAAGTTGCTTAGGACGGGTCAGGACACCGATTCGATGAGCCGATACTGAGCCGGGGCCCGTTTATCCATGCACCGACTCACCGAACGGAACCATCGTTCCCGAGCTATCACAACCTAACGGCCTATCCGTACGTCCTGAACTACTCCAAAGTTATCACTGTTTTTGTTGGAGGGGAACTCAAACTCCAGATTCATCCAAGGCATAAGGTCCTTGACGTGCTCTAATAGCGTAAATATCATATAGTAGGATGCATGACACAATGGGGTCAATCACCAAGGTGACTGATGGTGGGAGGTTTACAGGATCAAGCCCCTACCGTTGCGCTAAAAGCTCGAGCTGGTAGCGAAGGTTAGACCGTATTTCCTTATGGCAGCGCAGAGCCCCACGTCTATGACGTGCTGTGGGCGGGCATGAGGGGCTTCGCACATGGACCCCATAATCCATGCGGCGGGTGGGGCTGCCAAGCACCGATGGTCCCACGTGGGTCCCATACCCCACGTGGTACACACCAAATCAAAGGAGACACTGGCATAAACCAACAATCTCCCCCCCAGTGGCACCTGGG
Organism: Amorphophallus konjac; assembly: GCA_022559845.1. Classification (NCBI taxonomy): domain Eukaryota; kingdom Viridiplantae; phylum Streptophyta; class Magnoliopsida; order Alismatales; family Araceae; genus Amorphophallus; species Amorphophallus konjac. The sequence goes on from CM040121.1 coordinate 110,997,741, forward strand.
ATTTGAACCCGCGACCTCGCTCTGATACCAGTTTACATGATCAAGCCCCTACCGTTGCGCTAAAAGCTCAAGCTGGTAGCGAAGGTTAGACCGTATTTCCTTATGGCAGCGCAGAGCCCCACGTCTATGACGTGCTGTGGGCGGGCATGAGGGGCTTCGCACATGGACCCCATAATCCATGCGACAGGTTGGGCTGCCAAGCACCGATGGTCCCACGTGGGTCCCATACCCCACGTGGTACACACCAAATCAAAGGAGACGCTGGCATAAACCAACAATTGTTGAGTCTCCTCGAATGATTTTGATGATAACAAAACTCAGGGTTATGATTTCATCGTCATCCGTGTTTTTGATTTCAAGCACGAGCAAAGGAGGCATATGCATAAATGTCTTCCCATGGAGTTGTACTGTGTTATCTAAATCCTTAACTCTATAATGCATGAAGCAATCTTTCATCTAATGACATTTATGTTTTGATATGTCTTACTGGGCTAACAACTCATCTCTGCAGGCCAGGACCATTTCAGTCGACCAGTTCTCAAAGATAGGTCGACCTGTTTTTCCAGAATTGAAGTTTTCTCCTTGTTACAGGCTTCGGTCGACCGCCCCCGGATTTTCGGTCGACCGGTTTTCCCAGAACCCAAGCGATCAATGGGTTACAGGTTTTCGGTCGACCGCCCCTGGCGTCCAGGTCGACCGGTTTTGCCAGAATCAAAATTTCCTATTTGTTATAGGTTTAGGTCGACCGGCTCCCTGATTCCGGTCAACCGGTAGCCTCGAAAGCCCCCTTTGTTGACTTGTTTGTCCAAGCTCGAGTGGAGTCTTTCTCCCCCATTTGTTTAAGGTGAAGTCCAGCTTTCAAGGAGTGAATTGTGGATCTGGTCTGGGACTTGTCTCAGGCCCTTCCTAGATCTATAAAAGATCTCCTTCAAGGGGCAAGAGAACCCTAATGCTGAAGTGATAGAACAAGGGGAGAGTGCCTGCACTGTTCACGTGAACAGTGATCCGAGAGAATCCTTCATCAAAGATCAGAGGTGTTCAAGTACAAATCTTCATCCAAATCAAGCGCAGATCAAGATCAGAGGAAGCTGCATCCTGAATCTTCATCACTCATTAAGGGGGAGCTATCTTGTGTTCTTACTCCTTGTTATTCATTCTCAATTTGTGCTCAAATCGGTTTTTGCCTTCTTGCCTTTTTGCAATCCCTTGTGTGTGTGGATCCTCGTAGATCCGTGTTCGCGTGTACACCTTTTAGTGTCTCTCCTTTTTGTGTGTGTGTGGTTGAGCATCCTTGTAAGGGTTTTACATCCTTCACGTGTGTTTGTGTGTGTGGTGTCTATCTTGTAATCCTATACAAGATAGTGTGTAGTTCCTCACTTTGTGAGGGGTGGACGTAGGTTGCTGTTGGTGCATCCGAACCACCTTAAATTTGTTGTCCCTTGTATGGTTTGATCCCTCTCTTCTATCTCCATTCTGCTCTACTTAGCTAGCTTTGTGTGTGCTTCGGACGCTTGCTCGAATCTTCGTTCATCATTCTGTTTGTGGTTATTTTGTGGTATATTGAAGGATGTCCTCTGATTGATGTGATTAGTCTCATCAGAAGGAAAATATCTTACGTGAGAGAATCCTTGGGTTCCTGAACTCCGCCCGGTACCAAAGAACCCCTGGTTTAGTCTGTTGATGTTTGCTTTAAAGGCATTCTTCGACTGACCCCTTTGCGCTTGTATCCCTTACCGTGTGAGTGTTTTTAAATCTGTAATTAGTTTTTGAACATACCCAATTCACCCCCCTCTTGGGTACCATTGATCGTGGGACTTCAATTGGTATCAGAGCTAAGGCTCTTTTTCCTTCCAGGTCTAACGATCTTGAGTAAGATCCGGATCAATGGCTAATAAGGGAATGATACCTGAGGGTCACTCCATCAGCCGCCCTCCTTTTTTTGATGGTTCGAACTACTCGTACTGGAAAAATAGAATGCATGTCTTCTTGAGAGCTCAAGAGTACGAAGTGTGGAAAGTTGTGGACAAGGGTCCTTACAAACTCGGGGCTGATGAAGAAAAATGGACCCCAGAAGAAATTAAGAAATGCACTGTTAACTATAATGCCATGAATATTATGCAGTGTGCTATACATCCTAATGAGTTCTCTCGTGTATCAATGTGCAGCTCTGCCAAAGAGATGTGGGACAAACTGCGACTCATTTATGAAGGAACCTCGGAGGTCAAAGAGACGAAGGCCAATCTGCTCGTAAGCGATTACGAGTTGTTCAAAATGAAGCCGGAGGAAACTATCTCAGAAATGCTCGCAAGGCTAACTGAGATCACAAATGGCCTCAAAAGCCTTGGGAAAGATTACACCAACTCTGAGCTCGTAAGGAAAGTCTTGAGATCCCTCACCCCCGCGTGGCACACAAAGGCTACCGTCATTGAAGACTCAAAAAATCTGTCCACACTCACGCTCGATGAACTCATAGGGTCACTCATGACCTATGAGATAAATATGAAAAGGATAGCTGAAGAAGATATCAAGAAGAAAAAGGTGATTGGATTGAAAGCTCATCAACCCAATGATGACTCTCAAGAAGAAGAAACCAGCGATGGAAGCAACGAAGAAGAAGAAGAACTTGCAATGATCACCCGACAAGTGAGAAGATTTCTAAAGAAGAAAAGGAACTTTCAGGGAAATTTCAGGAAGGGGCCAAGGAAGCCCATTCAACCCAAAGGTGAGTCGAGCAAACCAAACAGCATCATATGCTATGAATGCAAGAAGCCTGGGCACATGAGAGGTGAGTGCCCAGATCTGAAAAAGAAATTCAAGAAGGACATCTTCAAGAAAACCAAGGCCATGGTTGCTACGTGGAGCGATGAGGAAGATGAACCATCTGATGAGGAAATTCAAGAACTGGTGGGAAGTCTATGTCTTATGGCACACGGAGATGAATCTCCGGAGGTAAACTCTGACTCTGACCTCATTTCAAATGAACAATGGGAATCCGAATATGAGAAACTTTACTTGAAATATAAAAAAATTAGGTCTGAAAATAAAGATTTAAGAAAAAAGGTTGATGAGGACATTTTCGCTAGATTTGAGAATTTGGAACAAGAATGGTTCGAGCTAACCGAAGAAAAAGAAAACCTATTGAAAATCATTTCAGACAGTGAAAAAACCAAAGAAGAGATGGCATGCAAAATGGCTGAAATTGAAAAAATGTGTGGAACATTAAAAAGGGAAGGAGAAATTCTGAGGTTCGCAAATTCAGAACTTGAGAAGAAAAATGGGATCTTGAGTGAGGAAGTGGTTGAACTCCAGTCCACTTTGACTAGGTTCGTCAAAGGAAAACAAAGTTGGACAACTTGTTGGGGGTTAAAGCTAACTTCCAAAAGGAAGGTTTGGGATACACTCCTGAAAACAAAAAATCCTTTGAGCATAAGATTACCACATCATTTGTGCATGAGAACAACCACGTCTCGTCTTCCAACACACAATCCAAACGTATGCAATTCAAGTCACCAAAACCTCAAAGGAAATTTGCTCCAGTCAACTGCTATCACTGTGATAGATTTGGTCATACCATTGCAAACTGTTGGGTCAGGCAAAACTTGTCCAGGAATCACAATTTTAGGGCCAAAAAGGGATATGCACAGAATGAGACTAACTCTTATGGACCCAAACTAGTTTGGGTACCAAAAACAATTGCATGAGAATCTTCGTTCTTGCAGATATGTCTTGAAGCTAGGGGGAGCAAGTGGTACCTAGACAGCGGTTGTTCAAGGTATATGACAGGGGACAAGGAAGTGTTCTCATCATTGCAGGATAAGGATGGAGGCTCTGTGGTCTTTGGAGGCAAAGACAAAGGTAAGATCATCGGGATCGGCAACATAGGTAAGAATTCTGAAATTCTCATTGAAGATGTACTTTTGGTGAAAGGTCTAAATCACAACCTGCTAAGCATCAGCCAACTGTGCGATAAAGGCTTTAAAATTATTTTTGATGAAACTCACTGCATCGTCATGAACAAAAGCACTCAGGGAATAAAATTCATTGGAAATAGAAACAACAATGTCTACACCGTTGATATTGATGATGTTTCTTGTGATGATTTGTGTCTGTTAGCAAACAATCATGAAAATGCTTGGTTATGGCACCGAAGATTGGGTCATGCTAGTTTTAGAGTAATCTCCAAGTTGTCTAGACATGATTTAGTGAACGGATTGCCCAAATTAAAGTTTGAAAGTGATCGAGTCTGTGAAGCTTGCGCAAAAGGCAAGCAAACACGAATCTCCTTCAAATATAAGAATATTGTATCCTCTGCTAGACCTCTGGAATTGTTACATCTCGATCTTTTTGTTCCAACTAGGACTTCCAGCCTAGGAGGAAAGTCTTATGGTTTTGTGATTGTTGATGACTATTCCAGATTTACATGGGTATTATTCTTAGCCAATAAAAATGATGCAGTGACGGAATTTCAAGTTTTTTGCAGGAAAGTTCAGAATGATAAAAGTTATCCTATCACTATCATTCAGAGTGATCACGGTGGAGAGTTTGAGAATCAAGAATTCACTGAGTTCTGCGAAGAGCAGGGGTACACACATAACTTTTCTTCACCAAGGATGCCTCAACAGAATGGAGTTGTAGAAAGGAAAAATAGAACGTTGATAGACATGGCACGTACCATGTTAAGTGAAAACTCTTTACCAAAATACTTTTGGGCTGAGGCAGTAAGTACGGCATGCTACATCATCAACAGGGCTATGGTAAGGCCTATCCTAAAGAAAACTCCCTACGAGCTATATAAGGGTAAGAAACCAAATATTTCCCATCTCAAACCCTTTGGATGCTCGTGCTTCATTCTGAATAATGGTAAGTCTAATCTAGGGAAGTTTGATGAGAAAAGCGACAAGGGAATATTTTTAGGTTATGCATTGAACTCTAGAGCATATCGAGTTTTTAATAAACGGACTTTGGTTGTTGAAGAAAGTCCTCATGTAATTTTTGATGAATCTGAACCAAAACTGACAAACCAATCTGTCCAACTTGTGGATACAGGAGAAGTCTCTAAAAGCTCAACAACTGTTGGAACACCAAAGGCTGAAGATGAACCTAAGGAAGAAGTATCCAGCAGGGGTGAAGAAAGCGAAGATCCTTCAATCAAGACGCTGCAGGAGCAGCAAGTACAGCACCCCGACCTTCCAAGCACCTCTACATTCTCAAAGGATCATCCGGCCGGGAACGTCATCGGTAATCCTCAAGATGGAGTAAGAACCAGAGCTTCATTGAGGCAACTAGAAGAAGAAGATTTGATAGCTCTTATCTCACAGGAAGAACCGAAAGACATCATTGATGCCTTACGAAACGAATCCTGGATTCAAGCCATGCATGAAGAGCTGCATCAGTTTGAGAGAAACGAAGTGTGGACACTTGTACCCCGTCCCAGAGATCAACCTGTGATAGGGACTCGGTGGGTCTTTAGAAACAAACTGAATGATACAGGTGTGGTCGTCCGAAATAAGGCACGGCTCGTGGCCAAAGGATACAGCCAGGAAATGGGAATTGATTTTGATGAGTCTTTTGCCCCAGTAGCTAGACTAGAAGCAGTTCGGATTTTACTGTCCTTTGCATGCTCATTAAACTTCAAACTGTTTCAGATGGATGTTAAATCTGCTTTTCTTAACGGGTTCATCAAGGAGGATGTTTTTGTAGAACAACCTCCAAGATTTGAAGATTCAAAGCACCCACGACATGTGTACAAGCTCCGGAAGGCATTGTACGGGCTTAAGGAGGCACCAAGGGCATGGTATGAAAGACTCACTTCATTCCTGACTCAAAATGGATTCAAAAGAGGTAATGTTGACCAAACACTCTTCACTAAAAAATCAGGTAAAGAAATATTGGTGGTTCAAGTGTACGTTGATGACATAATTTTTGGAGCCACTAACAACGGCCTGTGTGATGAATTTGCAAGTATGATGCAGGGCGAGTTTGAAATGAGTCTAATGGGTGAACTAACATTCTTTCTTGGACTGCAGGTGAAGCAAACGTCCGAAGGGATTTTCATAAACCAAGCCAAATACACGATGGAGCTGCTGAAGAAATTTGGGATGGCAGAAGCAAAACCAATGTCAACTCCGATGGCCACAACCACCAAGTTAGACAAAAATGAAAATGGTAAACCAGTCGATCCCACACTATACCGAGGTTTGATCGGATCACTACTATATTTAACAGCATGCCGCCCAGATATTCAGTACAGTGTGTGCCTATGTGCTCGTTTTCAATCTTGCCCAAAGGAATCCCATCTTATGGCTGTTAAGCGAATTTTTCGGTATCTTATTGGCACTCTAGACTTTGGCTTGTGGTTTCCAATCGGTAGTTCATATGACTTGATTGCATATACCGATGCTGATTATGCTGGCTATATTGTCGATCGAAAAAGTACTAGTGGGTACTGTCAATTTCTTGGCGGGTGCCTAGTTTCGTGGGCCTCCAAGAAACAACACTCAGTAGCCTTATCAACGGCCGAGGCTGAGTATGTAGCCGCCGGAAGTTGTGGAGCCCAAGTATTTTGGATCAAAAATCAACTGCTTGATTTGGATGTTGTAATAAACTGTGTTCCAATTTTATGTGACAACACTAGTGCCATCAGCTTGTCAAAAAATCCTGTTCAACACTCCAAGACCAAGCATATAGACATTCGTCATCACTTCCTAAGAGATCATGTAGGCAAGGGTGTTTTCGAGCTGCATTTTATTGATACTCATAACCAGCTGGCCGATATCTTCACCAAGCCATTAAACCAGGAGCAATTCAACAAGTTTAGAAGGGAACTTGGCATGTGCAAGGGTGAGAGCATACACCTTTAAGTCTGCATTAGAATGAGTGATGCATTTCAGGAACCTTGAGGGTAGTCAGTGAGTCATGCATCATCCTATTGTGTGTGTGTATTCTTTCCCGTATGATATTTTCCTGCCTGCATGATTGTATATGTTCTTATATTTATATACCCCTCCTTGAATTATTTCTAGAACCTTTTACTCCTTGAACAATAAACGTGGACAAATGACCTTGGGTCACTGGGCAGCAACTGAGGGGGAGTCTTCAGACCAACCTCACTAGTTGATTCGTTTGAAGTAATCTCCTTTTTCCCACATTTAAAAAAAAAGGAAATAAAAAAAAGGAAGATTTTGTACCTTCTTATACAAGGAGTTCACTTGAGGCAGCAGCTTTGGAGCTCTTCTGGTTATCATTTTCCCTGTTCTGAGCTTTTTGGGGGCAATCGACCATTCCGGTCGACCGGCCCACAGTCCCGGTCGACCGAAACCGGCGAACCGGCCCAACCGGAATCCGACCGCCCTTCTTTTTAAAGGGTCCTCACCCCCCTTCTTCTCATTCTATCCCTCCTATCCTCCTTCTAACACCATTTCTAAACCCTAGACCACACATCCTCTCTTCCACTAGCCTAAATCTCCATCCCTCCTCCATCCATACTTTCTCCGGCGGATCTGTCATTCCTCCGGGACGCGTTCTTCACTGTCGTCCGTGCCTCCGCAACCCTTTCTTCCTGACTCCAGAGCTTGGGAAGTATCTTCTAGGGATTCAAGAGAGCTCCATTCGTCCATCCCCATACCACGGGTCGAACTCCTTCTCTTCGAAGAGTTTCACAGCCGGATTTCTAGCCGACGATGCCGTCCCGACGGAGTTCTCGGCGTTCCAATCTAGGGGAAGCCAGCGGCCAGGGAAGGGAGGCCCCAGCTCGTCCACTGAGGGCACCGGAACCACGGCCAGCAGTCCGTCTGCCTCCTCGGCCCATCATCAACCCTCGCCTGGTTGACTTTCAGGAGGTGACTGAGCTTTTACCAGATTTGTTTGCTCTCTTTGCCGTTCAGGATGGCTGGATAGACTTTGCATCCTGATATACTAGGTACTATCCGAATCTAGTCCAGGAATTCTATGGCAATCTGGTTGAAAGAAATGGAGAGTTGTATACTTTTGTTCATGCCATGGAGATACATATTGCACCTGAACTTTTCCAACTTGCTTTGGGAGTCTCGGACTAGGGTGCCGACATATCGTGGGGTCATGATGAAATGCCAGACACTTTCTTCCTCATGACAGGGTGTGAGTTTGTTCAAGGTGTAAGCAATCGCCTTCAGTTGAACGCCAACTACTTCCCACCGCTGCAGCGCATTCTACATCACATAATCACCACCGTGTTTTATCCTAAAAGTGGCAGTCGCAATGAAGTCACAACAGTCCATAAGTTCCTCTTTTACCATATCATGAATGCGAATTTAGTGAATATGGGTCGACTCATGACACATTTGATCAGTTCTTACCGCACCAACTTGAGCCGGTCCTTACGCTATGCTACACAGTTGACGGGTGTTTTTATTTATGCTGGGATAGACTTGACAAACGAAAGATCACTCCAAGTTCGACAAGATGATATCTATAATGAACACAAGATTTTCTTCGATCTTGGATACTACTGGGGTGATGATGGTGAGCTTACTAGAGATGTTCCCACATATGTCGCACAGCTTGCTCCAGCTGCAGTTCCACCGTTACAGCCGGACCAGCCGGACCTTGGGGATGCACCCCCTCCAGTTCAGGCAGAGGATCAGCCTCCCGTGCAGGCTGCGGACCATGAGATGCCACCTCCTCCACAATTCTTTCAAGGGGAGTCCTCCACTCCGGGTGTTGGTCCTCCCACTAGGGCGGACTATGAGACTCTTGAGGGTCGTGTCTTAGGCTTGGAATCCCGGATTCACTCCTCCCTTGACCGGATGGACACATTCATGGGCACTATGACTGAACGAATGGATGGTGTTTTCCTTGCTCTGGATGATATCTCTCTCCACTTGGCCACCCTTTATGCCAGTCATGAAGATAACCGTGAAGCTTTTCGCATTACAAATCAATCACTTCTTCACATGCATTCACAGTTGTCTCATTATGATGACCTTCTCCATGGCATTTCTGATCGCTTGCCTCCTGCTAACCGTGAAGCTCCTCCTGCTCCTCCTGCTCCTGCTGCTCATGATGGCGTCGGTGCTTTGGGTGATGATGCTGCTGAGGGGACGCCTGATCCACCTACCTCTTAGCTGACCTTGTGTCCCCACTGTGTCTTTCCTGTCCACGAATTCTGTATCCCACTCCCCTTTTTGTTGATGTCAAAGGGGGAGAAGTAGCTATTTCACCTTGTCTATCTATCTATTTTATGCCTGCTGTGTGCTTGTGTGTATGTCTGGTTGTATGTCTTTTGGCACTACGTTCGTTTTCATTCTGTGAGTCTTATGTCCTTGCATTTGCATCTTGTCATGTAACTCTAACCTTGTTATGAAACAATGCCAGGCACTTGCTGATTGTTATCTATTTTGGTCACTTCTCCTATCTTTTATTACATCTCCAACATCGAGCGCATATGAATGGTTGGAATGATTCTGGTTGGATTGCTTTGTCTTTTTCTGCTTGAAGAACTCTATCCATCCCTGACATTTTTTTTTGTTTGTTTGTTTTGTCATCATCAAAAAGGGGGAGATTGTTGAGTCTCCTCGAATGATTTTGATGATAACAAAACTCAGGGTTATGATTTCATCGTCATCCGTGTTTTTGATTTCAAGCACGAGCAAAGGAGGCATATGCATAAATGTCTTCCCATGGAGTTGTACTGTGTTATCTAAATCCTTAACTCCGTAATGCATGAAGCAATCTTTCATCTAATGACATTTATGTTTTGATATGTCTTACTGGGCTAACAACTCATCTCTGCAGGCCAGGACCATTTCAGTTGACCAGTTCTCAAAGATAGGTCGACCTGTTTTTCCAGAATTGAAGTTTTCTCCTTGTTACAGGTTTAGGTCGACCGCCCCCGGATTTCCGGTCGACTGGTTTTCCCAGAACCCAAGCAATCAATGGGTTACAGGTTTTCGGTCGACCGCCCCTGGTGTCCAGGTCGACCGGTTTTGCCAGAATCAAAATTTCCTATTTGTTACAGGTTTAGGTCGACCGGCTCCCTGATTCCGGTCAACCGGTAGCCTCGAAAGCCCCCTTTGTTGACTTGTTTGTCCAAGCTCGAGTGGAGTCTTTCTCCCCCAATTGTTTAAGGTTAAGTCCAGCTTTCAAGGAGTGAATTGTGGATCTGGTCTGGGACTTGTCTCAGGCCCTTCCTAGATCTATAAAAGATCTCCTTCAAGGGGCAAGAGAACCCTAATGCTGAAGTGATAGAACAAGGGGAGAGTGCCTGCACTGTTCACGTGAACAGTGATCCGAGAGAATCCTTCATCAAAGATCAGAGGTGTTCAAGTTCAAATCTTCATCCAAATCAAGCGTAGATCAAGATCAGAGGAAGCTGCATCCTGAATCTTCATCACTCATTAAGGGGGAGCTGTCTTGTGTTCTTACTCCTTGTTATTCATTCTCAATTTGTGCTCAAACTGGTTTTTGCCTTCTTGCCTTTTTGCAATCCCTTGTGTGTGTGGATCCTCATAGATCCGTGTTCGCGTGTACATCTTTTAGTGTCTCTCCTTTTTGTGTGTGTGTGTGTGGTTGAGCATCCTTGTAAGGGTTTTACATCCTTCACGTGTGTTTGTGTGTGTGGTGTCGATCTTGTAATCCTATACAAGATAGTGTGTAGTTCCTCACTTTGTGAGGGGTGGACGTAGGTTGCTGTTGGTGCATCCGAACCACCTTAAATTTGTTGTCCCTTGTATGGTTTGATCCCTCTCTTCTATCTCCATTCTGCTCTACTTAGCTAGCTTTGTGTGTGCTTCGGACGCTTGCTCGAATCTTCGTTCATCATTCTGTTTGTGGTTATTTTGTGGTATATTGAAGGATGTCCTCTGATTGATGTGATTAGTCTCATCAGAAGGAAAATATCTTGCGTGAGAGAATCCTTGGGTTCCTGAACTCCGCCCGGTACCAAAGAACCCCTGGTTTAGTCTGTTGATGTTTGCTTTAAAGGCATTCTTCGACTGACCCCTTTGTGCTTGTATCCCTTACCGTGTGAGTGTTTTTAAATCTGTAATTAGTTTTTGAACATACCCAATTCACCCCCCTCTTGGGTACCATTTATCGTGGGACTTCAGGACATGGTAGGGCAATGGCGTCCTCTTGCTCTCTTATTTTCATTTTATTCTTGGAACCTGCACCGAACAGCAAGCAGTGAAGAAGGAGTTATTTTTATAAGAAGTAAAATTACATTCAACTGTACAGGACATCTGCACACTAATACAGGAGCCGGGAAAAACACGACACAAATTAGACAAGATTCATCCAGTTAAAATTCACCGCGGTAACTTGTCATAAATGCTTTACATTTACCTTTTTATCCCCCCCTTTTTTCACTATAAGTACCCCTTTGATCCTTAGCAAAAGATCATCCCTTGGTGTACGGTTCGGGGAGTCAGACACTTTTGAGATGGGAGGAGAGAAGTCCTGTGCTTTTGAGACGGAAGGCGGGTCTTCCCGCCCTGCCAAGAGGAGCAAGTTTGGCCGCGAATTCAGGAGGTTGACCGACATTGAAGGCCATATGAGCGAGAGGATTCTCTCACGGGCGGTAAGTTGGCTCTTTCTCCTAGTTTCCTTCGTAAGTTCTCCCTCACTTTTTCATTCTTTTCTTTTCCTTCCTTTCAGCCGTATCCTCTTTTTCCGGGCCCGAGAAAATTCTCAAAGCTGCCCTGGCTATCGAAGCTTACGTCTAACATCACTATCAGCATGAGGGCCGTTATTTCAAAATGGCACCTCCAAGGGTTGGTGATCCATGCCAAGCATTATGACAAGATCTGCATGGATTGGGCGGCCATGGGTGCATTGGCAGAGGTTTGGCATCCGGAAACCCACACTTTTATCTTTCCTACTTTTGAGGCAACGGTCCTCCTCGAGGAGGCAGAACTGCTGCTAGGCTTAAGAAGGTCGATGAAGGGTGACAGGATAAAGGTTTCGTGGATGCGGAAGAGGGTATCTACCGAGAAAGTTCTTGGAAGCTTTATGCCATTTGGAACCATAAAGAGCGTTCAGACTCAGAACGGAGTCAACTTGTAAAAGCTCGCAGACTGGACCGTGACTGCCTTAGAACGGTTGATAGATGATGAACATTTAGAAGGGCTTATGAAAGGGTTCACAATTTGTTTGGCCGGAGCTCTCCTCTTTCCTTGTACTGACAACATCGTAGAGGAAGACCAATTGGGAGCGATTTGTGGACTTTGGGAGGGAAGGAGAGTGGGGCCTGCTGTCCTCGCGCATCTTTACAGTGGTCTCACGGCTTCCAGCATGGGTAGGCCTCCTCACGGGTGCATGCTTCTCCTCAACTGCTGGATTGATCTTCACTTCAAATTTCACCACCACGAAGGGGTACAGACCACCTCCAGGATTTTCGAACAAAGCCCCCTCCGTTACATGGCCGATGTGTTGGGCTTCGGTGGAAAGGTGGCCAATCGCATGCCCTGTCTGAAGACACGTGGCGACTGGCGTACTCACTTCAACTCATTGGCGCGAGAGATGTTCACTTGTGTGCCAGCATGTTTACTTTCACGTGGGTTTCTCACGCGATCTTCTCCTGATGTGGAACTCCATCTTATCGGTGCAACCGGATTTGTTCTTTACAGCTCGCACCGGTGCTGCCTGCAAATTGGCCTTCCTCGGCACTCTCTTCCCATGCCATCCAACCTTCCTCTGATTAAGGAGAGAAAGCTGGGCACGGAGGATGATGCGAAGGATGTGAAGGCGATCAAAGCTTCGTGGAAGGCAAGCATTCCGAGGAAGGTGACGGTATCTGTGAGTGAGGATCGAGAGCTATGGGAGGCTTATGTAATGGAGCTCGGGAAACTGAGGCCTGAGGTGCCCAAACCCTGATGTATGTTATCTTAAAATAAATGCAGAGCCTTAATGCCATTGCACTCCCTTTCAATCTCTCCCTTCCCCTTTTCTTTGTAACTGGAATGGCGGACGTCGGGTGATGGTCGGCCGTTACCGGATAGGATCTGGGGGACTGAAGCAACCACAGTATGCGGAGATGCCCTGAGATGTCATGGAGCTGAGGATTTCTCTTCAGGTGGCGAGGAGAGAAGTAAACTGGGAGAGAATGGAAAGAGAGGAGTGGATAAAGCGACATCGGGATCGAGACGAGAGGAGGGCACGTGAGGCCCAAGTGATGAAGCTCCGGAAGACACAGTGCTCGGACATGTCACTCCTTCAGAGTCAGTGCCGTTTGGAGGAGAGTTGGATCTCACGGTGGAGGAGCTCCTGGGGTTGGTGTAGTCTCCATTTCAGAGTAGGGGGGCGGCTCAGCAAACAGCCTCGGGTTCAAAAGCTTCGCGGCCGTCGGGGTCGCGAGAGAGGCCAGAGGAGGGCGAGGAGCGCTACCAGAGAGGGTGAGAATGCGCGATACAATGAGACAATTACAACGTCGCAGAGCTCTAGATGACCTCCCAGGGACCTCCCTCTTAGGAAAGGAGAGGGACGACAAAGGGGGGTAGTGCGAGATTCGGCAAGTTGCTCATACACCCGCTCTCTTCTCACGGTGAACACGACAGTTTATATAGACGTATGAATGGAACGACATGCTCTCATGTGACGGGTTTGCCCGCCATGCGTTCCTTCTCTTCTACGCCTCTTCTTTGCATGCCGTCCTCATGTGACGTGTTTAACAGAATTCCCCTGAGATAACGGATCGTGTCTCAGACGCATTGGGCATTTCTTTCGGGAGAATCCATCACAAATTTTAATGATGTACCACCGAATTCAAAGATACCAACCGCCCTTCTGTCCTCTTTCCATGTAGACGAGTCCACTCCCGGATTCAAAGATATCGACTTCCATTGTCCTTTCTCCTGTGGATGAGTCCACTCCCAAATTCAAAGAGGTCGACCTGCATTGTCCTTTCTCCATGTAGATGACCTCATCTCCGATTTATTTAAATCATGATGAACACAGGGAACCTAGATGTGTAGGGTGTGAATCAACCCGCTACGCTCCCGACCTCGTTTACTTCGAGTGAAAGATGGGTGCTTTGTTACAAGGCCCATTGCAAGAGGAAGTGGGAGAGATCTGGATCATATCCCTTCAATCCTATAAATACTCCCCCCGCCTGCTTCACTTGAAAACACGGAGTTGTGGAGACTGGTTAGAAGAGTGAAAAGTCGACAGGAGGGAGTAAGAGTTTCTCATTCTCTGAGATGGAGGGAGAGTCCAGTTTCAGGGTGGAGGGCGAGTCTTCCCACTCCTCGAAGAGGAGCAGATCCAGTGGTATTTCCAGGAGACTCTCCGATGTTGAAAGGCCGCTCAGTGAGAGGACCCAATCGGAGCTTGTAAATGAGCCAGTTCTTCCCTCTATTTCTTCATGATCCCTTTCTTCCTTTCTCATTCTCTTTCTATTTTTATTTGAATGATGCACCCGCTTCTCACTTCCTGTGTAATCCACAGAGTATGACGAGGTCACATATCTCGTGGGAATTAGTGGTGGCCACCTATCGAGGCTTGCCTGACTTCCAGAAAGTTCGACTAGATGCGATGGGGTTTGGTGCATTCCTCCGGATCGAACCCATTAAGCTCGACCTCGCCCTCATCCAAGCATTGCGCGAGAGATGGGACCCAAAGAGTCATGCCTTCTTGATGCCCTGGGGGCACATGGTGCCCAGTCTCGAAGATGTGGCCCGAATCACCAGCCTTAGAGTGGATGGTGAGGCGGTGACCGGGGTCACCTACTCCGATTATCGTGAAGTGGCTCAGAAGCTTCTTGGTCTGGAATTAAAGGACCAAAAGAATAGGTCAATAGCCAAGGCATCTATTATGGAGGCACTGGGGCTCACTGACACTCGTCACCGTGATAACGAGTCTTTGGAGGAGTTCATGGAGAGAGCGGAAAGAGGGTCCCGCGCTGTGTACTGCGTGGATGCCAGTAGCTGGGAGAGATCAAACATGGACTTGAGGATATTCCTCCTCTTCTTGCTGGGAAAATTACTGCTGGGTTCCAAAGGAGATGACATCCATTGTCGTTTCCTAGAATTTTTGGTGGACCTAGAGAGGGTAGGGCAATATGCCTGGGGAGCCGCCGTGCTGGCGCATCTGTTCGCAAGTCTGTCCCAAGAGACAGATCGAGAGGTGACTGTGAGTGGCTTCATACAGTTTCTCCAGGTAATTATTTGTTTATTTATTTATGCAACTAATCTATTTCATGAAATGGTGATGACATGTGACGACACAGGTATGGAGTTATTACTACATCCCAATGGGGCGAGCTCGACAGTGGCGTGTGGCTGTGGCACCACTAGCTCGGCGGTGGCAACCCATTATGAGAACAACCTCTCTATCTTACCAGCTGATGGTATTAAAGCGTGAGCTGCAAGAGTTCCCCGCAGAGATGGTAGGACTCCATTTTTTTATCTTTTCTTTTGTCTCTCTCTTTTTTTTTGGTTCTTTTGAGTGATTAAGGAGATACACGCAAGCCAACGCAGGTGATCTGGAGGCCTTACTCGGGCTTGGTCGATGTCGACCAACCGTGGGTCATCGCAGGTCGCCCTCGATTTGGTCGGGACCTTTGGGTCCACTGCCTGAATGAAATCGAGCCACTCCGGCTACGATTGGTCATGAGGACTCTAGGGCTTGCCCAGGAATGGGTAGATATGACCGCACCACCCCGCGTCGGGAGGAAAACACGTGGGCCGGTAACCTGTGTCGACTGGCGGGTGCGCTTCCCCGAACAATATGAAGATTGGCAACGGGGTGGCACGCTCGTGGAGTCGCACGCCCGGGATAGTGAAGATTATCTACGTCTCTATAGGGCGATGTATGCAGAGCGACTCCATCCTGAGGGACTTGTGGAGGTATATCTCCTTTCCCACTTTTTGATCATTTTTTTTCTATTTTATTATTTTTTTTATCATTTATTTCTAAATGTAATGCTGACTCTATGACATGGGTTTAGGATGCCCGTGATACCATGATAGCGAACTTGCGGGCTCGCTTGGCGGACACGGAGGAAGAATTGGGTGACACCCGTGAGGCTTTACATGTCTCGATGAGTATGTATGCAAATGCATATTCCTAATTATACCCCTAGGTTTTGGTGTTTAGCCACTCACTGTCACTTCTTGCTATCATAGCGCGCTCGGCTCGACGCAACCCTACCAGCAGTAGGGGCAGAGGGTGCTTCTTCCAGTCTATGGGTTCCTTCGTCGGAACTAGATTCGCTCCATGAGCAGCTTGCCCGTGTAACACAGCGTGCCGCGGAGGCAGAGGGAATGCTTTCCGTGCAGGTGAAGGTTCCTCTTATCCGAGCTTCTCTGTTTATGTCTCGTCACACCCCTGAAATGACGGATATGGCAGGCCGAAGAGATGCAAGAGATGTTTGCTCATGCATCACAAGGGAAGGCCAGGATAGCGGAGCTGGAGGAGGAATTGCAGCGTCGCTCAGAAGACAATTTTTCGCGGGACGCCATGGAGCTGAGGATCACCCTTCAGCTGGAAAGGGATGACAGAGAGAGAGAACATGCTGAGAGAGAAAGGGACAAGGAACGAGAAAAGGCCAAGAGATTGGCCGAGAAAGAGGAGAAAAGAGCCCTGGAGGCCCAATTGTTTGAATTGAGGACCAGTCTCGGCCTCGCTGAGCAGTGGCTGAAGGACGGCGAGGAACGCTACCGAAGAGCACGAGAGCGCGGCTTTCGTGTGAGTAGCTTCTTTGCTGCCCCCGCAGATCAACGCCGGGGTGTGGAGATGGTAAGAGGAGCACAGAGCGGTAGAAGTACCGCTTTTCATGGTTGGGTAGCACCCTCAAGAGCGTCTGGCTCGGAGAGCGGCGGGACGAGTAATGTGGAGAAAGAGGGTGGAACTAAATGTAGACTATGTTGTTTATTTTCAGCTGGGAGTGGAATAAAATGTTTTGTGCTTGATTCTCTGCTTCTTTCGGATCTCTCGAATCCCTGCACACGTCTAAGCGAACAAGTTAGTGTTTCTGTTCTGACTTGCCCCTTGCTCAATAAACAAACGTGATTTTGAGTTATTATTGATAACGAGTCAAGGGGCAAGCCTCTATTAACGAAGGCAATGATAAAAAAAGATGATGAATGCGACAGACAAGCACACGGATGCAAACGAGAATTTAAAATGAATGGTGCATACAAATGCGATCACGCGAAGATGTGATTTTTGTTTTGTTTTTGTAGGTGTATTCATTTTTTTGTATTTTGTTGTTTGTTTGTTTTTTTGGTCTTTTATATTTCCATTTTTTGTGCATTTTTTTGCTTCTTTTTTTTTTTTTGGATTTTGGATTTGTTATTTTTTTGTTTGTTTTTGGTTTGTTTATTTTTTGTTTTTACTAATGCATGATGACCACTTGATATAACATCTAACCTGCATGAGAACGAGGGTTTCTTGCTAACCTCCCAGGCATCCTAAGTGCACGTCTAAGTTGATTTGGGCCTCTAGACTCCTCGAATGATAATCCCGCCGGCTAAGACTTACCCTGATGACAATACCGTCATGCCATGCTTAGGCTCCTAGTTGCTTCCGACTACAGGGATTCACCCAAAAAGTGTTCAAGGTAAATGATTTGCCCGACCCGGGTCTATTTCCTCACAACTCTAGACGATATGTAATGGAACACCCTGGAACCCAAATGACCAACCGCGCGACGCTGACCCAGAATCAGACGCCGTCGCACCCATAGGTGACGCGCTTGCATTGGTCTAAGCCTGAGGTTAGGCTTAGAAGACATTAAGATGGTAGATAAGGGTCTTGACTGGCCAGAAACACGGAGACTCTGACAATGACTTCTGCTTTCCAAGATGGACAACCATACGTTTGTGTCGATAGGCGGTTGCAGACTTTGGTGAGTTTCACCCTTCAGGAACTCCATTGAGCCTTTATCTTCAGGGGAAGAAGGAAGAGTATTAGGGGTAAACCTCTTGAGAGGACCGGCAAAACCGTTAACCCGGCGAGCCAGTAGGGGCACACTTAACTCTCCCTTTCGGACAACTTCAGACCCAAGCTCGAGCATTTACATCTCATGGCCCCTCTTGTATAGAATTTGACTTTCAGTCAAAGGGGTTTCATTTGTGGGATCAGGCACGGTTACGACCAGGCTTTTCACTTGACTTTGATTTTGTTCTTCTTTTCTGATTTTTCTTGACAGATTTTTGCGAGGGACATAGTATCTTGACATTATGGAATCCCTCTTGGATGCCTGCGGGGACACTGCCCTCTTCTCGTGCTCTGACCCATGCTCGAAGAATTGGGCCCTACTCTTGCCCTAGGGGTTGTGTTCGTGTTTTCCATACTCAACGTTTTAAGGGCGCCGGCTGTCTCATTCGGTCGAAGAGAGAGAGAACGAAGATTTAAGCATTCTGGAGACCTTCTAGGTGAGGCCTCACCATGAGCGATGCTACCGATCTTTCATAGAACACATGTGTACATGTATGTTGCCCCTTTTGAGGGGGGCATAAGCCGAACTGGCCGGACAGGGATCCCCACGGCTCTTGCAAACCAAGACCCGGAACCTACCAAGTCTTAATAGGCCCTATCCCAACACGGAGGTTGAATGCAATGATTTAACTACATGGTGATCTCCGAGCATTAGCATGTTGAATTTTCTATTTTTTTTTCTTTTCATTTTCTACTATTTTTTGCCTTTTGTTGTTGTATATATACATATTTTTGTTATTTTCATTGTTTTCTATTTTTTTGTTGTTTCATCATTTTTGACACTATGTACACCTATCTAAGGGTAGTATTTCTTAAGATAAAGCCCATTCCAAGGGTGGGATAACTCAATCCCCTCAGCATTGACTAGCCTATAGGCGTTGCCAGGATGCACAGCCCGAATCACGTACGGTCCTTCCCAATTGGGTTGGAGTTTAGAACGCGGGCCGCCAGGTTTTACAAAGATTCTTTTCACTACCATTTCACCGACTTGAAATTTTCTTTCAATGACCTTCTTTTGATAAAAACATGTGAGTCTGTTTTGATATACACGTGCATGCTCGGCAGCGGCCAGCCGTTTCTCATCTAAGAGTTCCAATTAGGCAAGGAGTGAATCACGACGTTCGTCGAGGGGGAGATCCTTATCCAATTGTACTATCAGAGAGGGTACCAGAATTTCGTATGGAACTACCGCCTCCATCCCATAAGTAAGGGCGAACGGAGTTTGCCCAGTGGGGGTACGGATTGAGGTGCGATAGGCCCATTGAGCTTCAATCAGCTTTTCTGACCAATCCGAGAACTTGTTAGACTCACATGTCTTTTTTATGATTTTAATCAATGTTTTGTCAGTGGTCTCTGCTTGGCCATTACCTTGTGGATAATAAGGTGATGAATGATGCAATGCAATTTTATACCTTTTGCAGAGGTCCTGAAGGTCCTGAGAAATGAATTGCGGTCCATTGTCGGTGATGATCATGCTTGGAATGCCGAATCTGGCGATGATGTTCTTCATGATGAATTTGCAGACTGTTGATGCTTTAACTTCTACGTAAGCTTCGGCTTCGGCCCATTTGGTGAAGTACTCTGTTGCAGTAAGGATGAATGATTTTTGCTTAGTGAGGGAGTAAGGATTACCAAGAGGACCAATAACATCGAAAGCCCACATAGAGAAAAGCCATGGGGAGGATACTGGATGAAGTGAAGAAGATGGGGAATGAATTTTATCGGCGTGAAGTTGACACTTGACACACCTGCGGACATAGACGGCACAATCTTCTTCCATGGTGGGCCAGTAAAAGCCTTGCCGAAGGATTTTCTTGGCAAGCATGTGGCTATTCACATGGCCACCACACACACCAGAGTGTGCTTCCTCGACGCATTTCCAGACCTCCTCTTCGTCGAGACATCTTAGAAGAACACCAGTAAGACTTCTCTTGTATAGCACTTCTCCGACCAGCACGTACCTCTGTGCCGCCCTCCTTATGACTTTTCTATCTTCGATGTGGCTTCTTCAGGGTAAGATTGATCTTTGCAATACTTGGCAATTTCGTAAAACCATGGCTTCTCTTCATCAGCCAATTCTTCTTCTAATTCTGCCAGCAAGACTTCCCTCTTCTCAAGGATTTCTTCCTGTAGGGCCTTTCTCGCTATCCTGTCCTTGATATTTACGTATGAAGCGTCATCGATTACAGGGGCGTGACGCTTGTAGACGTGAATGGTATCAAACCATCTTCCTAGAGGGAACCTTAAAGATGATGCCAATGAGGCGAGGGCATCGGCCAGAATGTTCTGATGACGAGGGATATGGACAAAGATCAACTTGGTGAACAATTTGGCAAAGGCAGCAGTGAGTTCTTGGTATGGCTTGAGCTTGGGATCGCGAGTGTGATATTTGGTGAGCACCTGGCGAAGAATGAGTTGACTATCACCTACGACTCGTAATTCGGTGATATGAAAGGAATGAGCGAGTTCTAGGCCAGCTAGAAGAGCTTCATATTCAGCTATATTGTTGGTAACGGGGAATTTGAGCTGATATGCTAGTGGGAATGTAAGGCCTTCAGGAGACAGGAGGGCAATGCCGATTCCTTTCCCTTGGGAATTCAGAGCTCCATCAAAATGTAACGTCCACATGCAATCATCTGATTGGTTGATGGACATTAGTTTCTCATCTGGAAACTCTGATTGGACAGGATCGAATCTGGGAAGAGGATGGTGAGCGAGATGCTCAGCTATAGCATACCCTTTAATCGCCTTTTGCTGGACATAGACGATGTCAAACTGAGAGAGAAAACTTTGCCAGCGTGCTAATCTATCCGTAAGGACAGATTTTTCTAGAAGGAACTTGATAGGGTTCATTCGGGCAATCAGATGAACTTCATGAGCCAGAAAGTAGTGTTTCAACTTCTGCACTACCCAGACAAGGGCGGCGCAAGTTTTCTCCATAGCCGTGTACTTCTGCTCACAGGGGTTGAGGAGTTTGGACAAGTAATAGGTCGCCCTTTCTTTGCCCGCTTCATCGGCTTGTGCTAGGACAGCTCCCACGGAGTCGTCCAGGACCGAGATGTAAAGGATTAAAGATTTACCTGGCGTGGGTGGAATTAGGACGGGTGGATTGGCCAGATATTCCTTCAATCCTTCAAAAGCTTTTTGGCATTTAGAATTCCAAAGGAATTCTACTCCTGACTTAGTCAACTCATAGAAAGGTTTGCACCTTTGCGAGTGCTGGGACACAAATCGATGAATGAATTGTAACCTTCCGATTAACCCTCGAACTTCTCTCAGATTTTTCGGAGGTGGCATATCCCTAATTACTTTAGCTTTGTTGGGATCTATTTCAATGCCCCTCTTACTCACAATGAAACCAAGCAATTTGCTTGACGAAACACCAAATACGCACTTTTTTGGATTCATTTTCAAATTGAACTCTCTTGATCTTTGCAGCACCTTGGCTAAAACTTTCGGGTGTTCTGCCCTAGTCCTAGATTTGACTAATAAATCATCCACGTACACCTCTAAATATACATGCATCATGTCATGAAATATTGCCATCATAGCCCTTTGATACGTAGCTCCAGCATTCTTCAAACCAAATGGCATGACCAAATAGCAATAAGTTCCCCAAGGTGTGGTGAATGACGTTTTCTCCTGATCCTCTTCCGCCAAACGGATCTGATTATACCCTGAAAATCCATCCATAAACGAGAGAGTTTCATAGCCTGCAGTGTTATCGACCAACACGTCGTTGTGAGGCAAGGGAAAATCATCTTTTGGACACGCGCGGTTAAGGTCCCGAAAATCGATACAGATTCTCACCTTTCCATCCTTTTTCATGACCGGGACAATATTTGCCACCCATTGAGGATATAGGACGACTCTAATAAACCTGGCTTTATGGAGCTTATCGACCTCTTCCTTCATTTTTAAAGCCATTTGGGGGTGGAAACGTCTTAACCTTTGCTTTACCGAGACGGACCCTGGTTTTAGCGTTAGGCGATGTTCGACTAGGGTGGAATCCAATCCCGGCATATCCTCGTAACTCCACGCGAACGTGTCCCTATATTCCTTTAGGACCTCGATCAATGCCTCTTCTTCAGATGGTGGCAAATTGTCACTTATGAGGATGATTCTAGGGTCTTCCTCGGTCCCCAGGTTGATCTCTTTGGTGGGTTCTTCTATAGCGGCTGATGGTTCCTCAAACCTCCTCATTCCGCTAGCATATGCGTCAGCCGCGTCTTCATATTCTTCATCCCCTTCTTCAATAGGGTACTCTTCATCTGTGAGCTCATAAACTCCGTATCCCTCATCAATTGTGCAATCCTCCTCACATTCTAACTCCGGCAGATGGATGGGATTTTCTAGCAATTGAGGAATGGCTAGAAAGGCTTGACACCTATTGGCTAGATCTAGAAGGAATCGACGAGGAATTTCCCTGCCCTTGGATTTTCTTCTAGGTACTACCCTTGACTCGCTATTCCTAACCTGACTGACTTGTTCTACGGACGAAGAAGAAGTTGAAGAATGTACAGGAAGAGACCCCTCGATAGAGGGGTAAAGAAGGTCGCTCAAGGGAGCTTGAATGAGTGGCCCGTAAGTCGGGGCACACTCGTGAGAGATGTAGGAGGTCTCCTCAAAGGAGATGCACTATTGAGGAGTTTGAAAATCGACAATTTTTTTTATTTTCATTTTCAATTACAAAGCAATTGAAAGAAATTAGAGAATGGGAGGAGGGAACTATAGCTAGGGGGTTACATGGCTCATTGAGCAGATCATGGTTGAAAATTTGGC
Organism: Amorphophallus konjac; assembly: GCA_022559845.1. Taxonomy (NCBI): domain Eukaryota; kingdom Viridiplantae; phylum Streptophyta; class Magnoliopsida; order Alismatales; family Araceae; genus Amorphophallus; species Amorphophallus konjac. Next base: position 111,020,436 of record CM040121.1, read on the forward strand.
ATGGGCTGAGAAATCCACGCAAGAATGTGAGTAGAGAAGGGGACCTGGGAATATCATCAGATAAACGTCGGGTCCAAGAAAGAGTTAGCAGCAACGGCTGAGGAGAATGATCAGAGAGAATGACGGAAAGCGATCCGTCAGTGGCAACTTCCTCTCGGCGAGGAAAACTTAGAATTTCGGCAATGTCAACGACATCTTTTGGTACCTCGGAGATCAAAAGTGGCCCCTCTAAGTCTGGAGGCGATAACATCTGTTGTAGTGCCATGGAAATATCCTGTATATCAAACCACTTGTTCCACTCACAATCCGGGTCATCGTGTTTCCCCTTCTTTGCATCTCTCGAGCAACTTTCAGCTAAGTAGGCAATTTGTAATTTCCCATGTGATTGTCGCGGGTAATCCCCCAACTGTATAACCGGACCCTTTCTGAAATGAGAGTACAAGGTCCATGTAAGAGGTCCCTCATATGCTTCAAGTGGCCCTTCAAAGCCTAGGCCGGCTCTAAGGGTTAACTTTGTCTTCTTTGGCAACTTCAGTCTCCCTTGTAATTGTGCCCCCAAGCCTTTGCCCTGTTGGTAGCCAATGTTTCTCATGATCTCCCATCCCTTAGCATGAGAAGGGTGACGTGACTTTGGTGTTGGAAGTGGCTTTTGTGTAAAATGGGTGCGACGAGGGTCACACACATCTAGCAGTGAAAGAATTGGCCGGTGAGTTGGCCAAACAGAAGGCAATGAGGTATTAATAGCGTCCACTGTAGAAAAGATGGGTATGCTATTTACCTTGATAATCCAAGCCTTGTACGGAAACTTCAAGTATTGATGATTGGTGGAAGGCACCGCATTCATAACCTCAATGTAAGGGCGGCCCAGTATGGCCTTGAATGTGGGATCCATATCAAGGATATGGAATTCCGTGAAGACTGATGCAGGGCCCAATTCTACATTCAAGATGACCATCCCCATTGGCGGCTTTTTGCTATTATCATAGGCCGTAACCGTGATTGATGAAGGCCTTATCTGTTCCGTGTCAACTCCACATGATTGGAGGGTGATCATAGAGATCACATTTATAGACGCACCAGTGTCCACCAAACATGGGTCTACAGGCACCCCATTGATCTTGACTGCAATACACAAAGCATATTTTCGAGCCTCCTTGGGGGCAAGCTCATGGTGGTGAAATATAATAGCCGGTTGTGTATCAGTTGGCGTCAATACTGACGAGATTTTCTCCACTGGGAGATCCTCATTTACCATAACCCTCTGAAGATACTCCATCAAGGCGTCTTGATGGGTTTTCGACCTCTTGATTAGCTCGAGAATGGAGATCCGAGCTCGTGTTTTATCCAAGTGTTTCAACAGGTCATATTGTGTCCCGGAGATAGACTCCTCTGGCTGTTCTTCGGTGTCTTTCTCCGGCTGAGATTGCTCGGGGACCTGGCTGTTTTGGGGAAAAATCCGATGGAACATCCTTCCACTACGGAGCACCATGGCTTGTGGTTTTGGTGGCACCTTTATAGAGTTAGATATGGGGTTTAGCAAAGGTTCGAGGGGTAGTGGTGGAGGAACAATTGATGAAGCAGGGGCAATAATAGGTGTAGGGGCTCTGATGAGTGGTTTGTTAGGTGGAGGCATGGTGGGAGTGGATGAAGCCTCAAATGGACGACGAATGATAAGGGGTTTAAAAGGTGGAGGCATAGTAGAGGTTGATGGTTCCCCGGATGGGTGATGAATAATGAGGGGTTTCGAGGGTAGAGGGGTTGTGGTGGAGGTAGATGGTGCCTCGGAAGGGTGTTGGACAATAATGGGTTTGTTTAGTGGAGGCGAAATGAAGGCGGATGATGAAGTGGAGGCGTGAGAGATAATGAGAGGTTTTGGGGGTAACGGTGTTATGGTGGAGGTGGAGGGCACCTCGGAAGGGTATTGGGCAATGAGGGGTTTGTTTAGTGGAGGCGGAATGAAGGTGGATGATGAAGTGGAGGCGTGAGAAATGATGAGAGGCTTTGAGGGTAACGGTGTTATGGTGGAGGTGGAAGGCACCTCGGAAGGGTATTGGGCAATGAGGGGTTTGTTTAGTGGAGGCGGAATGAAGGTGGATGATGAAGTGGAGGCGTGAGAAATGATGAGAGGCTTTGAGGGTAACGGTGTTATGGTGGAAGTGGAGGGTGTTTGCTAGAGACTCGAAGGGAGGTCATCAGTAGCGACGCGGATGAGAGGACGTGATGTCAGTGGAAATGAGTAAGGTATTACTGCGGGTTGTGCTACGGGTGGAGGATAGACAGGTGCGGGACGAATAAGGCGTGGGGATTGGATAGGAACGTGATTGGTGACAAGGACAGAGCTGCTTTCCGTATGCCAATCCTGCCCTCTTCCAACCTCCAAGAAGGAAGAGATGGGGTTGACTTGGTGGTTAGGTTGTTAGTGCGCCGGTAACGGATTCTGGAGGATGCCCATATTTGGCTGTTGTTGTGGTGCCTGCTGAGGCTGTTGTTGCTGCTGTTGTTGTTGTTGCTGCTGTTGTTGTTGTTGTTGTTGTCTAAGAGGAGGTCTCCTGGCCTTCATCATGGTGATGCATCGCCTCATTTCATCCCAATCTATTTGATGTTCATCGTTCATATCATAGATATAATCTCTGAAATGAAAACAGTTTTCCATTGTATGACCCGACTGTCTATGGAAGACACAATATCTGGAAGTGTCGACGTTCGTGGGCCATATGGCTTTTTCCTTAGGCAAGGTGAGGAAATTAGCAGCCATGAGAGCATTAAAGATGTCTGGCAACGACTCCGGTAAAGGTGGGTAATGAGCTCTCCTAGGGCCAATCGGCCTTCTCTGTTGTTGGAGGCCATAATCCCCGGGTGGTGGAACCTGATTATATTGAGGAGGTCGCTGTTGTTGTTGTTGAAGATGGAGGGGTTGAGGAATATTGTTTTGGAAGAGATTATTTTGTGGGGGAGGACGATAGGGTTGCTGACCTTGTTGCTCCTGATGAAAGGGGAATTGTGGAGCTTGTGGGGGCCTAGGATTAGCTTGCTGGTTGGGATAGCCAACCGCGCCCACTTGTTCATTTGTTACAACCCCTTCTGTTACCCCACCTTGGGCACCCGTGCCCGGCTTCCTAAACACCTTTGCTTTGGTGGCTCGAACATATGCATGAGGGGAGAATCTTTCAGCTGTGTTTGGATATATCGAGCCCTCTCATACAGTTCCTCCATAGTGGTGAGCTTGTTCATTGCCAGGACGTGTCTAAATTGTGGAGTGGCATTAGACACGACCATCTTTACTTGCTCCGATTCTGAAATGGGGTCTCTCACTTTCTCTGCCAAGGATCTCCATCGATCGACAAATTGGGTGAAATCTTCGTCCGGCTTCATTTTTTCAGCCACTAGGTCGGTAATAGAGAAGGAGGGACCGACCCTATCCCGATATTTCTATATGAATTTCTGTTGCACTACGTCGAAGTTCTCAGCCTCACTCGGCTCTAGGGAATAGAACCATTCTAAGGCGGGACCATCCAATGATCTCCTGAAGAGGTATGCCAAGGATCTTTGATCATTCTGCCAAAACGAGGACTCATACATAAAGTCCTTCAGATGAATGAGGGGGTTGCCTGTGCCAGTGTACCGTCGATACGTTGGCATTTCAGAAGGAGGGAGATGGAATACTGGAAGGATTGGTAAAGAGATCTCAGGCGCGGATTTGACATCCACGATCTTTTTGAAATCTCGGAATTGTTCATCCATCTTGTTCACCTATGAAGGAGAGATTGAGTGACCTCATTGTAAGGAGCAGGTTGTGGTGGCCACTGAGGCCTTGCAAAAGCTTGAGAAGGGAATTCCTGATGAGAGAGACGTTGTGACATATCAGCAAATGGAACCGACTGAAATGTCGTATGAGGAATTGGTGGAACTTGAGATTGGGGAGGTAATTGGAAAGGGGGAGGTTGCGGATGTTGTGGCATATCAGTAAATGGAACTGACTGAAATGTTGGATGAAGAATTGGTGGAACTTGAGACTGGGGAGGTAATTGGAAAGAGGGAGGCTGCAAACTTATCTGCACAAGAGGGAATGAGGAAGGGATTGCCTGTGCGGGCTCTTGAATAGAGAGAGCAACTGGTGTTGGATTTTGAGGAGTAGAATCAACAGATTTCCCTTTTAAGACGGCCTGAAAGGCTCGGATCTGATCAGAATTGAGCTGTCCGTTCGCGAGAACACCTAGCAAGGAGGAAATATCTTGTGGCGGGGATGCTTCCCCGACGGCGGCTCGCACCTCATATGAGGGATCTCGGGAGGAACCTGCGTCCTCAGTAGGGACATGTGTCCCCTGGTGACCCGGGCTCGGATTCTGACCGTTCCCAGACATTTCTTGATCTTTTTCGGAATGCGAGATTTTGCCGGAACGCAATATCATACACACTCAGACCAATAGCAAAGATTAACAAACAAGTTGATGTTTAACGCCTCTTTTGTGTTTTCTTTTGTTTTCCCTTTTTTCCTTTCTCTTTCTAATCAGAATGTAATAATATACACACTCAAACCATTAGCAAGGATTAACAAACAAGTTGATGTTTAACGCCCCTTTTTTTTCGTTTTCTTTTGGTTTTCCCCTTTTTTTTCTTTTCTAATCTAATGTTCACACCACAGGAGGGACCTTAGTTGCAATATTGATTTCCGCCGTGTGATCTAAGGACACTCGATTCACCACGAATGTGTTAACTATCTCCAGGGAACTTCAGTGGTACAACCAGCCCAATGAACGAAGAGGGAGTCCTTCGATGTCGGGGACTTACGGAGGTCCCGATGGAGGAGATCCTAGTCCGTCGAGAGGAATTCCCGACGGAGAGTCCTTCCTTCACCAGGAAAAGGTGATCCTAAAAAATGGAACAAAAGAAATAAAAATAAAAGGGAGATGATATGCAATGCAGTGCTGAATTTTAACAAGAGATATATAAACAGACAACAAATATATGCAATAAAAGAAATTAAACAAACATCACAACACTCCTTTTCCGCAATGATACGACTCTCTTCAGACTTCAAGGGGGGTTCTGAGTAATGCACGTAGTGCACGAGAGATGAAATTGGAATGCCAAAAGTGATAGCGGGAACACAAATGTAGCGCACGCGGGCGCAATCAAGAGGGGCACACGTGGGTGCCGGTGGAGGGGCACACGTGGGTGCCGAGTGGAGGGGCACGCGTGGGTGCCGAGTGGAAGGGCACGCGTGGGTGCCGAGTGGAGGGGCACGCGTGGGTGCCGAGTGGAGGGGCACACGAGGGTGCCGAGTGGAGGGGCACACGTGGGTGCCGAGTGGAGGGGCACGCGTGGGTGCCGAGTGGAGGGGCACGCGTGGGTGCCGAGTGGAGGGGCACACGAGGGTGCCGAGTGGAGGGGCACACGAGGGTGCCGAGTGGAGGGGCACGCGTGGGTGCCGAGTGGAGGGGCACGCGTAGGTGCCGAGTGGAGGGGCACGCGTGGGTGCCGGTGGAGGGGCACGCGTGGGTGCCGAGTGGAGGGGCACGCGTGGGTGCCGAGTGGAGGGGCACACGTGGGTGCCGAGTGGAGGGACACACGTGGGTGCCGATGGCAAGAGTGCTACTGGGAGCACGAATGTAGCGCACGCGGCGCAATCAGGAGGGGCACACGTGGGTGCCGAGTGGAGGGGCACACGTGGGTGCCGACAATATTTGGGTAACCAGATAAAACAAAAGAGGTCCCACCGTGATCGCCAAAAAAGGTGTAGACGGCTGGAGGGCGTCCACCCTCGGGGGAAAGAAAAAACAATGATGTAAAGTAATGATGAAAAGGTGAAGGCCAGAGAGGTGGAGACGGCAAGAGTCGCCCACCCTCGTCTGTCCTAAGAGATGGAAATGACGAGAGCAACTCAAGAAGAGAAAGAAAATAAAGGAGAGAAATGAAAGAGACCGAATCAAGGAGAGGGAAAGGGAAGAGGGATGCAGAACGGACTCCGGTACGTGGCGGAGATAGGGGTCGGAAGACCCTCTCGCGCAAACTGACCCCTTCCCGGTAAGCGTGACTTACCGTTCCACGAGTAATTTTTCATATACCGGGAAGTCCGGGAATCTAAGTAACGGAAAGGGAGAGGCACGAAGACTAAGAAACTGTAATGGAATATCGTTCTCCAGATAATTACAAAGACAATACGAACCAAGACATACCACCACAAGACATTGGTCTTTGTGGGGTTCTAACAGCGATGCAATAATATCAACACTAATGAATATATATGTACATATTAGGACCACCGCAAGACATTGGCCTTACGGGGTTTTTATGGCAATATAGATAATAAATATGAGTATATATACATAAGACCACCCCGAGATATTACTCTCCCCGGGGTTTTTATTGTAATATATGTAATAAAAGGCTTCGCGAGGAATTACTTCCGTCACGTGCACCTTCGCGAGGAATTACTTCCGTCGCAGGGTTTAGACAGAAATTAAAGAAATAAAATGACAGAATGAAAAAGGCTTCGCGAGGAATGACTTCCGTCACGTACACCTTCGCGAGGAATTACTTCCGTCGCAGGGTTTAGACAGAAATCAAAGTAATAAAATGACAGAATAAAAAGGCTTCGCGAGGAATTACTTCCGTCACGTACACCTTCGCGAGGAATGACTTTCGTCGCAGGGTTTGGACAGAAATTAAAGAAATAAAATGACAGAATAAAAAGGCTTCGCGAGGAATGACTTCCGTCACGTACACCTTCGCGATGAATTACTTCCGTCGCAGGGTTTAGACAGAAATTAAAGGAATAAAATGACAGAAATAAAAAAAAGCTTCGCGAGGAATGACTTCCGTCGCGTACACCTTCGCGAGGAATTACTTCCGTCGCAGGGACCTCCGCGAGGAATTACTTCCGTCCACGGGGTTTAAACAAAAGGGAAAATTGACAGGAAAGAAAGGGGGAAGGGGATGTGATCGCTAGGGGCAGTGAACCCCACAGGAAGTGTTCCGATCGCGTTTGCCGCCGGAGCGGGAGCAGTGCGGGTCCTCTCTTCCTCTTCGGTCGACCGGCCGACGAAGAGGGCCTTACTTTGGTTACCCTGATTTTATTATTTTTTTTGTGTTTTTTCTTTTGTTATTATATTTTTTTGGCTTTTGTTGCTTTTATTTATTTTTTATTCTTTTATGCCTTTTTTAGAGGAAGATGAGAAATTAAAGAGAGAAATCGAGGGGTGAATGGCAGAATAAGATAGTACGATATAGGAAAAATCACTAGGAAATTATAGACAGAGTGAGAAACTTATTTTAGACAAAACAGAGAAGAACGGAGATGGAGATTTAACGATATATGACAATAACAAAGGAGAGAAGACAAACTTATTTTTTAGACAAAAATTAGAGGAGAATGAAGATGGAAATTTAACAACAAATAACGACAACAAGGTAAAGAATTAGAATAGAATGGTGAAGGTGATAGTCGGGTACCTCAAAGGTAGGAGGGATGTTCTTGTTTCATCCCCGAACTGGAGACACATGAGTTGTTCCTCCTCCTCTTTCGGCCGACTGAAGAAGCGGGCTCCCGGACTAGTCAACCCTACACGGAAAATAAAGGAAGAGAAGCAACAACGAAATAAGGACGACGGCGGTGTAGCATCAATTCTTTAGAAGCTGATATTAAAAATAGCATAAGCGAATACGCACCTGATTGGTGGTATTTGAAACCCCTTTTAGCATTAAAGGGCGGACAGATAATATGATGAATGAACACGCAAAGGGACCCCTTAGGGAGAGAGGTGCAGTATGAATGACAGATAATGGTGCATGCAATGCAACGTAACTAGTGAAACAAAAGCAAATAAAACGACATGATGAGAAAAACTTATTGGGCGGCAGATGAAGGGCTTTGGACGAGCTTCTCCGGGGTGAGGATGGCACAAGCGTACGCTGAGACGTAACATGTTCTCGTATACTCCGACGTCCGGAAACTCGGCAGGGCCTTCTGGGTATCGATATCACCCTGAAAAGGAGAAAGGGAGAGAGAGAGGGGGGGGGAGAGGAGAAAACTATTCTCTTCTTTCTTTTTAGATTTTTTTTATAGAGGATATATATATATAATATATAAGAAATATATACATAGGATATTATATATATATATGAGAGATGGAGAGATAGAGAGAGAGAGTGCAAGAGAGAAGGTGGGAGAGAGAGATTGTAGGGGAGAGGAAAGGAAAGAGAGAGGGAGCAAAAATAATAGTAGAAAAAAAAGAGGGAGATCGGGTGAGAGAGAGGAGAGAAAAATAATAAAAAAAAATAAAACAAGGAAGAGAAGGGAGGGAAGAGAGATCGGGTAGAAGAGAGAAGTTAAAAAAATAAAGAAATGTGTAAAGGAGAGAGAGGGATCGGATGGGGAGAGAGAGAGGGATTAAAAAAAGTAAAAAAAAGTGAGATGGAGAGAGAGATCGAGAGGGAGAGGGGGAGAGAGAGACGGTGGGGAAAGGGGATAAAAAAAAGAAAAGAAAGGGTGAGAGAGAGGGAAATTGAGAGGGAGAGAGATAGAGAGGAAGAGAGGGAGAGAGAGATGCAAAGAGTGGGTGAGAAACAGAGAGATGGTGGGAGGGAGATTAAAAAAAAGAAAAGAAGAGTGAGAGAGGGGGAGATCGAGAGAGGGTGAGAGAGAGGAGAGAGAGATGAGAAAAATAGGAAGAGAGAGGGAGAGAGAAGAAGAGAGGGACGAGAGAGAGAGAGAGAGACGCGGCGAGAGGGGGAGAGAGAGAAACGGCGAGAGGGGGGGAGAAAGAGCTGAGAGAGAGGACACGGAGGGGGGGAGAAAGAGAGAGAGAGGGGGAAGAGATCACGACGGGGGAGAGGGTGGAGGTGCTCGGCGGGGAGCGTCCGGCGGCCAGGGAGGACAGTGACGGCGGCGGCCGGCAGGGTGGATGACGGCGGCGGCCGGCCGGGTGGACGACGACAGCGGCATCGATGGCTGCAGTGGCGTGGGGGGGCGTGGCCTGCGAACGAAGGCGGCATCGGCGGCGGGCTCACTTGCGTGCGAACGAGGACGGCAGCGGCGGTGCTACAGTGGGCGTGGACGACGGTCGCGGTGTCGGAGGCGGTGGCAGTACGGGGGCGAGCGGCTGGGGGGCCGGAGGCGGCCGGAGCAGGCGGGGGCGGTAGCGCGTGCTGCGGCGGAGGAGAGCGGTGCAGGGGGACGGCGTCGGAGGAGGTGCCGGGGGCGACGGGGGCGTGCAGCGGCAGCCGGAGGTGGAGATGGCGGACGTGAAGCTGCCGTTGGGGGAGGTTCACGACGGACAGGAAGGTGGTGGGAAGGTCACGGGCGAGGGGTCTCGCGTGAACGGTGTTGGTGCAGGGGCTTCGCAGATGTGAGAGACAGTGGAGGTGGGAGGAGAGATGATGAGTGAAGTGCGGTGGCTTCCGGCTGGGAATGATGAGAGGGAGGAGATGGGTTTTTCGTTAGCAGGGTGAAGATGGTCGTGGAGAGGTTACTGCGGCTTGGTGGCAGTGGGCTTACGGTGCCGGTGGAGGGTGGAGGGTGATGCTGGAGAGAAAGAGTGAGAGGTGGTGAGAAGGAGTGGGCCTCGGGGGTGGTGCGCGGTGAGGGGAATGGCTATGGAGGTGTGTGTGGGAGTGATCAGCAGAGAGTGGGTCAGGGAGAAAGTCAGAGAATAGAGAGATCTTGATGAATGAGAGGGGGGCATGATCCTATAGACCCGGGAGGGGAGTGAGGAAATAATTTATGTAATAAAAGATGGGGCCATGTCCATTAAATTTTATTTATTTTTGGAACAAAAGTGGGCCAAGCCCATTAGTACACACCTATATATATATATTTTTTATTTTTGAATAGGAATGGGCCAAACCCATTAGCACAAATGTTTTCTTTTGGTATATTTTTTTGAATAGGAATGGGCCAAGCCCACAGGATGAACCTTCCCCTCTTTTAGGATTAAAAAGATGGACCAAGCCCATTAACATTTTTGTTTTGTTTTGTGTAGGAATGGTCACAAGCCCATTAACAAGAGTTTTTATTCAAGAAACCATAATTTTCTTTTCGTGAGACGAGATTATCAGATTAAATTAGAGATTACTCAACTAACTTAACCGTGCGAGCTGCTTTGGGGCATCTTAGCGTAATACGGGATTTGCTCGACGCAATGTTTAAAATGCCGTGTCTACATTAGAGTGGTCTGGTTCCTGATTGTGAGATCAGGATTTCTCTTTTTGCTTGTCCGGTATAGTAGGAGTAGCTATAGTGATGAGTTTTGACTGGCCACCGATTCGTTGTTCCTGCTGTAGTTGTAGCTGTTTTTCCTTTCCGTTACCGTCGTTGTTCTCGGTTGGGGTTCCACGGGATCCCTACTGAGCCAGTGACAGGAGGCTCACCCCTACTTTTCAGGTGCGACGGTTCTTCCTCGAGGTTCGAGATTGCTGTTCGGAGGTTCTTAGTTGCCAGCTCGCCGGGCCGAGTGTTCACTCGGTGTTGGGTACGTTCTCTGCCTTAAACTATATTTTTGTTGGACTAGACTCTGCCGTTGTTGTTTGTTTATTTATTTCTGTTAATTATTGAATTATCCTGCTTTATTTCCTCTTTCTTTGTACCTCCATACTCCTTTTAGCCCTTCCGAGCCCTCCCAGCTCGTGGGCGGCGGGCCAGGACTCGAATGGTATCGGGCTCTCCTCGGTTTCCAGATCTTGGGTCGTCATAGGTGGTATCAGAGCGGTGGTTGTGGAAGTACATAGGAATTCGAGATATTACAATGATCAGAGTCTGTAAGGTCCAGTACAGTCGACAGCTGGCATAGGGTTTCGTGCATATTTTTCGCTTTGTTTCCCGCTTGAGAGCTTGAGGGCGCGGCGTTGGCACTGTGAAGGTGATTGCAGCTTCTGTTGGATTGCCGGTGTAGGGCCCAAGGGAGGTGATAGAGAGATTTATTCCCGATGGGTCATGGCCCCGGTTGTACTGCATTGGGCAGAGGTTGCCAGCAGGTGCGCTGTTGCGGTGCTGTGTTCGTGGATTCTGCAGCGAGGTTAGGTGGCTGGTGATGATTGTTCATGGTTAAGTGGCCGTGAGCGTGCTCTGAGGGAGCTGTTATCGAGTCTGGCCACTCTAGCTTGAGGTTTATTCAGCCCCTGAGGTGTTAAGGCTGTGGTTTAAAGCGGTTGAGCATATGTTCTAATCGAGAGGTGCGCTCGGGTGAGCGGAGGATCTTCTCGGTGAGCTGCTGATTTTCGAGCTTGATGTTATTGTCGTGCTCTATGGCGTCAGAAATGATGTGTTTGGTCCCGATTATTTTTGCGGATTTTGAGGCAAGGTTGGGCTGAGGTGTCCTAGTAAGTTCTTGCTCCTGTGCTTTTGCATGTGAATGGGTTGTGGTAACCCTAAATTCGGTTCGAGATTGTGCGACAGTGGCTTGGCTTCTGGCCCAGATCGTGGAATTTGGGGCCGCTGTGCACTGTCTTGGATGCGCCGTGTGTGGCGGCAGGTGAGTTGTGATGGTTCCGCGATGGTTTCGGGACTCGAGGACGAGCGTTGGTGATTGCCGATTATGGCTCGTGTTGCGGCTCTTGGTGTGGCGTGTTGCAGTTCGAGGAATTGCAGTGGTGGTGCATCGAGAGATGCTGTGATCGTGGTCCGACATGACACTTACTGAGTGTGTTGAAGGTGCTGACTTGACGAGGTAATGGTTTTCTCGGTGCTGGAAGGTGCTGGTCCCAGCATGCGCGAGGTTTGAGGTCAGGTCCGTGGATATTTTTCTGTTGGTCAGAGGTGTGCTGGTTTCTCCTTTGGTTGGAGAGATTGTGTTTGGCTAAGGTTCGTCATCTTGCATTGTGTCCGGATTGGTTGGCCTTTGTGTGCCATGAAGTCCGTGCGAGACATGTTCCGTGTTGTGGCAAGGTGGTTGCCTGTAAGAAGCCGTGCCCAATTCCCTTGCTGTGTGAGGGTGTGTTGGCGCTGCTCCGTAAGGATGAGTGCCGGTTGGGCGGTGTCCGCGAGAATTCTTTGCTGGTGTTGGAACTTTTCGATGCTTGGTGGTTTGGAGCCTGCAGAGTTGCAGAAGATTGCCAGATTTGGGAGTGAATCTGTGCTTGGGGTTCGAGGTAAGGGAGCTTTCCTCACCCTATTTTCTTAAGTTGGCCAGCCGAGTTGTGGATTGTCGGGATGGCGAGTCCCGAGTTGCCGTGTTGGACTGTGCGCGTGGATCTGAGTGCGCAGCGGAAGCCTGGTGGGCCCATAACCTACAGGTTCCGGATCGTAGCGTTGGGTGCTACGGGCATATTCTTGAGGTTGCGTTGAGCATTGGAGGATTGACTCCTTTGTGTAAGACGTGTTGTAGCCATGCCGTTGCTCGATGTATTATGGTTCTTGGCACTGGCAGAATAGAGTGTTGGGGGAATATGTTGGCAAGTGTGCCGCATGAATACCCTGTTCATGTGATGGGAGCCATGCCAGGCGTCAGTGTTAGACCCGGATGGGGTTGTTGAGGATGTCGCCTGACGGAGGTCAAGGACGTGTTGGTCAGAGTCGGTGGCTTGGTGCCCGACTTGTGTTGCCAGTCGTGTCCTCGGATGAGATCGTGTTTTGGAGAAGTGATCTCTGACAGATTATGGGTCCCAGTTGGTAGCTGTGAGTGGCTGGTGAGCCTAATAGTGTGATCGACCACAGCAGCATCTGTAGGTTATGGTCGTGTCGGATTGTGGTGGTTGGGACCCAACTGTGATGAAAATCTGTGCCGTTTGAAGACCTGCGTGCGTTGGTCGTGGTGTTGGCGACCATGTTGCCGTAATATTGGATGGCACTTTTCTCCCCTAGAGACGTGTGCCATGAATTGTTCGGTGGTGTCTCGTGGCTCTGTGGTAAGGGCGGAATCGGGATTGGCAGGTGTCCACTTGGATAAAATGAGATAGGATTCAATGAGACAGGACGGAAGAGTGACGCATGTGGTTGGAGGTCATTGATGGGACGTTGGCGTTGGAGTGGTTATCCCTGGTCTATGACCAGCCTGGGTGAAATTTCCTGTAAGTCTGAGTCGAGTGAGGTGATGACCAAAGACTCTTAAGTCTTGCCTTTGGTTTCACCGTGCTCCCCTTTCAGGGTTGAGTTAGCGCGATGATCAGGATCAGATGCGGTGTCCAAGAGAAGTGCAGCTCGAGAAGTGGTATCGGTCTGGGTGCGAGTCAGCGGATGGCCCATCAAGGTTTGAAATGTTCCCTTCGGATCTGGTGTAGGACCAGGAAAGACGGAAGAAGTCGAGCAAGAAGAGGGTTTCCCGTTGACGAGCAGTTGGTGACCGACGTGTTGTCTTTCACAGACAGAAGATACTGTTGGTTGTGCATCGTGAACGATGAGAGCCATGTATCAGTGAAGCCTTTTTGGTGGCCGTTCTGTGGTGTGCTTTCTGGATGGGATCTAGGCTTTGTCGAAGTTTGAGTTCTGACAGAGTTGGTATCGTGCTGTTGTGAGCTGATGGAGGCTTTGTATTGGTTGTTCCCTTGAGTAGGGCGTGAAACCGATCAGCTGATTGTGAAGCTGATGTGTGAATTGTCCGTTGACTATAGGATGGATCCGTAGTTGTTTCTCGTTACGAGGACTGTGTCTCCTCGGTGAGCGAGATGGTGGCAGCGACTCCATGATTGGTTTTTGTTGTGACTGAGGTGATGCCGGACTGTGTCCTTTGGTGTGTGCCTGCTCTGATGGCTGGTGTGAGCGGCGTGCGGAGCGAGGTATCGTTCATGATTGTAGTCTGGCTGTGTCACTCAGGATAGGAGCTTTCGTGAGAATTGAGGTTTTTCTGTGTTAGGGCTCTGACAGCGTTGTCCGTTGGTTCGGTGTTCTTCCCCTGTGACTTGGCGCTTGTCCTGAATTTTGAGGATGAAATTTTTTTAAGGGGGGAGGGTTGTAATGCCCCGGTTTTTTCGGATATTTATCGGATCTGGATCCGTGGGTTTCGGATCATTTTCGTGGGTCATGGAGTGTGTTTTGTGCTTTACACGTGTTTTTCCCTGATGTGCCTTTGGAACCTTGTGCAGGGTAAACCATGGCGTTCTCCGACTCCGTGACGTGACCAGCACGTTGTGCTCTTCCCGAGGATTGCGGAGGTAATTTTTCATATTTTTCTAAATTTTTAGAATTTTTGAGCTTTTCTATATATTAACCATTTCTCTGTCTCCCCTCTCATTTCTCACTCTCTCCCTCTCTCTTCTCTCACGCTCTCCCTTCTCACCCTCTCTTCTCCGGTGACTGATGGAGCGGGGCGGGGATGCAGCGAGGTGACACGAGCGAGGAGGACGGTGAGGATGGGTCGAGGATCGGGGGACGGAGGCGCGGTGAAGCTCGGCCGCGAGTTCGTGACCCGGCGGGGGTTTCGTGGCGTTTTCTTTGTGGATCGGCGTCCACGGCACGTCAAATCTTCGGTGGAGGTAGGGAGATGGATCCTCAGCTCGTGTACTTCCTTTTCCGTGATTTCGGTAGGCCGTGGTGAGCCGAGCAGGCTTATTTGAGCATTTTGGGGAAAATGCATGATTTGGGGGAGTGAGCCGGATCTAGCGTTTTAACGCGTTGTTTTGTGGTTTGATGGCGTCATTGGATGCCTTGGGGCTTGGGGAAGGGTTTCCCCTTTGTTTCCCCTTCACATGGGCATGAACGGGGCATGGAACGGAGCTTTCCACCATGTTCGCCGTTTTTGAGTTTCCGGAATAGAAATAGTCATAACAAAAACCGTTTTTAGGCTAGGCGGCCCACAGGGAGGCCGCCACTTGTCCGTCTCACCGTGTTTTTGGGCTACGGTCCTGCGATAGACCGCTATGTTTGTCTTAGAGGTCTAAGGCAGACCGTTTTCTTGGCTAGGCGGTCATGGTTTGGCTGCCACTTGCCCCCTTATGTCGGTTGGCTAAACGGTCGCACGATAGACCGCCTGTCGAGTTCAGCGGTCTGGTGTGGACCGCCTGGCACTATGAAGCAGCCAGGGCCAGACCATTTTTCCTCTGGAGGTCAGCGTAACTCCAGAGGATGCGTTTGACCGTTGAACGAGTCCTGTCGCTTTGCGGTCATGGGATGACCGCCACGTTACCTGTGCGGTCCTAGAGTGACTGTTTATCCCTTTTCAGTGCTGCATAGTGGTGCGGCTTGGAGGTAGACCGTTTTATCCCTGAGCGGTTTGGGAGTGACCGGCTAGGTTCTAGAGGTGCCTAGGGCTATGCGATCCTGGCTGGACCACTGGGCTAGGCTGTGCGGTCCTAGCCAGACCGCCTAGTTCCGGTGCGGCCCATGAGAGACCATTTTTCTTCTCCCAGCGGTTCAGGGTTTGACCGCCTTTGTCTTAGATAGTCTAGGGAGGACCACCTATTGGTTTTCATGCCGTTTAGCGTCGTGTTGGTCTCCGGTAGGCCTGGAAATTATCCGTTTAAAATTCGAACCGAATTTGAATTCGTATTCGTTTAATCGGATATCGGATATCGGATTATTAATCGGATACGAATTCGGATATTGAGATATCCGTGTCGGATATTATCCGACCGAATATAAATATGAGTTATATGTTCATAGTTTTTTTGATATTATACATGAATCACTTTAGGTTGGCTCTCAGATTTTTTCAGTTAATTATCATATTTTTTATTTATTATATTTTTAATTCATTATATATATTTATACATTTAAAAACTAAAAAACTATGAACATATAACATATTCTTATACCTAATCGGATAGTCAGATATATCCGAATCCGGATGATATTCGGCTATTCGATTACACCTAATCGGATAGTCGGATATATCTGAATCTGGATGATATCCGTCAAATTCGGATTCGGATAGTGGCAAAAATACACCCTAATAGAATGTGTCGGATTTGGATATCCGACCGATTATAATCGGATACGAATTCAGATATCAGACTATCTGCTCCGTATCCGCTCCGTTTACAGGTCTAGTCTCCGGTCGACCCGGTTGTGACCCAATGGTCGACCATCGGCCTCGTGAGTGTTCCGGACACCCTGTGGCTTCTGTGTCCATATTTTCTTGGGTGTCTAGAGGTACCATGTTACCTCGCTTAGCGTGCCCATAGATTTAGAGGGTCCGGGTGACCCTGCGTGTGTTCCGGGCTTTCGTGTTACGCTTGGTCGAGTCATCGTGTATCGGTGTGAGTGCGGTGGGGTTCCCTCGCATGTCGTGGGTTTCTCCGGAAGGTAGTTCCCGAGTGGGCCAAGTGTATGGCCTTGGACCGCGAGTCCAGTCACCCAGCCTGTGGCTGGGGTTTCTCGATTTCCCTGGGATGGGGGATCGGCGTGGTGGCTTGTGAGTTGCCTTGGGAATCGTGCTTTTGTGTTTTCCACGTGGGTCGTGTGTGTGGCCTGTGGACTGTGAGTCCAATTACCCAGCCAGGTTCCTATTGAGGCCTTCTCACTGAATGTAGATGGATCTACTAAAGAAAATCCTGGAATTTCTGGAGGCGGAGGCTGCTTTAGAGACTCCCGAGGTACCATGTTATTGGCTTTCTCCTACTACTATGGCCAAGGTTCAAGCATGGTGGCAGAAGGAAGAGCTCTCCTAGATGGTCTCAGGCTGGCCCGTCTACATTGCATTCCTATTTCAGTAATATATACTGACTCCAAATCTTTGGCTGAACTATTAAAAGGCAAAAGCAGCCCACCTTGGTCTCTTCTCCCATGGTGGAGGCACATTCAAGAAATCTTCTCAACATTTCAGTGTCCTCTTGTTCACACTTACGGAGAAGCCAATCAGCTAGCGGATTTTTTAGCAAAGCATGCAACCACTATGGGCTACAATACAGAGTTCTTATCCAAAAGGGAGCTGCCTCAATTGGCTAAAGGCTATGCTTCGGCTGATGCCTCCTGTCTTCCGAATATTCGTATTCGGCGTTTGTAGCTATTTTCTCTTTGATAGCTTCTTTTGTGGCTAAGGGACTGCTCCCCCATGTACTCATAAAGTTCTCAATCAATAAAATTTCATCTAGTGGTGAGATGGTGGAGTGAGAACATTCCTTTCATTTGGAAAGGGGTGCACTCTCCCTTCATCCCATTAGATGTTTTGTGCCAAAAAAAAAATTATCCAGCTAGGGGCTGGAGGGTTTCTTGGTTCCCATTTCGAGGGAATGGTCTCAGCAGTTGTGAACTGCCTCGTGAGACATCGTGCTGAGGTTTCTGACCCTAGGGCTAGGGCAGATTGACAGCGTGGAGCCGTTCGGTGCAACGGTCTTGACCCTGAGTCTCGTGACTCAAGGACCGTTAGATTTAGTTAGTCTAGAGGACTGTCCAGAGTCTAGTGGCTCGGCGCCACTTGGTTCTTCTCGACTTTCATGCAGGGTGCGTGCTTATTTCTCAGAGTTTGTCCTCGGAGAGTGGTCACATTAGTGACTCCCCACTAGTCGTAGCCTTCCGACACGCGAGTGGTCTCACCAGGGAGTGGTGGCGAGGCTACCCCAGAGAGACGATTTTTAGGCTGGTTACCGTTGGGCCCCACGTCTTGCAGCCAGAGTCCGGCTGAGGGGAAAACCAGTCAGATGGCCAGATCTAGGACGCATGAGTTGTGTGTGCATACATGGTTGGGGCAGTTGGACCCGCGCTGACGAGTGCGACCCTAGCTAGTTCTTGTTCTATGGTTACTAGTACGGTGTCCCCGTTCCACCAGGGGTCGAGGGGGGCACCTGAGGCGCGGTCTAAGTCGTCAGTGGACGCATCCGGCCTTTCTTCTGGTGGGCAGGTACTCTTGTCACGTGGGACATGACTCTCCTGTTTCCGAGTTCTATTTCCCGTCTACGAGACGCGGCATCTAGACCGTTCAAGTGTACTTTCCCAAGGTGGTGGCCAGGGGTGCTCGGTGGGGATCACCGAGGCCTCGTCGTGCCTGTGTGGGACTATGCAGTCCCAGTTAGCCGTGCCTATGTGGGCAAGCTTCAATGGTAGGGTTGCCGTGAGTGTTTCCTCGGTAGGCCTGGTGTTAGAGTGGTCCGGTTCCCGATTGTGAGATCGAGATTTCTCTTTCTGCTTGTCCGGTACAGTAGGAGTAGCTATAGTGCCGAGTTTTAACCGGCCACCGGTTTGCTATTCCTGCTGTAGTTGTAGATGTTTTTCCTTTCCGTTACCGCCGTTGTTCTCGGTTGGGGTTCTGCAGGATCCCTACTGAGCCAGTGACATGAGGCTCACTCCTGCTTTTCAGATGTGGCGGTTCTTCCTCGAGGTTCGAGGGTGCTGTTCAGAGGTTCTGAGTTGCCACCTCACCGGGCCAAGTGTTCACTCGGTGTTGGGTACGTTCTATGCCTTAAACTATACTTTTGTTAGACTGGACTCTGTTGTTGTAGTTTGTTTATTTATTTCTGTTAATTTTTGAATTATCCTGCTTTATTTCCTATTCCTTTGTACCTCCACACTCCTTTTAGCCCTTCCGAGCCCTCCCGGCTCGTGGGCGGTGGCCAAGGACTCGAATGGTATCGAGCTCTCCCCAGTATCCGGATCTTGGGTCATCACAGTTTCTCCCTTCAGCATATGTTTATAGGCCTTTGACGTTTTTCACAAAAACTCAGTAATAGTCTATAAATTCCACCCATCCCAGTCTGTCCAATACTCTATTGTGTGTGACCCTCTATGCCCAATAGTATGTTTGGTTTTCCATCCTATTAACTAAAGAGCTCCTTCTTAACTTAATAAATGTTGTCCATTAACTCTTAATGGAATCAACAGACTTTTCGATCATGAAAAACACCAAGCAACGCCTCGTGATCCGAAATGACATTGGGGATAAGCAACCCACACTGGAACCTTTCAGTCTACAGATTCCGCACAGCTATAGATCATCATTCATCCAATGCCCCACCAAGACTAGGGTATGGTCAAACCGTGAAACCCCATTGTGTCCCGGCTCAATTGAACTCTATACTCCAAGCTGGTTCATTAGAAAAACTCATTTTCCGTAATGAACTCCTATACCCTGACCAGGGGTTTTATCGAGTACAGATCCGTAGAGCATTCTCTCTCATATATCATATTGAGAGTGAACGATCCCATGTTGTCAAACTAATTGCCTTCGCATGAGTTCTACTGAGTCTGAATAACTAACTATACAGGACCACTTTACAGGAGTTCATAACTTAGTAATCAAATACTCAGCATCTCTCATACAAGACATCTTTAGTGACTCAGGTCTAAGATCCAACTATGCTACTGAGACATAGAATATCCGGATTGATAGTCAGTATGATTACCATTTAGAGATTCTAGATCGGGTCAGTTCAGTGTACTCATTCCACTAATAAGCACCCACACACGTACTTCAATGTCTCCACACTGATGACTATGAGAACAATCACACCCATCATATGAGTAAGTATCATATGTGCCAGTCTATCTGGATCTTCAATGTCCCTTCTTGAAGATCTTATGACTGGGAACATTTAGAACATGTGCTTCTAGATGATTGATCTTATTATCATAATCTCATTATGATCCAGCCATCATCGCACAGGTTCATGGACTTCATTACATTCGAATCATTAATACAAATTAAATGCAACAAAGAAATGCCATTAATATAAATATGAATGAGATATTACAAGAAATGTCTCCATCACATCTCATATGATTGGCTTGAAGGACATACATTTCTATCAATCTCCTAGTTGCACTCAAGCCAATCACCCACATGCTTGATCCCTATCAGCCCTAAGGTGACGTTCAAAAACACTTTGAGTTAACGGCTTAGTTAGTAGATCTGCAATGTTATCACTGGAAGACACTCTGCCAATAACAACATCTCTAGCTATAATCTCTCTGATCAGGTGGTAACGTAGCAGAATGTGCTTTAATTTCTGATGAGACCTCAACTCCTTTCTTGTGCAATCGCCCCATTATTATCACATAATAAGGGGACCGGATCAGAGATGCTCGGGACAACTCTAAGCTCTTCGATGAACTTCTTCATCCAGACTACTTCTTTGGCCACCTCAACAATAGAAATGTACTCAGCTTCGGTCGTAGAATCAGCAGTGGTGTCTTGTTTGGAACTTTTCCAACTCACTGTCCCACCATTCAGGGTAAACACATATCCCAAAGTTGACTTGCTGTCATCTTTATCAGACTGAAAAATCGAGTCAGTATAACCTCAAAGTTTTAAGTCCTCTCCTCCATAAACCAGAAACATATCCTTAGTCCTTCGCAAGTACTTAAGGATACACTTCACAACTATCCAGTGCTGCTCACCTGGATATGCCTGAAACCTGCTCGTAACAGTTAGAGCATATGCAACATCAGGACTTGTACATAACATGGCATACATGATGGTCCCTATGGTAGAAGCATAAGGCACCTTACTCATGCACCCCCTCTCTTCATGAGTTTTAGGGGACATTTCCTTACAGAGGTAGACTCCATGTCTCATCGGTATGCGGCATCTCTTGGAGTTTTTCATATTAAACCTTTTGACAATGGAATCTATGTACATTGATTGGGATAAGTCTAGCATCCTATTTGATCTATCTCAGTAGATCTTGATCCCCAAAACATAGGATACTTCTCCCAAATCCTTCATGGAGAAGTGCTTAAACAACTAGGCTTTAACTGATGACAACACACCTACATCATTCCCAATGAGTAGTATGTCATCGACATATAGCACCACGAAGGTAATTGCACTACCACACGTTTTCTTATACACACACAACTCATCTATGTTCTTAACAAAGTCTTAAGACTCGATGGCTTCATCAAATCTTAAATTCCAACCGTGGGATGCTTGCTTCAATCCATAAATGGACTTCAGCAGCCTGCATACCTTATCTGGGTGCTCATATGATTTATAATTGTTCTATTTCGCTATTATATCACATGAATTTATGATATTTGTTTAGAACCTACAATGATTTGTGATAAGTTAAGTATTATGATAGGTTCTCCAAAAAGTTATTTTATAGTAAACATGCGATTGGTTTCAATGTCTATTGAGTCTGAAGACTCATGTGCTTTACTTAACCATTTTCAAGAAGCCACTAAATGTAAGAGTTTTGCGTCCGATGAGGATAAGTTAGAGGGTGATCCCGAGAACATTTTGGAAATCCTGCAAAATAAGATGTCAATTACGGAGGATGAAATGCTTACATATAATGATGTTTGTATAAACGAGAAATCTTGAATTAGTCCCTACGGCTAGCAGGACTAATGTTATTTTAAACATAAGGACATAAAGAAGAGTATGTATTATGGATTACAGTGTGTTTTATTTCATACCTTATATATAATGACATTTATATAAACGAGAAATTTTGAATTAGCCCCTACTGTTATCAGGGCCAATGTTATTTTAAACGTAAGGATGTAAAGAGGTGTATGTATTTTGGATTACATTGTGTTTTATTTTATAGCAATGGTGTTGTTATGTTTACAAGATATAGAAATCTCGGCTCATAACGATCAGATTTTGAATGTAATGTCTCCAGATTGGACCGGATTAGGGAAGGGGACGTCGTAAGTATAGTACAAAAATGCAAACCCTGCTTATTCTTAGTCCAAGCCCAGGCTAAGCTCAGCCCATTTGATTATAAACTCTCTCTTTAATGGGGGGCGATAAATGGAAAGAGGATTATCTCTCCTTGATTAATATTATCTTGATTTTAGTCATATTTGCTTGGGTAAAGCAGCAAAGGGTTATGCCACCACACCCTATCCACAGGCTTCTGATCTACCCCCATCTATCTGCCTTCACCCCATTCTCCTCCCCCTCTCATGGGAGATTTAAGCGAGGTAATAGAGCGCCCATCCATAGGGTAGCACCATATGGGCGGTGGGACTACTGCGCCTGTGACGACCCTCTTACCAATCGCCATCTCGCTGCTACTGCACCTCTCCCTCCATGCCTACGCCAGCCGGTTCCACCCCCTCGGCATCATCCCCAGCACCGGCGCCAACCAGATCTATGCCCGCCTCACCGATGCCTACTTGCCGTCGAATGCGGTTGTCTCCGGGGCCAAGAGGCCGTCGGGCTAGTTCCGACTGTGGGAGAAATAGAGGCTACTGAAGGAGCCCCTTGTGTAGTGCTTCTCGGAGCATATGGCCATCCACTACGACGCAGTGATCGACGACTACCGCAACACCCCTGGCGTCGAGACCCTCACTCCTCACTTCGACTCCGTCGAAGGTTTCTGTCACCGCGACCCCGACAACGTGTGAGTGCCTTTTTTCATGTTTGCTTTACCAATCCCATGTTTGCAATCCGGCAAAACCACCACCCGATCGAACATATGCTGAGTTCGTTTGAGCACCAGGGAGGACACGCTGGACATGGCGATGCTATTGGAACGCTTGGTGGCGTTCGGCTACCGGGAAGGTGAGGACCTCTTCGGTGTGCCCTACGACTACCGCTATGGCTTGGCTGTTGCCAGCCACCCCTCCCGGGTGGGAACCCAATTCCTTGATGACCTTAGGGCCCTGGTCGAGTGTGCCTCCTCCGCCAACGGTTGCAAGCCGATGGTCCTCCTCACCCACAGCATGGGCGGCCTCTTTGCCCTCCAGCTCCTCAACTGCAGCCCCCCCACCATGGCACCACCGCTTCGTGAAGCACCTACTCTCCATCTCGATGCCCTGGGGGTGCACTGTACCGGAGATGGAGGTCTTCGCCTCCGGGGATGATGCCTTCCCTGGGCTGGATCCGTCAGTGCTGAGGGCCGAGATGGCGACCTACGAGAGCAATCTGTGGCTTCTCCCTTTGCCGGGGGTCGTCGGGGGAAGAGCCCTTGCGGTGACCCCCGAGAAGAACTACTCCACCGTGGACTTACCGTTGTTCCTTTCAGACGTGGGCTTCCCTGAGGCTGTGCCCCGATACAAGTCTCGGATCCTCCCGCTGGTGGCCCGATTGGATCCGCCGGGGGTCCCAATCACCTGCATAACTAGAATGGGGGTCCTGACCCCAGAGGATATGGTATTTGGAGATAGATTTGGTCGGGTTTCGGATGTTGTGTTCGGGGATGGAGATGGGACGGTGAACATGGAGAGCTTGCTGGTGGCGGTGGCGGCATGGTAGGACTTGGTGGAGTAGCGATTGAAGGTGGTGAAGGAGGCCAACGCGACGCACACGTCGATATTGCGGGACGAGGTGACTTGGGGAGAGATCATGGAGCAAGTCTCTCCCAATGTGATTCCAATTTCTTGTGCTTGGCTGTAGCTTAGGGTTTGTTTGGTTGTGTGTAAAACAAATCCAGATGTAAAATGTATTCCAAGGAACATAATTTACAAGGAAATAAAAAACATGATATGCAATTTGGTACTTAATGAATTTGGTTAGATGGCCAGGCAACAACAATTGAGTGCAACTGAGATGCGAGAGAGGTGGGGTGGTTTGGATCATAGTACTGTAAGAAAAGGCGGTATTAGTGATGGAATTTTTCGATGGATGATTTTTCATCAAGATATCCATCATAAATTACGATGGACTAAATTCCATCAAAAATTTCATCGGTATTTTCGACAGATAAAGTTCTGTCGGAATATCTGTGAGAATTTTCGGCGGATATTCAGACGAAAAAGTTTCTGTCGGAAAATTATCAAATATTGGTGCCACAAATTAGAAATGCAGACAAATTTTTCGATGGAACTTATTTCCGTCAAAAATCCATCGAAAGTTCTCCTCCTTCCCCACGATGACTGAACCCTCTCCCTCCCACTCTCTCAATCTCTCACTCTTACACTCTGTCTGTCCCACTCTCTCCCTCTCAATCTCTCTTTCCACTCTCTCCCTGCCGATGAGAGGCCGCTGGAGTCATCCTCGCCATCGCCGCTGGAGCAGTGAGCACCGTCACCTCTCCCCCGATGGCCACCACTATTTCTCGACGGCCACCCACCACCGGTTGTCATAGCCGTCATCGTTGGAGTGTAGCCAGAGCTTCTCGATCGCCGCTGGTAAGTCCCCCTTCACCCTCTGTCTTTTTTTCCCTTTGTTTGTTGTCGCTGGGGGTGGGAGGGGGCGTCGATGGGGGAGGGGAGGGGCGTCTGATGGGGAGGGGGTGTTTCCGCAGCGGCCGGCGGTGAGGGGAGGGGGGTCGGTTGGGTAGGGCAGGGGAGGGGAGGGGGGTCAGTGGTAGACGGGAGGGGAGGGGCACACGGTGGGGAGGGCATAGGGGTTCGAGAGGGGGGGGCATCGATGGGGGAGGGGGCATCGGTTGGGGAAGGGGAGAGGGTTTTCACGACGGCCAGCTGCACGGGGACGAGGGATCGATTGGGGAGGGTAGGGGGGGCCGGTTGGGGAGGGCAGGGGGGCCCTCTGTCTCCCTCTCTCTCTCTCTAACACATGCACACACTCATAGAGGAGGGGTGATCCCCTCTATCTCCCTCTCCCTCACTCTGTCTCCACTCTCTAACTCGCTCTCTAATACACACACACATAGAGATGGAGTGGCCGAGCCCCTCTGTCTCCCTCTCCCTCACTCAATCGCCCTCTCTTACTCTCTCTCTCTCTCTCACTGTCGTGCACACACACACAGAGAGGGGCAAGGCCCCCCTCCAATTCATTTACCCTCTCTCTCTATGTCTCTCACAGTGACGAAATTTTCACGCAGGGCTATTAGCGTCGGGTACGGCAACAGACTTCGTTATATCTTTTCGATGAATTTCTGGCAATAAATGGTCAGTAAAATATATTTTTTAATATATTATTTTATTTTAGTTTATTTAATTTGATTTAAATTTATTTATTATTATTATTATTGTGTGGGTGTGTGTTTAAATTTAGTATTTAAATTTACTATTTATTATAATGTGGGTGTGTGTTCGGGAAAGGGAGGGGGGGCCGATCTGGTGGGGTGGGGAGGGGGGTATAGTGGGGTGGGTGAGGGCGAGGGATTTGGGAGATAGAGGGGGGCACATTCGGGAGGGGAGGGTGGGGGAGTCGGTAGGGGATGGGAGGGTGGGAGTGGAGGGGGGGCACAGAAGGGAGTGGAGGGGAGGGTACGCGGGGGGGGGGGGGGGGTAGGGGGGGGACGGGAGGGGACGGGAGAGGAGGGGAAGGGGTTTGGGAGAGGGAGGGGGCACGGTGGGGAGGGGAGGGGAGGGTGTTGGGTGGGAGGGGACGGGAGAGGACTAGGGGAGGGGAGGGTGGGGAGGGGAGGGGGAAGGGGGGCATGGAGGGGAGGGGACAAGAGGGTGGGGGGGGGGGTCCGTGGGGGATGGGGGTAGGGAGGGGACGGGAGAGGATGGGATGGGAGGGGGACACATTGGGTGATTGGGGAGGGGAGGGTGGGGGAGTCGGTGGGGTACAGGAGAGGAGGGGGCCCACGGCGACCAGCTCGAAACCATCTTATGGGAAAAACACAAAAAGCCCTCACCCTAGGTGGACTTCTCAATGCGCTAGGGTCTCAACAAGGGGCAAGCCTCATAGGCACTGCCAACACGGGAACTAAATTGCCAACTCACCCACTTGCTCACACCCATGGCCTGCTCAACTCACATCGGCCTATCTCACCCACACGGGGAAACCTCTTACTCACCCAAAAATAGAACCCCAAGTCAGCGCACCTCGGTGACCTCAATTTCAGATGTCGTCGACTTGGGACGGTCAATTTCTAAGTATATTTTAACCCCAAAATCATTAAGAAAGTTGGGGAGGGGAGGGGAGGGTGTGGGGGACTCGGTGGGTGACGGGAGGGTGGGGAGGGGAGGGGAGAGGACGGGAGAGGACTAGAGGAGGGGAGGGTGGTGAGGGGGGGAAGGGGGGCACGAAGGGGAGGGGATGGGAGGGTGCGAGGGTCGGTGGAGGATGGGAGAGGAGGGGAGGGGGGTAGGGAGGGGACGGGAGAGGAGGGGGACACATTGGGTGATTGGGGAGGGGGGGAGGGGATGATAGGCGGGAAATGAATTCTGGTCAGGAACTGACAGAACCCCACCATGGGGTGCCCGTCCATGCCCCACTCAATCCCGATCGAGGGGGAAATCATCGAGGACCTTTCCCCAAGTCTCAAACCACCCAAAGTAAGAATTTAAGCAAGGAAACACCGCCTGATGTTTTCGGTGGGGGAGGGGAGGCTCGGGAGGGAGAGGGAGGGGGCGCGTCTAGGTGGGTGAAGGGGAGGGGAGGCGGGGTCCCCGTGGGGGAAGGGAGGGGGTCTGGTGTGTGTGGGTCTTCAGTAGGGGAGGGAAGAGGAGGGGGTGTCCGTCTAGGGGAGGGGAGGGGGTATGGTTTTTTTTTTTTGGGGGGGGGGGGGTCTTTGTGTTCTCTCCTTGGTGGTTTCTTCTATTTATAGTATTTAGCTTTGAAGTTCTTCATTTGAATGTTTATTAAATTAGATGTTGTTTAATTCAATGTATGCATAATGATAAGTGAGATGTTATTCAATTTTATGTTATTTAATTACATGGGGTATTCTCTGTAAGCTGAGGTGCGTGGGTGCGACCTAACATTACACCCACCTTAGGAGAGCATGTTAAACCCGTGTCAATGAACCTTTCTGCTCAAGACTTTGGGATTGATGTGTATGTTCTTATTTTTTATATATGAGAATGTATATATCTACCTCAAAGTCTTGAATTGTCCCGTTTGGACAGTCTGTGAATGTTTGATCGCACTTAGGTGGTCATTTACTATATGTGTTTGTATGATTTATTAAGAATTTCGGTTGCGTCTTCTCACTCTTCTCTAGTATACCTTTATTGATTTTGAGTATTTTCTTAACCACTTACTAGTAAGTGTTTAAGAAAATTTATTAATCAATAAATATTTTTGATATATCGGAGAAGTGTGGGGAAATGCTACCGAAATTTCCAGCAAATCGTACAACATATATAATAAGTGATTGTGCGATCAAACCTTCATGGATGGGTTAAAAAGTGATAATCTAAATAATACACCCTTCCTCTGTAAATGGTATATGGTGAACGATGTGAGGAAAGGGTTGGGCTTATTTTCAGGAGTAATGATATCAAAGTAATTTGTATATTAATATTTAGTGGGTGCGGGCAAAATGTTGACAGATCGTTTATGGATATATCGTAGAATGGTTGACCGGGTGTTGTGTGTTGAGTTTAAGTATGGAGTTGAGAGTTTCACTCATTTTGTATTAGGGAATCCAAATGCAGCAATAAACCACGACGATCACATTCGATGCCCTTGTTCAGGTTGTAGAAACTTGAGATGGCGTTCACCATAGGATGTGTAGCATCATTTGTACAAGGAAGGGTTCATGGACGGTTATATGAATTAGACGTGTCAGGGTGAGGATGTCTTATCGTATGAGCCCGACAATGCTGTAGGTATAAGTGAGTACATAGATATGGTTGTAGATGCTACTGGTGTTAGTTTTAATGTTCATGAGGAACGTGCATACATGGAAGAAGTGCCTAATAAGATAGCCAAAAGATTTTATCAACTACTTAGGGATGCTGATGAGCCGCTGTGGGATGGTTGTGAAAAGTACACTCGGTTGTCTGCAGTCTCACAGTTGTTGAACTTAAAATCCAAATTTCAAATCAGTGAGACTTGTTTTGACCGTTTTCTCCTCTTGATCAAGAGTATGTTGTCTCGAGACAAGAAGTTGCTTGAAACATTTTACCATGTAAAAAAGATGGTCAATGAGCTAGGGTTTGGATATGTGAAAATAGTTGCATGCCCGAATCACTGTATGTTATATTACAAAGAGGATGCATGTAAGATATCATGTTCTATTTGTCATCATGACAGATTTAAACCTAAGAGAGGGAACAATTCAAAGTAAAAAAGTGTACCTTACAAGGCATCACGATACTTCCCTCTTACGCCTGGGCTACAACGGCTGTATATATCCTTAAAGACGGCTCGACATATGACATGGCACACCGAAAGAGTATGTCGTGCTGATGATATAATCAGTTATCCTGCCGATGGCGAATCTTGGACTCACTTCAGCCGTACTCATTTTATTTTCTCAAGGGAGCCACGTAATGTTTGGTTGAGTTTATGCACAGATGATTTTAATCCATTCGGTGGTTCAGTGACGTCTTACTCTTATTGGCCAGTGTTCATGACACAGTACAACCTTCTGTCGGACATATGCATGAAGCAAGAAAATCTATTTTTATCCTTAGTACTTCCTGGTCCAAAACGTCCGGAAAAAAATTGGACATATATCTCAGGCCGTTGATTGATTAACTGACGGAGTTATTACTTATGATGCATCTAGGAAGCAAAATTTTATTATGAAGGCTGCACTGATGTGGACAATAAGTGTCTTCCCTATATATGGAATGCTATCTGGTTGGAGCACACATGGGAGGTTAGCATGTTCTTACTGTATGGAAGATACTAAATCATTTGTATTGAAACATGATAGGAAAGCATGCTGATTTGATTGCCATCGGCGGTTTCTACTAAGTGACCATCAATTCCAAAGGCAAAAGGACTCATTTCAGAAAAACATTGTTGAAATGGATGAAGCAGACTTACAACGGGTGTCTGGTCGACATATGGCGACATGGGTGTAAAATTTACCAGATATAGTATAATTGTCCGGTATCACACGACAACTCTCTAGATTTGGAAAGGATCACAACTGGAATAAGAAAAATATTTTCTAGGAATTGCTTTATTGGCCAACTCTTCTTGTATGACACAATCTAGAGGTCATGCATATCTAGAAGAATATTTTTGATAATGTGTTCAACACGATCATGAACATAAAAGGTAAAACAAAGGGCAACGCCAAAGCGCGTATATACTTAAAGATGCTTTGTAAATGTCCAGAACTGGAATTGCAGAATGTACATGAAAAAATTGTGCAGTCTAAAGTAACTTACTTGCTTAGTTATACACAGATCAAGGAAGTGTGCCAGTGGTTGAAACAGTTGAGATTCCCAGATAGATATGTGTCCAACATAGTCCGTTGTGTGAATGTTAATGAGGGAAAAATATATGGATTGAAAAGTCATGACTGTCATGTGTTCATGGAGAGGCTGATCCCCATTGCATTCCGTGACTTGTTGCCAAAACCTGTACGGGGAGCCCTGACTGAGCTGAGTCAGTTTTTCAAGATTTTATGTGCATCAGAACTCAGAGTTTGGGATGTACAAACTATCGAAGAAAATGTGGTCACAACCATTTGCAAGCTAGAGAAGATATTTTCTCTGACATTCTACGATTCGATGGAGCACGTGATTATCCATTTGGCATACAAGGCTATAGTCAGAGGGTCAGTACAATTTCGATGGATGTATCCATTTGAGAGGTATGCAAGAATTTTTTTTCTTTTGACCACTACATGTGTACGATATGTATGTCATTGTTATTTGAACTGTTGTTGTAGGTGCATACATGAACTAAAAATGAAAGTTCACAACAAGGCGGCGGTGGAGGGTTCGATTATTGAGGCTTATATTATTGAAGAAATTTTAAACTTCTGTTCGATGTACTTTGAGCTAGAGATTGAAACTCGTCATACTCGACCTCCATGTAATGATGATGGGGGAGTTGCTGATTTATCCGATCGGGTCTCTATATTTAAGCATCTTAGACGTGCGTTCAAACATTGCTTGACTCGCACACTCGAAGATAGAGAGTTGTATGCCGCAAAGATATATATTCACTACAAGAGAAAGCGGATTTAGCGAGGAAAATTTTCGACAGATAATTTTCTGTCTGAAATTTTGTAAGAAATGTAGACGGACATTTTTCCATCGAAAAGTCCGTCGGAAGTTACGACGGATGAAATTCCGTCAGAAAAATCGTCTGAAGTTCTTACGGATTTTACGATGACTTTTTTTCCATCTTAAAATTTCATAATATTTTTGATGGAAATATGTCAGTCGTAAATTTTGTCGGAACTTTCCGACGGATTTCATCCGTCGGAAATCCATCGAAATTAATTTCTACTTCCCCCCATTCGAACCTTTCCCTCTCTCTCCGGCGACCATAACATGGTGAACCTTTCCCCCTCTCTCGCCGTGGTGGTGTCTCCCTCTCCCCCTCTCTCTTCGGCGACTGCGACAGCATCCCCCTCTCTCTCTCCCTCCGGCGAGCGGTGGCAGATCTCCCAATCGGAGTGACGATGTCTCCCCATCTGGTAAGCGGCCTCCATCCCCCTCTCTCACCGTCTCCCTCTCCCTCTCTCATGGTCTCTCTCCCTCTCCCTCTCCCTCTCTCGATCTCCCTCCCTCCCTCTCCCTCTCCATCTCTCTAACACAAGCACACACTCACAGTCACAGAGGGGGGGGGGGGGCGGTCGACCCCCTTCCTCTCCCTCTCTCGGTCTCCCTCCCTCCCTCTCGCTCTCCCTCTCTCTAACACACGCACACACTCAGTCACAGAGGGGGGGGCAGCCGGTCGACCCCCTCCCTCTCCCTATCCCCCTCTCCATCTCCCTCTCTCGGTCTCCCTTACTGCCACTCCAAGATCTTCTTTTAAGGAGGACAACTTAACCAGTTGAACCAGGATCTTGTTTTAAGGGAATTGTTATTGCTGCCAGATTTTGTTCAAAATGTGGATGTTTCTGGGGGAAGATGGAGGTACATAATTCATTGTTCAAATCCAATGAAGAATGTGAGGGGGGGAGAAGGATAAAGAGAGTCAAACCTATTTTCCTAAACTTTCTAAACTTTTTTTACTCAAGATATCACCAAATAAAGGCTCTCCTAGCCACAAACATCAATGGAGAAATATCTTCATCATTGTCCAGGTCGCAGCTTAAAGTTGATTAATAATTATAGGCATCATAGAGATCTATTTTCAGCAATTCGGCTCCCTTGTATGTTGTCATTTTGCAAATGGATGTCTGGTGCATCAGCAAAAATCTTATAGTTATTCCTTTAGTGCCACTTTGGTAATGGGTTAAGTCGGGTTAGGGTGAGTTAACTGAGGTCGGGTGGGCTATTCCCTGTTTGATATTTTTTTTCTTAACCCGGGTCGGATTGGGTTAAAGTCGATTAACTCATTCCTAAGAAATAGGTGGAATGAGTTAATCCACCGGGGTTAGAGTTAGGGGTCGCGTGGGCTAACCCGGGTAGGCCACCGGCCCCTAACCTAATCCGTTACCAAAGTGGCCCTTACATATTTTCTTGCAGTCA
Source organism: Amorphophallus konjac (assembly GCA_022559845.1). Lineage (NCBI taxonomy): Eukaryota > Viridiplantae > Streptophyta > Magnoliopsida > Alismatales > Araceae > Amorphophallus > Amorphophallus konjac. The sequence continues at coordinate 111,051,442 of CM040121.1, forward strand.
AAACAAAGCAGCTACCAGCATACTTTGACTGTTATTTCAAGAATACAGAGCTCCATTTGTAACATCTGACTTATAGCAAAAGGTAAATACCCCAAAATTTCTTCCTGTGATTTCAAACTTTGTAGATTTTAATTGCATATAAATATGTTTTTAAATCTGATTTTAACTCAAAAATGATGATTGATCTGAATCTAATTAAGTTTTCACATAATTTTAACTCCCTACGCGTGCGCGTGTGTGCTTGTGTGTACTCCAAGAGGGAGAGGGCAAGAGTCCCTGGGTGGGAGACCCACCAAAACCTGATCCATTCATCCATTCCCCTCTCCATCTCCATTGCACCAGCCAGCGGCAGCAGCAGGGTGCAACATCTCCACCTCTCTCCTGACCGGCCTTCGTACAAACAACAGAATGGCAGGCCGGCCCCTCCCTCTTCCTTGTCCATCAACTGCAGCCTCCCCTCCGCCTCGCCTTCCTCTTGGTTCAGTCGACCTCTACCTCTTCCCATTCTTCTCCAACAGCACAAGGGGCGGCCGGCCCCTTCTTTCCTCCTCCAGTAGCACAAAGGGCAGTGTGCCCTGTCTGTTTATACAACCAGCAGCAGCCCCAGTGGGCAGCAAGAATAGGACGACCCCCTGTTCTCTCCAGTTTGAGCAACAACAAGAGTGGGTGAGGATTTTGTATAAAGTTGAAAGAACACTCTTTTATTTTTGGAAATTTGGGTAGCTAATGTAGCCCTCAAAATCTTGGTGTGGGATTGATGCTTTGCACAGAAAAGAAATTTGAGTGAGGTGACAGCTTATGCATACTTTTCTTTTTGAATATTTAATAAAACTGTGGTGCTGCCCACTTTCAGGAGAGAGGAGAAAAGGAGAGTGCAAATGATTCTGACACATTATTGAGAGATGTACTAAGGATGGTGGAAACATATGTCACGTCTTGCCAAGAGATATCCCGGCTATTCCTTCCTTGGGGAGCCATGCCAAAATGGATCTGATATATGTGATGGTAGTTGTTAGAATATAAAATGCTGCTAAATAAAAATTTTCAGTCAAATGTATGTCTAATGTATGTGTAATGATTTTTTTGATTGTTATGTGAGACTGCCATCCCTACATTTTTCTGAATGTATGTATAAAATGGCCTGCATCTCAGGTATTTCTATCCCTTTGTCTCCCCTTTTCAGTTTTTTTTTTGTTGTATACATGTGAGAGAAGGAAGAAAGGGGGTCAGACCTTCCTCTGGGTTTCTCTTTTTTTTTTATTGCTTCTTTTTTTTGGTTCTGTGCACACCATAGTAGAGAAATGGAGGGAGCAGGCCGGTGGGCCCTCTCCCATGGACTGCACACCTGGAGGTAGGTACCTCCGGATTTGTAAACCCGGAGGTGGCACCTCTGGGTCTTCTTTTTTTTCTACTCTCTTTTTTTTTTAAAAAAAAGACCATAGGGAGAGGGAAACCCGGAGGTGCCACCTCCGAGTGTGTAGAACCCGGAGGTCGGTACTACTTATGTGCATATTCCCCAAAAAATCTGTTCATGTTATAAAGATTAGAGTTTCAAATAGTGGGCCTACTTAGATATTCATATCTTTGAGTGTATAGGTCATCATGAGGAATTGCACAGTGACCCTTGGTGTTGTATTATGTACCTCTGATGTATCTCAATAGCAGAGAAAATTGCACAAATAGAAGGATAACTTTCAGAGCATAAAACTAGGTTGTCTCAAAGAAAAGAATTATGATATCTAATTTCTACTATATAGTGATGTTGACTCTCAACAGAAGAATTCAAAGATTTATGTTTTCTTGCAATAGATATAGTGATATTCATCATTACAAAGTAACGACACATTTAAGTCTTAGTGATGTTAAGTTCTTCGTTGCAACCTGTGACTAGGTTGTGGAGGACCAAGATCCATAACCTATTCCCACATCTCATGTTCACGCTTTAGCATGGAGCAAATGGGAAAACTCAGAACGACATGATCTCAGAAGGGTGGTTCGCCATTTTCAAGCAATACTTGGACAACTGCCAACATGATCCACCACCCTTGTGATGTCCGCTCCTACCTGACGCAGTTTCCCTTCTAGATTCTCATAACCCCTATCAACATGGGCAATACCTGCGACCTCTGTGATTCCTTCTGCAGCTAATCCTGCCAAAACTAGAGAAGCACCGCTTCTCAAATCTGTGATTCCTTCTACACCAGAAAGACGAGGCTTCAACGGAATTGGCATCAGAGAAAAAAAATGCACTGACCCTACCCTTGTGCAAACTGCTGAATAAAGAAATGCACGGAAAGCTTCATGATGGGTTAAGTACACTAAAATCACAACCGTCTACACATGGCTACAATGCCAAACAATAAATACAGTGTATGCATTGATACTTGATAGTGCTCATCCCTATAGTATTGTCCTTGCCTTTAAATATCATTTAGCTGTCAATACAGAATGAAGTCGCATGTCAATACATGCGTTGAGCTAATTTTCTCTGATCGGAATGAAGGAGGTTGGTCCAGTTTTACTTATCAAAAAGGAAAAAGAAAAAAAAAGGTCGGCCCAGTTTCCAAGAGCTTGCCTTGCCTGTAGTTGCCCTAAAACATTAAAATTGTAATAAAGGCATCTCAACAATAAGAAAACCACAGCAAAAGTAACTTGTAACGCCCGAAGAGTGGAAAAAGGCAGCACAAATCAGCATGTTGCATTGTCTTCTGCAATGCATGGTGAAACGGCATCCTAAATAAAATTCAAGTTAGAATGCTAATTGGCATTTGTCTGTCAATGCAAGCTCTTCAATTGGGTGGTGAGAACCAGGCCAACACCTATCAATGCAAGCTCTTCGACATGTTTACCCGACCCCACTCTATTATCCGGCAGTCCAACGGATAATTATTGTAATTATCCGTATTTAATTCGAACCCATTTTTTTTTGAAAAATCTGTTCCAAGTTTTCAACCTTCGCAAGTTAGATTTTATACTATACATCATGATAGATGGATAAACAAGGTCATGCATTTTATACTCAGATTTATGCATCAAATTCAATTCTAAACCTCCAATTACTTTCAGTTTATTAAAAAAGTCACCAAGATCACTTGAATAACAACATTCTTATATTGTTTGATTGCTTTTAGAGCAACTTTACATCTTGCGCTTACATGGGAGCTCTACTTATTGCTACCAGTAGGAATAATATCCTCCATTTCCACAATGTCCTCATTCTGTACCATGGAGTTAAGAAGCAATTATGCCTGCAAGTAAGGCGGAATATTAATTATAACAATTTTCTCTACTTATATGACATTTAGCGGTTGATATCTATTTTGTTACCCTCGTGACTCTTTTTTTTTTACTTTCTCTAGCTCTTCTTTCTTTCCCTTTACATTATTTAACTTTGATGTTCTTCATTTGAATGTTTTTTTAAATCAGATGTTGTTTAATTCGATGTATGCATAATGATAAGGGAGATGTTATTTAATTTTATGTTACGTAATTACATGGGATATTCCCTGTGAGCTGAGGTGCGTGGGTGTGACTTAACATTACACGCACCTCAGGAGAGCGTGTTAAACCCATGTTAATGAACCTTCCCGTTCAAGACTTTGGGATTGATGTGTATGTTCTCATTTTTTTACGAGAATGTATATATCTACCTCAAAGTCTTGAATTGTCCCGTTTGGACAGTCTGTGAATGTTTGATCGCATTTAGGCAGTCATTTACTATATGTGCTTGTATGGTTTGTTGATAATTTCGGTTGCGTCTTCTCACTCTTCTCTGATATACCTTTATTGATTTTGAGTATTTTCTTAACCACTTACTAGTAAGTGTTTAAGAAAATTTCTTAATCAATAAATATTTTTGGTATATCGGAGAAGTGTAGGGAGATGCTGCCGAAATTTTTAGCAAACCGTACAACACATATAGTAAGTGATTGTGCGATCAAACCTTCATGGATGGGTTTAAAAGGGATAATCTAAATAATAGTCCTCTTCCATCTGCAAATGGTCTATGGCGAACGATGTGAGAAAAGGGTCGGGCTTATTTTCAGAGTAATGATTTCAAAGTTATTTGTGTACTAATATTTAGTTGGTGCAGGTAAAATATTGACAGATCGTTCATGGATATATCGTACAATAGTTGACCATGTGGTGTCTGTTGAGTTTAAACATGGAGTTGAGAGTTTCATTCATTTTGTATTGGAGAATCCAAATGCTGCAATAGACCGCGACGGTCACATTCGATGCCCTTGTTCAAGTTATAGAAACTTAAGGTGGTATTCACCATGGGATGTGCAACATCATTTGTACAAGAAAGGGTTCGTGGACGGTTTTATGAATTGGACGTGTCATAGTGAGGATGTCTTGTCATATGAGCCCGACAATGTTGCAGGCACAAGTGGGTACATGGATATGGTTGTAGATGCTGCTGGTCTGAGTTTTAATATTTATGAGAAACATGCATACATGGAAGAAGTGCCGAATAAGATAGTCGAAAGATTTTATCAACTACTTAAGGATGCTGATGAGCCATTGTGGGATGGTTGTGAAAAGTACACTCGGTTGTCTGTGGTCTCATAGTTGTTGAACTTGAAATCTGAATTTCACATCAGTGAGATTTGTTTTGACAGTCTCCTCCTCTTGATCAAGAGTATGTTACCTCGAGACGAGAAGTTGCCAGAAACTTTTTACCGTGCAAAAAAGATGGTCAATGAGCTAGGGCTTGGATATGTGAAAATAGATGCATGCCCGAATCACTATATGTTATATTACAAAGAGGATGCAGGTAAGATATCATGTTTTATTTGTCATCAAGATAGATTCAAACCTAAAAGAGGGGATAATTCAAAGCAAAAAAATGTACCTTACAAGACATTGCGATACTTCCCTCTTACGCCTAGGCTGCAGCGGCTGTACGTATGTCCTCACAGACGGCTCGACATATGACATGGCACACCGAAAGAGTACACCGTGCCGATGATATAATCAGTCATCCTATCGATGGTGAAGCTTGGACTCACTTCAGCCGTACTCATTTTGCTTTCCCAAAGGAGCCATGTAATGTTAGGTTGAGTTTATGCACATATGGTTTTAATCCATTCGGTGGTTCAGTGGCGTCTTACTCTTGTTGGCCAGTGTTCATGACACCGTACAATCTTCGCCAGACATGTGCATGAGGTGAGAAAATCTATTTTTATCTTTAGTAATTTCTGGTCCAAAAAGTATGGGAAAAAATTTGGACATATATCTGAGACCGTTGATTAATGAACTGAAATTTTTATGGACTGATGGAGTTATTACTTATGATGCATATAGGAAGCAAAATTTTATTATGATGGTTGCACTAATGTGGACAATAAGTGACTTCCCTGCATATGGAATGCTATCTGGTTGGAGCACACATGGGAGGTTAGCATGTCCTTACTGTATGGAAGATACTAAATCATTTGTATTTAAACATGATGGGAAAGCATGCTGGTTTGATTGCCATCGACAGTTTCTACCAAGTGACCATCATTTCCGAAGGCAAAGGGACTTATTTCAGAAAAACACTGTTGAAATGAATGAAGCAGACTTACGACGGGTGTCTGGTTGACAAATGGCGGTACAGGTATAAAATTTACCAGATGTAGTACAACTGGGCTGTAGCACACTACAACTCCCTCGATTTGGAATGGATCACAACTGGAATAAGAAAAACATTTTCTGGGTATTGCCTTATTGGTCAACTCTTCTTGTACGACACAATTTGGATGTCATGCATATCGAGAAGAATATTTTTGATAATGTGTTCAACACGATCCTCAACATAAATGGCAAAACAAAGGATAACACCAAAGTGCGTATGGACTTGAAGATGCTTTGTAAATGTGTAGAACTGGAACTGCAGAACGTACATGAAAAAATTGTGCAACCTAAAGTAACTTACGTGTTTAGTGATACACAAATAAAGGAAGTGTGCCAGTGGTTGAAACAGTTGAGATTCCCAGATGGATATGTGTCCAACATAGCCCGTCGTGTGAATGTTAATGAGAGGAAAATATATAGACTGAGAAGTCATGACTGTCATGTGTTTATAGAGAGGCTGGTGCCCCTTACATTCCGTGACTTGTTGCCAAAGCCTATATGGGGAGCACTGACCTAGTTGAGTCAATTTTTCAAAATTATATGTGCATCAGAACTCAAACTTCGGGATGTACAAACTATTGAAGAAACTATGGTCACGACCGTTTGCAAGCTAGAAAAGATATTTCCTCTGGCATTCTTCGATTCGATGGAGCACCTGATTATCATTTTGCCATACGAGGATATAGTTGGAGGGCCAGTACAATTTCGATGGATGTAACCATTTGAGAGGTATGCGATAATTTTTTTTCTTTTGGCTGCTACATGTGTACGATAAGTATGTCATTGCCATCTGAATTATTTTTATAGGTGCATGTATGAATTAAAAATGAAAGTTCGCAACAAGGCGAAGGTGGAGGGTTCGATTACTGAGGCATATATTATTGAAGAAAGTTTGAACTTATGTTCGATGTACTTTGAGCCAGAGATTCAAACTTGTCGTACTCAACCTCCACGTAATGATGATGGGGGAGTTGCTGATTCATCCGATCGGCTCTCTAAATTTAAGCATCCTGGAAGTGCATTCGGACATTGCTTGACTCGAACGCTCGAAGATAGAGAATTGTACGCTGTAGAGATATATATTCTTCTGAATTGTACTGAGATTGAACCCTATGTTGAGTAAGAAACCAAGTAACATTTCCTTATATACATAAGTTGTTTATCCTTCTTCTTGCCATATAAGGTAGTAGTGTATTCATATTGCAGATAATTTGATTCAGAATTAGTACAAAAATACCCAAATATCCATGACGTAGAGGTTGAAAAAGAACGTGAGAAGTTTTTTATCAGATGGCTGAGATATCGAGTTAGTGTCGATCGTTGAATTTATACGTTCCTATTTACTTCTATTGAGGTAAATGTTAATATTTTAACTACTCTGATTTACATATATATTGAATAAGGTCTTATTACTGATGAAAGAGTACATGAGATAAGTTATGTCCCTTCAAAAGTTGCACGTGTCAATCTAGGATATATTGTGCATAGATACAGATTTCACACGAGGGATTATGGACGAAATAAGTCTACGATGAACAGCGGCGTATGTGTTAAGGGAAGTGCATACAATGAAAATGAATTGGACTACTATGGTATTCTTGACGAAGTATTAGGATTGCAGTATCTGGGATAAGATAATCATGTATTCCTATTTAAGTGTCATTGGTTTGATCCTAATTCTATTCGACATGACACAACATATGGGATTATCGATGTCAAACATAGGTCTAAACTTAATACATATGAACCGTTCATTTTGGCTGCACAACCCCAACAAGTGTATTATTCAAGCTATTCATCATGCAAGAATAAAGATTGGTGGACAATTTGTAGGGTTAAAGCAAGACTTTTTCCCACTTATGAGTTGAATCTGAGTGAAACTGTCTCAGAGGATGCCAATACCGAATATTTTCAATCAGACGAAGTTGGCGCCGTAGGTTCCACACATCTTCATTTGGACGAATCTGATGAGCCACTATCGTTACATGCGAGAAATGAAGTGGAAGAAGTCGATCCGATGGACCTAAATGTTGATGTTATAGAGGAGGAGGAATCCGATGAAGATGAAGAGTTTGAATCTCATGAGGCTACTGTGGATGACGAAGATGAAGCCGAGTTAGATATATCATCTGAATCTGAAGAGGAAACATATAATATTTGATAATTTAGTCAAATATTTTTACATTTTTGCATAATTTTTAATGACATTTATAAATCTTATATAATTGTGGATTAATATGTATTAATTTTATTATTCTTAATAAAGAGATGGTCCGAGGAGGTCGTAGTGGGAGTGGGAGGAGACAGGGCAGTGGGAGGGGCTCTACTCCCTCCTCTTTGGTGTCTACTTCGGGCACCGATATATCTATTCTCTGATTTAGCTATATTAGTGTTTTAATTATATATTAGCTTAATAGATTTATTTATTACAAGTCCAAGTGTCGGCTCACCACTTGCACATGAGACACCACCACCACCGCAGCTGACAGGTATGTCTGTTTTGAAAATGCAATGAAATGTTGTGTGATTATATGTTATGCTTATGATACCTAATTCTTACAGGTCCTAGTGCGCTCCCACTAGCTGCGCAAGGCATACCCCCACCACCTCCCGCTTCAGGTATGTATATTTTAATTTCTAGCAAAATATTATTTGATTATATTCTATTTGCTTATGACATTTAATTCTTATAGGTCCCAGTGTCTTTCCACCAGCTATGCAGGGCACACCCCTACCACCTCCAGCTTCAGGTATGTATATTTTAATTTCTATCAAAATATTCTTCGATTATATTCCATTTACTTATGACATTTAATTCTTACAGGTCCCAGTGCCCTCCCACCCGCTATGCAGGGCACACCCTTACCACCTCCCGCTTCAGATACATATATTTTAATTTCTAGCAAAATATTCTTCGATTATATTCCATTTGCTTATGACATTTAATTCTTACAGGTCCCAGTGCCCTCCCACCAGCTTTGCAGGGCACACTCCCACCACCTCCCACTACATGTATGTCTATTTAAATTTATAGCCAAATATTCTTTGATTAAATGTTATACTTATGTGATTTAATTCTTACAGGCCGTAGTGCCCCTGTCGGCTCCTCCACCCAGCCGCTATAGTCCCTCGACAGTACTCACGAGGACCAGGAAGGCGGGGCCCATGATGGACGTCTGCCGTGCTGGATCTCTGGGTAAATTTATATGGTTATGAATTATATTCATTATTTATCCTTCAACTATCTAATACCAACAATTTTAACATTTGTAATTGCAGTGATAAATTAGAACATTCTGGGACTGTCCGTCATTCTATGAGACTAGTAATTGCACATGTTCCTGGGCCGGTAATGTCTTTAAAAGAATTTCCGACAAGCGTCCGGGATTTATTGTTCGACATGTTCATAGTAAGTAATTTAATCATTTAATTCACGTATTTCCCAAACTCAATTCAGAACAGTATACTTACCAATATAACTTAATCTATTTGCAGCAGACTTATCAGTTCACAAGTGGACAGGATGCGGCGAGAGATCGTTCTGCCTCGGAGGCTATTATGCAGACAAATTACCGAAAGACATTGTGTGAGGCCCGAGCAAGGGCTCAGAAAAAAGCTGGTGGGAGTCAAGACCGATAGCTGTGGAAGGAGCACTGCCCTCCTTGGATGAGGAACGAGTATTGGGACGCTATATGTGACAAATGGGCCGAGCCCAAGTGGATAGAAAAGTCCCAAAAATTCACAGCAAACATGGCATCACAACCAGACACAAATGTGCATACGAGTGGGTCCATCTCTTTCGCGACTCATAAACAAAAATTGGTAAATAATGTTTCAATTTATCTTCTTATATTTTATTGATATATATAATATTTTTTTACCATGAATTGTAAAATAGGCCGTGGAGCTCAATCGAGCTCCGTCGTTCCTAGAGGTGTTCGACAGAACACACAAAAAGAAGGGGACAGACCAGTTTGTCAGTGAGAGAGCCCGCTCAGTTGTGATAAGCTTATATACATATGCAAGTTTTTCTTTTCATTTAAATATGACTGATTTGTATGAAATTTACAATTTTTTTTATCCAATTTGTAAGAAACATATAGCAGATAGGTGACAGAGAAGTACGGGGAGGGAGACGCACAGCAGCCGGAGTTAGATCTAGCGGCATGGGTGGCAACAGCTGGCGTACCGAAGAAAGGTCAGATATATGGTTTTAGGTAGAGCCTGGAGACTGGCCCGATGATATCATCATGTGCGAGTTCAAGCGCTGCCCCGACCAATAGCAGTACCTTTAGTACGCCCCCACCCGGCCCCAGGTGTAGCACCCCAAATAAAATATAGAAAATATTAACATAATTAAATAGACAAAGGGTCATGAAATGGGTTTCATGAAGACTTAAAATAATAAAGCCCAAAACCCTTTTTTCATACAAACCAAATTAGAAGCCCAATAACAGACTTTAAGCTCAAGCCAAGCCAAGCCCACACTTTAAAGGCCTGATGGGCCTTTACGCTAAACCCATTACGGTTGTTCGAAGGACCTGTGCATGCATGGGAACTTAGGGTCTTTCAATCAAACAGGGATGGCGGCTGAGATTATAGCAGGATAAAGCTTATCATGGGAAATTTTAATCCCACTAGGATTCCTTAGTCCGTATAGGATTCCATTAGGATTTTTCCCTATAAATACTAAACCGTTCGAACGTGCCATGGCTACTATTACCTGTGCGTTCGAAGGGAGGAAGTACTGCTGTTGTTGCATTGCTGCGGCTGAGTCTTGTGCATGAAGAAGGAGCACATCTGCTTCCTCTTCTTCCTTTCTTCTTCCGTTCATCTTCTGCACCGTGCGGTTGCTGCTACCGTTGCAGAAGAGCTGTGAGGAGAACCGCGTGGCATCTTCCTCTACTTCTTCTTCCCTGTTCATGCCGTCTGCTTCTTCTTCCTCCATTTGTCTCTCCCCGTTCAACCAATCAAGGTAGGTGTTCTCAATATCTCAAGCAAAACTCTATTAGTAAAAGAATCGTGCAAGCAATTACATCCATCTTAGAGTCCTGTACATGATTCCATGTTCTCTGCATGATTCGTGTTAGTTTTTACGTAGTATTTAAAGCTTTCTGTTTCACATGAAATTGGCGACCAGAACGGTGGACGCTATTTAATTAGCGCATGTCCAGGAGGACGCTAATTCTTGAAATAGCTTTAGCATGATAGACGTGAATTAATGAGCGCCCACTACCCCTGATGCCAATTCTTTCATAGTATTTAATAATTAACGCATGTTTAAAATTAAATAAGTATGGAACCCTACACTGTAAAATTTGCATGAGCATGTTTATAGAATCCTCATATTTTTCTCTAAATTTCCATGTACCTTGATTCATGAAAGACCTCGTAAACAGTAAAAGGCTATTGTTCATGCAATTCCTAAAGAAATGAACAGTAACTTGTATCTGTGAACGTACCCACCTATTGCATGACAACTTATAGACCGAAAAGAATTGGCGTCTACTTGAGCAGACGTGAATTATGAAATAGCACCTTCTTATAGAGATGCTAAATCCTATTTAATTATTAAATATGAATAAAATTGGAAACTTATGAATTAAAGTCCGTTTACATGGACGTGAATTAAAAATATGGCACCTCCATACACGGATGCCAATTAATATAATTTTATTTAATCATGGTAAATTCTAGAATTGGCACATCTCCAAGGAGACACGAATTATTGAATTGACGCCTTCTGGTATTGACGCGAATTCTTGTCTCATAGTTTTTACCGCAATTTTGACCCATATCGCGTGTCTGTTGGCACTTCTGTCTCAAGGCCGAGATAGAGTCCCTGTTTAACGAGTTTTCACGTTGACACTCAATTCTTGGAGATTGAATGACCCTCCGTTGGATATTCCTTCCACCGGATTGGAAATTCTTTCTCTAAGACCTCCTTAAGTCTCTGATAGCCTTGAAATCTCTCAAGGAAGCCGAGCGGGTTGTACCCTAAAAACCCATGAACCATGTCTAGTCATGTCACTTTGAAGAAATATGATGCCCTAGCCATCATAAAGCGTTGTTTTGGTGTTCTGTGAGAGTACTATCACTGTCTAGAATTAGCATCAAGTACAGTTGACGCAATATTGGAATTAGCCTCCGTTACAGGTGACGTGATTTTCCTTCGTGCCTTACTATCCACAGAATTAGCGACCACTACAGTGGACGTGAATTCTATAATTGGCGATGGCCTGAGTGGACGCCAATTTGTCCCAGATTTCCTGAATGTCTCGGTTTTATGTGATTTTTCACAAAGTCATCTCCACAAAAGTTCTGTCCTTGAAATCTGTGGATCTATCTTAATATTCTTACAATGGCTTATTTCCTTTGGAAGTCCATTGGCTATAAATTATAGTGGATGGCTAGATATTTATATAACTCAATGTCTGACGTTAATAGGGCCTGGCCTGGTCTTGGGAGGAGCACCCGAAAGTATTTGCACCCATGGGAGCTATATTGACCACGGTGTGGCATTGCACCGGAGTGCATGACTTGCTTGATTGTTCGATGACATTCCACTCTCTCTCTAGTACTTGATACTTGACATGAGCTTGACATGACGTACTTGGCCCGGAATGGGTATTTACTTGTTACATTAAATAGCCAATTCTACCAACATGACATGATACTTACATTATGCCCTTGTTAACTTCACATGATTCGTCTTGAAATCTTGCTAGTTCAACTATGTTGTTCCTATGATCCTTGTTTCATGCTATCTTGCGTTCATTCATGCATAGCTATACTTGCATTTCATGTAACTTGTAATTACTTAAAGCAAGCTTATTATTGATATGTAATCCCTACTGAGCGTTCACTCATCTAGTGTTTTTTCCCTATTTTTCAAGTAATTCCGATGATGAGACTCAATCAGATGGGGATGGACAAGAGTGATGAGAGTAGAGCCGTCCCAGAGCTCGAGTCAATTATTTTCCTTGTTCTATCATTGTAATTTTCTTTTTTTTGAGTCTAGTTTATCATTTAAGTATATTTGATCCTTTTGGGATTATGTAATGGAATTCTTTTGGAGTTATTAAGTAAATAAGGATTTGGTAATTATCTTGCTTGGCGCACTCTATCTTTTGTGTCGGATTATCTCGTGGTCTGATTGACATTAATGATATAAACTCGTCGCGCACTCCCGGGTTCCTTCCGCGCTCGGGGTGTGACCATTTTTGTAGTATCAGAGCCTAGGTTTTCAAATTACCTTGGTTACCAAAGTCCAAGGATAGGTTTGATACATTTTACCGGGTGAGATGGGTAGAGCCATGGGTTAAGTCAATATAGGAATGTGAAACCTATATTTAATCACTCTTATTAATTATTTAAAGTTCTTGTAGGATCATGGCCGCCGAGAGAGCTCAAGGGCGCGACATGCAAAGGACCGTTCAAGGTCTTACTCAAGCGCTGCAACAAGTGGCGCAAGGAGGTATGAGCCGTGGAGCAGGAGATCTTCATCAGAGCTTTAGAAACATGAACCCACCAAGGTTTACCGGCTCGTCCGATCCGGATGACGCCGAGAACTGGATGAAGGAAATCGAGCGTATATTCCGTGTAATGCAATGCATGGACGAGAAGAAGGTTCTATTAGCAACTATCCAACTGGAGCGGGATTCTGGATTCTTGTGGGAGTCCGTGGAAGCAACCTTGCCGCATGAACACATCACATGGGGCGAGTTTGTTGACCATTTCAATAGCAAGTACTTTTCTGATAGAATTCAAGAGAAGAAACCTGCGGAGTTTATCGTGCTTAAACAAAGAAGCCTATCTGTGGCAGAATACGAGGCACAATTCTCAAGATTATCCTATTATGCACCACACCTAGTGCATACAGAGAAGATGAAGGCCTGACGATTCCTCAACGGGCTGAGACCTCAATACATCACGCAATTGGCATCGATGGACGTGCAAGCCTACTCCGAAAAGGTTAGGCAAGCACAATTACTAGAGGATGCCACGAAGCTGTGTAATCGGATCTGTGGGTGAGATAAGAAGGAACATGTTACTAGTTCGGGATCCTTCAAGGCCTCATCCACAAAGAAGAGGTTCAATGATGGAGGAGACCATTCTAAAGATAAGAAGTCTAAGAAGAATGATAAGCCTTTTTCTATTACCATCACACAATCCAAAGAGGTCTGCAAGCACTGCGACAAGGCAAGGCACAAGGCCGAGGAGTGCTGGAGGAGATTAGGAGCTTGTCTCCGTTGTGGGAGCCGTGACCACCAGATTCCCGACTGCCCCCTGTTAAATGAGCAAGCTAGCAACGATAAGCACCCGATGAAGAAGCAAGGCCGTCTCTAAGCATTGCAAGAGGCGGAGCAAGGTGAACATAGAATAGTAGAAGGTATATTGAATATTTGGTCCAAGACTGCATGTGTCTTATTTGATACTGGCGTAACTCATTCGTTTGTTTCTCAAAGATTTGTTGCTTCGTTATCTGTGGAACCTATTTTGTTAGAAACGGTTCTAGTTATCTCCACTCCTCTTGGAACTGGATCCGAGATTAAATATCATTACCCCGATAATGAAGTCTTGGTGGAAGGGCATAATTCACCTGTCGATCTAGTATGCCTGGAAATGGAAGGGTATGAGGTCATTCTAGGCGCTGATTGGCTATCTACGCATAGGGCTGTCATAGACTATCGGAAAGGTCTAGTAACTTTTAGTGATCAGCCCAAACTTGTTTACTCTAGCCCCCGGAGTCAGAACAAGTCACCCCTTATTTCGACTCTTCGAGCTAGGAAACTTATAAGGAGAGGTTGTATGACTTTCCTTGCCTTTGTAACTCTAACGGAGGTAAAGGAATCAAAGCTAGAAGATATCCGCGTGGTTTGGAGCTTTCCTGATATATTTTTGAAGGATTTACCCAGTCTATCCCCGGAAAGAGAAGTGTCTTTCACAATTGACCTTGTCTCTGGTGCTGGCCCTGTCTCTAAGGTACCTTATAGAATGTCCCCCGCCGAATTAAAGGAGCTAAAGGAACAATTAATGGAGCTATTGAAGAAAGGATTCATTAGGCCGAGTACATCCCCATGAGGAGCACCCATCCTATTTGTCAAAAAGAAGGATGAATCTATGAGGTTGTGCATAGATTATCAGCAGCTAAATCAACGCACTATCAAGAATAAGTACCCGCTGCCTAGGATCGATGAACTATTTGATCATATTTTAAGAGCCCAATATTTTTCGAAGATTGATCTCAGGTCTTGATACCATAAATTGAGGATTAAAGAATAAGATATTTTCAAGACGACATTCAGGAGTAGGTATGGGTATTATGAATTTACTGTTATGCCTTTTGGACTAACAAATGCCCTTGCAGCCTTTATGCAGTTGACGAATAGCATATTCAGGCCTCATCTGGATCAATTTATTGTGGTATTCATTGATGATATTTTGATATACTCTAAGTCGAAGTAAGAACATGAAGAGCACTTAAGGATTGCATTATAATTATTGAGGAACAATTAACTTTATGTAAAATTCAGCAAATGTGAATTCTGGCTCGAGGAAGTAGTATTCTTGGGGCATGTAATTTCAAAGAAAGGGATTTCTGTTGATCCATTTGAAGCACCGTTAATGCTACTGAAATCCGTATTTTTCTATGTCTGGGTGGTTACTACCGATGATTCATCAAAGACTTCAACAAAATTATCGTTCCTTTAACAAGACTAACAAGGAAGGAGAATCCATACGTATGGACCAAAGAGCGTGAAGAAAGCTTCCAAACTCTGAAAGACCGCTCGACTACTGCCCCGGTATTAACTTTGCCAATTGAAGGAGAGAAATTTGAAGTATATATCGATGCCTCTGGCATCAGACTAGGCTGCGTATTGATGCAACAAGGGAAGGTGATTGCATATTCTTCCCGACAACTTAAGAAGCATGAAGAAAACTACCCGGTGCATGACCTAGAACTGCCCGCGGTAGTATTTACTTTGAAGATCTGGAGACACTACCTCTATGGAGTGCAATTCATTGTGTACTCCGACCATAAAAGTTTTTAATACTTATTTTCCCAAAAGGAGCTAAACATGAGGCAAAGGCGCTGGCTAGAATATCTCAAGGACTTTGACTTCTTTAAATAATATCATCCAGGAAAGGGTAACCTTATAGCCGATGCCCTTAGTCAGAAACTGAGAGCATTATTGGCCAGTTGCATGATTCAAGAATGGAAGATGCTCGAGCAATTTTCTAAATTGAATCTCAATATAGACAAGGAGAAAGGATGTATTATTCTATCTCACATAAGTTTACATCCTAACTTACTCTCTGAGATCAAGAAATCACAAGATGATGACCCGATAATAGTAGAGATTAAAGGCAAGATGAATGAGCAGCCCGATTTCAAGCTGACATCTAATGGAAGGCTGTTATTTCATGAGAGGACTTATGTACCAGATTGCCCGGAATTGAGGAACAAGATTCTCGAAGAAACTCACTGATCAAGGTATACTATTCACCCAAGAGCTACGTACCAAGATGTATCAGGACTTAAAGAGAAACTTTTGGTTGCCCAACATGAAAAGAGAGGTGGCGGAGTTCGTTTCTCATTGCCTTACTTATCAAAAGGTAAAGGTGGAACATCAAAAGCCCCCCGGTAAATTGCATCCCCTAGAGATTCCTAAATGGAAGCGGGAGAATATAGGGATGGACTTCGTCATGGGCTTACCCAAAACAAAGGGCGGATATGATGGAATATGGGTAATTATTGATCGATTGACTAAGTCTGCACATTTTTTGCCCATCAAGAGCCGATGGTCAGTAGATGTACAAGCAGCTTTATATATCAAAGAGGTCATCAGATTGCATGGAGTACCTATAAAAATAGTGTCTGAGCTAGACCCGCGCTTTACATCACACTTCTAGAAGGGTCTACAACATTCGATGGGGACGAGACTAAATTTCAGTACTGTATTTCATCCCCAAACTGATGGTCAGACTGAACGAACAAATCAAGTAATAGAAGACATGCTCAGGACTTGTGTCATCGATTTTGGTGGGAGCTAGCACGATCATCTGCCTTTGGTGGAATTTGCCTACAATAACAGCTATCAAGCATGCATCCAAATGGCACCATTCGAGGCATTATACGGAAGGAATTGTCGCTCACCAATATGCTGGGATGAAGTTGGAGAAAAGCAACTTCTAGGCCCGGAGCTAGTAAGAGACACAACCGAGAAAGTGCAAATCATCTGAGAGAGACTTCAGATGACTCAGTCTAGGCAAAAGACCTATGTCGACACTAGGAGGAGAGACCTGGCGTTCCAAGTCAGAGACCATGTATTCTTTAAGGTTTCCCCCGGTCGAGGTATTCGAAGATTTGGTGTTAAGGGTAAGCTTACACCAAGATATATCGGCTCCTTTGAAGTTTTGGAAATGGTTGGTGAGGTCGCTTATCGAATTGCCTTGCCACCTCAATTGGCTGAAGTCCATAATTTGTTTCATGTCTCCATGCTCAAGAAGTATGTTCATGATCTATTCCACGTGATAGAACATGACAATCTGGTAATACAAAAGGATCTAACATATGAACAAAAGCCACTAAGGATCCTTGATCGTGAGGTTCGTGTGCTAAGAAATAAGACTATTCCCATGATGAAGATTCAGTGGAGCAAATGCTTGAGAAAAGAAGCCACCTGGGAAACAGAAGAATCAATGTGCAAGAGGTTCCAAGAACTATTCTAATTGTAAGTAATTGCACCCACTATCTATCTATCTATGCAATTGAATTTGGGGACCAAATTCTTCTAAGTGGGGGAGGGTGTATCACCCCAAATAAAATATAGAAAATATTAACACAATTATATAGACAAAGGATCATGAAATGGGTTTCATGAAGACTTAAAATAATAAAACCCAAAACCCTTTTTTCGTACAAACCAAATTAGAAGCCCAATAACAGACTTTAAGCTCAAGCCAAGCCCACACTTTAAAGGCCTGATGGGCCTTTGCGCTAAACCCATTAGGGTTGTTCGAAGGACCTATGCATGCATGGGAACTTGGGGTCTTTCGATCAAACAGGGATGGTGGTTGGGATTATAGTAGGATAAAGATTATCATGGGAAATTTTAATACCACTAGGATTCCTTAGTCCGTATAGGATTCCATTAGGATTTTCCCCTATAAAAACTAAACCGTTTGAACGTGCTATGGCTACTATTAGCTATGTGTTTGAAGGGAGGAAGTATTGTTGTTGTTGCGTTGCTGCGGCTGCATCTTGTGCGTGAAGAAGGAGCACGTCTGCTTCCTCTTCTTCCTTTCTTCTTCCGTTCGTCTTCTGCATCGTGCAGTTACTGCTACCATTGCAGAAGAGCTATGAGGAGAAGCGTGTGGCTTCTTCCTCTACTTCTTCTTCCCTGTTCGTGCCATCTGCTTCTTCTTCCTCCGTCTATCTCCCCCTGTTCAACGAATCAAGGTAGATGTTCTCAATATTATAAGCAATACCCTATTAGTAAAAGAATCGTGGATGCAGTTACATCCATCTTAGAGCCCTGTACATGATTCCATGTTCTCTGCATGTTTCATGTTAGTTTTTACGTAGTATTTGAAGCTTTCTATTTCACATGTAATTGGCGACCAGAACAGTGGATGCTATTTAATTGGCGCCTGTCTAGGAGGACACTAATTCTTGAAATAGCGTCAGCCTTATAGACGTGAATTAATGAGTGCCCACTACCCTTGACGCCAATTCTTTTAGTGTATTTAATAATAAATGCATGTTTAAAATTAAACAAGTGCAGAACCCTACGCTGTAAAATTTACATGAGCATGTTTATAGAATCCTCATATTTTCCCCTAAATTTTCATGTACCTTCATTCATGAAAGACCTCGTAAACAACAAAAGGCTACTGTTCATGCAATTCCTAAAGAAATGAACAGTAACTTGTATCTGTGAATGTACCCACCTGATCCATGACAACCTGTAGATTGAAAAGAATTGGCGTCTGCTTGAGCAGACATGAATTATGAAATAGCGCCTTCTTACAGAGATGCTAAATCCTATTTAATTATTAAATATGAATAAAAATGGAAATTTATGAATTAACGTCCATTTACATGGATGCGCATTAAAGATATGGCGCCTCCAAACACGGACGCCAATTAATATAATTTTATTTAATCGTGGTAAATTCTAGAATTTGCGCCTCTCCAAGGAGAGGTGAGTTATTGAATTGACGCCTTCTGGTATTGACGTGAATTCTTGTCTCAGAGTTTTTATCGCAGTTTTGACCCATATCGCAGGTCTGTTGGCACTTCTATCTCAAGGCCGAGATAGAGTCCCTGTTTCACGAGTTTGCACGTTGACACTCAATTCTTAGAGATTGAATGACCCACTGCCGGGTATTTCTTCCGCAGGATTGGAAATTCTTTCTCTAAGGTCTCCATAAGTCTCCGCTAGCCTTGGAATCCCTCAAGGAAGCCGAGCGGGTTGTACCCTAAAAACCCATGAACTGTGTCTAGTCATGTCACTCTGAAGAAACATGATGCCCTAGCCAACATAAAGCACTGTTCTGGTGTTTTATGAGAGTCCTGTCACTGTCTAGAATTAGCATCCAGTACAGTTGACGCCATATTGGAACTAGCATCCGTTACAGGTGACGCGATTTTCCTTCATGCCTTACTGTTCATAAAATTAGCGACCACTATAGTGGATGCGAATTCTGTAATTGGTGGCGGCCTGAGTGGACACCAATTTATCCTAGAGTTCATGAATGTCTTGATTTTATGTGATTTATCGTAAAGTCATCTCCACATAAGTTCTGTCCTTGAAATTTATGAATCTACCTTAATGTTCCTACAATGGCTTATTTCCTTTGGAACTCTATTGACTATAAATTATAGTGGATGTCTAGATATTTACATTGTTGAGCTATGATTTTGATGTTAACTAAACTTAGTGTGTAATGCTATGGTTTTGTGTGATTGAGTGAACGATGATAACTAAACTAAATGGTTGATTGTTCCTGTCGACTGGTTGAATATGATTGAGTTGAACATATGCTTTGAATGCTTCATATGCATACTCTTCATGGAGCTAGGTTACATGATACATTCATATTGGACAAATGCATAGATCTTGATCTTTAGTCAATCATGTTTTCAAAGTGTTCACTTGTATATGTGCATGGCTAAAGTGTTCTCATACTTTGCTCACTTGCATAGAAATAATTCTTGACCTTTAGCTTAAAGCTTTTATGGTTCAAGTGTTTGTATGCACCTTGAACATGGGCCTTCATGTATGCATTTCATACATTGAACATATTGATTATTAAGCTAAAGTTCTAATCATTTTTATCATGGTTTTGTAGGTTAAATTCTTTGTATAATCCCTCCAAGATCAAAGGAGTTTGATGCCACAGAGTTTGGAAGGGTTGCAATGGAGTTTGGGGCTAAAATGTAGTGGTCTGGAATTTACTGTAGCTGGCGGTCGACTGACCTGTAGCTGGCGGTCGACTGAAATTACCAGAATTCAGAAAACTACAGTTTTTCTCAGAGCGGTCGACCGCCGGCTGATCCCGGTCAAACGAAAATAACAGCAAGCAATCTTCTACAGGGTTTTCTCAGAGCGGTCGACCGCTAGCCCACCTCCGATCGACCTCCAGCCCCGAAGCCTCCAACTTTGACTTTTTGTTTCCAATCCGTGGAGAGATTCCCTTCCCCATTTCTTTAATCCCAATGCTCCCAATCACCCCAGAAATTGTGGATCTAGGTCTGGGGCTTGTCTCCTAACCTTCCAAGGGTTATAAAACCTCTTTTTGAGGTCATAAACCCTAAGAGACTCTAAGAGAACAAGAGGTATCAAGTTGGCTCAAGGAAGAGGAGGAATATCACTGTAGCCGTGAACAGTGATTCGGAGATCAAAGCCTCATCATAGCTGAAGATCCAAGATCTATTTTGAAGCCTTCATCTTCCCATGAACTGAAGCAACAACAAATCAACCAAGGATCAAGATAGTAGCTATCAAGGGAAGGTTGCTACAACGACCGTGAACAACATTCCTTCAACCAAGTTCTTCATCTGATCGAAGCCATTCAAGCATCAACTGAAGCCATTCAGTCATCTTCCAAAGCCAGGGAGTTCCAATCAAGCAAGGGTCTTAAGAAGAGCTTAAGGGAAGGCTGTCCAAGTGAAGAGAAGAAGAAGTACTATAGCAGTGAACAGTACTCCGTGCAAGGAAACCTACATCCAATACAAGGCCATTCAAGTCGAGTCTTAAACCATTCAAGTAAAGAAGTAATCAACGGAATATCTGAAGCACGCACTCAGGGGGAGCCTTAATCAGGAGCATTCTAAACTGTGGTTTATTCATTTTAGCATCTTGTGCCTAGTGTTTTTCATTTGTGTTTCTCATAAACTGTAAACATCAGTGTGTGTGTGGATCGTCTCAGATCCGTGGTAGTGTGTGGTCGTCGTGGTGTTCCATTCGTGTGTGCGTAGGTCTTCCTAGATCTATGTGTGTGTGTGGTTTTATTCAGATCATAGTGTTTGTGTGTGTAAAGTGCTGCAATTGTCGCAGCAAGTGTGTGTCGTTGATCCAGTTGTCAGGTCGTGTTGGAGACCTCGTCTCCGTGTGTGTGTGTGTGTGTGTGTGTGTGTGTGTGTGTGTGTGTGTGTGTGTGTGTGTGTGTGTGTGTGTGTGTGTGTGTGTGTGTGTGTGTGTGTGTGTGTGTGTGTGTGTGTGTGTGTGTGTGTGTGTGTGTGTGTGTGTGTGTGTGTGTGTTGGGGCGCGTCCCCGTGTATGTGTGCCGGCGTCGTCCTGCGTGTGTGGTTGGAGCGTCGTCTCCGTTTGGGGATTTATCCCCGAGTGAAGCCTCACCGGGTTTGGTGCGGGGTGGACGTAGGATTATCGTCGTTGCATCCGAACCACCTTAAAAACCGTTGTGCATTGTGTATTTTTTGCGTGGTTTGATTGTATTCGTTATATGGTCGTGTGGGAACGGAGAGATTGAGAGAATTGGTTATAACGTTTTCAAATTACTAATTAATGTTTATCACATACTTTGTAAAAATCCAAAAGTTTCTTTAAAATTTGTAAACACCCAATTCACCCCCCTCTTGGGTGTCATTGATCGCGGGACTTCATACATGACTCAATGCCTGACGTTAATGGGACCCGATCTGGTCCTAGGAGGAGCACCGGAAAGTACTTGTGCCCATGGGCGCTATATTGCCCACGATGTGACATTGCACCGGAATGCATGACTTGCTTGATTGTTCGACGGCATTTCACTCACTCTCTAGTACTTGATACTTGACATGATACTTGACATGGCATACTTAGCTCGGAATGGGTATTTACTTGTTACATTAAGTAGGCAATTCTACCGACATGACATGATACTTACATGATGCCCTTGTTAACTTTACATGATTCGTCTTGAAATCTTTCTAGTTCAAGTATGTTGTTCCTATGATCCTTGTTCCATGCTATCTTGCATTCATTCATGCATAGCAATACTTGCATTTTATGTAACATGTAATTTCTTAAAGCAAGCTTGTTATTGAGATGTAATCCCTACTGAGTGTTCGCTCATCTAGTATTTTTTCCCTATTTTTTAGGTAATTTCGATGATGAGACTCAATCAGATGGGGATGGACTAGAGTGATGAGAGTAGAGCCGTCCCGGATATCGAGCTTGGTCATCGTCTCATTTATTTTCCTTGGTCAATCATTGTAATTTTCTTTTTATTGAATCTAGTTTATCATTTAAGTATATTTGATACTTTTGGGAATATATAATGGAATTCTTTTAGAGTTATTAAATAAATCAGGATTTGGTAATTATCTTGCTTGGCGCACTCTATCTTTTGTGTCGGATTACCTCGTGCTCTGATTGACATGAATGATATAAACTCGTCATGCACTCTCGGGTTCCTTTTGCGCTCAGGGCGTGACACCAGTACTTCTCCCAGTGACGTCAGAGACATCGTCCGAGTGGAGATGTCTGATTTGCAGCGACATGTGAGGACAGAGATGTCGAGCCAGGAGGGGCGCATCTTGCAGTCACTCGCTGGCCTCCTCTCCCAGGCGGGAATTCTCCCTCATGGCATCTCATCCATGACCACAGCACAGCCCCTCAGGTGAGTGTTTATTATATTTTTATTTTGGCAAAATTACTCAATTCTAAAATCAATGAATATACATGAATTTAGATGCAAAGTAACAAGTCCCTATTTGATATAGGAATAAATCAGGTTAAGATGGTTTATATGGGATAGAATGAGTAATTTTTGTTTAGCTGATAGAATCTAAATCGGATACTCGGTTTGGAGTCGGTGCTCAATTTACTCAATTCAAAACTAAATTACTTTTCAAAGCTAACTTAGTTTAAAACAATTCAGATAACTGGGGATTCGGGGGTCCAAAATGTAAAATACTGATCAAATTGACTTGTCAATCATTCGACAGCGACTTGGGTAGTGAGAGTGAATTGGGAGAGTTGACGGAATCCAAATCAGATTCTCGGTTTGGATTCGACGCTCAAATTACTCAATTCGGAACTAAGTTAGTTTTCAAAGCTAACTTTGTTTAAAATAATTCAGATAACTAGGGGTTCGGGATTCTAGAATATAAAATATTGGTCTAATCGGCGTGCCGATCATTCCAACGTGACCTGGGTGATGACAATGACTTGGGAGAGCTGACAGAATGCAAATCAGATATCCAGTTTGTACTCGACGCTCAAATTACTCAATTCGAAACTAAGTTAGTTTTCAAAGTTAACTTTGTTTAAAATAATTCACATAACTAGGGGTTCGGGGGGTCCAAAATGTAAAATACTAATCAAATCGGCGTGTTGATCATTCCAACGTGACCTGGGAGGTGAGAGTGAATTAGGAGAGCTGACATAATCCAAATCGGACACACAGTTTGGATTCGACGTTCAAATTACTCAATTCGGAACTAAGTTAATTTTCAAAGCTAACTTTGTTTAAAACAATTCACATAACTGTGGGTTCGGGATTCTAAAATGTAAAATACTGGCCTGATTGATGTGTCAATCATTCCAACGCGACCTGAGTGATAACAATAACTTGGGAGAGCTAACGGAATGCAAATCGGATATCCAGTTTGTGCTCGAGGCTCAAATTACTCAATTCGGAACTAAGTTAGTTTCCAAAGCTAACTTTTTAAAAAACAATTCACATAATTAGGGGTTCGGGGATCCAAAATGTAAAATATTGGCTTGATCGGCATGTCGATCATTCCAACGTGACCTGGTTGATGACAGTGACTTGGGAGAGCTGACGGAATCCAAATCGAATATCTAGTTTGTGCTCGACGCTCAAATTACTCAATTCGGAACTAAGTTAGTTTTCAAAGTTAACTTTGTTTAAAACAATTCACATAACTAGGGGTTCGGGGGTCCAAAATATAAAATATCGATCAAATCAGCGTGTCAATCATTCCAACGCGACCTTGGTGGTGAGAGTGAATTGGGAGAGCTGACGGAATCCAAATCAGATACCTAGTTTGGATTCGGCGCTCAAATTACTCCATTCGGAATTAAGTTAGTTTTCAAAGCTAACTTTGTTTAAAATAATTCAGATAACTAGGGGTTCGGGATTCCAAAATCTAAAAGACTGGCCTGATCGGCGTGCCGATCATTCCAACATGACCTGGGTGATGACAATGACTTGGGATAGCTACTAGAATCCAAATCGGATATCCAGTTTGTGCTCGACGCTCAAATTACTCAATTCAGAACCAAGTTAGTTTCCAAATTAACTTTGTTTAAAACAATTCACATAACTAGGGGTTCGTGGGTCCAAAATGTAGAATACTGGCCTGATCGGGGTGCTGATCATTCCAAAGCGACCTGGGTGATGATAGTGACTTGGGAGAGCTGACAGAATTCAAATCGAATATCCAGTTTGTGCTCGACGCTCAAATTACTCAATTCAGAACTAAGTTAGTTTTCAAAGCTAACTTTGTTTAAAATAATTCACATAACTAGGGGTTCGGGGGTCCAAAATATAAATACTGATCAAATCGGCGTGTCGATCATTCCAACATGACCTGGGTGATGACAGTGACTTGGGAGAGCTGACGAAATCCAAATCGAATATCCGATTTGGTCTCGGCGTTCAAATTACTTAATTCAAAACTAACTTAGTTTTCAAAGCTAACTTCGTTTAAAACAATTCACATAACTAGGGGTTCGGGAGTCTAAAATCTAAAATACTGATTTGATCGGCGTGCTGATCGTTCCAACATGACCTGGGAGGTAAAAGTGACTTATGATAGCTGACGGAATCCAAATCGGATATCCGGTTTGAGCCCAGTGCTCAGAAGTACATTCTTTAAATGCACTTAGTTTGAAATCAAAGAAGTTGGGTTCGAGAGTCCAAAATCTAAAATACCTCTCTGATCGGTGTGTCGATCATTCCAACACGACCTGGGAGGTAAAAGTGACTTGTAAGAGCTGACGGAATCCAAATCGGATGCCCAATTTGAGCCCGACGCTCAGAAGTGCATTCTTCAAATGCACTTAGTTTAAAATTAAAGAAGTTGGGTTCGGGGGTCCAAAATCTAAAATACTGGTCTGATCGGTGTGCCGATCATTCCAACATGACCTTCAAGGTGAAAGTGGCTTGTGAGAGCTAACGGAATCCAAATCGGATACTCGATTTGAGCCCGGCGCTCAAAAGTGTATTCTTCAAATGCACTTAGTTTAAAATTAAAGAAGTTGGGTTCAGGGGTCCAAAATCTAAAATATCGGTCTGATCGGCGTGCCGATTATTCCAACACGACCTGGGCGGTAAAAGTGACTTGTGAGATATGACGGAATCCAAATCGGATACCCGGTTTGAGCCCGGTGCTCAGAAGTGCATTCTTCAAATGCACTTAATTTAAAATTAAAGAAGTTAGGTTCAGGGGTCCAAAATCTAAAATATTGGTCTGATCGGCATGCTAATCGCTCCAACACGACCTGGGAGTTAAAAGTGGCTTGTGAGAGCTGACGGAATCTAAATTGGATACCCGGTTTGGGCTCAGCGCTCATAAGTGCATTCTCTAAATGCACTTAGTTTAAAATTTTAGAAGTCAGGTTCGGGAGTTCAAAATCAAAAATACCAGTCTGATCAGCATGCCGATCATTCCAACACGACCTTGGAGGTAAAAGTGACTTGTGAGAGTTAACGAAATATAAATATCTAAATTCTCGGTTTAAGTTCGGTATTAAAATTATCGATTTGATATTATATCTGATTCGAATTTATACAATCAAATAAAATATTTAATTTGTATTTTCTATAATTTCTCTATTTATTAATGCATAATTAATGTTATTATTTTTTCAATATAGGATCCTCCAGCAAGTGGACACGGAGGGGACGAGCAAGACGGGGAGGATGAGGACATGGAGGATGTAGAGGATATTTCTTGATTATTTTTTTGTTATAAAATTAATAATTGATGTTGTATTTCGTTTCTTGTATATCTTGGGTTTTCTATGTCATGGTTATATTTTATGTTATTTTAATTAAACAAGTTTATATATAAATTTTGTAGTTTTTTAAATGAAATAATAATCACCTTTTTCGACGGAATTGCCGATGGATTTCATTATGCGTCGGCAAATTACCGATGGAATTTTCGACGGAATAAATCCGTCGAAAACCTTCCGACGGAATCACCGACGGAATTTCCAACGAATATATTTTATCCGTCGGTAATATTCAGTCGAAATCATCGACGAATTATGTTATCCGTCGAAAACTATATGAACTTAAAATTTTTAAAAATAAATGTACCGACGGAATTTTCGACATATATTTTCTTCCGTCAAAATAATACCGACGAAATTTTTGACAGAATAATCAATCGAAAAAGTTTTTCAGACGGAATTTCTGACGGATTCTCATTCTGTCGGAATATTCTAACAATGAATCCCTGACGGACTATTTCCGTCGGAATTCCGTTGTATTTCCATCGGAATAATAATTTCCGATGGAAATAGTCCGTCGAAAATTGCACTTTTTCTTGAAGTGATTCTTCTGAATTGTACTGAGATTGAACCCTATGTTGAGTAAGTTCTTAACTCACATTTCCTTATGTACATAAGTCGTTTATCATTTTTCTTCCCATTTAAGGTAGTAGTGTATATGTATTGTAGACAATTTGATTCAGAATTAATACAAAAATATCTAAATATCCAGGATCTAGAGGTTGAAAAAGAACACGTGAAGTTTTTGCCACATGGCTGAGATATCGAGTTAGTGTCGATCGTTGAATATATGTATTTCCATTTACTTCTGTTGAGGTAAATGTTAATATTTTAACTACTCTGGTTTACATATAGGTTGAACAATATCTTTTTACTGATTAAAGAGTACAGAAGATAAGTTATGGCCCCTCGAAAGTTACACGTGCCTATCCAGGATATATTGTGAGTGGATACAGATTTCACACGAGGGATTATGAATGAAATAAGCCTACGATGAACAACGGCGTATGTGTTAAGGGAAGTGCATACAATGAAAATGAATTGGACTACTGTGGTATTCTTGAGGAAGTAATAGAATTGCAGTATCTGGGACATGACAATCATATATTCCTATTTAAGTGTCATTAGTTTGATCCTAATTCTACTCGACATGACACAACATATGAGATTGTCGATGTCAAACATAGGTCTAAACTTAATACATATGATCCATTCATTTTGGCAGCACAAGCCCAGCAAATGTATTATTCAAGCTATTCATCATCTAAGAATAAAGATTGGTGGGCAATTTCTAGGGTTAAAGCAAGATTTTTTTTCACTTATGAGTTGAATCTGAGTGAAACTGTCTCAGAGGATGTCAATGCCGAATATTTTTAATCAGACGAAGTTGGCACTGTAGGTTCCACACATCTTCATTTCGACGAATCTGATGAGCCACTATCATTACATACGGAAATGAAGTTAAAGAAGTCGATCCGATAGAGCTAAATGTTGATGTTATAGGGGAGTAGGAGTCCTCCAAAGATGAAGAGTCTGAATCTGATGAGGCTATTACGGATGACGAAGATGAGGCTGAGTTAGATATATCATCAGCATCTGAAGAGGAAATGGATAATATTTGATAATTTAGTAAGATATTTTTATATTTTTACATAATTTGTATTGACATTTGTAAATCTTATATACTTATGGATTAATATGTATTAATCTTATTGTTCTTAATAAAGAGATGGTCCGAGGAGGTCGTAGTGGGAGTGGGAGGAGACAGGGCAGTGAGGGGGGCTCTACTCCCTCCTCTTTGGCGTCTACTTCGGGGATGTATATTAGCGACTACACATAGTGACCAATCATAAAATGATCGCTATTTCAATCCGTTAGCGACCAATGTTGTGTTGGTGGCTGTAAGCCAAATCTTTAGCGACCAGTGAATTGTTTTGGTGGTGAATATAAATTTTCTACGACTATTTATAACTAGTCGCTAATGATTTGATCGCTATAGACCCATTTTTTGTAGTCTACTTATGATACTTAATTCTTACAGGTCCCAGTGCCCTCCCACCAGCTGTGCAGGGCACACCCCCACCCCCTCCCGTTACAGGTGTTTCTATTTAAATTTATAACATAATATTCTTTAATTCTATGTTTTACTTATGATATTTAATTCTTACCAGTCCCAATACCCTCCTACCAACTATGCAGGGCACACCCTCACCACCTCCCGATTCAGATATGTATATTTTAATTTCTAGCAAAATATTCATCGGTTATATGTTTTGCTTATGACATTTAATTCTTACAGGTCCTAGTGCCCTCCCACCAATTGTGCAGGGCACACCCCCACCACCTCCTGCTTCAGGTATGTATATTTTAATTTCTATTAAAATATTCTTTGATTATATGTTTTGCTTATGACATTTGATTCTTACAGGTCCTAGTGCCCTCCCACCAGTTGTGCAGGGCACACCCCCACCACCTCCCGCTATAGGTATGTCTATTTAAATTTCTAGCAAAATATTCTTTGATTAAATATTATGCTTATGACATTTGTTTCTTACAGGTCCCACTGTCCTCCCACCAGCTATGTAGGGCACACCCCCACCATCTGCCGCTACAGGTATGTCTATTTAAATTTATCATAAAATATTCATTGATTAAATGTTATGCTTATGACATTTAATTTTTACAGGTCCTAGTGCTCTCCCAGTAGCTGTGCAGGGTACACCCCCACCACCTCTCGCTACAGGTATGTCTATTTCAATTTCTATCCAAATATTCTTTGATTAAATATTATGCTTATGTCATTTAATTCTTACAGGCCCTAGTGCCCCTGTTGGCTCCTCCACCCAGTCGACAGAGGATGTCGATAGTCATCACGAGGGCGAGAGAGGTGGGGCCCATGATGGACGTCTGCCGTGCTAGATCTCTGGGTAAATTTATATGGTTATGAATTATATTCATTAGTTATCCTTCAACTGTGTAATGCTAACTATTTTAACATTTGTAATTGCAGTGATAAATTAGAACTTGTCATGGCTGTCCGTCATTCCATGAGACTAGTAATTGTGCATGTTCCCAGGCCGGCAATGTCTTTCATAGAATTTTTGATCTACGTCCGAGATTTATTATTCGACATGTTCACAGTATGTAATTTAATCATTTAATTAACGTCTTCCCAAACTCAATTTAGTACAGTATACTAACCCATATACCTTAATTTATTTACAGTGGGCTTATAAATTCACGAGTAGACAGGACGCGGCAAGAGCTTGTTCTGTCTGGGAGGGTATTGTGTAGACAAATTACCGAAAGACATTGCATGAGGCCGAGTAAGGGCTTAGAGAAAAACTGGTGGGAGTCAAGATTGAAAACTGTGGAAGGAGCATCGCCCTCTTTGGATGAGAAAGGTGTATTGGGAAGCTGTTTGTGACAACTGGGCCGAGCCCAAGTGGATTGAAAAGTCCCAAAAAGTCACAGCAAACAAGGCGTCACAACCAGACTTAAATGTGCATACGAGTGGGTCCGTCTCTTTCACGACCCATAAACAAAAATTGGTAAGTAATGTTTCAATTTATATTCTTATATTTTATTCATATATATGACATATTTTTACTATGAATTATAAAACAGGTCATGGAGATGAATCGAGCTCCATCGTTCCTAGATATGTTCAACAGAACACACAAAAAGAAAGGGACATATCAGTTTGTTAGTGAGAGAGCCCACTCAATAGCGGTAAGTTTATATACATATGCAAGTTTTTCTTTTCATTTAAATATGATTGATTCATTTGAAATTTACAGGTTTTCTTTTTCAATATGTTGGAAACATATAGCAGACATGTGACGGAGAAGTACGGGGAGGGAGACGCGCAGCAGCCAAAGTTAGATCCGGCGGCATGGGTGGCAGCAGTTGACGTATCAAAGAAAGACCATCTATATGGTTTTGGCCAGAGCCTGGAGACTAGCACAGTGATATCATCGTGTGTGAGTTTAAGCGCTGCCCGGACCAGTAGCTGTAATGACCCAAGATCTGGATACCGGGAAGGCCCGATACCATTCGAATCCTGGCCCGCCGCCCATGAGCCGAGAGGGCTCGGAAGGGCTAAAAGGAATGTGGAGGCACAAAGAAATAGGAAATAAAGCAGGACAATTCAACAATTAAACGAAACAAATAACCAACTACTAAAACAGAGTCCAGTCCAACAGAAAGTACAGTCTAAAGCAGTAAAACGTACCACGTACCAAGTGAACACTCGGCCCGGTGAACTGGCAACTAAGAACCTCCGAGCAACCTCCTCGAACCTGCTGTAGTTGCAGTTGTCTTTCCTTTCCGCTACCTCAGTTGTTCTCGGTTGGGGTTCCGCGGGATCCCTACTGAGCTAGTGATAGGAGGCTCACCCCTGCGTTTCAGGTGGTGCGGTTCTTCCTCGAGGTTCGAGGGCGTTGTGCGAAGGTTCTTAGTTGCCAGCTCGCTGGGCCGAGTGCTTACTCAGTATTGGGTACGCTTCTCTGCCTTAGACTGTACTTTTGTTGGACTGGACTCTACTGTAGTTATTTATTTATTTCTATTAATTGTTGAATTGTCCTACTTTATTTTCTATTTCTTTATACCTCCACATTCCTTTTAGCCCTTCCGAGCCCTCCGGCTCGGAGGCGGTGGGACAGGATTCGAATGGTATCGGGTTCTTCCCGATATCCGGATCTTGGGTCGTCACACCTAGGTCCCAGAAGCACATGCTACGGTTGCGAAAACACAAAGATGAAGCCCAAAAAGTTCCCTATCTTCTACTCTTCCTTTTCCACTTCATGCCTCCCCACCAGCTCCAAGGTCACCGGCATGCCAACAGGTCGACCTCGATGTGGTTGTCCTTCTCTAGGGAGATTTCGATCATCCCATCCTCCTCCACCTCCCATCGGAAGCACATGTTCTCCAGCAAGTTCCACCATGGGTACGATGATACCCCAGTGCACTTGCTCAGTGAGTCATCGTCTGATTCGTCGTCGGTGCAAAAGTGCAGACCCAGAAGCTCCAATCCCTCCAAGGCCTGACCTCAACCGTGGCCCGGTGACCGGCAACAACCCAGCGGGATATCAAGGCCTTCTTCCTCCTCTCCCTCGTACTCCTCATAGATGACCCCCAACGGTCCGCGACGGGTCAACTCAATGAAGTGGTGGTTGTCGAACCAGGACACTATGCAGAAAGCTTGGAACAGAGGCACATGGTGGGGAAGGCCAAAGGGGCTACTACTACTCTTTTTCTGAGTGGACCAGTTGGTGTTGCAACTTGGAAGGCCAAGTTTGTGGGTAGTTGAGCCAAGCGACGGAGGAGCCGAATTGGAGGAGAGTGACAAGGAGGAGGAGGAGGGTGGAGATGGCGATGGGGGAGAGGAGAAGGGAGAGCAGGTAGGGAGGAAGGTAGAGGAGACCGAGAACGTAGGAGGTAGCGACAATGGAGAAGAGGAGGTGGGTGGAAAAGGAGGTGACCGGTGTATATGTGGAGGCCTCTGCAACCAAGTAAGAGATAGTCTTCTCATGTGACATAGTGGTAGTGTTCGGTGTTGTTCTTGTTTCCATTGGGGGTGATGGAAGTGGAGTTAGGGATTTGGTATGTGGGAGGGAGGACAGAGGTGGATAGATGAAGGGATGGACAGTGACAATGTGGGAGCTGAGAGGGAAATGCTTCTGATTGAGAAAGAGGGAGAGATTACTGATAGAGGAGTTCACAATTTTAGTAGTGTTGTTGATCGCGATGCTACGGTTCACGACGAACGAGTCTAGTACCCACAGCTGCAGCTTCATTGCGAGGCCAACGTAGGCTTCGTCACATACGTCAATGTCCGCACCTCTCATATATAGATTGTCACATCCTAGCTCCCTTCGTCAGGGTGTAGACAAGCCTCGACCTGCTTGGTTCCCGGTAGAGCCCGAGGGAGGTGTGATTCTTGTTCTTGCTGGAGGAGGGGGTGCTGGCGGCGATGTTCCTGGTGCTGATGTTGTCCTGCTCCCTACAAAGCTGCTGAGTGAGGGAGTATGAGGGGATGGAGGCCGGGTGGAACGGCGATGCCGAGAGGTAAAATGTGGCGCCTTCTTCCTCTATCGATCGACTTATGTTTACTTCCCTCCCTCTCGATCTCCGCCTTCCGATGGCAATCCATAGAAAATAGATTAATGTATTAGATTGTACACATATCATTGTTAAGTGAATGATTAGTGATAGCTATAGAATAATTGTATATTTATCTATTTTTTCAAGAAAAATAATATGTTTCTCTGACTTTTATACAAATAACATTTTTGGATGCAGCATAAGAAACACCTAGTCACTGCTAGCGATGTTAATGATTCCATATCAAGCTTAGATGAAAGGGCCAAAAGTGCTGGTATAACAATCCTGTGTGAGATGGGCTTGGATCCTAGCATAGGTATTTTCCTGAAAGATCCTTTCATGATATTCTGTTTTCTTCAAGTAGTACAAGTCTTGGTTTTTGCATTAGCAAAGAGAGGAAAAATAAAACAAATTCAACATCAGGGAAGTCATATGGCAGCATATTACATATTTCATCTCTCACTTTGAAGCTGTGGTTATACTTTCTATTTTTTATTTTTTCTAGATTTTCACAGTTGTTAGTAGTTGTGCTAGACATTTTTGCACCTTGCACATATGTTAGAGATTTTCCTGGCATTGATGAGTCACCAAGGAATTATGTTGAATTTATCTTCTTGCCATGCTTAGTGATTAAGTTTTGTAGGCCTCGGTGAATGAATATCCGTGGGTTTTCAGAATAAATCTTCTTTTTCTTGATTCTGCCCTCTTTTATACTTGTCATGTCACCTGTATAATGAGTAGCTGATCCACATCATATTACTTGAATAGACTGGAGTGTGCAAGCAACTGTTAGTTGGCTTCTAGCAGAATGCCTCGATGGCGAAAGCATATCTGTCATTGCAGAATAAGATGTTCATACATTGTCCAGAAAGGATGCAGTGGGCTTACCGGACTCTATTGTCAGCATTGTAAACAATTGTTTAATGGAGGCCCCAAGGTATGGTTTAGTGGGACCAACAAAAGCACTTGGAAGTGTCGAGGTCCTTGAAGCTATCAGCAGATGCAACTCTGTTGGGGGACCCAAAAGTCGATATTGGGTCCTTGACCCAGTGGACAGCACTGTAGGCTTTGTTCGTGGGAATCAATATGCTGTAGCACTTGCTTTGATAGAGGATGGGGAAGTCAGCCTTGGTGTATTGGGATGTCCTAACTAGTGTTATCAGAACCGGATCGGATCGGCCGGTCGAACCGGTTCGACCGTGAACCGGTGTAGGAATCGGTCCGATTGGACTCGATCCGGTCTAATGTTAAAGAACCGTACGAACTACGGTTCGATCGGTGAACCGGTTCGACCCAATTCACCCTTCAAAAAAAATATAAAAATATTTAAATATTCAAAATGATATGTATGTGTGAACAAAAATATCTTATTATTATTGATTTATTGTTATTTATCATTTTATTTTAGATATATTTGAAGTTTAAATGTTTAAAGGAGTATAAATGCCAATTGTGAAGAGTGAACACCAATGAAATATTACAAAATTTTAAAGTCAATTTATTTAACCATGTTATTGTTATTTTCTTATTTTTATAGTTAGTAGTTACATAATCAGGACTAATAATTATACATGTATGTTTATTTATTTTGATCATTATATCTTATTTCTTATTGTCTTAGATTATAGAATCGGGTCGGACCATATATCAATATTATAATGACATCACGGTTCAAACCGGTTCGATTGACCTGAATCAGCTCATTGTCCGGTTCAGGCACCGGTTCGGTTATGATAACATTGGTCCTAACTATCCCATGAAGAGGGAATGGCTTGATTATCACCATCGCTACTATAGAATCATGACTAAACTGTCTCCTCCCTCTTT
Source organism: Amorphophallus konjac (assembly GCA_022559845.1). Lineage (NCBI taxonomy): Eukaryota > Viridiplantae > Streptophyta > Magnoliopsida > Alismatales > Araceae > Amorphophallus > Amorphophallus konjac. Next base: position 111,085,497 of record CM040121.1, read on the forward strand.
GGGGTCTTGGCACAAAGGATGTGTGATGTATGCACAGAAAGGTACTGGTGAAGCTTGGATGCAGCCTCTGGTCCATGACCATGGGAACCTGAATTTGTCAAACACAACAAGACTAATCCAGGTTTTAACTATTGATGACCCAGCATTAGCAACCTTTTGTGAACTAGTCAAGAAAGTAAATTCAAGCCACTCCTTCATAGCTGGGTTGGCACATAGTGTTGGACTAAGGTGAGTTCATTTTGGAAGATCGTTATTCATTGAGAAAATTGATGGATGTTATCCATTCTGAATTGATTGCACTAAACCATGTGCTTTATGAAATACAAATAATAGGAAATAGACTGCAAACTAGTGCCGGATCATGCTACTTTGTAAAACAAACAGATAGGAAGTAGTGATTCCTATGCAATTAATGTTGACGAAACTAGTGTAAAAAAATCAAGTCATGTGCATTGAATTGAACTAAAATGTTGTTCATCCGATGTGGGGTTGTCAGTGGTGGTTGGTTTGACCTTCCCTTTTTGTCTTATCTACAATTCAGAAAGTAGCCCTTGCATGTTTACAGCGTGGTGAAATATGCTGCAATTGCTCGGGGTGATGCAGAGATATTCATGAAGTTTGCTTCAGCAGGGTACAAAGAGAAGATATGGGACCATGCGGTTGGGGTTCTCATCATACAAGAGGTTGGTGGAGTAGTTACAGATGCTGGAGGGTGGCCTTTGGATTTTTCAAAAGGAATGTTTCTTGAGGGTCTTGATCGAGGCATAATCGCTTGTTCTGGAGGATCACTGCATGCAATGATCATTGATGCAGTGGATGCTAGCAGGGATTCATCAGAGCTACGAGGAACATCTTGATATATCCATAATGTCTAGTGAGTGCAAGCATCATGATCTGTTAGAAGATATAATTGCATATTTTTTACAATTCATTGTACCTTTGATTTATTTTCTTTATTTTGGTTTGACCATTTTGTTGATCTATCCTTTCATATGCCACAAGGTGCATTGCAGACTAGCACACCAAGTGTTGGTCCCGGGGTAGGCGAGTGGACAAGAAGGGGGGTTGAATTGTCCCCCACGCGATATGGTAATTTTAAAACTTACTAAGCAGAATTAATAAGTTTAATGAGATTGATAAAAATAAATTAAGCAAGGGTAAACAAGTTCTCTCAATCTCACCGCACTCACACGATCATCTTAACAGATTAAGCAAGGAACACACAATCACACAATACAAACCATAAGACATAAGGGGTTTTAAGGTGGTTCGGGACCATGACGGGCTCCCTACGTCCACCCCTTACCAAACCGATAAGGCTTCACTCGGGGATAAATCCCCAACATGGAGGCGACGCTCCAACAACACACGGGGATAAATCCCTACGAGGAGAAATCTCCTCACGCTGTAGACACAGCACCAACGGGGATGAACCCCATACGCTTTGGATTGTAAGTCCAGCAACACACACACACACACACACACACACGCTACAAAAACCGCAGCACAATAAGCACAACCGTATGCAGAAGGTCCACACACACAAATATCTAGTTCATAAAAAATCAAGATGAATATTCAAAATATGCTCAACCCAAAATACAGACCATTAAACACATCACAAGGAACATATAGAAGATATAGAAAAGATCCCCCTTTGTTTTCAATGGCCGGAAGACGATGTTCTTTGAAGCTCAGGTCGGAGGGAAGACGGATGTAGTCGATGTGAACGTCCTCTTGCTCCTCTTGTCGATCTGCTCCTTTTCTTCTTCTTCCACGAACTCTAGAAACTCCTTGGAGTAGATGAAATCCACCTTGGCTTGAGCTCTTCCTTCCTTTCTCCATTTTCTTCACCTATAAGATAGAAACAATAAGCACATAAGGGTTTCTTTTTGTCAAATTCGTAGGTCACACATATGCATATATAGGAGAAACCAAAAGACCAATATAACCCTTCTATAATCCTCCAAAAGACCCCAAATAGGTCTACCATGAACCCAGGGGCAAAGGGGTAAAAGTTAAGCACAAATGGATTGGGTTTAGATGATTTTCAGATCCTCGTTTTTGGGTTTACGTTGCAATCGGTTGACCGAAAAATGGGGTCGGTCGACCAAAGTTCTGCAGAGCTGAAAACCACCAACTCTGGAAAGTTCGGTCGACCGAACTCTACAGACATGCCAATTTGTGCAGAGTTCAATCCCTTTGATCCTTAGTTGCCCAAATTACTTAGTGTGAACAAACCCCTTTGATCTTGGAGGGTTTATACTAAGAATCTTAACCTGCAAAACTATGAGAAAAATGATTAGAACTTTAGCTCAATAATCCAAATGATAAATGCATGAAGTACATACAAAACATTAAGAACGAGTAAAAGATAAGCATGAGAACCCTTTTAGCATCCTTCAATCTATTGACCAAAGATCAAACCAATTCACACATTAGATGGGCATCATGAAACCAATTTCACCAAGATTAATGTGAATGTTTTAAGCACATAATGACCCTCAAGAACCATAAAGTGTATACATGTAAGATCAAGCAAAAACAAGTTTTCCTCAACCATAAATTAAGAGCATTTAGCCAAGCATTTGACTAAAGAAAGAACACCATTCAACATGTAGTTCAAGTTCAAGTTGTAGTTCAAGTTCAAGTTGAGTCACCCCCCAAAACCATGATTATCATATTGGCATATGAAGCACACTATGTAAATTGACTAGAATTGCCAAGACCGAATGACCAAGAATCCATATAATGAGAAAGCATCAATAAAATCACATTTATCAAATTTCAAATAAGTAGATTGAGCATTTTTCAAGTCCAAAAATCTCATGTGGAAAATGCATGAAAATACTCAACCAAGACTTTGAAAACCTATTTGATGAAATCCATGAAATACCCATTCACAGAAGAACTGAAAGAGAAAACCAGCAGAAGTCGACTCTTGCTTCATTAGGAGTCGACTCTTGCTTCATCAGGAGTGACTTTTTCTAGAACGGAAGTTGACTTTGCTTGCCTTACCAGATTTGAGAATTCCATGGCTGTACCAATGTTTCTAGAAAAATATAGACATGGTTTACCACCTATTTTGAATTCTTGACAATAAGATTACTCATTGACGCATTCCTTTGAGTTCCAAGTGTAAACAATTGATTTTGATCCTGCAAGCCCAGATAGTCAAGGCATGAGCTTCTTGATCAACTAGCATTCATTTGACTTCCTAATGTGAACAATGAAGTCATCCTTCAACTTATCAAACAAGATGCAAACATCTTGCTCAATGAAATACACACACAAACATAATCATTTTGTTATTATTAAAACCAAACACCAAACATCAACTAGGGGATGCAACAATCTCCCCCTTTTTGATGATGACAAAACAATGTGTGCGAGTGTTCCAAAAGATAGAGTAGAAGCAGTTCAATGAATGTTATGAGAATGAAAGATAAGGCATTTAATCACATTCTCTCCCAAAACTACTCTCTCTCATTAAGCATAAGACATTGAGCACAAAAAACATTGAGCACGCAAATCAACATTCTCCCCTTTTTGTCATCTACAAAAAGACAAGGGGGATATTTGACATGATATGAACATGTTAAGCCTGAAGATATGATACCAATTCGGATACAAATTGTTACTTAATTGTTGGCCCAAGGATATGATACCAAATGTTGTTCAAAAATTGGTCCCGAAGATATGGTGCCCATGTTGGAAGATATATGCCACATGAAGTGTGCAAGATGATATCATGTATGAACTATATGCATGCTGAAAATGCCAAATATGCAAGAGTGCAAACCATGAGTTTCATCTTTCAAATGCTAAGAATATGCACTATGTGAATGCTAAGAATGCAAGACATGTAGGAATGCACATTGTGACTTCTATCCTTCAAATGTGAGATTTATGCTTAGAATTAGATCAAAAGGGGAATGCATGAGCATGCAAGCACACAAGCACAACCATCATGCATGCAAATCATACTACTAGTAACTCCCCCTAAGTGAGGCACGAGTTAAGAATGGAGCAAGTGATTCATTATCAAAATGTAAGACATGAAACATAACTAAGTGAGTTTTGCATACATAACTCGAAGTACTACATATACCATGAATGTAGGCAAATTCATAGTATACACTCATCACAAAGATACACATATGTGAAAAGTGATGTAATGAATAATGAGCTCCAATATATATAGATATTCAGATTTTCTAAAGAACACTAGAAGGTAATCTCATCTCTACACTTTCACTTTAGATTCTCAACTTTCGGTAGCTTCGCACAACCCCGATTTTGTTTCTTTTAATGGACTTCACCATTCGGCGTGAGTTTCCTCATATGTCTCAATGGGGATTCCCGGAATTTTTGCTTCACCGTTCGGCGCGAGTTTATTCATTTATCTCAATGGGGATTCTCGCTACTTGGTTTGACATTCCACTTATTGAATTTTATGGGGTAGGTAATTTTTTCCTCACGATTACTCTTTAATGTCCATGTAGAGATTCAAGTTCCCTTTAAAGTGTTAGAAGGAATTTATCAAATCCTTATCAATGAAAGTCATTAAATTCATTATGTGCAAGAGTGTGTGGGTAAAATTTTATTTTGCATGTATAAAATAAATTTGTCAAGACACAGTTATGACTCCCCCAAAATGTATGCACGGTCAGAATCAAATCATCCCCCTTAGTGTATGACATATATCACATATGAATGAAATCACTGCATTGTTATTTAGGAAGGAGGTGAAGTCTTAGAAAAGTCAAGAAGTGGTTTCATAAACTATATACATACACGCATGCAAGGATTTATGGAAACATTCATGCAAGCACTCATGAATCATGATATGCAATGAGACTCATATTCACAATGCATGCCGAATATGTAAATGATATGCACAGATGCCAATATAATCGCTTCATGCGAATTTTCAATTTTTTAAGAATTCTAGAACATTCACGAAAGCATGAGACTATTAAATGCATGAGATGAATTTTTAATGAATCTTAAACTGAACCATGAGCATTTCATTTCAGATTTCATCATGAAGAGCCATTTTCTTTAGAGCCCAAAAGTTCAACCATGATCATTCAAAAATATTTTGGATTAGATATGAGCTTCAGTTTGAACATGATATGACTTATGTGTTTGAACACGCAAAATACAGTTTGGATGCGCATGATCAAGTTTCCAACAACTTTCAAGCAGAGTTTGATAATCAAGCAAGATAAGTGTTTGAACATCTATGATCAAGATGAATATTTTTGAACATGTCAAACAACTTATCACCGATTCAAAGCAACCACACAAAGTCATTTAAACAATTCCACATTTCAGAAATTTTACCTTCTTGATACATGAGAAATTTTCAGATTCAATTTGAAAGTAATTCTAATCAAGGGAAAATTGATTTCATTCAAAAGCATGTTTCCTCATAAGCCAAACAATTTAATTTCTGAATTTTGGTACAAGGCGGAGAACATTGATCCTAAGATCACATCACACATAGTGATAGCTTCCTGACAGACTTGATCTGTTATTTCACATATCACCATTTGATATACCAAATATTCATTCAATGAAAGCATGCATGGCTTATGAAGAGATGCAATTTAAACAAAACATGATATGAGAAACACAACAAAATATCATACCAAAATATCAAAACCATCAAGTTTGACAATTAGGGAATGGTCGGGGTTTTACCAAACGAGTGTGCCTTATTCCATTTTATTGGAACCCCTTTCAATTTTTATTTCCTCAAGGCACACCTGCATCAAAATCAACTCATTCAATAGATTTAGGTACCCAAGCTTTCTTGGGTCCCTTGGGTTAGTAGCATTCTTGCCAAACATATTCTTCGTCTTTCTCATTGCCTCCAAGTCATCATTTTCCATTATTATACAATCCTCAAGCACATGACCATAGTTGCCACAATAAAAACAATGAGGAGCAGTTTTAGCAAAAGACTTCCTTTTAGGAGCATAAGAGTTTTCAAAAATATTCCATCTCCTATTTTCAAAAGATCTAGATTTAACAAAATTAAACCTAACATTCATCCTAGAAGCATGAGAATCATGATTTTTAAAAACCAACACTCTTTTATCACATGACCATACTTCCCACAATAAAAACAACAAGAAGATGTGGATTTGCGGAATAATTTTTCATTATGAGCATGAATTTTTCCATTGAACTTTCCTTTGTTAGATGTAAACCTTTGAGCACGAAAAGTATGTTTGTCACTGAATTTTCTTTGAAAATTTGATTTGACTTTCATGGTATGAAAATCATCATTTTGTTTCACAAAATAATTATCCATTACATGGCCAAGTTTGTGACAATAGAAGCAAAAGACTTTTCTTTGTTCTTTGAAATGAGATTTATTTTTACATGTATGTTGGTCATCTTTCTTCATGGCATCACAATCATTCATGACATGGCCAAACATCCCATAATAAAAGCATTCAACATTCGATTTCATTTTTCACCCACCTTGAACTTTTTGAAATCTATTTTGTATTGTGGACTTTGTGTTGAAAATTTTCTTTTTATTAAAACTATTTTCAAAAATTTTCTTTTGAGAAGTGGGAGGAGGAGTTTTGGAAGTGCTAGGAATGTCGGAAGCATGAACAAAAGAAGTTTTCAATTTATTCTCAAAAGATATTTTATTCATAGCATTGTATCCAAGACCCTCCTTCTGAACATTCATCTTTATGCCAAGCATTTTGTCCAAAGTTTCTTTTCCTTAACAAATCTTGACAAATAATTCTTCAAAACATTTATCTCATTATCACATACAAGGATTTTATCACTAAGCAAACAATTATTTGATGTGAGTTTTTCATTTTCTTGCATGAGATTTTTATTTTTAACATTTATAGAGTTCAATTTTTCTATTAGTTTTTCAAGAATATTTTCAGTTTCAACAATCTTTGAACTGTTTGCAAGTAATCGTTCATTTTCAGATTTCAACAAAGTATTTTATTTTTCAAGTTTATCAAAACTTTTCAAACTACCTTCAAGTAAAGAAATCCGAATCAACATAGTACCATTTTCTTTTTAAGATCTTCATTTTCATCCATGCTCTTGCTATCAATTTCAGAATCAAACAATTTCTCAAACATTTTCTCATCATCAGAGAGAGAAGTTAATTTATTTCTTAAGCTTTCTTCAGATTTCTGAAGCATGAAAATTTTAGACATCAAAAGTTCATTTTGCTCACGCCATTCATGACAATCATTTTCAGAATCAAAAGCACTCTTAGTTTTTCTAGCCATTTCAAGGTCTTCAGTCATACAAGAGAGCTCATCTGAATATAACTCAACTTTGGATTCTAGATATTCATTTTGTTCTTCTAGATTTTTAATTTTTGACTCTAAAATTTTACAATTTTCACAAGAATGGTTAGCATGCACATTTTCACACGAAGGAGGAGTAATCACAGCATCTTCAATTTTCTTTGTCAATTTCTTATTTTCAGATTTGACCTTTTTATATCTATCTAACAGTTCCTCACAAAGATCCATTAACTCTTCAAAAGAAATTTCCTCACCTTCGGATTCTACCTCCAAGCTTTCTTTACTTTCTTCATCATTGGCCATTAAACTTGAACCGACTTGGGGATTTTTCATATTTATTTTATACATAGCCAGTTTATCCCACAAATCTCTGGCTGACCTGTAAGAAGAGATTTGAGAAAGAACATTAGAGTCTATACAATTCCTCATAAAATTCAAAGCCTTAAGATTCATACCATTTTTCTTTACATACTTTTCACTCCACTTAGTTTCATTTGATGGAAGTTTATGTGGACCATTACATATAACTTCCCAGATTTCACGCTCATTAAAGCCAAGATAAGCACACATTCTATTTCTCCAAAAAATGTAGTTACTACCATCATAACGAGAAAGAAGAGTAAAATTAGACATGTTGCACAATGAAACTCGCCGAGGGATCTCTCTATAGGTCGTGATACCTCAAGAAAATAGGGTTGTGGCTCTGATACCAATTGTTGGTCCCGGGGTAGGCGAGTGGACAAGAAGGGAGGTTGAATTGTCCCCACGCGATATGACAATTTTAAAACTTACTAAGCGGAATTAATAAGTTTAATGAGATTGATAGAAATAAACTAAGCAAGGGTAAACAAGTTCTCTCAATTTCACTGCACTCACACGATCATCTTAACAGATTAAGCAAGGAACACACAATCACACAATGCAAACCATAAGACACTACAAGAAAAATGGGAAATACCGACGTAATTTTTCGACGGTAATATATCTGTCGGAAAGACGTCGGAACTATTATAACTTTCCAACGGAAAATATTCTGTCACAAATCTGTCAGCAAATACGGACTGATTTCTGACCTATTATTTCGGGCAGAAATCTGTCTCTAAAAAAAGATAACTTTCAGACAATTTAAATTTCGTCAGAATTACGTTGGTAATTACCCACTGATTTTCGACAACAAAATTTCCGTCACTAATATTTACATATATTTATGTAATAATTATCAGAGATGAATAGAAATATGTGTGTAAATTCTGACTTGTTTTTGACTGAATAAGATTCCGTCGGAAACACATGGAATAGCTTATGTTTAACCGTAATACGTATATGTAATAAACAATAAATATAAATATAAATATATCAATAGTTTAGCTGGATAATATTCAAATTCGAATCCGTATTAATTAGCAGATAATATTCTAAATCGTATTTATTATTTCGGATACGGATAATATTCGAATTTGAATCGGACCGAATAGGGATATTATAATATCCGTTCATAAACACCAGGTACAATGGCTTGGCGAGATACCAAAGCTATTGTTCGTGCTTTTAGACTAGGACAAACGAGGAAGGTTTACACATACAGGCTGGTCGATGCTGATTCTCCAGAAGAGAGAGATCATGATACTGGCTTCAGAAAAGAGCTTCTTTCAAAATTGTGGTTTGAATGGAGCGAGTATTCTAAAAAAATGGTGTCTCAGAGAATTCTAGTGCCAAAACTTTTCAATCAGACGAGGGTGACACTACAGAGTTGGTTGCTTCTAATCTTCGTCTGATCGAATCTGCCGAACCACTTCGGTTGTGTATAGAGGACGAAGTGGAAGAAGTCGATCCAACTGAGCTAAATGAAGCAATTGTTGGGCAGGAGGAGTCGTCTGAGAGAGGGATTCTTCTGCAACTGGTGATGGTGGAGGATGATCCAACGGATATCTGTTGATTTGTAATTGTAATTGTAAAAAATGACACATTTGAATTAATGTAATTGTAATTTCTTTTATTAATTGAGCTATATGTTGTGTGGATTTTATCGGGGGATTTGTGTTTTATGTTGAATTGTGTAGGTTGTGTATATAATTGTAGTTTTACATGGTGATAAATAGATAACATAAGTAAAAGATATGTTTTGAAGCGAAACAAAGGCGATGGCTGGCGAGCGATAAGGGTGACAAATAGATGTTGTGAGTGACAAATAGCCGTTAGCAGTGACAAATAACTCTGTAACGGTAACAAATATCTCATGGCAGTGAAACTTGAAGAAACTCAAGTTTGTTTGAAGGGTTTAACCGTGTATGGATTTCTTAACTCCACCAACATGGATCTGAAACTTTCCTAGTCATCAAACGACACTGATTAAATGAAGCGAAACGTTTATATTATTTTTCTATCATTTTTCATAATTATGTGGTTTTATACTATTGTTATAGTGTTACATTTATTAATTATCAATTTTATATTTTTATCAATTTTATAATTAATTTATTATTATACTGGTACATTTATTAATTATCATTTTTTATGATTTTTATCATTTTCATAATTATTTTACTATTATTATGTTGTTACATTTATTAATTATCATTTTTATATTTTTTATCATTTTCAGTTATTTCATTATTCTTTTACTGTTACATTTATTAATTATCATTTTCAACTTTTTTTTATCATTTTCACAATTATTTAACTATTATTATGATGTTACATTTATTAATTATCATTTTATATGATTTTTATCTTTTTCATATTTATTTTATTATTATTATTTTATTATATTATATTTATAATTTTTAATTTGTATGATTTTTTGATATTTTTATTTATTTTATTAGAATTACAGTATTATATTTATTAATTATCACTGTTAGACAGAAAGAAGAACAAGTTTTGAAGTTTTGGAGCTAGTAAGTCAGATAAGCCAAAATCAAGCGCGACGGTTAACACCGCATAGTGGTGACAAATAGTCATCAGTGGTGAGAAATAGGTTTGAGGGCTGACAAATGTCTCCTAAGGGTAATAAAAAGATAACAGAAGTAAAATATATGTTTTGAAGCGAAACAAAGGCGACGGCTAGCGAGCGATAATGGTGACAAATAGATGTTATGAGTGACAAATAGCCGTTAGCATTGACAAATAACTCTGTAAAGGTGACAAATAGCTCAAAAAAAATGAGAAATACCGATGGTATTATCCTACTAAAAAATTTTTGTCAGAAATACGTCGGAATGATTCGACTTTCAAGGTTTGTTTGTTATTTTCTTGCCTATGTGATAAATTATTTTATTTATTGATTATCATTTTTTATGAATTTTTTATTATTATATTTCTTCCCTTTTGGGTTCAACTTCCGTATGTGAGAGCAACGAGTAAAATGAATGATAAGGGTGATGAATGCATATTATTAGTGACAAATAAGTTTATAGAGATAACAAATGCACATTAGTGGTGATAAATAGGTTGACAGGGGCGACAAATGCGCATGAGGGGTGACAAAAGGCTCTTAACGGTGAAAAAATGCACAAAGGCGATGGCTCCCAGGGGCAAATGCGACGGCTCCTGCATGCTAAGAGTGAAAGATGCCTATTAGTGATGACAAATAGATCAACAGGGGGGACAAATGCGCATGAAGGGTGACAAATGGATCCTAACGATGAACTATGAGCATGAAGATAAGCCCTACTAATATTAGAACCATCGACAAACTCTGCTACTTATAGGGGAAGAACTCCCCTTCATAAAGGTAACCCCTACCTTTGATGGATGGTATCCTTCATTTGACGGCAAACACATCACACAAAGATCAAGCATCCATCATGCAAAGAAAGGTTGCAGAAAAAGAAATTATATTGATAGGGGAAGAGGGTACAAGCGATTACTCGTCCTCTTTGGGACGAAACCTGTTAGGTTGGAGGCTCAACACCCCCTTGTTACAAAATAGGCGGTCCACCTTCGCCAAGGCGTCCTACCACCCTTGCAGGTACCCCTGCTTGTATTCCTCCGAAAAGTCACCCCCGCGGCTTTCCCCTGATGGCTGGTCCGGCACCGACAGGGCTTCCTTTAGGAAGCACAGTCTTTTGGCGGGAACCGGCTCTAACGAAGAATCTGACTTCTCAGACGACGACATCTTCATGAGATTGTCTTTGACCTCCAAAGGAACTCAGGATGTCCTTAGGGTTCCCCACGGAGTCTCTATTTATAGGAAGGAGACGAAACCTCCAGAGGGTAAAAGAGTCTTCGTGCCTCCCCAACTTTGTGGAAATCGAAGCGACGGCACCGCGAAGATCGTTCCATCTCTCCCAACTTTTCTGACTCTCGGTCCTTCCTTTTTGTCGGTCATGAGATCGCTTGGACCGAGGTTCCTTTCGTTCAGATACATCAGCCGCATAGTAGACGAGAGGTCGGAGAGAGATACTACAACGGCTAACACCGCATAGTGGTGATAAATAGTCATCAGTGGTGATAAATAGGCTTCAAGGCTGACAAATATCTCGTAAGGGTGATAAATCGATAACAGAAGTCACAATATGTGATGAAACGAAACAAAGGCGACGCCTAGCGAGCAATAAGGGTGACAAATAGCTCGTTATGAGTGACAAATAGCCATTAGAAGTGACAAATAGCTCTGTAACGGTGACAAATAGCTCATGGCAGTGAAACTTGAAGAAACTCAAGTTCATTTGAAGGATTTAACCGTGTCTCAGTGATCCTAACTCTACCAACACAAATCTGAAGCTTTCCTAATCATCAAATGACACTGATTAAACTCGACCTGCCTTTCATATGTTTATACCTAAAATTGTACATATGCTCAGACCTAAAATTACACATATGCTCAGACCTTAGTGTGCGCTCATGCACATATGCTCAGACCTTAGTGTGCAACAGTGACAATGTGCACCGACCTTTACATGCAGCATTTTGTTCATGTGCACTGACCTGAAATGCAACACTGAATATGTGCACCGACCTTATGTGCTTACATGCAGACATGCACTGACCTCCATATACGACATGCATGAACATGCACCGACCTGCATATGCAATACTATGAGCATGCACCGACCTTCATATGCAGCACTATGAATATGCATCGACCTTCATATGCAACATGTATGAACATGCACTGACCTTCAAATGCAGCATGTATGAACATGCACCGACCGTAGTGAGAAACACATACACACTAGCATGAGAGACTATAAGATACTAACAGTGTTGCCATAATGAAAAGTAGATTCAAAGTATCACAATTTTCCAATATCCAAAAGCTGAAGACAAAATGTATTGTTGCCAATCATCAAAACTTAATTAGAAATTAAATTCAGAGAATCAAGTTAAAGGAGACACAACATGAGACACACAGTATCCCACACAATCTCCCCACAACATCCATCTTCGGATAGGTGGTGCCATCTCCTCATCTTCCAGTTGGTCTAAAATAGCCTCCTCAATGTCGTTGAACATTTCATCATCCTCCATTACAAATTCCATTACAATCCGATCAAAGTCTACACATCACACAAAGCACGTCCATCACCAAGACATCGAAGATGAAAAAATCAAGTCATTGTCAACGAGTAAAATGTCCAGTACATTATTTCCCTATGCATACCAAGCATAGTAGACTTCCTTACCTATAACAACAGTAATAAGAAAGCAACTAATATGAAGAAGAGCAACACTACTAGAGTATATAATAAAACAACAACAATACAGAGCACATTTGACATTTGTGTAGTCTGTTGGGGTAGTGCCAAGTTCCTTGAATCATAGTCATGCCCGGGACTTGCATGATATGTAGGCATGGGCATTTCCTGTAGTTGAGGATGATCAACATACGTATTCCTTCTGTTGCCAACCCTATTTATAGCAACATGTGCTTCCTCTACCGAGTGAAAACACTTATAACGAGCTCCAGAGTATCCATTCACTTGGACAAAGCATTCGGGTCAACTATAATATACACCGGGTTCGCGACTAACCCACGCTACATAGCATTTATACCTTCCCATTTTCTGAACCTCAATTCTCTACATGTAAGGTGTTATAAAAGACAATAGGTATGACAGACATAATAATAGCAGCAAATTTAATATGAAGTCCAATCCATAAGAGCAAGTTTGTAGATCAGAAAGCATGTAGGTTTAAGGTTACACTGCATGAAGCATGATATAGTGGGGTAGGGGATTTAAGTCTGCTAGTTCAAGTGCATGAACAAGGTTTATGTCATATGAATTAACACCCAATCAACCCTAAGCAATAGTATGCCTTAATGTGGTGAAATAAAATTTGAACATATTTGCATACTTTCCTGGCAAGTAATAACAATATGGAAGTCCATTTTCGTGTGCTCTTATCAAAGCAAGGTAGATGTTAAGCCCAATACAGTGTACATAGCATACACAAAGAGGTCCAACAAAAAATAATACTTGTGCAGAGGTTAAGAACAAAATAACTACTGCATCCGTTTAATATGAAACTACCCAGAGCATATCATATACGAACATATGAAAGGCCTGTAAAATGCATAAACATGGAAGAGGATTAAAAAAAAGGAAGAGGGCATCTACAGCAGGAACTAGTGACGACAAGGGACCGAGGACGACGCAGAGGAGACGGACTCTTCTGCTAGGGAAGCCACCGCTACGCGCACTGATGAAGGGGATGACATTGCAGAGGAGCCTTAAGAACTTAAAATAGAAGAGTGGGTGTCAATGTAGGGTCACGAGTGGGATCAGTGTGTCGATTTAACACATCGCTACAATGGAGGTGGTAACACAGCCCCTCAGGAGTAGAAAAAAGGGGAACGTCGGGAACCCTAGTCGAACGATCATCGCTCGATCAGAGCATATTGCAAAGGTGATTGGACAAGAGAGGGTGTAGGCAAATACACTGGATAAGGGTGAAAAATACCTATCAGTGGCGACAACTAGATCTGCAGAGTAGACAAATATACTGGTAAGGGTGAAAAATAGATCTTAGAGCTAACCAATGAAAAGCAGAAAGAGCTGAAAGGAGGAGTCAAGTTCACAAGAGGACAAAAATATGAACAGTGTATCAAGAGTTTATAAAGCAATCAGAAGAAGAATGAAGGGACTTGGTCAATGCCAAGACAGTCAATGTTGACTCGTCAAGGTCAACGCCAGTCAAAGAGGACTCCAGAAAGCTCAACTTTTTCTTGACTATAGTCATGAGGTCCCAGTCAAAGTCAAAGGTTAATGAATAGATTAGTCAGCTACAGTGATCTAGGTCAAAGACAAGCATCTAATGGAGAGAAAAGAAGGCAACGGCTGGTCATGTGGTAAGATATGAGTGATAAATATGCAGTAAGGGTGACAAATAGCCCGTATGACTGACAAATGGACGATAAGCATGTAAATTAGCCAGTAAGGCTGACAAATGGGCTGAAAGGGTGAATCATAGGCTCGGTGAGTCTGGCACATGCTCAACTCGAAGGCTAGGGGCCTAGACTTTGCACGTGATCCGAGGCTACCCTGTCAGAGATATATTCTCACTCATGGGACAAGGATATTTTCATATTTCAACATGATCATCTATTATTCACCCTTTGTCGCCTCTTTTACACCAGTAAGGCCTATTTTTCACCATTGGCCACCTATTTGTCACCCTTAAAGCGTAGCCAAAGCCCTTTTCATCCAGCGGGTGACTTGGGTTTTTCTTTTCAGCAGTCTGAACTGGAGTCGGCTCCACGGTCGACTCTAGTCGACACTTGTGCAAGTAAAGCCTTCATCTTTTCACACTTCAGCCTAGTTTCTTAACCAAACTTGAATCTGTCTTCAGAAAACTCATTGATATTCATGAATTAACATTATCAAGCACACACATTAACATCATTAAAACATATAAAACTTTGAAGATCAAAATGTATGACAAAAGAAATATCAATGAAGACAGGTATGCCACATTCTGAGGTTTGAAACGTGAAATATTTAAGATCTTGTATTTCCAAAGGTAATGAGGTCGGCCCCAAACCGTGCTCTAAACATATTGCAATCACCCTCATTAAATGTCCATGATGTCTCCCTCTTCCTTGATAATTTATCAACATATTTCAGTACATAAATGGCACAATTGAGGCTTCCATCTGCCTGTTGGAGACATTCATTGTCGAATACAAGATCCCATTTCTGAACTCCCTCGAATGTCCCATAGAGCTTCAGAGAGCCCCGTACAACTGCAGCCTGCAAATGAAATATTTAAAATTATTAAGGAATAATTAAAAGACATTATAAATATCTATGATTTCGGGTACATGGATAAGAAAAAGTACCCAATTTCTTATAGTGGCATCATGGATGGCCACGCCTCTCATGGAATTGTATGAGACAAAGTGGCGATTCTCAGTGTCAACAGCAAATAGAAGCTAGTGATTACTTGAGTGTAACACGAAGAATAAATATTTATTATTCTGCAGTTCTGATAATTCAACATTCTCGTAGGCGCACTCCAACAATTAGTTGGATTTTTCGTAGTTGGCCACTGTCTTGCCGTTTATGTGATTCACTAAAGTGGTGGGAAAACAAACCCTCTGATGAAAAGTGTCAGATTCATTGCATCGTGAGTGGAGGAGGTACATCATGGCTTCGATCACTTGTAAATTAACAATCACGATTCTATTAGCAGTAGAAACACAAGTTCTGGGTAAGGCGAGGCGTAAAATTTCACAATTAATGAAAGAAAGTACCGTATCATCTATCATATGGCTGTATAATAGATTAATGACATGACGTTTCAAAACAATCCCATTCTGTAATTGAAATATGGGGCCACTATATTGGATAAAAAATTTCATGGTAGTCAGAGTAAGGTGGATCAGGATAATTATAGAAACTACAAGAGGACAACTTGCTTAATATCGCCCGAGGCACAAGCATCAATGAATTCATTCACAATCGTGTTATCTATCGACTTCAACCGGCCTTTGCAGATCCAATCAGCACTCTGTATGAGCTTTCTGTAAGGGTCGACTTCATCTCCCTTCTACATTTATGCCAATATACCAATCTTAGATTCTATACTGTAAGAAGTAGGAACAACGCAAACTCACCTTCTTCTTCTCCCGTCCGACAGTTTTCTTTGCAGGTGCCCGCTATTTCCTCACGGGCTTCTCATTCTGTTGATGAAGGGACTGAGAAAAGACACCTTGACGATGATCACCATGCCCATTGGTCGCCTCCATCTGAGCTTGGATATCGCCTTGAACATCCTCATCAGGGGCTGCCTTAGGTGGCACAGTATCATCTGTACTTTGTTGAAGGGGCCTTGGAGGTGGGACATCGGCGGCAATGTCCATTTCAAGGGTTTGACATATACTTTGCTCAACATTTTTAGCCCCTTGCACTTTTTTGACAGGGGCTGCCAGAGGTGGCATGACATCATCGATCACCTGTTCGACAGGCCTATGAGGTGCTACATCAGCGGCAATGTGAGCCCCTTGCACCCTAGTCAGAAAGAAGGCCCTCATTTCCTCAAGTAGCTGCTGCTGGATCTTCAATGTAGCGGCAATATCCTGTAGCACAAGCATGCATGGAGCTGATGAGGACGTCTCTTGAGCACTGGGTCGGGTCATCATCTGACCACCGTACACCGTGTCCCTTTCACTTGGCTGAACAAGGAGCCCTTCGATCACTTGCATTTCAAACCACATCACTTCGGTTATTCATTAATGTTGAATGACAAAGAAGAAGTTTTTAGTACTCATAATACCTGTTGGCCTCGCAGGGATCTAATGAAGAATTTTAATTTCCTATCTAGAAATGGCCCCCACCTAAATAGTCGGGGGAATGCCACCTGCCTTAGT
Source organism: Amorphophallus konjac (assembly GCA_022559845.1). Lineage (NCBI taxonomy): Eukaryota > Viridiplantae > Streptophyta > Magnoliopsida > Alismatales > Araceae > Amorphophallus > Amorphophallus konjac. The sequence goes on from CM040121.1 coordinate 111,102,615, forward strand.
GGCTGCCGCACCCGCGTGTGCTCAAAAAGCCAGACCTGTAATATGAAATATATCAAGTATTTTACAATGTAATAGAATTAATGATTGGCACATTAATTATTATACAATAAAAATAAAAAAATTACAGCAAGTGCGGCAGAACAATCAAATATAAATGTATGGGCCTGGTAGGCATCCCCAGCTCTTCTCTTAGCACGGTCAATTGTACCTGACCGCCGTTTCTGGACCGCCAACACTAATTGCTCAAACTTGTGCATCATTATCTGTTGCACGGTGGCTGCCCAATTGTAATATGAAACTCTGTCAATGTCATCTAAGCATGACAGCATTTGTTGTGGAGAATGCGTCAACCGTGGGCAAAGGAAAGTGGACAGTAAGAGTACAATCCACAATCGGACAGTGTCGGCCACATCCTGCTCTTCATCGGACCTAATGTGATGACCCGGATCCCGGATACCAGATATACCCGATAGGATAATCGAATACACCTGATACCACTTGGAACCCGAAAGGCCTCCCAAGAGGGGTAAAGCTCAGAAGGGAAAAAGGATTGTCGTGTAGTACATTGAATTGACAGATATAGCAGTAAGCAATTAAATTTCATTAGACCGGGTTGCTGAAATAGCAGAAATAAAATTACTTTTTAATTAACAGATTACAATTAACAATTATATACCCAGAGTCAAGTCCAAAGGAAATACAGCAAGTCTACCAAGTACAGTCGACAGAGAAGAAAGACGTACCAGAGAGTCGGGGGAAACCCGACGAAGGTACCAGCTGGCCATAACCACACGCTACGAGCACGCGCACCAGGAACCACATGGAAGCAGAACGAACAACGTCACCCCACCTGAAAAGCAGGGGTGAGCCTCGTGTCACTGGCTTAGTAGGGGTCACGCGGATCCCCACTGAAAAACACGCAGTAACACGCTAAAACTGCAAGTAAACAACAGCAGTAGCCAAATAGGAAAGCTACACTAGAAAGCTGTAAAGGAACAGATGGGTAGCAGGAGTAGGGAGCAAGCTGAGGAAGAGGGGGAAGAACTCGTGCCAAACAACGGCTACCGAACTAACCTCGGCACCCCAAATTACTCCAAGCAACAGCAGGAAGGCGACTCAGAGCTGACGCAGTCAGCAGTTTCCGATCTACTGACAAAATGCCAGGCCTAAAGCAAAGACCTGTGAGGACAACAAAGAAGCCTAGGAAAACCTAGACCAACAACTGACAACATGACCAGAACGTCGTCCACACTGCCCCATGCACGACCAGAACGTCGCGGAGGCGACAGAACACTGACCTCGAGTACAGCTACGGAAAGGTGAACCCGGGAAGGTCACGACGCACAGAAACGCCGAGAGTCACGTGTCACGTGACAGGAGTGCCTCTCCACAGCCAGCTGCGTCCACTGACGTCTTATGCTACACCACACGTACTGAGCCTAACAACGCCTAACCAAACAGGCGGAGACTCCAGTACACACTGACCGGACCCAAACCAGAACAGCAACCGAATTCGAGTAACTAGTCAGGGGAACGCCCATCGGCGTCTCGTCCACAAGCCCCTAACCACGTGTGCACACACTGGCTCTCGCCAAAGCTAGGCCCTTAGCTAGTATTCTCCCCCCGTAGGACGCTACGATAACCGAGCCGGGAGCCCACGGAACTAGCTTAGGAACCGTTTAACGGGAACACCCCTCCCACCACTCCCGAGGTGGGTCGACAATTGAAAGTCGAGGGTAACAGAAAGTGGAGGCTCACGAACATAGACCCAAAACACAAGTGCCAAAGTACATACAGGTTAAACAGAGACTGTCACCCGTACTTCCAAGCACCAATCGCAGTACAGACAACTATCGACCGACTCAGGACAAGGCAACTAGACCTACCAGTGCAACGATCCTTGAGTCAAACGACTCAAAGGCAAGATCGTCACGAACGGCAAAACAAGCCGCCAATCGGTCTAAAACCTAAGCCAGAAAAAAAAAGACACACTCCGTAAGAACACAACGCACGGAGACCTGAGGGAACACCGAGAACACTCAGCACACCTAGACACACAGATCGAGGTAAGATGACACCTCGAGGCATCCAAAACCAATGTCTCGGACTGGACGGAACTGTCGAGACACACAAGGCCACCTGTCAACCCCTGGGTAACCCCCGGTTGACCGGAGCCAGACAACACCGAGACAAACAATCGACGCACCGACATACACACAGCATGCACAAGCACTCTTGGCTATCCCATCATGGTTACCGCCCGCATAGGACGTCAACAGACACCCACGAGTCATGGGCAAACCACGAGATCAAGCCAAGACAAGCAGAAACTGAAGCGGCAATAATAACACTCTGGCAGAACGGACCGTCATTCAACCGCTAGGCAGACCTGGCAGTCAAGGAACAGCCGCCATGCAACCAGAGGCAAGGGCATTGGCAGTTCTAGATTACGTCGTTAGGGAACTATCGCAGTCAGGGAAAAGACCGCACCCAGTCACCTAACCCGACCGATCTAGAAGACCACTGCCACACAAACACAGCCCTAGAACACAAACCTACGACCGACCAACACATAGGCGAACACCGAACAGCCTAACGGCCATCACAGCCACAACAGGACTGTAACGCACCACCACAGGCGCGTTACACGAGTCTAACGCACCAGGACAGGTGCGTCAGAGCCAACAGGCCCACAACCAGAACACAAACCACGTAACGCACCAGGCCAGGCGCGTTACAGCAGCCCAACGCACCAGGATAGGTGCGTTTGGGCCAACAGGCCCAAGCCTAAAAATTGGTCGAACAGTAGGTAACGGTCCAGCACGGACGCGTTACAGCACCCTGGCGCATGGGGGCAAGGCCGTTAGAGCCAACCGACACAGCCACCCAACTCGGCAAAACAGCGTGTAACGGCCTAGGACAGGCGCGTTACAAGGCTGTGACGCACAGGGGAACGACCCCTACACGAACTGACTGACACGGTCAAATCTGGTCAAACAGCATGTAACGGCCCAAGGAAGGCGTGTTACAGGGCTGTGACGCATGAGGACTGGGCCGTCAGGGCAACCGGCTGACCAGAACCTCAAGAAAATGAAATGGCTATGACGCACCTACCTGGATGCGTCAGAGGGCTGTGACGCACCAATGATGGACCGTCACACTCCCACAGCCTCACAAAAATTGAAACGCCCAGAGCCTGTGGCGATATATCATAGGGCCGTCAGAGACTGTGACGGTCTCTGAAATGACCGCTACACCGGCCACGGCGAGAAAACAGTGGAAACGCCGAATCGGCCCGTTCCACACCCCATACACGCCGAAGCACAGAGGATACAAAGCTAAACGACGAAAAACAACGTCTGGAGGCTAAAAAGCCCACATGCACACGCTGAAACGCAAGAACGGGGTGATTCTGACGAATCGACCCAAAACGGGTCACCGAGGTTCCCGGACTCCTACCGGCCCCGAATGACAACCGATCGACAGGAAACGGACATGAATGGGATCCAGACATCCCAGCGGTCATTTTAACACTAACCACGCCACAAATGGTTGCCGTTTTTTGGCGAACCCTGAAAACTCCGAAAATGACGGTTTTCACTAAACCGGCCCGATCTCCCCCGATGTGCGGAACGAAGTGGCGGTCCATCTCCCTACCTCCACCGAAGAAACCGAGCACCGAAGCGACTAAACCACGTCGAAAACCACATCACGAACCGAACCGTTGGCTTTGAATCCACCGTTCGGGATCGCGCCCAAACCGCACCGATCCTCGCTCCATCACGCGCCTCAGCAGCTCCCTAGCGTCGTCACCTCGCCCACGGCCGCCTCCGTCTGCTGCCGGAGCCGAGAGGGTGAGAGAACGAGAGAGAACGGGAGAGAGAGACAGTGAGGGCGTGAGTGAGAAGAGAGAGAGGGGGGGTTATAAAAAAAAGAAATTAGAAAATTTTCTAATTTTTGAAATTCCGTAAAATGCGCCGGAAATGCACAAATTCAGAGAAATAAGCAAAAATAGTCGAAACGATCAGCTCGAAGAGTACATCGCAACTGCGGCATCCGCAAGTCGATGAATTGAGAAATAAACTCACCGCAGGGTTCCGTAACTAGTACGAGAGAAAAACTCACACGGATCGTAAAACTCAACTCGGGAGCTACAAAAGCGATCCGAAACTCTCCAAAAAGGATCCGAAAGACCTAATAGAAATCCGACAAAGATCCACTAAGGATCCAGCAAAGATCTGGGGCATTACATCCTCCCCTCCTTCAAGAAATTTCATCCTCGAAATTAAAGGACTAACAAGAAGGAAGAAACAGGGACGGACAACCCAACGGATGCGACCATGAAACAACACAAATTTTGAGAAACACAGCTCAGAGGGACACCGTCAGACCACCATCACAAGCACACGCTCTGGGCAGAGCACAACGCAAGTGAACACAAGTCCGACACCTCCGAAACAGGGCAACGTCATTCACGTCTCACCAGAATTGGAGACATGACTGCCATAACAACAGACAACCGACACCGAGTAACACAATGACAGCACGGCAAGCAGCAGCTTACACGAGAAGACACAGTCCTCTCAGCTGATAGCTCGACCACATCATCGGCTCTAGTGCCAACGACGGTAGGGAATACCTGACACACAAGACGCGAATGACGACAACACCACTGGACCACAAGCGCAATCAAGTCAGTCTTCATCAGACAACACATCTGACCGAGTCACAAGCTACTCTACCAGGAAAGAAGAGTACTGCAAGCTACTGACAAGACAATGGTCCAAGGCAGAAACACAAAATCATACGGAAACATCACTCACAAAACAACACAGCGGTGATACTCGCAGGATCCCGGCTCCGTATAGCACACAGAACCACGGAATACGGCTGCAAGCAGGGTCACATTAAGGCACAACGGTAGCTGATCACACGACTATAGAGAACAAGTCATGCATCGAGCAGCTTACCAAGGAAGACCCATAACAACGAGAAAACGACAAGGAACGCCACAATCTCGGGGAACACATCTTAAGAACCACCGACATGCCTTGAGAGCACAACACCCACGAGAAGAAACGCAGAGTAGAGGGTACTCAATCAGCAAAAATGCCGACAAATTCCCCAACACTCACAAAGACCAAAACCGATAGCAGAACAACTCCCGCAACAGCACGGCAACAGACAAAGTCAAGGCACAAGAAGCCAAGACGAAGTCACATCGAGAAGAAGAAAATCTCTCGATCGGCCAGAATCTAACAACAACGATCTTGGACCAGTGGGTTATCAGCCCACACGCTTCCGCTGCGCACTCAAGGGATGCACATAGGCAACGGAACAACCTCGGTAATCGCATCTCAGCATACACCAGGTGCCATCACAATCTATGAAGATCGCAAATAACACGCCACGAGTACTGATCCAGCGAATAACCGATCATAAGAGCCTAAGTGCAACAGGAGAAGAGCAGCAGCTTTAGCACAAGGCCTAAGAAAAAATGCTAATCTCAGCTTACCTCCACGTCCTGAAACGATAAATGAGCCCTCACAACACATCGGCCGCTGGACACGGCACGACAGAACACGGCACACGACAGCTCTCGACACAAGGATTAGGTCCAAAGCCAAGTAACCGTAAAATGAGGAACAGCTCTGGCTCAGAATAAAGCTGTCCACACTTAAGTATACACAGGACCAAGGCACCACTAAGACAGCGATGCCAAGGCAAATCTCAAAAAGACTCCACCAGACAGGATGAGAAGCATCAAGCTCAACAACGAAAGCTCACCAGGAAGGGAAAATCCTAGCTTGCTTGAGCAACTTCTCAATCACGGAATCTAGTCGAGCACTTCAACAGAAGCAGGACACATCAGGAGCTGAACAGACTCAAGTTGGGATGACCAAAACAACGTGGAAACGTGTACGGTCATCAGACCAAGGCCAAAGGTCAACAGCAACCTGAACAACTTACAAGAAAACCCTCGAATAACGTACCTCAGATTCAGGCCTTCCGACGAACACTGCTAAGTACGACATGATCGAGACAAACATCACAACGGAAAAGAGGCACCTCGTCACACCCTGACGAGAGCAAAATCACCGCGCACAATTCTAGAACAGCACACACAAGACAATACACGAAAAACCAAGCGACACTGAACCGCAAAATCGAAGCCAGTTGAAGATTGTACTGGACTTTAACGACTCTGGTAACTGTATATCTGAGATTCCCATGTACTTCACACGACAACGCTCTGATAACTCAGAAAAGAACTCCGAACATCTCAGAACACCGCTCTGATACCAACTGTGACGACCCGGATCCCGGATACCATATATACCCGATAGGATAATCGAATACACCTGATACCACTTGAAACCCGCGAGGCCTCCCAAGAGCGGTAAAGCTCCGAAGGGAAAAAGGATTGTCGTGTAGTACATTGAACTGACAGATATAGCAGTAAGCAATTAAATTTCATTAGACCGGGTTACTAAAATAGTAGAAATAAAATTACTTTTTAATTAGCAGATTACAATTAACAATTTTATACCCAGAGTCAAGTCCAAAGGAAAGACAGCAAGTCTACCAAGTACAATCGACAGAGAAGAAAGACGTACCAGAGAGTCGGGGGAAACCCGACGAAGGTACCAGCTGGCCACAACCACACGCTACGAGCACGCGCACCAGGAACCACACGGAAGTAGAAAGAACAACGTCACCCCACCTGAAAAGTACGGGTGAGTCTCGTGTCACTGGCTTAGTAGGTGTCACGTAGATCCCCACTGAAAAATACGTAGTAACACGCTAAAACTACAAGTAAATGACAACAGTAGCCAAACAGGAAAGCTACACTAGAAAGCGGTAAAGGAATAGATGGGTAACAGGAGTAGGGAGCAAGCTGAGGAAGAGGGGGAAGAACCCGTGCCAAACAACGGCTACCAATCTAACCTCGGCACCCCAAACAACTCCAAGCAACAGCAAGAAGGTGACTCAGAGCTGACGCAGTCAGGAGTTGCCGATCTGCCGATAAAACGCCAGGCCTAAAGCGAAGACCTGCGAGGACAACAAGGAAGCCTCGGAAAACCTAGACCAACAACCGACAACATGACCAAAACGTCGTGCACACTGCCCCACGCACGACCAGAACGTCGCGAGGCGACAGAACACTGACCTCGAGTACAGCAACAGAAAGGCGAACCCGGCAAGGTCACGATGCACAGAAATGCCGAGAGTCACGTGTCACGTGACGGGAGTGCCTCTCCACAGCCAGCTTCGTCCACTGACGTCTTATGCTTCACCAAACGTACCGAGCCTAACAACGCCTAACCAAACAGGCGGAGACTCCAGTACATGCTGACCGGACCCAAACCAGAACAGCAACCGAATTCGAGTAACTAGTCAGGGGAACGCCCGTCGGCGCCTCGTCCACAAGCCCCTAACCACGTGTGCACACACTGGCTCTCGCCTAAGCCAGGCCTCTTGCTAGTATTCTCTCCCCGTAGGATGCTATGGTAACCGAGCCGGGAGCCCACGGAACTAGCTTAGGAACCGTTTAACGGGAACACCCCTCCCACCACTCCTGAGGTGGGTCGACAACTGAAAGTCGAGGGTAACAGAAAGTGGAGGCTCATGAACACAGAGACCCAAAACACAAGTGCCGAAGTACAAATAGGTTAAACAGAGACTGTCACCCGTACTTCCAAGCACCAATGGCAGTACAGACAACTGCCGATCGACTCAGGACAAGGCAACTAGACCTACCAGCGCAACGATCCTTGAGTCGGACAACTCAAAGGCAAGATCGTCACGAACAGCGGAACAAGCCGCCAATCGGTCTAAAACCTAAGCCAGAAAAAAAAGACACACTTCGTAAGAACACAACGCACGGCGACCTGAGGGAACACCGAGAACCCTCAGCACACCTAGACACACAGACCAAGGTAAGATGACACCTCGAGGCATCCAAAACTAATGTTCCGGACTGGACGGAACTGCCGAGACACACAAGGCCACTTGTCAACCCCTGGGTAACCCCCGGTTGACCGGAGCCAGACAACACCGAGACAAACAATCGACGCACCGACATACACACAGCATGCACAAGCACTCCTGGCTGTCCCATCATGGTTATTGCCCTCATAGGACGTCAACAGACACCCAAGGGTCACGGGCAAACCACGAGATCAAGCCAAGACAAGCAGAAACTGAAGCGGCAATAATAACACTCTAGCAGAACGGACCGTCATTCAACCGCTAGGCAGACCCGACAGTCAAGGAACAGCCGCCACACAACCAGAGGCAAGGGCATCGGCAGTTCTAGATTGCGTCGTTAGGGAACTATCGCAGTCAGGGAAAAGACCGCACCCAGTCACCTAACCCGATCGATCCAGAAGACCACTGCCACACAAACACAGCCCTAGAACAAAAACCTACCACCGACCAACACATGGGCGAACACCGAACAGCCTAACGGCCATCACGGCCATAACAGGACTGTAACGCACCACCACAGGCGCGTTACACGAGCCTGACGCACCAGGACAAGTGCGTTAGAGCCAACAGGCCCACAACCAGAACACAAACCACGTAAAGCACCAGGCCAGGCGCGTTCCAGCAGCCCAACACACCAGGATAGGTGCGTCAGGGCCAATAGGCCCAAGCCGAAAAAATGGTCAAAGAGCAGGTAACGGTCCAGCATGGACGCGTTATAGCACCCTGGCGCATGGGGGCAAGGCCGTTAGAGCCAACCAACACAGCCACCCAACTCGGCCAAATAGCGTGTAACGGCCTAGGACAGGCGCGCTACAAGGCTGTGACGCACAGGGGAACGACCCCTACACGAACTGACTGACACGGTCAAATCCGGTCAAACAGCATGTAACGGCCCAAGGAAGGCGCGTTACAGGGCTGTGACGCATGAGGACTGGGCCGTCAGGGCAACCGGCTGACCAGAACCTCAAGAAAACGAAATGGCTGTAATGCACCTACCTGGATGCGTTAGAGGGCTGTGACGCACCAATGATGGACCGTCACACTCTCACAGCCTCACAAAAACTAAAACACCCAGAGCCTGTGGCGGTTAATCGTAGGGCCGTCAGAGACTGTGACGGTCTCTGAAACGACCGCTACACCGACCACGGCGGGAAAACAGTGGAAATGCCGAATCGGCCCGTTCTACACCCCAAACACGCCGAAGCATAGGGGATACAAAGCTAAACGATGAAAAACAACGTCTGGAGGCTAAAAAGCCCACATGCACGCGCTGAAACGCAAGAACGGGGCGATTCTGACGAATCGACCCAAAACGGGTCACCGAGGTTCGCAGACTCCTATCGGCCCCGAATGACAACCGATCGACACGAAACTGACGTGAATGGGATCCAGACATCCCAGCGGTCATTTTAACACTAACCACGCCGCAAATGGTTGCCGTTTTCCTGCGATCCCTGAAAACTCCGAAAATGACAGTTTTCACTAAACCGGCCCGATCTCCCCCGATCGAGCACCAAACTACGCACAAAAGTAGGGAAAATGTGCGGAACAAAATGGCGGTCCATCTCCCTACCTCCACCGAAGAAATCGAGCACCGAAGCGACTAAACCACGTCGAAAACCACATCGCGAACCGAACCGTCGGCTTTGAATCCACCATTCCGGTTCGCGCCCAAACCACACCGATCCTCGCTCCATCACCCGCCTCAGCAGCTCCCCAGCGTCGTCACCTCGCCCACGGCTGCCTCCGTCCGCAGCCGGAGCTGAGAGGGTGAGAGAACGAGAGAGAACGGGAGAGAGAGAGTGAGGGCGTGAGTGAGAAGAGAGAGAGGGGGGGTTATAAAAAAAAGAAATTAGAAAATTTTCTAATTTCCGAAATTCCGTAAAATGCGCCAGAAATGCACAAATTCTTAAAAATATGTAAAAATAGTCGAAACGATCAACTCGAAGAGTACATCGCAACTACGGCATCCGCGAGTCGATGAATTGAGAAATAAACTCACCGCAGGGTTCCGTAACTAGTATGAGAGAAAAATCCACACGGATCGTAAAACTCAACTCGGGAGCTACAAAAGCAATCCGAAACTCTCCAAAAAGGATCCGAAATACCTAATAGAGATCCGACAAAGATCCACTAAGGATCCAACAAAGATCCGGGGCATTACACCTAACAATTTGCTGGATAAGAGAGGACACTTTCTTCCGGTCTAATGTTGCTGCAAATCCAAATCGATGCTGCAACTTCGACTTCTGTTTCGCGGATCCATAATGTTGAACCGGCTGACCGGGGCAAGGTAATCCTAAAATTATGCCCACATCTTCCACACTGAATGTGACCTCCTTACTACCCATACGGAAGTAAGTTTCTCCACTATGGGCGCAAATAATCTCCTCCAATAGTGTCATGGTGAAGGTGACGGGAGAAGCATTGTCAACATATGGACCAAAGGGTGTGGTCCTCATCAATGACTTGTGGCATTCCCGAAATGCCATCTGATCCCTATCCTTCATGTAAATGTCCATAGAACACCGGGCGGAGATGACCTTTGTGTTCACTAGATTCAAAAAAATGTGTAAACAAGAAATTCAATTAATTGATTGATCAAGAAATATAAAAAATATTAAGAGTAAGACAAGGGTGACAAATGTATAGACAAGGGAGTTTAGGTGTGGAAAATAGGTGCTTAAGGGTGACAAATATATGAAATTCGGAGACAGGTAGGTCTAAATCTGACACAAATAGGTAGATATAAGCGTGACAAATAAATAGGTCGATAAGGGGGACAAATAGCTATGTAAGGGTGATAAGGAACCACACTACCTTTAACTTGTCGTCCTGAAGTGGAGGCCTTAGAAACTCTAGGTATGTGAAACGTTTCTTCTTCGGCCGTAGGAACCGGTACAATTTCCTGAGATGCAGGTGGGACATTCAGTTTACGGTAGACGGAGCATTGCATGGGTGTCTCCTTCGGCTCCATGGCTGTCAGTGATGAAAGAGAGCTCGTAATTCAGGAGTGCTCGAACAGCAAATGATGGAGAGGTCGCAAATGGCACCACGAGGAAGACGAGATGCTGAGCAGGATGTAGAAACGAACCGGCTTCTGGTAGGTTGCGTAAGAGCCAAGACATGGCGGGAAGAATAAATAAGTAATTGGGGATTTTTAATTTCGAGGATCTAGTTCGACGTCATCATTTCTGTTGATGTGGCCTGCGGCATTGGATCGGCGGCAATACACGAACAACACCCACGCGTGGCCGACGTGTCCCATTTTCCACGTGGACCAATTGGAGCTTAAGGGAGACAAATGTGTCTACACGGGTGACAAATACGTTAGCAAGGGTGAAAAATACCCTGCTAACGGTGACAAATAGGGCTCAATAGAGACAAGGCTGATGCACGGCTTTCAAGGCAGTGTAAGAGTAAGGGTGACATCTTGTGGACTTTAGTGGTGACAATTAGGTGAGTGTAGGTGACAAATGTTCAACTGGAGTAACAAATAACATCCTTAAGCGTATCGCTATTAATCGTGAGGTGCTGGGTTCGAAACAAAGTTCTGTCGTGTTTTCATTTACATTTTTAAATAAGTTATATTAAAAAAACTTAAGGAAACCTTAAGCTAAAGCTAAGATTCGAACCCAGAGAAACCCATTCAAACGGCAGAACAATAAACCAAATGAAACAACATGTCATTTAAATTTGTTTATTCCATTATATATATATATATATATATATGTATATATATTATAATTTTCCGTATCAGTATGCAATGCCCGATCCAGTCTCGAGCCGTGGTCGGGACGACTGGTTCGGCAGGGATGGCCACACCTGCCCCAAATGATGTGCACGTGACTTAAGGGCGACGTTGATTATTATCCTGAGTGCTTCCACGTGGCATTCCCCGCGAGGAGCCCTAGCTCCCGAAAATTCATTATAGACGTGCGGTAAATTCAAAACACATGAGTTTGACGAGGGCACGGAACAATAAGGAAATGGTCAACATGTGACCGATACGTCTCTGAGTACCTTTTTGCACCCCGATGTGGGCCTTTCAAGGTAGCTAGGCTTTTCAACACGATGTCTCTTCTTTTTAAAGGAATCGACCTATCGGCCATGCAGCCCCATTGCTTAGCGATTAATCAAACGTTTTCCCCTCTTATCGCCGTGATCGACCTTTATGGCACGGCGGGTCGCCAGTCCGGACTCGATGCCCACCATCATCTGCTCAGTGATCAGAAGGAGCGCACCTTCGTTTAGTCAAGAACATTCCAGTCTCGAAACCTGAACACATTGTCACACACGTGATTAGCACGCCCTATCGTGAGTAAAACAGATAAAAGATACAATGATATTTGATTATTATCATGAGTGCTTCCACATGGCATTCCCCGCAAGGAGCCCTAGCTCCCGAAAATTCATTATAGACGTGGCGGTAAATTCAAACACATGAGTTTGGCGGGGGCACGGAACAATAAGGAAATGGTCAACATGTGACCAATACGCCTCTGAGTACCTTTTCGCACCCCGATGTGGGCCTTTCAAGGTAGCTAGGATTTTCAACACACTGTCTCTTCTTTTTATAGGAATCGACTTATCGGCCATGCAGCCCCATTGCTTGGTGATTAATCAAATGTTTTCCCCTCTTATCGCCGTGATCGACCTTTATGGCACGGCGGGTCACCAGTCCCGACCCGATGCCCACCATCGTCTGCTTAGAGATCAGAAGGAGCGCACCTTCGATTAGTCCAGACCATTCCAGTCTTGGAACCTAAACACATTGTCACACACGTGATTAGCACGCCCTATCGTGAGTAAAATCGATAAAAGATAAAATGATATTTGATTATTATCCTGAGTGCTTCCACGTGGCATTCCCTGCGAGGAGCCCTAGCTCCCGAAAATTCATTATAGACGTGACGGTAAATTCCAAACACATGAGTTTGGCGGGGGCACGGAACAATAAGGAAATGGTCAACATGTGACCGATACGTCTCTGAGTACCTTTTCGCACCCCGATGTGGGCCTTTCAAGGTAGCTAGACTTTTCAACACGTTGTCTCTTCTTTTTATAGGAATCGACTTATCAACCATGAAGCCCCATTGCTTGGCGATTAATCAAACGTTTTCCCCTCTTATCGCCGTGATTGACCTTTATGGCACGGCAGGCCGCTAGTCCTGACCCGATGCCCACCATCGTCTGCTTAGTGATCAGAAGGAGCGCACCTTCGGTTAGTCTAGACCATCCCAGTCTTGTAACCTGAACACATTGTCACACACATGATTGGCACGCCCTATCATGAGTAAAACCGATAAAAGATACAATGATATTTGATTATTATCCTGAGTGCTTCCACGTGGCATTCTCGTGAGGAGCCATAGCTCCCGAAAATTCATTATAGATGTGACGGTAAATTCAAAACACATGAGTTTGGCGGGGGCACAGAACAATAAGGAAATGGTCAACATGTGACCGATACGCCTCTGAGTACCTTTTCGCACCCCGATGTGGGCCTTCAAGGTAGCTAGGCTTTTCAACACGCTGTCTCTTCTTTTTATAGGAATCGACTTATCAGCCATGAAGCCCCATTGCTTGGCGATTAATCAAACGTTTTCCCCTCTTATCGCCGTGATCGACCTTTATGGCACGGCAGGTCGCCACTCCCGACCCGATGCCCGCCATCGTCTGCTTAGTGATCAGAAGGAGCGCACCTTCGGTCATTCCAGACCATCCCAGTCTTGGAACCTAAACACATTGTCACACACATGATTGGCACGCCCTATCGTGAGTAAAATCATTAAAAGATACAATGATATTTGATTATTATCCTGAGTGCTTCCACGTGGCATTCCCCGCGAGGAGCCCTAGCTCCCGAAAATTCATTATAGACGTGACGATAAATTCAAAACACATGAGTTTGGCGGGGGCACGGAACAATAAGGAAATGGTCAACATGTGATGAATGAGCCTCTGAGTACCTTTTCGCACCCCGATGTTGGCCTTTCAAGGTAGCTAGGCTTTTCAACACGTTGTCTCTTCCTTTTATAGGAATCGACTTATTGGTCAAGCAAGGTTTGACGTCCCACTCCGGGATGCCTCGACCCGCACGTCCCGACCCCACCCAAGTGGTGGGTGAGATGCCCGGGTCGTGGGTCGTGACCGGGATGCTTCATTATTTTAATATTTTATTATATATATATTATATATATAAATAGTCTTTTTTTTACTTTGTACGTTGTATTATTATATATATATTATATATAAAGAGTCTTTTTTTATTTTAACATTTTACGAGATGGACTGACACGGAGCGAATATGCACCGACCCGACCCGTCCCGAGCTGTGATAGGGACAGACGGGTCGGTCGAGACCACAAACCCTGCTTTCAAGGTAGCTAGGCTTTTCAAAACACTCTCTCTTCTTTTTATAGGAATCGACTTATCGGCCATAAAAAAAAGTTGAAAATTTTAAAATTACAGATCTCAAAATATTAAATAACATTTTTTAGATCATATGATATTTTTTACAGAGGGAGATTTTATCCTATTAGAAGAAATGAAAATATGGCGCCAAATGACGAATGAATGAATGAAAACATGGCGCCAACGAAAAAGAGACAAGAACAGGCAAACGACCCCTCTCCTGTCCTGCTTAGTCCTTCCCCCTTCCTCCTCCTTCAACCACTACATCCCTTTCCTCTCTCACGATTGCACCCCTCTCTCAATCTCTCACCGGCGGGCGACGGAGTGGCGAGGGCGGGCGGAGGTGAGCTCCGGCAGTGGCGACAGTCAAATTCTTTCCGGCGGACACCCCCCCACCGCAGGTATTCCTCTCTCTCCCTCTCCCGTTGGCCCCCCTCTTGAGTACATATTACCCCCCAAGTAATATGTACTCAAGAGTTGCATAGAGATTACTTTTAAGAAAACCAATTGCTCCTTTGAGAATTTTAACCTTCATGCCTAATCTACAAGATGAACCTTTTCTCCTTATCACCTGGTGTACTCTTACAACATCAGATGAAATTCCAAGCCCCTATTTTTATTGGGAGGGTGGGAAGAGGGATGTGGGTATAAATATGTGTGCGTAAATGTGGATATGACCCTTTTTTCATTTTTGCCCGTTCAAGACTTTTGTTATGATATATGTGATTAGTATGCTTGGATGTGAATTAAATTAGTAGACAGGTGTGGATGCCGATATGTAAGAAAATGTGTATGTGAATGCGAGTATGTTAATGATTTTTCCAAAAGATGATGTCGATGTCAACCACGGTGTGTGAATATGGAAGTGAAAGTGGATGTGGATATGAATGTATATGTGACCAAACATGATGTACAAGTGTGGAAAATAGTCAACATTTAGGGGAGATGTACACGATATTTTCTTAGATGTAGTGATAAGACATATTGATATGAATTTTTTAATTTGTTAGGTAAATATGGCTAGAATTGATCGTTCATGGATGAATCGCAGAGTAGTTGACGGAGTGGTGTGAGAGGAGTTTAAGGATGGAGTTGATAGTTTTATTCAGTTTGTATTGGGGCATCCAACAGCAGTGGACCAGTATGGTAACATCTGATGTCCTTGTTTACGTTGTAAAAATAAGAGATTTCATTCGCTATGGGATGTACAAGTTCATTTATACAGGAAAGGGTTCACGAAAGCTTATATGAATTGGGTGTGTCATGGTGAGGACTTCTGGTCGTATGAGCCTGGCAATGTTGCAAGCGCAAGTACCTATGCAGACATGGTAATCTATGCTGCTGGCCCTAACTTTAATGTACAAGGGGAACACGTGTACAACGAAGAACCACCAAACAGGTCGGCTAAAAGATTTTATCAGTTACTTCGGGATGCTGATGAGCCGTTGTGGGATGGTTGTGAAAATCACACTCAGTTGTCTACTGTCTCACAGTTGTTGAATTTGAAATCCGAATTTCACCTTAGTGAGAGTTATTTTGACCGTATGCTCCTCCTTATCAAGAGTATGTTGCCTCGAGATGAGAAGCTGCCTGAAAATTTTTACCGTGCAAAGAAGATTGTCAATAAGTTAGGGCTTGAATACCAAAAAATAGATGCATGCCCTAATCACTGTATGCTATATTATGAAGATAATGTAGATAAAAGATCATGTGATATTTGTCAGCATGATAGATTTAAACCTAAGAGAGGGGACAATTCAAAGCAGAATGATGTGCCTTACAAGTCACTGCGATACTTCCCTCTCACGCCTAGATTGTAGCGGATGTATATGTCGTCAAAGACAGCTCAGCATATGATATGGCACACGGAGAGAGTAGGTCATGTAGATGATACAATTAGTCATCCCACCGATGGTGAAGCCTGGGCTCATTTCAATCGTACGTATACTGCTTTTGCTCACGAGCCACGCAATGTTAGGTTAGATTTATGCACAGATGGCTTCAACCCATTTGGAGGTTCAGTGGCGTCTTACTCATGTTGGCCAGTGTTCATGACGTCGTACAACCTTCCGCAGGGCATGTGCATGAAGCGAGAGAACCTTTTCTTAACTTTGGTGATTCCAGTTCCAAAAAATCTAGACAAAATTTGGACATATATCTCAGGCCACTGATTGATGAGTTAAAAAGATTATGGAATGATGGAGTTGTTACTTCTGATGTGTATAGAAAACACAATTTCACTATGAAGGCTGCATTGATATGGATAATAAGTGACTTCCCTGCATATGAAATGCTATCTGGCTGGAGCACACACGGGAGGTTGGCATGTCCTTACTGTATGGCTGATACCAAATCATTTGTCCTGAAATATGGTAAGAAATCATGCTGGTTCGATTGTCATCGACAGTTTCTACCAATTGACCATCCTTTCCGAAGGCAAAAGGACTCACTCATTAAGAACACAGTTGAAATGGATGAAGCAGACTTGGAACGGATGTCTGGTCGACAAATGGCGACACAGGTTCAAAACTTACCAGATATAGTGCAATTGTCGGGTTGTACACGACATCTTCGTGGATTTGGAGAGGATCACAATTGGGTGAAGAAAAGTATCTTCTGGGAATTGCTTTACTGGTCAGCCCTTTTGATACGGCACAACCTGGACGTCATGCATGTTGAGAAGAATGTCTTTGATAATGTGTTCAACACCATCATGAACGTGAAAGTCAAAACAAAGGACAATGCCAAGGCGTGAGTGGACTTGAAGATACTTTGCAAACGACCAGAGTTGGAATTGCGGCCGGTACGGGGCAAAGTTGTGCAATCTAAAACAGCTTACGTGTTGAAAGACACACAGATCAATGAACTGTGCCAGTGGCTGAAGTAATTAAGATTCCCTAATAGATATGTGTCTAACATAGCCTGTTGTGTGAATGTCAATGAGGGAAAAATATATGGATTGAAAAGTCATGACTGCCATGTGTTCATAGAGAGACTTCTGCCCATTTCATTCTGTGACATGTTACCAAAGCGTATATGGGGAGTATTGACTGAGTTGAGTCAATTTTTCAGGATTCTATGTGCATCAGAACTCAAACTTGGGGACATGAAAACTATAGAACATAATGTGGTCATGATGGTATGCAAGTTGGAGAAGATATTTCCCCATGTGTTCTTCGATTCCATGGAGCACCTGATTATCCATTTGTCATACGAGGCCAAAGTTGGAGGACCGGTACAATTTCGATAGATGTATCCATTTGAGAGGTAATCAGTATGTATTTACTGATTATTTGACAGTAGTTACATGTGTCTGTCATTGTCACTGTATGCCATTGTCATATGAATTGTTGTCATAGGTGTATGCATGACCTGAAAATGAAGGTTCATAACAAGGCTAAATTAGAGGGTTCGATTACCGGGGTATATATTATTGGAGAAATTTTGAACTTCTGTTCGATGTACTTCGAACCCGAAATTCAAACTCGCCGCAATCGACCTCCACGTAATGATGATAGTGGAGAGGTGGGTCCGTCCGACCGGTTGTCCATATTTAAGTATCCAGGACGTGCATTCAGACGTTATTCGAATCGCATATTAGAGGACAAAGAGTTGTTGACCACAGAGATATATGTTCTCCTGAACTATGCTGAGATTGAACCTTATATTGAGTGAGTCGTCAACTCCGCAGCTCCCGAAAATTTGTAAGCATCTTGACGTTCTTCCTCCCATTTACGGTGATGTTGCATTCATCATTGCAGGTAATTTGATTCAGAATTAATTACTCAATGTCCACACCTCAATGACATGGAGGTTCAAAATGAATGAGAGAGATCTTTTGCCAGATGACTTAAAGGTCAAGTAAGTGCCGAAGTTAAGTTCCATAAAGCTTGAGGTGTATGCAAGCATCAAAAGAAAAGTAACGTGGTTTATATTCATAGGTTGAAGAAGGTTATGTTACTAATGAAAGAGTCCAGGTGATAAGTTATGGACCTTCGAAGGTCGCGCATGCCTATCCAGGATTTTTTGTGAATGGTTATAGATTTCACACCAGAGATTATGGACAAAATAAGTCTACGATGAATAGCGGCGTATGCGTGAAAGGTAGTACATACAATGAAAATGATCTTGATTAGTATGGTATTCTTGAGGAGGTCATAGAATTACAGTATCTCAGACAAGACAAGCATATATTCCTTTCTAAGTGTCATTGATTTGATCCTCATTCAGTTCGAAACGACGCAATATATGGGATTGTTGATGTCAAACATAGATCAAAATTGAATACCTATGAGCCGTTCATTTTGGCCGCACAAGTCCAGCAAGTGTATTATTCAAGTTATTCATCGTCCAAGAATAAAGATTGGTGGGCAGTTTATAGGGTAAAACCAAGGCTTGTGCCTAATGATGAGTTAGATCTGATTGAAGCTATCTCAGAGGATTCTAGTGTCGAATTTTTTCAATCAGACGAGGGTGACATCGCAGAGTTGGTTACTTCTAATCTTCATCTGATCGAATCTGACAATCCACTTCGGTTGTCTATAGAGGACGAAGTGAAAGAAGTCGATTCAACTGAGCTAAATGAAGCAATTGTTGGGCAGGAGGAGTCCTCTGAGGAGGAAGTGTATGAATCTAGTGAGAATGGGGAAGATGACGAAGATGACAATGAGTTTGATATATCTTCAGCGTCTGAAGATGAAATAGATACTGATTGAATATTTTGTAACAAATTTTAACATATATACACTTCTTATCATTATTACTTACCACATCTCCTCATAATTAGTTGTGAATTAATATGCACTACTTTAATTGTTGTCAATAATTAGATGGTTCGAGGTCGTACCGGATCTTCGAGGAGAGGTGGTTCCGGTAGGGGTTCTATCGGTATGTTTATTTAAATTCTTAGATAAATGAGTAGTGAATATATGCACTTTATTTTGGTAATGATATTTTATGTCTCTGAACCAGGTACACAGAGTACACCGCCCCCACCACGTGCTGCGGGTCTGTTTATTTAAATTCTTAGATAAATGAGTAGTGAATATGCACTTTATTTTGGTAATGATAGTTTGTGTCTCTGCACTAGGTACACAGACTACACCGCCCCCACCACCTGTTGCGGGTCTGTTTATTTAAATTCTTAGATAAATGAGTAGTGAATATGCACATTATTTTGGTAATGATAGTTTATGTCTCTGCACCATATACATAGAGTACACCGCCCCCACCATGTGCTGCAGGTCTGTTTATTTAAATTCTTAGATAAATGAGTAGTGAATATACACTTTATTTTGGTAATGATAGTTTGTGCCTCTGCACCAACTACACATATTACACCGCCCCTACCACCTACTGCGGGTCTGTTTATTTAAATTCTTAGATAAATGAGTAGTGAATATGCACATTGTTTTGGTAATCGATCATTTATGTCTCTGCACCAGGTACACAGATTACACCGTCCCCACCACCTGCTACTGGTATGTTTATTTAAATTATTAGATAAATGAGTAGTGAATATGCACTTCGTTTTGGTAATGATAGTTTATGTCTCTGCACCAGGTACACAGAGTTCACCGACCCCACCACGTGCTGCGGGAATGTTTATTTAAGATCGTTCATGAATGAGTAGTGACTTAGCATGTAATGCCCCAGATTTTTTATAAATTAATTCTGATATATTTGGGAATTTTCTAGCATTTTCAAAGGCCCAAATGAATTAATAAATGAATATTGGGTTAAATAAATCATTATTAAGACCCAAATATGGTAACCAATGAACCTAGCCTATTTAAATAAAGCCCAAAAGACTTAAGGACCAAGCCCATGAAGTTTGGCCCATATTCTAGAAGGTTAATTAACTTATTCACGGAATTTAAGGGATAAATGCTCCCTATTAAGATAATTAAGTGGATAAATGAAGAAAAGAGTTTGAATTAAATTCAAATTCGGCGCCCAATGATAATGGCGGTCTATCGTAAAACCGTTAGAAGATGGGTGGCGGTCCAGTCTTCGACCGCTAATTCCTGTCAGTTCCGTGAGTCGAAGAAAGAGCAAAAAGATTAGATTTTTAACATTTATCTTCCAAGAGACCGAGATGGGAGGACTAGTAAACATCTTAAGGACTCTCAGAAGTCAAAATAATACCAACTAGGGACTCTAGAATGGATCTAATCCACGAAACCCTAGCCAAACCCTATAAATAGACTCTAGGTTTCACATGCGTGACCCTTACATTTGGCTCGCATGGAACTAAGGTAAGGAGGTATTATTTCAGGTAGGTTCTTTTGAGGTTTTTATTCCTAATACTAAGGACTAACTTGCCTGAAAATTTCATGTTAGGAGATCAACCCATCAGGAAGATAGAAGCCCCCAAAGTTGCTGGTTCCACATTAGCGACCCAGGAAATTGTGCGAAAGTCCGGTGAAGATCAAGGAATTAGGGAACCAAATCGAGGTATTTAGAATCTAATTCTTTAGAACTTTCTATTCCCCTTAGTATCTTCTTCTTACCCTCAAAATTTCACGTCTTTAGGACAAGAGAATCAAGAGTTATTAGGACGTGAAGTTTTTGATTTATCATAGGAAGTGCAAAACTAGGATTGACTTCCAGTCCGGAATTCAAAGTCTATAAGTGTTGACAGAGGTAGGTCATCTCATGAATGGCTAAAATATCATGCTAAGACTAAAAGCCCTCTTACTGCACTTGATTTCATGTATTGTGTACGGAGAATTTCATGTCTTAATAGGATCTATACATTCATGCATCTTTCTTAGCCCTAAATGAACTAAATTAATTCTCTTTGTCATAATACATGAATCCTATGCATATTGTAGCCTAAATCTTCGTTCTATCATGATAAGGAAGTTTATATATGTTGATTTCCAGACATGATGCGTTTTAAACATTAGTTTCTTCTCATTTTAATTTACTGTCAGACGTTCTCTAGCGGCCTAAGTGTCGACCGCCAACCTTGTGTAGCGGCCCTACGATAAACCGCTTGGCTCTCTGCAAACTCGATTTCTATGAAATTTCTGGCGGCCCATAAATAGACCGTTTGATTCCATCTTGCGGCCTTACGATAAACCGCCACATTTCTGTAACGGTTCTATATTAGACCGCCAATGTTCTGATTTCTGTCAACCCGAGACAGAATTAAGAGTAATCCATTTAGCTTACAAAATAAGCATAGTTAACTATATATCAACCTGTTTTATGTTATTTCACTATTCTAAGTTTTCATTACTGTTCTTTACAGTTGATTGCATGTTCTTTATTGTAATTAAGGTTATTTTGAGCATAAGTTAGTTTATACCAAAATTCTTATACTTTTGTAAATAAATCCATGTTTTAAAAAAGAACAATGATTAGATTTTACCGTGATTTATCACTGTATACACATTCTTCCCTCATCTATAGAGTCAGTTTCTATAAGTACATGGCATACATCCCGGTATATGACCATTTGTTACACCTATGCACATTAAGCACACAATCTTGGACTTGATAGCCTCTCCTTTGGATATTCTTTCCAATGGACTAGGAAATCTTGTTTCAAGACCTCCATAATTCTCCGCGAGTCTGGGATTCCCACTAGGACGCCGAGTTGGTTGTATCATTAAAGCCCAATTGTCTAGAAAGCACTATCGCGGTTTTCTGAAACTCTATCCAGTAACGGTTCAATACTAGACTGCTAAGGTCCATTAACGGTCCAGTATATGACCGCCACTGTCTCTGAGTCTAAACTGATTTCTTTCTGGATTCAGCCACTATAGCGGCTCAATACTAAACCGCCATGTCAATATAGCAGCCCAGTTATAGACCGCTAAATTTCCAGAGTACTGTTAACCCACTGTTGGACCCAAGGGTTAATATTCTATGTTCCTAGATGGACTATTGATTGTCTAGGACCTGTCACATTATTCAAGACATTTGAAATAATTATAGAAAAATAAAGAAGGTACCATTATGCTGTCGAATTTTCTCCAAAGCATAACTTAGTTATTAATGCATTTCTTGAACTCATGTATTCAAAAATTGAAGCATTTCTTTTATTGACATCGTATCATGGAATACTTGTGCATTATTGGCCCAACTTTATTTATATACGTGGAAGTAGCTTGATTTATACTTGAAGATGCAGTTCGAGCACTGATTGTGTTCAAGGGCTCTATGCTAGTCCCATCGGCTGATTGTCATAAACATACTATTATAAATCATGGGGTATGATGATACTGGCGTCGCATTGCGCTGGGAGTACTTTCTTTATAAATAAGTGAAAATATCCACGGTAATCACAGAAAGATTCACGGCTCCTGAAGTAAATTATCCACAGAAATTTACGAAGTACTTGTTACTAAGTGAAGAGTACATTCTTGCTTGACTTGCTAGTACATTCTCGTTATATTCTTGTTCATGAAAGGCCATAATTACATTCTTGTTTGATCATGCTTACTCAATCATATCTTAAACTTGATCATGTCTTGTTACCTTGGTTTATTCACATGATTTATCGTATTTGCATGATTTTGTCTTACTCTTTAGAGCTAAAACGTTAATCACTTTAATATTGCCAATCATGTTGATGCGAAGATACCTACTGGGCAAGTGTGCTCATTACCTATTTTTCAATCTTTTCAAGAGATGCAAGTAGTTCAGATTCGGATACACGTTATTCAAGTGACGGGTTCGAGAGCGAATGAAAGTTGGGCAAGAATGAGAGAAGACTTAGGGAGTTAATGATGTCTAGATTGAGTCCATGTAATTTCCTTTTTATTGAGTCTAGTGAATTAATGTAATTCATGTACTTGGATTATTATCATGGTTATTATGGAATAAAGTTAGAGTTTGAATAGATTTTTATGCAATTACATCTTGTGTGTGATTGTTATTGTGCTCTGATTATTCTTACTTGCAAGAGACTTACCATGTCGACTGTTCACGTTTCCCGAGATCATCTTCCGCTGTAATAAAGGCTCGGGACGTGACAGTTAAGTTGGTATCAGAGCCTAAGTCTAAGGACTTAGGGAGAAAGTCATGTCTTGGGCTATGTCCAAGGGTTAAGGATCCATACCTATGAACTAAGGAAGAAGTTTCCCCACCCACGTGAGAATTGGGTAGAGCCCGGGATGAGATAGTTATTAGAATTAATTCTAAACTTAACCCTACTCATTCCATTGGAATTAACAAAATCCACTATTCTTCTCAGGTACCTTATTCTTATCATACTGGTTCATCGCGTTGACTGGAACGGAATGCAAGAGACCGTTGCTGGTCTAACTCAAGCACTACAAACTATGGCGCAAGCTGGCGCCGGGGCAAGGGCTAGTGATTTACATCGTAATTTTTGAAGCCTAAATCCTCCACGATTCTATGGTTCTTCAAATCCAGACGAAGCTGAGAACTGGATTGATGAGATGAACCGTATATTTGAGGTCATGCAATGTGTTGACCAAGAGAAAGTGCATCTTGCCGCTTTTCAACTTAACAAAGATGCACGGACATGGTGGAAGTCGGTTCCGGCACCGCCAACTGATGCACCCCGTACATGGGAAGGTTTCCTTACACTATTCCGCGCCAAGTATTTGTTTGAGCACGTCAAGGAGCGGAAGGCTATGGAATTCACTTCTCTACGCCAGGGTATGCTGTCAATGGCAGAATATGAGCTTAGTTTTCTAGACTGGCACCATATGCTTCTCATCTGATCAGTACCGATTTACTAAAGTCCAATCGGTTCATGGACGGGTTAAGACCCAGTTTTATTTAGCAGCTTGGGACTCAAAATATCCGTACTTATGTGGAGATGGTCCAACGGGCATGTCTATGTGAAAGGACCTTAGAAAAGGTCGAGAAATTAAAAGGAAAAGGTGAAGAACCAAGTCGAAGATCAGATCGGCGTGATAAGAAAAGCAAGTTCAGCATCACGGAACCCTACAAATCCCGTGATAGTAAGAAGTGATCCCGTAATGGGAGTGGTAGTGGCTACCACAAAAATAAGAAACTCAAGGAAGAAGACAAGAAGGTCGCCACGGCCTATACCTTTTGTGAGAAGTTCGGTCATTCGGCCGAAGAATACTGGAAGCCCCTTGGTGCTTGTCTACATTGTGGCAGTTGGGAACATCGCATGCCAGACCGCCCCCTTATGAAGGAACTATCTTCCAGAAGTGGACGTAAGTGTCAGGCCCATTTAAATGCTATTCTAGAAGAAGAAGAAGCGCCTCCGAATGATGGGCTTATAGAAGGTACCATTCAGATCTATTCACACCTTGCATTCGTATTATTCGATACTGGTGCTTCTCATTCTTTTATATCTACCACCTTTGCAAAGACCTTGCCAATTTCATCAGTTCCTTTACCTACGGACCTTGCTATTACTATACCTTTAAGTCCAGGAACCAAACTTACAAATTATTACCCCGATAGTGAGGTAAGGGTAGAAGGTCACAATCTTCCTGCAAACCTCGTATGCCTTGATATGGAGGGCTACGATGCCATTCTAGGTGTAGATTGGCTAGTGGACCACGATGCCTACATTAATTGCCGAAACAGAATTATCTCTTTTCAAAAATCTGGTCTTCCAAGGTTTTCCTTCCTTGGCATCAAATATAGGAAGCATCCTGCCATCATTTCATCCATGTACGCTTGCAAATTAATTTCGCAAGGATGTGTAGCTTTTCTTGCTTCTGTAACTCTCACTGAATCCAAGGAAATCATCTTAGAAGATATTCCTATTGTCAATGAATTTCTAGATATATTTCCATCAGATTTACCCGGTTTACCACCCGAAAGGGAAGTAAACTTCACCATTGAACTGGTTCCCAGAGCAGCACCTATTTCAATAGCTCCCTATAGGATGTCCCCCACAGAACTTAAGGAATTGAAGAAATAGCTTTAGGAATTATTAGACAAGGGATTCATTCGACCTAGGACATCCCCTTGGGGTGCGCCAGTTCTATTTGTCAAGAAGAAAGATGGATCTCTCAGGCTATATATCGATTATCGGCAACTGAATCTGCTTACTACCAAGAACAAGTATCTGTTGCCGCGTATCGATGAGCTCTTTGATCAAATTTCAGGAGAAGAATATTTCTCCAAGATCGACCTCAGGTCGGGTTATCATCAACTTAAGATCAAGGATGAAGACATATACAAGACGGCTTTCCGGAGCCATTATGGCCACTATGAATTTGTGGTAATGCCGTTTGGGTTAACTAATGCCCCGGCAGCATTCATGCAACTTATGAATAATGTCTTTCAGCCTTATCTGGACCAGTTTGTAGTCATCTTCATTGATGACATTCTTATATACTCTAAAACTAGGGAAGAGCATGAAGAGCACTTAAGGATAACCTTGCAAACGCTAAGAGAGCACAAACTCTATGCGAAGCTTAGTAAGTGCGAGTTCTGGTTAAAGGAGGTCTCATTCCTCGGCCATATCATTTCAAAGGATGGTATCGCTATCGATCCTTGAAAAATAGAGGCTGTTAAGAATTGGAGTCGGCCAACAACCGTGTCAGAAGTAAGAAGCTTTCTAGGGCTAGCATGCTATTACAAGAGATTTATTAAGGATTTCTCTAAGATCGCCGTTCCTTTAACTAGACTCACAAGAAAAGAAAACCCTTTTATATGGTCGAAGGACTGCGAGGAGAATTTTAAACTCTTAAGGATCATCTCACCACAGCCCCTATTCTGACATTACCCGTTGAGGGTGGTGGATTTGAAGTCTATACGGATGCATCTGGCATTGGCTTAGGATGTGTTCTTATGCAAAATGGGAAGGTGATTTGTTATTCCTCAAGATAATTGAAGCGTCACGAAGAGAATTATCTTGTGCATGATCTGGAATTAGCTGCGGTTATTTTCGCTTTGAAAATTTGGCAACATTACCTTTATGGGGGGAAGTTCACTATCTTCTCAGATCATAAAAGTCTGAAATATCTTTTTACCCAGAAGGAATTAAATATGTGACAACGCAGATGGTTGGAGTATCTCAAGGACTTCGACTTTACCATTCAATATCATCTAGGGAAAGAAAATGTTGTGGCTGATGCTCTTAGTAGAAGACCGAGGGCAACTCTAGCAAGCCTCAGCATAGGTATGACTTGTCTTATCAAAGATTTATCTCACTTAAATCTCGATATTGACAGGGAAGGAGATGGATGTATAATTGCTAGTATAAGGTCTCAACCTATATTGATTGAGGATATGATCAAATTACAAGAGAATGACCCAGCATTGATGGAGATCAAGGATAATATTGATCAGAGACCAGAATTTTCTATCTCAAATGATGGAAGACTACTATTTAAAGACAGAATGTGTGTGCCAAATCATAATGATACTAAGAAATTAATCATGGAAGAGGCACATAAGTCAAGGTATGTTGTTCATCCTGGTGCTACCTGTAGACACGCCATTCCTGACATCTCCTGAGAAAATCTCATATTACTATACGACGCCCCGCATTGGCTTTCGCATTTTGAATCGCTCGAGTGTTTCCTATTCTTGAGTCTTCTTCCGCCTTTTCGGCATCCGGAAATCATCTCGTTGCGGCATTCGGACGACACCAACACCAATCGGACGCACCAGAGGGTTCCGAAACCAGGAAGAGTGTCTGCCAGGCGACTGCCAACGCCTTATCTGAGGACCCAGGCGGGTCTTCATGGGGACGTCCAGGCTCCTGGACGCCCCCATTATTATTTTTTATTTATTTTTCAAACCCAAAAAAAAATGAAAAAAATATATATATTAATGGAGGCGTCCAGGCCCCTGGACGCCTCCATGAAAACAAAAATATAAAATATAAAATGCCGGTTGGCATAAAAAAAACAAAACAAAAAATAAAAATATATTTTCTTGGAGGCGTCCAGGCCTCTGGACGCCTCCATCAACTCACTCACGGGGCCCCGCCCACCGATCGATGGTTTGTCGTGTGTGAAAGAATCCAAATTGTGGAGACGTCCAGCTGGACGCCTCCATCAACTCACTCACGGGGCCCCGTCCACCGATCGATGGTTTGTCGTGTGTGAAAGAATCCAAATTGTGGAGACGTCCAGTCGGCTGGACGCGCCCATTTCCAAATCACGGGTCGCCACTCCAAAACCATGTGTTGTGTTAAACTGCGTGCGACTTTCGGTGGAGTTCGGTGGGACTTATGGAGGCGTCTGGGACCCTGGACGCCTGCATGAAAATATTTGAAAAAAATGAATAAAAATAGAATAAAATATTATTTTTACCTTGATAGAGGTGTCCAGGGTTCTGGACGCCTCCATCCTCCGGAGCCCTATAAATAGAGGCCCCCCCTCAGTTCTGGGGGAGCTTCTAAGAGGTCCGATAGGCTGCAAGAGCCCAGAGGTTGCCGGAGTCATTTCTAACCCGTGGGGTCTTTTGTAGGTGGAGGTTCTGCCGGCTTCTCGGGTGCCCACGCTCGCGAGAGGAAGGTCATCTTCATGCACCGCGCTTCCACGTCGTCCCTACGCTGTCGGAGCTCCGCCGGATTTCGCCATCAGCACATCCAATAAGCCAATCCTTTCCTTTTCTTCGTAGTTCTTTTGCATTCATCATCTCACATCCTCTATCCCCCTTCATAAGGGCGCCTCTTCTTATATACTTCTTGCATCCATCATCGCATTTCCTCCTACTCGTATCCGAGAGGGGTTTAAAAGACAATACCAACCAGGTGTGTGTCTTATCATCATTTTGTTATTTTTATCGCAAGGATTTGAATACTACACCTTCATCTTTCTAATCCACTCGTTACTTGTTTGTCGTTATTTTGCAAGGGTACCCAAGGAAAGCCCTCTCCGTCGGCCGGCCGAAGGGGGAGGAAGAAGTAACCCGCCATCTTACGCTCTTGAGGTAGGCGCGATCACTTTCTTTATTTTGGGGTCTTTTGGCCCCTGGCGATCACATCATGTTCTCGAGGGCGCGGCGAGTCACTTCCCCAATGGCCGTTTAAATTCCCGTTCTTATATTCTCTTTATATTCTGTTATATTCTTATCTGCTCATATTCTTGAGGCCGCGGCGAGTCACTTCCCCAATGGCCGTTTAAATTCTCATTCTTATATTCTCTTTATATTCTGTTATATTCTTATCTGCTCATAGTCTCGAGGCCGCGGCGAGTCACTTTCCCAATGGCCGTTTAAATTCTCGTTCTTATATTCTCTTTATATTTTGTTATATTCTTATCTATTCATATTCTCGAGGCCGCGGCGAGCCACTTCCCCAATGGCCGTTTAAATTCCCGTTCTTTATATTCTCCTTATATTCTGTTATATTCTTATCTGCTCATATTCTCGAGGCCGCGGCGAGTCACTTCCCCAATGGCCGTTTCAATTCTTGCTATTTGATTTCTGCACCATTCCCATCCCCCCGAGGCCGCGGCGAGTCACTTCCCGCTATGGCCGTTTAACCCCCATATCTTGCTATATTACATTTGTCCCGCTCGCCCCGCCCGAGCAATCTCCCGTGGTGGCCCCTTCTCTTTTCTCTTATTTCTGTGTTGCAGCAAACAAAAGGAGCCCGCGCGCTCCGCGTCTTCTTCGTTCCTCGAACCGTGTGATGTCGCTCACAGATTGGCGATCACGGTGGGACATCTACTGCTTCCTTTTGGCTACCCTTGCAAGTTCGGCACCGTCCGTGCCTCTCCACCTTGGCGCCCTCGCGCGCCCCCGTTGTGCTCACGGCAGCACTATCAGTTGTGATTGGTTGGGTGTTTATTATATGTTTGTTATTTCTGTTATTTTCTTACTCTATATCTCTGTCAGCATTCCATTGCATACATCCATCCCTCTTTTATATCCTTTTTCATTTTTTCTAAGGATCACCCTTTCCCGGTGAAGGAAGGACTCTCCGTTTGAGAATTCCTCTCAACGGACTAGAATCTCCTCCACTGGGACCTTCGTAAGTCCCCGACATCGAAGAATCTCCTCTTCGTTCACTGGGCTGGTTGTACCATTGAAGTTCCCCGGAGTTAGTCATCCCATTCGTGGTGAGACGAGAGACCCTAGCTGACACGGCGGTGAAACAAAAATAAACTAGGGTCCCTATTTTGTGTGAACTTCGGATCTCGCTAAAAATACAAAAAAATCATCAAAATCAAAACACAAAAAAAGGCGTAAAGGCATCCACTTGTTTGATAATCTCTGCTACCTGCTTGCTAGTGTATGTTTTTGCGTTCTGGGAAAACTGTGAGCATGGCTCACGAGTCTTTTGAGGAGAACCACCCTAGTCGTGGTTTGTCAGCCGACCCGCGAGTCTATGCTATGGACTCGGGTCCTTCTCATGAGCCCTCGCATGAGGTGCAGGTTATTACCAGGGACACATCCCCACCACAGGATATCTCTTCCTTACTGGGCATCCTCGCCAACACGGAGCTTATCTCTGAACAGCTCCGGGCCTTCCAGGCCATTCTGAAGGGGAAATCTGTTTCCCCCACGCCCCAGGAATCAACTCTGGCCATCGCACCTCTCCAAGAGTCCGTGCAGGCCATTCCATCTCCTTCATTGGCGCAAGCCATCCAGTCTCCCTCGCTTCAAGGACAAACGAGCCAACAACCACCCTCGTTCCAGTTCCCGTCACAATCTCAAACTCCTGTTGTTCCCCACATACCACTTCAGCCGGGGCCGACTGTCGGCGGTCTGGCAGCTCCCTCTCATTCGGGGTTCCCCCCTCAAGCCTCCGGGAGACAGTTTCTCCCCCAGTGACAAGTGCCACCTTCACCTCCAGAGGAGCTCGCCCAATCGCTCTTCAATAGGTTCAATCGCATGGACGAGTAGTTTCAAAATCTGAGAAGAATGGTGGACGTGAAAGCCACCCCGGAGGTTACTTTGCCAATCCTTCCCGTCATTCATCTTCCTCCCTCCGAAATGCCCACGTACCGCAGATACAATGGTACCGGCAACCCCTTCATTCACCTCAAGGATTTCATGTATGAGTCCTCCTATTGGCAAAACGATCAGAGGTCCCTGGCATACCTCTTTCGGAGATCATTGGATGGTCCCGCGCTAGAGTGGTTCTATTCTTTGGAGCCCCGCGAGGCCGAGAATTTTGAAATAGTCTAGAGAAGGTTCTTACAGAAATATAGGGATAGGGTCGGTCCCTCACTCTCCATTACCGACCTAGTGGCTGAAAAGATGAAGCCCGATGAGGATTTTGTCCGCTATGCTGATAGATGGAGGTCTCTGGCGGAAAGGATAAGGGATACCCTCTCCGAGTCCGAACAAGTGAAGATGATTGTGTCTAATGCAACCCCACAGTTCAGACACGTCCTGGCCATGAATAAACTTACTACAATGGAGGAACTCTATGAAAGGGCCCGGTACATCCAAACCCAGTTAAAAGACTCCCCCATTATGAATATGTTTGAGTCACCGAAGCCCAAAGTTGTCAGAAAGACAGGCGCTGGTGTCCTGGGCGGAGCCACAGAAGGGGTCGTGACAAATGAGCAAGTGGGTGCGGTCAACAATGCCAACTATGCAGTCAACCCAAGGCCTCCACAAATGCCCCGACTTCCCCTCCAACCAGGTCCTTTCCCTCTTCGTCCTCCACCCCAAAATAATCCACCCTAGGATAATATGCCTCCATTACGTCAACCCCAGCAACAACAACCATAACCTCAGTAACAACAACCACCACTTCAGTACAACCAAGTTTCATCCCCGGGGAATTATGGTCCCCAACAGCAACAAAGGAGGCCGATCGGTCCCAAGAGAGCCTACTATCCACCGTTGCCAGAAACTCTGGCGGATATTTTCAACGCCCTCATGGCCTCAAACATACTTGTGCTACCCAGGGAAAGGCCCGTGTGGCCCCCGAATGTTGATACCTCCAAATACTGCGTCTACCACAGGCATCCAGGACACACAGTAGATTACTGCTTCTATTTCAAAGATTACATCCACGATATGAATGATGAACATCAAATAGATTGGGATGAAATGAGACGATACGTCGCCGTTCTCAAGGCTAGGAGACCTCCTCATAGGCCACAGCAGCAGTTACAACAGCAGCAGCAGCAGCAACCACAACAACAATAGCAGCCTCAGCAGGCCCCACAACAACAGCCCAACATGGGCATAATCCAGAATCCATTACCGGAGCACCAACAGCCTAATCACCAGGTCAACCCCATCTCCTCCTTCCCGGAAGTCGGGAGAGAGCAGGTGTGGCATCCGGAAAGTACCTCTATTCTTTCTTCCTCCAACCCTATCGTCATGCAACCCCCTCGCCTTGCCCGGGTAGCACCTCTCTCTCACCAACCCGCGTCAGTACCGCCTCCACCGTTTCCACTGCTATTACGCCCCCTCATTCGCACCCCAATGACCTATCAGCCAACACCCTCCACTACGCCCTCATACCCTCTCATCTTCTCTCACTCCCCCGCTTTACTATCCACCTCTACCGCATTTGCCCCTATCCCTTCTAAGCCCCTTATCACCCGTCAACTGTACGTAACCCCGCATGTCTCCACCATACCACCGCCAATGCCTTCGAAACCACTCATCACCCACCATCCACCTCAAAACCATTACCCGTTTCAAACCTTACCCACTTCCACTTTGCCTCCGCCTCCACCTTCCAGACCCCTTATCCTCCATAATCCGTGTGATATCCCCTCTACCTCCACCATGCCTCCACCTAATAAACCCCTCATCAGAAGCCCTGCTCCCGTCATCACCCCTGCTTCATCAACCATTCCTCCACCACTCCCCCTCAAATCCCTGTTAAAACCCACTGCTACCCCCACAGAGGTACAAAAGCCGTAGGCAATGGTGCTCCGGAGTGGAAGGATTTTCCACAGGGTTTTCCCCCACAACAGTCAGAATCCTGAGCAATCTCAGCCAGAGAAGGATGATGGAGAACAACCAGAAAGAGCTATCCCTGGAACACATTATGATCTATTGAAACACTTGGACAAGACGCCTACTCAGATCTCCATTCTGGAGCTACTTCAAAGATCCACATCCCACCAGGCAGCCTTAATGGAGTACCTTCAAAGGGTCATGGTGAATGAGGACCTCCCTGTAGAAAAGATCTCTACCGTCCTGACCCCAACAGACACACAACCGGCCATCATGTTCCACAACTACGAGCTTGCTCCCAAGGAGGCTCGGAAATATGCATTGTGCATTTCAATAAAAATTAATGGGTATCCATAAACCCGTGTCTTGTGGACACGGGTGTGTCCATAAATGTGATCTCCATGGACACCCTTCAGTTGTGTGAGGTCAACGAGGAACAAATAAGACCTTCCTCAATCACGGTCACGGCTTATAACAATAGCAAAAGGCCGCCGCAGGGGATGATTATTCTGAAGGCAGAACTAGGCCCCATGTCAATTCCCACGGAATTCCATGTCCCTGACATGGACCCCACATTCAAGGCTATACTGGGTCGCCCTTACATCGAAGCCATGGACGCTGTGCCTTCCACCAACCATCAGTGCCTGAAGTTTCCTTACAATGGGAGGATTATTAAAGTGGTCAGCACACCTGTCCTTCACACAGTGGATGCTATCAACACCTCTCTGCCCTCTGTTTGGCCATCTCATCGGCCCATATTGTCATTGCTGGACGTACGTGATTCATCTCACGTTCCACTAGCACCAAAGAAGCCGGTCAGGGCAACCGCAACATCATGTCTCCCTTTTCACTCCAAAGGTTGAGAGATTATGAGGAACATCGGCTATCAACAGGGTAAAGGTCTGGGCGCACAGTTACAGGGTAGGCTCAAACCGCCAAAGGAAATTAGGCCAAACCGCAGGTTTGGCCTAGGCTTCAAAGGACCGTTCAAGGCGGATTGGAAGCCCCTCACATGGACTCTATCAAACCACTTCAACAGAGGGCCCGTTGTTCAGATGGGAGATTACCCACGAGAAGCATATGGGGGATCACATGCTGTATATTTGGCTGAAAAATGTCCGAGGATCACCAAAAGAGGCAAGATCAGAGATCCGGAATGCGAGTGGAACAAATGGTTCGACATACGAGATATTTCCGTTGCACTGGAAAGGATGTTCTCGCAGCTTGAAGGACCACCATTGATCTCCAGAATACCAGAGAATATTACCACTCTTGCCAAGGTTCCAAACTATCCTCGTCCTCGCCAGAAGGACCCTGTCATCGACGGATCTTCATCCGTCCTCAACATTGCCGTCGACGGCTCATTAGCCGCCATCTTCTCCATCCACTCGTCTCAGCCTTTGCTGATATTTTCTTCCTGGGCCAGATAGTTGTCTGATGATCTTCCCAGGTCCCCTTCTTTGCTTACATACCTACGCGGGCTTTTCAACCCGCGCCAGGTCTTCAACCATGATCTGCTCTATGAGCCTCGCAATCCTCTAGCCATAACCACTTTTCTCTCTCCTCCGATCTCTTTTCACTGTTTTGTCATCAAAAATAAAAATGAAAAAAAATGTCAATTTTTAAACTCCTCAACAACACATCTTCGTTGAGGAAACCTCCTACATCTCCCACGGGTGCATCCCGCCCTGCAAACCACCCGTCCAAGGTCCGATGAGCGACCTTTTCTACCCCTCCTCTGAGGAGTCTTCTCTTGTACGTTCTACACCATCCTCTTTATCTTCCTCTTCTTCTGTAAATATTATCAGTCAATCTAGGAATGATGGGTCAAGGGTAGTACCTAGGAAGAAATCCAAGGGTAGGCAGATCCCTCGTCGATTCCTTCTAGATTTAGCCGCCAGGTGTCAAGCCCTCCTTGCCATCCCCCAATTGTTAGAAAATGCCATCCGGCTACCGGAAATAGAATGTGGGGGCGACTGTGCATTTGATGAAGGGTATGGAGTCTACGAGATCACGGATGAAGAATGCCCCACTGACGATGAGGGTGAAGAATATGAGGATGCGGCGGGCGCATATGCTAGTGGAATAAAGAGATTCGACGAGCCATCAACCGCCGTAGAAGAATCCACCAAAGAAGTCAACTTGGGAACTGAGGAAGACCCTAGAATCATACTCATAAGTGACAATCTACCACCCTCTGAAGAAGATGCATTAATTGAAGTTCTCAAGGAATATAAGGACACGTTTGTATGGAGCTACGAGGATATGTCGGGTCTGGATTCAACCTTGGTCGAACACCGTTTAACCCTAAAACCAGGGTCCGTCTCGGTAAAACAAAGGTTAAGGCATTTCCACCCTCAAATGGCTTTGAAAATGAAAGAAGAGGTCGATAAGCTCCATAAAGCCAGGTTCATTAGAGTCGTTCTTTATCCTCAATGAGTGGCGAACATTGTCCCGGTCATGAAGAAAGATGGGAAAGTCAGGATTTGCATCGACTTCCGGGACCTTAACCGCGAGTGTCCAAAGGATGATTTTCCCTTGCCTCACATTGATGTGTTGATCGATAACACGGCAGGTTATGAGACCCTCTCATTCATGGATGGATTTTCAGGATATAATCAAATTCGTTTGGCAAAAGAGGATCAGGAGAAGACGTCATTCACTACCCCTTGGGGAACATATTGTTACGTGGTCATGCCGTTTGGGTTAAAGAATGCTGGAGCTACCTACCAAAGAGCTATGATGGCCATATTTCATGACATGATGCACATATACCTGGAAGTGTATGTGGATGACTTGTTGGTGAAATCAAGGACTAGGATGGAACATCCAGAAGTTTTGGCTAAGGTCTTGCAGAGGTCAAGGGAGTTCCAAATGAAAATGAACCCGAAAAAGTGTGTGTTTGGTGTGTCATCGGGTAAATTGATGAGGTTCATTGTGAGTAAAAGAGGGATCGAGATAGATCCCGACAAAGTCAAGGCTATCAGGGATATGCCGCCTCCCAAGAATTTGAGGGAAGTCCGAGGTTTAATCGGGAGGTTGCAGTTTATTCGTCGGTTTGTGTCCCAACATTCACAAAGGTGTAGACCTCTCTACGAGTTGACCAAGCCAGGAGTAGAATTCCACTGGAATTCTAAATGTCAGAAAGCTTTTGAAGGATTGGAGGAATATCTGGCTAGTCCACCCGTTCTCATTCCACCCAAACCAGAAAAACCCCTGATCCTTTACGTCTCAGTCTTGGATGACTCCGTGGGAGCCGTCCTCGCACAATCTGATGAAGAAGGCAAGGAACAGGTAACCTATTACTTGTCTAAACTTCTCAATCCCTGTGAGCAGAAGTACACCGTCATGGAGAAAACCTGTGCTGCCCTCATTTGGGTAGTGCAGAAATTGAAGCACTACTTCTTGGCTCATGAGGTCCACTTTATTGCTCGAATGAATCGTATCAAATTCCTTCTGGAGAAATCCGTCCTTACGGATAGGCTAGCACGCTGGCAAAGTTTTCTCTCTCAGTTCGATATCACCTACATCCAGCAAAAGGTGATTAAAGGCTATGCCATAGCCGAGCATCTCGCTCACCATCCTCTTCCCAAGTTCGATCCCATCCAATCAGAGTTTCCAGATGAGGAACTAATGTCCGTCAACCAATCAGATGAGCCAATGTGGACGCTATATTTTGATGGAGCTCTGAATTCTCAAGGGAGAGGAATCGGCGTCGCCCTCCTGTCGCCCGAAGGCCTCACATTCCCATTGGCATACCGCTCAAATTTCCAGTTACCAACAATATAGCGGAATATGAAGCTCTTCTAGCTGGCCTAGAACTCGCTCATTCTTTTCGTATCACTGAGTTGCGAGTTGTAAGTGATAGTCAACTCATCCTTCGCCAGGTGCTCACTAAATATCGCACTCGCGATCCCAAACTCAAGCCATACCAAGAACTCACTGCTGCCTTTGCGAAACTGTTCACCAAACTGATCTTTGTTCATGCCCCTCGTCATCAGAATATTCTCGCCGATGCCCTCGCCTCGTTGGAATCATCCATAAGATTCCCTCTAGGAAGATGGTTTGAGTCCATTTCCATCTACAAACTTCACGCCCCTGCAATCGATGATGCTTCCTACGTAAATATCAAAGACAGGATAGCAAGGAAGATCCTGCAGGAAGATATCCTTGAGAAGAGGAAAATCATGTTGGCAGAGGCCGAAGAAGAATTGGATGATGAAGAGAAACCATGGTTCTATGAAATCGTCAAATACTGCCAAGATCAGTCTTATCCTGAAGGGGCCACCACAAAGGACAAGAAAGCCATAAGAAAGGTGGCTCAGAAATACACATTGGTTGGAGGACTACTCTATAGGAGGAGCCTTACTGGTATTCTGTTAAGATGTTTTGGTGACGATGAGGTTTGGAAATGTGTAGAGGAGACGCACTCGGGTGTGTGCGGTGGCCACGTGAATAGTCAGATGCTCGCCAAGAAGATCATTCGCCAAGGCTTTTACTGGCCCACTATGGAAGAAGATTGTGCTATCTATGTCCGTAGGTGTGTCAAGTGTCAACTTCACGCCGATAAAATCTATTCACCATCTTCCTCACTTCATCCAATATCCTCCCCGTGGCCTTTCTCCCTGTGGGCATTCGACATCATTGGTCCCCTAGGTGATCCCAATTCCCTCACCAAGCAGAAATCTTTCATCCTTACTGCGACGGAATACTTCACCAAATGGGCCGAAGCTGAAGCTTACGCGGAAATCAAGGCGTCAACAGTCTGCAAGTTCATCATGAAGAACATCCTCGCCAGATTCGGTGTCCCAAGACCAATCGTCACCGACAATGGGCCACAGTTCATTTCTTAGGACCTATAGGACCTCTGCAAAAGGTACGCAATTGCATTGCATCATTCATCGCCTTATTACCCACAAGATAACGGCCAAGCGGAGGCCACCAATAAAATATTGCTCAAAATCATCAAAAAAACCTGCGAGTCTAGTAAGTTTTCAGACTAGCCAGAAAAACTTATCGAAGCCCTATGGACCTATCGCACTTCAATCCGTACCCCCACTGGGCAGACTCCATTTGCCCTTACTTATGGTATGGAAGCGGTAGTCCCGTACGAAACTCTGATCCCTTCTCTCAGGGTACAATTGGACGAGGAATTTCCCCTCGACGATCATCGTAATTCACTCCTCGCCCAGTTGGAACTCTTGGATGAGAAGCGGCTGGCCGCTGCCGAACACGAGCGTGTGTATCAAAATAGACTCGCTCGCTTTTACCAAAAGAAAGTCGTTGAGAGAAAATTCAAAGTCGGTGAGATGGTCGTAAAAAGAATTTTTGTCAAACCTAGAGGGCCGCGTTCTAAGCTCCAACCCAATTGGGAAGGACCATATGTAATTCAAGCCGTGTACCCTGGCAACGCCTACAAGCTAATCAACGCCGAAGGGACCGAGTTATCCCACCCTTGGAATGAGCTTTATCTTAAGAAATACTACCCTTAACTTAATGTCAAAACACAAAAAAAATGATGAAAAGATAGAAAACATCAAAAACAAAGAAATATTGAAAACCACTAAAAATATGGAAAATTCAAAATGCCAATGCCTGGTGGTCACCATGTAGTTAAGTCACTGCATCTAACCTTCATGTTAGGATAGGGCCCATTAAGGCTTGGTAGGCACCGGGTCTTGGTTTGCTAGAACCGTGGAGATCCCTGTCTGGCCACGTCGGCCTATGCTCGCTCGAAGGAAGCTAACATGTGCTCACTTATGTATTTTATTCAAAAAAAAGGTCGGTAGCATCACCTACGGTGGGGCCCCACCCAGAAGATCTCCGGAAGCTGTAATCTTTATTCTTTTCTCTTCGACCAAATGAGACAGTCGGCGCCCTTAAAACGCTGAGCATGAGAAACCGAAACTCAAACCCCAAGGGCAAGAGTAGGATCCATTTCCTCGAGCATCGATCAGAGCACGAGAAGAGGGCAGTGTCCCCGCAGGCATACGAAAGGGAACCCACAAACGTCAAACGACTATATCTCCCTCACAAAAGAAATACAACATCAAAATCAAGAGCCTGGTCGTGACCGTGCCTGATGCGATAAATGGAACCCCTCAAAGCAAAAGTTCGAATCCACAAAAGGGGGGGGGGGCTGTGGAATGTAAATGCTCGAGATTTGGTCTGAAGTTGTCCGAAAGGAAAGAGTTAAATGGACCCTTATTGGCTCGCCGGGTTAACAGTTTTACCGATCCTCTCAGGAGGTTTATCCCCCACGCTCTTCCTTCTTCCTTTGAAGATGAAAGCTAGATGGAGTTTCTAAAGGGCGAAACCCGCCAAGGTCTGCGACCTTATTTTAATATACATATATGGTTGCCTACTTTGAAAAGCAAAAGCTATCGCTGCGAAGGAGTCTCCGTATTTCTGGCTGGTCAAGACCCCTGTTTACCACCTTGATGTCTTCTTGCTTAACCTTGGGCTTAGGCCAATGCAAGCGCGTCACCTATGGGGCGACGGCGTCTGATTCCGGGTCAGCGTCGCGCGATTGGTCGTTAGGGTTCCAGGGTGTTCCATCATATACCATCTAGAGTTGTGAGGAAATAGACCCGGGTCGGGCAAATCTCTTACCTCAAACACCTTTTGGGTGAATCCCTGTGGTCGGAAGCGACTGGGAGCCTAAGCATGGCATGACGGTATTGTCATCAGGGTAAGTCTTAGCCGGCGGGATCATCATTCGAGGGGTCTAGAGGCCCAAATCAACCTAGATGTGCACTTAGGATACCTGGGAGGTTAGTAAGAAACCCCTGTTCTCACGTAGGTTAGGTGCCATTTGGGTGCTTGCCAGGCGTTAGCAACAAAAAATTTTTATAATAAAAGCAACAAAAAAATGGAAAAGAGAAAATGTACATATTTGCAAACAAAAAAAAATCTTTTTTATGATAAAACAAAAAAAATGCCAAATATAAAAAAGAAAACAAATCAATTTTGCATGATTGCATTTGCGTGCAGCATCTCACTTTTAATACCGCTTGCATTCGTGTGCTTGCCTGTCACATTTATCATCACCACATCTTTCCCTTGCCTTCGTTAATAAAGGCTTGGCCCCTTGACCAGTTATCAAGGACAGTCAATGTGATCATTTGCTTATTGAGCAAGGGGCCAAGTCAGAACAGAAATTCTAATTTGTTTGTTTCAGTGATGTGTGCAGGGATTCAGGCAACAAAAGTAAAGGTGAAAACCAAACAGACCGAACCTTGTATTTTACAAAAACTAAAAAAATTACATCAAGTTCCGCCCTCTCTCTCTGCATTACTCGTCCCACTACTCTCCGGGCAAAACGCTCTCAAAGGTGCTACCCAACTACGAAAAGCGGTACTCCTACCGCTATGTACTCCCCTTCCTATTCCCACACCCCGGCGTTGATCCACGGAAGCAGCAGAGAAGCTACCAACACGAAAGCCACGCTCTCGTGCTCTTCGGTAGCGCTCCTCACCATCTCTCCGCCACTGTTCAGCAAGACCAAGGCTAGTTCGGAGTTCGAACAACTGGGCCTCCATGGCCCTTCGTTCCTCCCTTTCAGTCAATATGTTGGCTCTTTTTCTCTCTGCGTCTCTTTCTCTCTCTGCACGTTCTCTCTCACGGTCTTCCCTCTCCAACTGGAGAGTGATCCTCAGTTCCATAGCATCCCTGGAAGAGTCGTCATCTGGACGACGCTGCAGTTACCCCTCCAGCTCTGCTATCCTAGCCGCCCTCTGCACAGCTTGGGCAAGCACGTCTTCCGTCTCCTTTTCCTGCCAGATGTACCATCTCAGATACGCGATAAAGCGTAAACAAAGAGAACTCAACACTAAAACATTTGCCTGTATAGAGAGCATCCCTTCTGCCTCCGCGGCATGCTGCGTGGCCTGAGCAAGTTGCTCATGAAGCAAGTCAAGTTCTGAGGTAGGAATCCACAAGCTGGAAGAGACACCGCCTACTCCCATCGCTGAGGAAGCCGCGTCAATCTGGGCATGCTATAACCACATGAGTTAGCAGCCAACACCTGGAATCTAGGGTTTCAATTAGGAACGCACACTGTACACCTGCCAAGGCGCTCGTAGCTCCGCGGGCATCGCCCAACCATTGCTCCATCTCTGCCAAGCGAGTTCGTAAAGTCGCTATCATCATATCACGGATATCATGCAGCCATACGAGTCAGTATTTTTACCAGAAAACCAAAAAAATGAGAAAGAAGAAAAGAGAAAAAGGGGAAACCTACCTCCACAAGTCCCCAGGGTTGGAGCCGCTTTGCGTACTTTATCCTATATAGACGCAAGTAGTCCTCGCTATCTCGCGCATGTGATTCTACAATCGTGCCACCCCGTTGCCAGTCTTCATAATATTCAGGGAATCGCATACGCCAGTCAATGTAGGTCGCCGGTCCCCGCGTCTTTCTCCCGACACGATGTGGCGCAGCCGTATCCACCCATTCCTGAGCCAGTCCTAAAGTCCTCATAACCAATCGTAGCCGAAGCGGCTCGATTTCATTCAAGCAGTGCATCCACAATTCCCGTCCGAACCGGGCATGACTTGCTAGAACCCACGGCTGGTCGGCATCGACCATGTCTGAGTAGGGTCTCCAGTTTACCATCGCTGCAGGGAACTCCTGTAGCTCCCGCCTTAGCACCATCAGTTGGTAGGTTAGGGGTGCCGCACTCATGATGGGTTCCCACTGCCTGGATAGCGACACCATTGTGGGTCGCCAATGCCGAGCTCTCCCCATGGGGAGGTAATAATAGCTCCACAGTTGCTCGGCGCAGGTCATCAGTACCTTGCAAAAACATAAAAAAAATATAAAACAAGCAAAATCAAAAATACCTGGATGAATGGTGTGAAACCACTCACAGTCATCTCACGATCCGCTTCTTGGAACAGGCCTGCAAACAAGTGTGCCAGCATGGTAGCTCCCCAGGCATAGTATCCTACTCTTTTAAGGTCTGCTAGCAGCTCCAGGAAGTGACATTGGATACCGTCCCCTTTCGAGCTCAGTACCAATCTCCCCAAAAGGAAGAGGAGAAATCTCCTCAAATCTATGTTGCATCTTTCCCAGTTGCTAAAATCTGTACAGTACACGGCACGGCATCCTATTTTCATCCTTTCCATGAACTCTTCTGAGGATTCGTCGTCCCGCCGACGAGTGTCGATGAGCCCTAATGCATCCATGAGGGACGCCCTAGCTACCGACCTATTTTTCCGACCATCTAGGTCCAAACCCAGTAGCTTCCGAGCACCTTCTCGGTAATCCGCATAAGTGACCCCGGTCACTGCCTCGCCCTCCACCTTCAGGCTTGTGATCCGGACCACATCCTCCAAACTGGGCACCATGTGCCCCCAGGGCATCATGAATGCCCGACTCACTGGGTCCCATCTCTCACACAAGGCTTGGATCAGACCAGGTCGGGCTCGAGCGGCTCGATCCGAAGAAAGGTGCCAAATCCTATCACGTCTAGCCTCGCCTTCTGAAAATCTGGGAGACCTCGGTATGCTGCCACTACCAACTCCCATGAGATCTGTGATTTCATCACACTCTACGCATGCAGGGAATGGAGAGGAGGTTTGGTCAGAAAGAAAGGAAGGAAAAAGAATGGAAAAAGGGGCAGGAAAGCTCAGCTTACGAGTTGTGATTGGGCCCTTTCGCTGAAGTGCCCTTCGAGGTCCGAAAGTCTCCTGGAACTACTACTACTGGACCTGCTTCTCTTCGAGGAGTGGAAAGATTCGCCCTCCATCCAACTCTCAGAATTTTGAACTCCTCCTCTCCCATGAGAACTTGTGCTCCTCGAGTTAGCTCTCGATATACCTGGGAGGATCAAAGGGACAAGAATTTATATAAATGGAAGGAGTGCAGGCCAAGATTGCCTCCATCACCTTTAATGATAGCCCTCGCGATGAGGCACCTACCATGCGGTCCCGTGTGTCACTTCACCGCTCGCACAGGGTGATTGATTGGACGAAGAATATGACGACTAGCCCCCTATGTTGTCTAGGGATACCCTATCATGTTTTGGAGGACGTCCGCAAAATTTGACACAACATCCGGGAAAAGGGACTAGGGCCGTCATTATTGACTTCGACGGTAGATTCCCGTGGAAAATGGTCACAACAAGACGTGATTCTCCGCTTGGGGTGGAGTCTCGGCAGACCCATCACATGGGAACAGTGCAAAGGAGAAGAAGTGTAGGGAAGAAGGAACGCACAAGAGAACAAACAAGCAGCAGAAAATCAAATCACTCCATTCATAATTCTACATAAGCTATCATAAACACTACAATCATAGAGAGGAGGCGGGTCCACTAACTCGCTAACTCTTGCCATTATCTTCATGCTCGTCCCTTTAGGCATCTCTCTCCTCTCCCCTGAGGTGAGGGTCCCTCAGAAGCCTCCTAGGTCCCCGTGCAGTAGCACCCGCCTCACCTCGTGGCGCTGGCTCCACAGCAATGACTCGCTGCTCCTCCCCTGGCGTGGCGAAGAAGCCACTAGCGCCAAAGCGACCAGACTGGCGCAGTCGCTCCCCGAACTCTCGCGCTCTCTCGTAGCGCGTCTCCATCCCTCCTAGCCTCTGCACGACGGCCTGAAGGCCCAGCTGGAGCTCCCTCACTTGGGCCTCCAAGGCCCTCCTCTCGGCCTGATCTCGCTGTCGCTCGGACCTTCTCTAGGCTTTCTCTCTCTCTGCCTCTCTCCTCATCATCTTCAGAAGAACACTTAACTCCAGGATGTCTGGGGAAGGTCTCTCCTCACCGCGATGTCGCAGCTCTGCTACAGTCGCCACCCAGGCATCATGCTCCTCTTCCGCCCGGGCAGCCCGAGCCACCGCACCGGCAAGTTGCTCCCGGAGGGAGGCAATCTCAAGAAAAGGGGCCGAGGCACTGGAAGATGTGCCGCCAGGCACTCCCACCATCGCTGTCTGCTGGGCACGCTGGAACGAACAAACAACAGCAGTTAGCTAAGCTCCACATTTAAAAATAAAAAATGCAGCACTTAGCTTACCAGGAGCGACAGTTCCTGTTGAGTGGCGGCCAGCTGCCGCCTGACCTCGGCTAATTGGGCACGAGAGCCGTTGACATCGCGCGTATCCCCGGCTCGGGGAAGACCCACGTAACTCTCTCTCTGTTGCCGCAGGAAGTCGACACTATCCTGCACCAGTACGCCCCCTTGCTGTCCAGGGAGACGTATGCGCCAGTCTTCAAGCTTCGCCTTACCGTGACTCTCCTTCCTGACGCGGCTCGGCTCGTCTGCACTTGCCCACTCATCGGCCAGGCCCAGGGTCCTTGCCATGTCCTGCACCAAGAAAGAAGGGCCTCGCATCATAACAAAAAATGCGTCCCCTGTCTAGGACGCGTCCATCATTTGAGTGCAACACTCGCCGAACCCTTTCCCCCCTCGCACGCCTCGCATCAAAACTCAAAATAGATCAAAGAAGGGGAAACCGAAGCACTCACCGAGCCGTGTTCACTTCCTTCCGTGACATTGGGCCCCTCGGGTCCCTCGGGGGCCTGAAGCGGCCCTTCCTCCTCCATGGACGCCGTTCCGTGCTCTGGCGCGTCCCTCCTCAGGCGAGGGGTCCCGCGTCCCTCTCCACCTTCATCGTGGTCCAGACCGCCGAACTCCATCGATCGAGGGGAGAAGATAAAGACGGGCGAGCGAGTTTCGGCAGAAGGCGGGCTTGTTTGCGGGTAAGTCACGGGAGAAGAAAGGCCACCCGGTGCTTTAAATTTGAATTCGAGGATTAAGACGTGTCCTCGCGCCTGGACGCGCCCAAAAAGGGAGAAAGGAAACAGAATCCCCCCGTGCAAAGCGTAGTTCCCCGCTGTTCAGGGTAAGGTCTCGTGGAACGTGCCTCGAAGGACAAGTGCAAAGAAAGAAAAGTGAGAGAGGAAAGGTACACACAACACAAGAAAGCCATTTTCATTTCATATAATAGTCCAAAGTCCATCATGCAGTAAGGAGGGTGGAGTGTACAAGCAACTCTCTAACTCTCGCCATCACCCTCTTGGTCATCTCTCTCCTCCCTCCTCTGACGGGGATCCCTAGGGGGCCTCTGCGAACCCTGAGAAGCCGTGCTCGCCTCCCCAGGTGGCACCATGCCAGCCTCCAAGGTGCGGCGACGCTCCTCAGCCGAAGAAACTAGAAAGCTACCCACGGAAAAGGAACTAGACTGACGAAGTCGCGCCCTCGCTCCTTCGCCCTCTGATATCGCTCCACACTCTCTCGAAGTCTCCCCTCCGCCGTGCTAAGACTCAGTCGGAGGTCCCTCACCTGGGCCTCCCAGGCCCTCGTCTCGTCCCAATCTCGATGTCACTCTGCCCTCCTGTACTCCCTCTCTTTCTCTATGATCTCCCTATCCCTCTCCCTCTCTCTCTCTAGGATCTCCCTATCCCTCTCCCTCTCCTCTCTCTCTCTCATCGCCTCTCTCCTTGACAGCTCGAGGGTGATCCGCAGATCCACCACGTCGCGAGGAAGCTCCTCAGCCTCCCGTCGCCGCTCCTCCTCTAGCTCCGCAATCCTGGCGTCATGCTCTGCCGCCCAAGCATCGCGCTCCTGCTCGG
This sequence comes from Amorphophallus konjac, assembly GCA_022559845.1. Classification (NCBI taxonomy): domain Eukaryota; kingdom Viridiplantae; phylum Streptophyta; class Magnoliopsida; order Alismatales; family Araceae; genus Amorphophallus; species Amorphophallus konjac. Next base: position 111,147,392 of record CM040121.1, read on the forward strand.
CACGAACAGCACGGGCCAGGGCCTCCCGAATCTCGGCCATCTGTTGAAGCACGCATGCACCGTAAGAGAGCAGTGATAGAAGGAAAGTAGCTAGAAGGAGAGTCGGGGTCAGGCAGACACTCACTCGAGCCGCGCGGTCACGCTCGGCCTCCTCAGCCCGAGCCACCGCATACGCCAGCTGCTCCTGAAGGGCAGAGACCTCCGGGGGAGGGCCCCACGAACTGGAACCCGCTCCACCAGCCGTCCCGGCTGCTGTCGCCTGGTGGGCCCGCTGAAACACGGGGCAAACGACAGTCAGAGGCTAAGCATCGGAATCCAGGTCACAAAAAATGCATTGCATAGACTCACCAGGATCTCCAACTCCTGTCGGATGGCCACCAACTGCCGCCTGGCCTCCACCAACTGGGCCCGCAGGTCGGCGATCATGTCGTCACAAGCATCCTGCATGGCATATAAGTTAGTATCACATGCATATACACATAGAAGAATGAAGCATTTTCATTTCACACTTACCCCTGCCATACCACCGAGGGAGAGGCGGTCCCCGTACGTAGCTCGATACCGTCTCATATAATCAGTGATGTCCTGTACATGGGACACCACTGGGGCCCCGCCCTGTTGCCAGTCCTGGTACTGTGCTGGGAAGCGCGTACGCCAGTCCACAATCTTCGCCTTCCTCATGGTCTTCCGCCCGATGCGGACCGGCTCATCTACATCGACCCACTCTTGGGCCAGCCCCAACGTCCTCATAACCAGCCTCAGCCGAAGCGGCTCGATCTCGTTGGCTCGATCTCGTTCAGGCAATGGACCCACACGTCCCTCCCGAAACGAGGAAGACCCACTACAACCCAGGGCTGGCCAGCGTCGGCCATACCCAGGTAGGGCCTCCACACCACCTACATCACCATACATGCATCATACTAGTTGCCATTAGGTCGCATGCATAAAAAATACAAAGAAATCATACGCATCATACCATAGCCTTAGGGTACTCGCTCAACTCCCGACGAAGTGACGCCAGCTGGTAGCTGTGTGGTGCCGCTACCACGACCGGCCTCCACTGTCGCGCTAGAGGAACGTCTCTTTTGTTCCCCTGCCTGGCCCTCCCCATCGGGAAGTAGTAATAACTCTACACCTGCATCCATCATACATCATTATCACGAGTAATTCCATATTTAACTATGAAAAATGCATAAATAAATTGTGTACCTGGAGAAAAGGTGCGAAGCCGCTGACTGTCGTCTCCCTCTCTGAGGTCTGGGAGAGATCAGCAATCAAATGGGCAAGCAGAGCCGCTCCCCACACGTAGTGCCCCACTCTGTCAAGGTCTGCCAGGATCCCGAGGAAGCGGCAGTGGATGCCGTCACCCTTCGTCCCCAGCAGGAGGCTGCCCAGGAAGAAGAAAAGAAACCTCCGGAGGTCTAGATCCCCCAGCTCCCGCTCGCTCGGGTCCTGGGTGAAAGCTGCACGGGCATCTCCCTCCAATCGTGCCAGAAACTCCGCTCCAGTCTCACTAACCCGCTGGCGTGGGTCGACGAATCCGAGTGCCTCCATAATCTCCACTCGACCGACTACCCTGCTGCCTCTGTCGGTCACGCTCGTCTCTAACCACAGCAGGTCCAGGGCACTCTCTCGGTAGTCGGGGTAGGTGACCCCGCTGACTGCCTCTCCGTCAACTCGTAGCCCGGTGATCCGAGCTACGTCCTCTAGTGTCGGCACCATGTGCCCCCAGGGCATCAAAAACGCCCGGCTCCGCGCGTGCCACCGCTCCCTCAACGCCTGAATGAGAGAAAGGTCGAGCCGGAAGGGCTCGATCCTGAGGAAGGCTCCAAAGCCCATGGCGTCCACACGCGCCCTCTGGAAGTCTGGCAGCCCACGGTACGCTGCCACCACTAGAGACCAGCTGATCCGGCCCTTCATCACGCCCTGCACACCACAAAACCAACAGGGCAACACATCAGAATCATGGATAATAATAAACAATAACACTGTACATAATATTTATTATATATATATTTTTAGAGGCGTCCAACCTTCTGGACGCCCCTTCCTATTTTTATTTCTTTCTTTTTAATCAAAAATCAAAACAAAAATAAATAAATAATATTTATTATCGTGGAGGCGTCCACTGTCCTGGACGCCTCCTTACCTTATTTTATTTACGTAATAACCCCAAAAAAACAAATAATAAAAATAAAAATAAAAATTTTTGGAGGCGTCCAGGACCCTGGACGCCTCCTTCCCTCACTCCCCGGCCTCTCCACACAGCCTCTCGTCCGCCCGTTTAGCCCAGTGAACCAATAGAATGGAAGTCTAAGGGGCTTACCGGATCGTGCTCGTCCTCTCCAGCGTCACCAGCGCCCGCAGGGCCATCCACGGCCAAAAGAGGAGCCTCCTCCTCCACGGCAAGCTCCTCCGCCACGGCAGCCTCCTCGGCGTCATCTCTCAGCCTCCTCGGACGACGAGCCCGTCGTTTCCGCTTCTCCCCACCCTGGCTCGGGCCTCCTTGCTCCATTGGAATTGGGAATGGGTCGTTTAGAGTGAACGAGTCGTCAGAATGAACAGTAGAAGTGAAAGGGGGGTGAGGACCCCCTTATAGAAGAAAATCCCTTTTTTTGGGGCGTCCAGGCGCCAGGACGCCCCCATTTTTTTCTTTCCTTTTCAAAAATTCAAAAACTTAGGGGCGTCCAGGAGCCTGGACGCCCCCAAACAAAATCCAAAAAAATAATAAAAAAGAAATTATAGGGGCGTCCAGTCCCCTGGACGCCCCCAAAATAAAAAATAAATAAATAAAAAATAATAATAAAATTGGAGGCGTCCAGGCCCCTGGACGCCCCCATTAAAAATAAATGTTTTAATATATATATTTACATATGATCATAAAAAGAAAGAAAACACAAAAATAGAAAAACGGAAAAATAAAAATCATAACAAAGGGAACGTGGTCCAAAACATCAAAATGCCAGATTTTATTCCATCAGAAAGCAGAACGAGCTACATCAGGGGCTTAGGCGCCTTAGGCCTTAACTTCCCCAGTTCGGTTACATAAGCTCTCCACAGCTCGCATTCTTCCCCCACATGCGCTAAGGCCTTTCCTGCAACACTTGTCTTCCAGAGTGCTTTGACGGCCTTCGCTTCCTTCGCATCCGCTTCAGTGCCCAACTCTCTCTTCTTCAAAGGAACGATGCCAGTCGGTGGTGGGAACGAATGACATGGAATGCCGATCTGGAGGCAGCACCGATGCGCGTTGTAAAGGATAAACTCGGTCGCACCAATCAGTTGGAGATCAACTTCACAAGAAGACCTCATGAGGAGCTCAAGCAGGAGTAAACATGCCGGTGCGTAAGAGAAGAAGCTTTGTGTCACGGTTCGAAAGTGAGACCGCCAGTCTTCACATCTCTTTAGCCACAGAACACGGTTCACCACGGTGCCACCGAAGCCTAACACGTCGGCTATATGATAAAGGGGGCTTTGTTGGAAGAGCTTCGAAGCGGTTGGCATTCCCTCACGGTGATCAAACTTGAAATGTAAATCCAGCCAGCAATTCAGGACGAGTGCGCAACCAAAAGGAGGCTTACCCATGCTCGAGGCAATAAGGCCACTATACATGTAGGCAAGGACAGCGGGTCCCACCCTCTTTCCACGCCAGGTCCCGCAGATAGCACTCAGTTGGTCTTCCTCCACCATGTTGTCGGTATAAGGAAACAAGAGAGCGCCCGCCAGACAAATGGTGAACCCTTTCATGATTCCCTCCAAATAGTCATCGTCTGGTAACCCTCTCAGGGCCTCCATGACCCATTTCGCGAGCTTTTGCAAATCAATTCCCTTTTGAGTACGAACCTTTCGGGCTGCGTAGGGCGGCATGAAGCTTCCAAGGATGCTTTCGGAAGTCCCCCGTGTCAGCATCCGCATAGCCTTCACCTTCCCGTCACTCTTGAATTTCTTCAATCCGAGCAGAAGTTCCACCTCCTCGAGGAGGATGGTCGCCTCGAAGGTCGGGAAGATAAAAGTGTGGGTCTGGGGATGCCAGATCTCCACTAGTGCGCCCATAGCCGCCCAGTCCATACGAATCTTCTCGTAGTGTTTGGCGTGAATAAGGAGCCCCTGCAGATGCCACTTCGATAGTATGGCCCTCATGCCGATGGATATGTTGGAAGTTAACTTTGAAAGCCATGGCAATTTGAAAAACTTCCTTGGGCCCGGGAAGAGTGGATATGGCTGAGAAAGAAGGAGGAAGGGAGCAAGTGAGAAGAAGGTTCAAGAGGAGAAAAGTTGAAATGAATCAGCTTACTATATGCGACATGATCATCCCGCTGAGATGACCCTCGAGGTCGGAGAGTCGCCCAATCGCGCGGCCAGGCCTGCTCCTCTTCATAACACGGGAAGACTCTCCTTTCATCCTGAGATCTCTAGATTCTCCTCTCCTTCGTCTCCTGAGCTTCCAAAACCCACCTTGGTGCATTTGAATGAACTAGCCTAAGGGGAGTTCTTATAGGAAGGGAAGATCGCTACAGGACGGAAAATGTCACGTCAGTGGTCAGTTGTCAGGATTTTGTCTGGATCTCCTTTGTACTGTGGTGCGATTCTGTTACGATTCTGTTACTTTCTGATGTTATTAATCCATGCTGGCCTGTGTAGGTTTTACTAACGGACGTCTTTGTCCTATCTCCTGTCCCACCTTTCAATGGTTGGTCCCACCATGTCATGCATCGTAGTATATGATACCTACGCTATTAGAACATGTCAAGGACCTCGCGGCCCGAACGAATCTAGGATTTGAGTTCCCCTTCAACAAAAATAGTGAGGATCCCGGAAGAATTTGGGTTGTACGGATAGGCCGTTAACTTGTGATAGCATGGGGATGACGGTTCCATTCAGTGAGTTGGTGCGCGGATAAACGGGCCCCAGCCCAGTGTCGGCTCACCGGATCGGTATCCTGACCCTTTCTTAACAAGTTGACAATATTATCCTTGGCTATTTTCTATTTTAGTTTGTTTTAAATTTTTCTTTAAGCCCAGCATGCATTCATATAGGACTTTGATTTATTGCGGAAGATCATTCAAGTGATTCGATTGCGAAAGCCGCTGTGCTTCAATTCTTACAAATATGAGATATTCCACTCCGAATGAAATACTGAGTTTCCTTGAAATGGCCCTACGCTGCTCTTCCAAAGGAGACCCTTGTTTGGACAGACCCTCAGATATTCCTTTAATTTTTACCTTGCTTGACCCACCTTGGCCGCAACACTTCCACGTTGGCTGGTAACCGCTCCCCAAAGGTGAAACCTGCAAGTTTATGACCCAGGTACTTCCACACCGAGAAGTTGGTCTCTTCTTATTTCGTGCCTGAGCGCACATCTCACCCTCCCTTATTTGATCTCCGTCCAAGCAAATCGTCAAAATTTGAAAGACCTCCTTCAAGGTCGCCTCATTAAAACTTCAGGAAAGATTCCAAATAGTAACATCAAAAGCGTGTCTCATCACACCTTGGCATTAACTTATCAGTCCATTCCCACTCCATTTCACTCCACTTCGATACCATTCCATTACGTGTCACTCCCTTGCAAAGCAGACGCCAAGGCGGGGCAGCTGTAGACACGCCATTCCTGACATCTCCTGAGAAAATCTCATATTACTATACGACGCCCCGCATTGGCTTTCGCATTTTGAATCGCTCGAGTGTTTCCTATTCTTGAGTCTTCTTCCGCCTTTTCGGCATCCGAAAATCATCTCATTGCGGCATTCGGACGGCATCAACACCAATCGCACGCACCGGAGGGTTCCGAAACCAGGAAGAGTGTCTGCCGGGCGGCTGCCAACGCCTTGTCTGAGGACCCAGGCGGGTCTTCATGGGGACGTCCAGGCTCCTGGACGCCCCCATTATTTTTTTATTTTTTTATTTATTTTTCAAACCCAAAAAAAATGAATATATATATATTAATGGAGGCGTCTAGGCCCCTGGACGCCTCCATGAAAATAAAAATATAAAATATAAAATGCCAGTTGGCATAAAAAAACAAAACAAAAAATAAAAATATATTTTCTTGGCATCAACTCACTCACGGGGCCCCGCCCACCGATCGACGGTTTGTCGTGTGTGAAAGAATCCAAATTGTGGAGACGTCCAGCCGGCTGGACGCGCCCATTTCCAAATCACGGGTCGCCACTCCAAAACCATGTGTTGTGTTAAACCGCGTGCGACTTTCGGTGGAGTTCGGTGGGACTTATGGAGGCGTCCGGGACCCTGGACGCCTCCATGAAAATATTTGGAAAAAATGAATAAAAATAGAATAAAATATTATTTTTGCTCTGATATATGTGTCCAGGGTCCTGGACGCCTCCATCCTCCGGAGCCCTATAAATAGAGGCCCCCCCCTCAGTTCTGGGGGAGCTTCTAAGAGGTCTGATAGGCTGCCGGAGCCCAAAGGCTGCCAGAGTCATTTCTAACCCGTGGGGTCTTTTGTAGGTGGAGGTTCTGCCAGCTTCTCGGGTGCCCACGCTCGCGAGAGGAAGGTCATCTTCATCCACCGCGCTTCCACGTCATCCCTACGCTGCCGGAGCTCCGCCGGATTTCGCCATCGGCACATCCAATAAGCCAATACTTTCCTTTTCTTCGTAGTTCTTTTGCATTCATCATCTCGCATCCTCTATCCCCCTTCATAAGGGCGCCTCTTCTTATATACTTCTTGCATCCATCATCGCATTTCCTCCTACTCGTATCCGAGAGGGGTTTAAAAGACAACACCAACCAGGTGTGTGTCTTGCCATCATTTCGTTATTTTTATCGCAAGGATTTGAATACTACACCTTCATCTTTCTAATCCACTAGTTACTTATTTGTCGTTGTTTTGCAAGGGTACCCAAGGAAAGCCCTCTCCGTCGGTCGGCCGAAGGGGGAGGAAGAAGCAACCCGCCATCTCACGCTCTTGAGGTAGGCGCGATCACTTTCTTTATTTTGGGGTCTTTTGGCCCCTGGCGATCACATCATGTTCTCGAGGCCGCGGCGAGTCACTTCCCCAATGGCCGTTTAAATTCCCATTCTTATATTCTCTTTATATTCTGTTATATTTTTATCTGCTCATATTCTCGAGGCTGCGGCGAGTCACTTCCCCAATGGCCGTTTAAATTCCCGTTCGTATATTCTCTTTATATTCTGTTATATTCTTATCTTCTCATATTCTCGAGGCCGCGGCGAGTCACTTCCCCAATGGCCGTTTAAATTCCCGTTCTTATATTCTCTTTATATTTTGTTATATTCTTATCTATTCATATTCTCGAGGCCGCGGCGAGTCACTTCCCCAATGGCCGTTTAAATTCCCGTTCTTTATATTCTCCTTATATTCTGTTATATTCTTATCTGCTCATATTCTCGAGGCCGCGGCGAGTCACTTCCCCAATGGCCGTTTCAATTCTTGCTATTTGATTTCTGCACCATTCTCGTCCCCCCGAGGCCGCGGCGAGTCACTTCCCGCTATAACCGTTTAACCCCCATATCTTGCTATATTACATTTGTCCCGCTCGCCCCGCCGGAGCAATCTCCCGTGGTGGCCCCTTCTCTTTTATCTTATTTCTGTGTTGCAGTAAACAAAAGGAGCCCGCGCGCTCCGCGTCTTCTTCGTTCCTCGAACCGCGTGACGTCGCTCACACTATCAAGATGTATTAAGATTTGAAAAGAAACTTTTGGTGACCCAACATGAAGAGAGAGGTAGCAGATTTTGTGTCCCGTTGTCCCACTTGTCAACAGGTCAAGGTAGGATATTTAAAACCCGTAGGTAAATTACACCCCTTAAATATTCCCGAGTGCAACTGGGAAGGTATAGGGATGGATTTCATCATGGGTTTACCTAAGACACTGGGAGGACACGATGGTATATGGGTGATCATAGACCGATTGACTAAGTTTACACATTTTCTACCGATCAAAAGTCGATGGTCTGTGGACGTACTAGCAGCATTATACATGAAAGAAATTGTCAAACTGCATGGTGTTCCTGTCACCATTATTTTGGACTGAGATCCTCGATTTATATCACAATTCTAAAAGGGTCTACAACATTCTTTAGGGACCCGACTGAACTTTAGCACGGCATTCTATCCACAAACTGATGGTCAAACAGAAAGGACAAATCAAGTGGTGGAAGATATGCTCAGGGCATATGCTATTGATTTTGAAGGAAGTTGGCATGATCACTTGCCTCTAGTAGAATTCACCTATAATAATAGCTATCAAGCTAGTATTCAAATGGCATCATTTGAAGCTTTATATGGAAGAAGCTGTCGTTCGCCTATTGGTTGGAATGAAGTAGGAGAAAGGTAATTTCTCGGTCCCGACATTATTAGGGATACTATTGAGAAGATTAAGCTCATTCGAGAAAGACTTCAAATGGCCTAAGACAGGCAGAAATCATATGCTGACAATCGAAGGCGTGACTTGGAGTTTCAAGTAGGAGACCATGTATTCTTTAAAGTTTCTCCAGGTCGAGGTATTCAAAGATTTGGAATCAAAGGCAAGCTTACACCAAGGTTTATCGGCCCCTTTGAGATTCTTGAAAGAGTTGGTGAAGTTGTATATCGAATTGCTTTACCTCCTTAATTATCTGAAGTCCATGATGTAATTCACATCTCAATGCTCAAAAAATACGTTCCTGATCCCTTCCATGTTATCACCTACGACAATCTGGAGATTAAGAAGGATTTGACATATGAGCAAAAGTCAATAAGGATCGTTGAACGAGACGTACGTCAACTTCGGAATAAGACTAATCCTATGGTCAAGATCTAATGGACTAAGTTATGGCCGCATGAAGCAACATGGGAAACCGAAGAAGCTATGCGTAAAAGATTTTCAGAATTATTTTAACTGTAAGTACACTCTCCGTATAATCTATATATTAAATTTGGGGACCAAATTCTCTTAAGTGGGGGAGGGTGTAATGCCCCGGAATTTTTATAAATTAATTCTGATATATTTGGGAATTTTCTAACATTTTCAAAGGCCCAAATGAATTAATAAATGAATATTGGGTTAAATAAATCATTATTAAGACCCAAATATAGTAACCAATGAACCTAGCCTATTTAAATAAAGTCCAAAAAACTTAAGGACTAAGCCCATGAAGTTTGGCCCATATTCTAGAAGGTTAATTAACTTATTCACAGAATTTAAGGGATAAATGCTCCCTATTAAGATAATTAAGTTGATAAATGAAGAAAAGAGTTTGAATTAAATTCAAATTCTGCGCCCAATGATAATGGTGGTCTATCGTAAAACCGCTAGAAGATGGGTGGCGGTCCAGTCTTCGACCGCTAATTCCTGTCAGTTCCGTGAGTCAAAGAAAGAGAAAAAAGATTGGATTTTTAACATTTATCTTCCAAGAGACCGAGATGGGAGGACTAGTAAACATCTTAAAAACTCTCAAAAGTTGAAATAATACCAACTAGGGACTCTAGAATGGATCTAATCCACGAAACCCAAGCCGAACCCTATAAATAGACTCTAGGTTTCACATGCACGACCTTTACATTTGGCTCGCGTGGAACTAAGGTAAGGAGGTATTATTTTAGGTAGGTTCTTCTGAGGTTTTTATTCCTAATACTAAGGACTAACTTGCCTCAAAATTTCATGCTGGAAGATCAACCCATCAGGAAGATAGAAGCCCCCAAAGTTGCTGGTTCCACATTAGCGACCCAGGAAACTGTACGAAAGTTCGGTGAAGATCAAGGAATTAGGGAACCAAATCGAGGTATTTAAAATATGATTCTTTAGAACTTTCTGTTTCCCTTAGTATCTTCTTCTTACCCTCCAAATTTCACGTCTTTAGGACAAGAGAATCAAGAGTTATTAGGACGTGAAGTTTTTGATTTATCATAGGAAGTGCAGAACTAGGATTGACTTCCAGTCCGAAATTCAAAGTCTAGAAGTGTTGACAGAGGTAGGTCATCTCATGAATGGCTAAAATATCATGCTAAGACTAAAAGCCCTCTTACTGCACTTGATTTCATGTATTGTGTACGGAGAATTTCATGTCTTAATAGGATCTATACATTCATGCATCTTTCTTAGCCCTAAATGAACTAAATTAATTCTCTCTGTCATAATACATGAATCCTATGCATATTGTAGCCTAAATCTTCGTTCTATCATGATAGGGAAGTTTATATATGTTGATTTCCAAACATGATACGTTTTTAACATTAGTTTCTTCTCATTTTAATTTACTGTCAGACGTTCTCTAGCGGCCTAAGTGTCGACCGCCAACCTTGTGTAGCGGCCCTACGATAAACCGCTAGGCTCTTTGCAAACTTGATTTCTATGAAATTTCTGGCGGCCCATAAATAGACCGTTTGATTCCATCTGGCGGCCTTACGATAAACCGCCACATTTCTGTAACGGTTCTATATTAGACCGCCAATGTTCTGATTTCTGCCAACCCGAGATAGAATTAAGAGCAGTCCATTGAGCTTACAAAATAAGCATAGTTAACTATATATCAACCTATTTTATGTTATTTCACTATTCTGAGTTTTCATTACTGTTCTTTACAGTTGATTGTATGTTCTTTATGGTAATTAAGGTTATTTTGAGCATAAGTTAGTTTATACCAAAATTCTTATACTTTTGTAAATAAATCCATGTTTTAAAAAAGAACAATGATGAGATTTTACCATGATTTATCACTGTATACACATTCTTCCCTCATCTATAGAGTCAGTTTCTATAAGTACATGGCATATATCCCGATATATGACCATTAGTTACACCTATGCATATTAAGCACACAATCTTGGACTTGATAACCTCTCCTTTGGATATTCTTTCCAATGGACTAGAAAATCTTGTTTCAAGGCCTCCATAATTTTCCGTGAGCTTGGGATTCACACTAGGACGCCGAGTTGGTTGTATCATTAAAACCCAATTGTCTAGAAAGCACTATCGCGGTTTTCGGAAACTCTGTCCAGTAACGGTTTAATACTAGACTGCTAAGGCCCATTAACGGTCCAGTATATGACCGCCACTGTCTCTGAGTCTAAACTGGTTTCTTTCTGGATTCAGCCACTATAGCCGCTCAATACTAAATCGCCATGTCAATATAGCGGCCCAGTTATAGACCGCTAAATTTCCAGAGTATTGTCAACCCAAGGTTGGACCTAAGGGTTAATATTCTATGTTCTTAGATGGACTATTGATTGTCTAGGACTTGTCACATTATTCAAGACATTTGAAATAATTATATAAAAATAAAGAAGGAACCGTTATGTTGTCGAATTTTCTCCAAAGCATAACTTAGTTATTAATGCATTTCTTGAACTCATATATTCAAAAATTGAAGCATTTCTTTTATTGACATCGTATCATGGAATACTTGTGCATTATTGGCCCAACTTTATTTATATACGTGAAAGTAGCTTGATTTATACTTGAAGATGCAGTTCGAGCACTGATTGTGTTCAAAGGCTCTATGCTAGTCCCCTCGGCTGATTGTCAGAAACATACTATTATAAACCATGGGGTATGATGCTACTGGCGTCACATTGCGCTGGGAGTACTTTCTTTATAAATAAGTGAAAATATCAATGGTAATCATGGAAAGATTCATGGCTCATGAAGTGAATTATCCACAGAAATTCACGAAGTACTTGTTACTAAGTGAAGAGTACATTCTTGCTTGACTTGCTAGTACATTCTCGTTATATTCTTGTTCATGAAAGGCCATAATTATATTCTTGTTTGATCATGCTTGCTCAATCATATCTTAAACTTGATCATGTCTTGTTACCTTGGTTTATTCACATGATTTATCGTATTTGCATGATTTTGCCTTACTCTTTAGAGATAAAATGTTAATCACTTTAATATTGCCAATCATGTTGATGCGAAGATACCTACTGGGCAAGTGTGCTCATTACCTATTTTTCAATCTTTTCAGGAGATGCAAGTTGTTCGGATTCGGATACAAGTTATTCAAGTGACGGGTTCGAGAGCGAATGGAAGTTGAACAAGAATGTGAGAAGACTTAGGGAGTTAATGATGTCTAGATTGAGTCCATGTAATTTCCTTTTTATTGAGTCTAGTGAATTAATGTAATTCATGTACTTGGATTTTTATCATGGTTATTATGGAATAAAGTTGGAGTTTGAATAGATTTTTGTGCAATTACATCTTATGTGTGATTGTTATTGCGCTCTGATTATTCTTTCTTGCAAGAGGCTTACCATGTCGGCTGTTCACATTTCCCAAGATCATCTTCCGCTGTAATAAAGGCTCGGGGAGTGACATAGCACTTCATTTTGCTCATGATATTTGATGTCTCTGCTCTAGGTACACAGAGTGCACCACCCCCACCAACTGCTGCGGGTATGTTTATTGAAGTCCTTAGTGTTTCGGCTCCATGTTTTGATGCTGTCAAAATTTAGATTCATGTATACTCTTCATGTGGATAGTCAATGTGTTTTGTTGATGTAGAATCATCCATGGAACTATAACGATTTTGTGTTTGTAGTTTACTTCTAAATTGCACAAAGAACAGGTTGACAGTTGCACATAGAACAGGCTGAAAGCCAGTTATTTTCTCAAGAAACGAAGAAAAGTCAACGTTGTAACGTAGTCAACGCACAGTCAATGGAGCTAAGACAGTGGTCAACCTAAATCTATGCAGTCAAAGTCTTAATTCTTTAGAAATGATGAACAAATCTATTAAGATTCATACAAGGGAAGGAAGGAAGATAAGGCAGAAAAATGACTCATTAGTGGTGACAAATAGGGAGGTAAGGCTCACAAATAGCTCTGTACGGGTGAAAAATAGGTTGTAGCACTGAATATGTGTGAAGTGTTGAAGCTGCATGAAGGGGAAGTCCACTTGTGTTTACCCGCCAGTAGAAGAAGCTAAGGATGACAAATGCACACATAAGGCTGACAAATAGACTGCTATGGGTGACATATACCCTCTTAAGGGTGAAAAATAGGTATCAATGGAGACATTAGCTTAAGTGCTTAAGTGTTCGACATATGTTCTATGCAAACTCTTGTTAACATATTGTTCATTCTATTTTAAAATTGGGTAGCGCCTGATTTTTTATTTTAATTTGGGCATAGTTTTTAATCGGGCAATATATTCACCATTTTATCTATATCCTATCCTTCCACACATCACTTAGATAAATGAGTAGTGAATATGCACTTTATTTTTCTCACGATATTTTATGTCTCCGCACCAGGTACACAGAGTGCACCGCCCACGCCAACAACTACGGGTATGTTTATTTAAATTCTTAGATAAATGAGTAGTGAATATGCACTTTGTTTTGCTCACGATATTTTATGTTTACAGGTTTGAGTGCCTCTACATCAGGTCTATAAAGTACACTGCTTCCATCACATTCAATTGCTATGTTTATTTAAATTCTTAATTAAATGATAATAATTCTATATGTTTACTTGTTGAATTTTTTTTAATAATGAGCTAAATTCTAATTAACTACTTCTATTTTATTTGTAACAGGTACGTCGGGCACACCACCTGCGATAGTTGGCTCGTCCGCCCACCCAGGCACACAACAGGCAGACGATGCTGTTAGCCATCACGAGGGCGAGCAGGTGGTGTTGCAAGAGAGACGCAAGCTATGTTGGGTCTCTGGGTAAATATTTAAACTCATGAATTATGTTCGTTATCTGTCCATCAACTATATATATAATTATTGGCTATCATTTTAACATTTGTAATTGCAGGGATAAAGTAGAGCCCAGTGAGGCTTCTCGTTTTATTACCTGCCTTATTGAGCGACATGTGATCGGCCCATATAAGTCATTTCGAAAGTTTCCTCAGGATATCCGCGATCGATTGTATGACGAGTTCCTGGTATACGATTTAATCTTTTAAATTACATATTTCCCAACTCCGCAATTTCAATCGACTAACTTATGAAATTTGAATTCTTGACAGCAAGGATATCAGTTTGTGAGGCAAGCTGACGCCGGACGAGCTCGACGTGCATGGGAGGCCACAGGAATTGCAAATTATAAGCATCAATTACACAGTTGTGGGGACCGTGCCAAGGCTCTAGCCGGGGGGAGCGAGGACCGTGGCCTTTGGAAGGCACACGGCCCCGCATGGATGAGGAGGGAGCACTGGGAGGACCTCTATTATAGATGGGCCGAGCCTAATTGGATGGCCAAATCTGCAAAAGCCAAAGCCACATGTGTGTTACATCCAGACGTGCATCTCCATACTTTTGGATCTGTTTCCTTCGCGACCCAAAAGGAGAGATTGGTAAGTAATCATCTTAATTTTATTATATTTTATTTCTTATATGTCCTTATTTATTATCTATAACATGTATAACAGGAAAAGAAGAGGGGTGGTATGGTCTCGTACCGCGATTTATTTGCTACAGTTCACTAAAAGAAGGGGACGGATCAGTATGTGAGCGAGAGATCTCGCTCGGTAGTGGTAAGATTATATACATACACATTTCTTTTCTATTTCTATTTTAAAATATGATTGATTAATATGACATTTATAATATTTTTTATTCAATCTGCAGGAGTCATATGACATGCATATGACTGAAAAGTATGGGGACGAGGAGAGGCAGTGGCCACAACTAGATCCTGAGGTATGGGTAGCAGCAGCCGGTCCACCGAAGAAAGGATGAGTATACGATTTTGGGTAGAGCTTGGACACCAGCCCGATTCTAGCATCTTCTCCGGGCTCAGCTTCGTCCTACCCCGGTAGCAGTTCCTTCTCTACTCCCTCCATTGGCACTTCTACGAGCCAGATTACATCCATCGTCGAACATGCGGTAGAACACATCGAGGAACGCATGGAGGCATGCTTTACTCGGGTGGTTGCTACCCTCCTGGCCCAGGCGGGGATTTTATCTCAGGGAGCACCCTCGAGCACACCACAGCCCTCTCATGTGAGTATTTAATTTAATTTTTAATTTCGTAGACTTTAGAGTTATAATAGAGGAGTATATGTGATACCAATGTTGTGTGCTCTATAGGCAAAGTCGGAAGCAAGTATATGAATATGTATGTGTAGCAGGATGTAGAGGGGGGGTGAATAGATCCTATAAACATTTTAACCTCAATTTTTAAGCCTAAGATAATTTTACACTCAGCTATCAAACCATGAGCTCAAATGATATGTGTGAGAACAATATAAATGAAAGTGACAAGAATGCACTAACTAAGAGAATGCTATCTCACAGAATCCACTCAGAGCAGACATATCTAACAGACTGTAATACAACCACTTACCGTATAGGGAAGATCTATTCATACACAAACCTGTGAATGGAGGAAGATGATAAGGGTTAATCACACCAATGCAAATCACGGCACACAGAATTTTTAGGTGATTCGATCTGCCACGCAGATCTACGTCCACCCCACACTCAAACCTGAGTGTGGCTTCCCCTTGCAACAGCAATAATCGCAGACTCAGTCTGCAAACAAACACTGACTTACAGCTTGACCTAGAAGAACACTCTCCTCTCTTCTTCTGATCAAATTAGAAGGAACCGTGAGAAACACCCAGTTACCCACAACTAGAGGACCAATCCTCTCTTCCTCTGAAGCACAGAGGGAACCCTGTGAGCAACACCAAGTTACCCACAACTTGGAGATCAGGATCTCCCTTCCTCCTTCCTTTGATACCACAGAGGGGACGATGGAGGAAACACCTCCACTACACTCTGGTTACCCAGATCATCAGGGTCGTTTGATGCTCAATGATTCTCCAGAATCATCATGGGGAAGCTGGGAACCTCATGGACAATCATTCTCTTCAACCAGTTTGATCATTCTTCAAATGTCATAGCCATGAGCAACTTTACACCACTGAACAGCCATTTGACACTGCTATACAGCCATTTGTCTGCTTTGTCCACCCATTTTCACCCTTAATCTGCAGCTAAAAAGTCTTCTTTCATTCTGTGAATTCTTCTGTCAGAAGTCGACTTGTAAGCCCTTCCGAGTCGACTTGAGGTTCTTGGTTTTCAGCTGTTTCACACCTGCTGCCTATTATTCACCTTTGCACTACTATTTGTCACCATTGTTGCCTATTATTCACCTAGTCCATCTATTTGTTACTCTTAAGGTAGTATCTGTCACCCGTAATGCACATTTGTCAGCCTTAAGGGATATTTTTCACCCTTATTCTTCAACGGATACAAAGTCTATCTTAAGGTGATATATCAGCTTGTTTCTTCAGCGATTGGAGGCTTCTTCTGCAGAGTTGCTTCTAGGGCTGCTGTGACACTGCCATGCTTATACTTACCTGAATTCTTCAGATATTATAGTTCTTCAAACATACATTCTTCAAGCATATAGACATAACAGTTCAAGCATTCATAGCATTAACATTACAACTCTTCAAGCCTTCATATGAAAATGTTGTTCAAGGCATTAGAAAACATATGGACATTAGCCAGCACACATCAAATTCATGATATAAAAAACTATGATCATAATATGATTCATAGTGTTAGACATCATCAAAACCACAGGGCACAACAATAACATTACTACTTAGTTCAGAGAATTCAGCATTAAGAGTGAAAGAAATCATCTTCATGTTATATACTTTCAAATTTAGAAAATCAAAAAGATATTTAACTAGATTTATTAATAATTATATTTATTTAAATTTATTTATTATTAATTTTTTGTGATGTATGATCCTCCTGTAGTCCGTGATGGTGGAGATGCTATGAATGACAAATGAGGATGATGCAGTGGATATCTCTTGATTTTTTTTAATGATATTGTGAAAAAATGATACATTTCAATTAATGTAACTGTAACTTTTGTTATTCAAAGATTTATGTGTTGTGGACGTTCTTTATTGTAATTTATAATATGATTTTATCCTATTGTGTGTTGTATATGTTGTTTATTGCGTGTTTTATGTTGAGTTGTGTCAATTGTGGTGCATAATTGTAGTTTTAAATAGATTTTTAAAATTTCAAAATATATAAAAAAATGTGGAGAAAGTTTTCGACGAAATTTCGACCAACTAACAATTCGTCGAAACCAATTTCACGCACTTATTTCATGACGTATTTATTTTCCAGCGCAAATAGGTTGAAAGGTTCAGACGTATTTTTGACCAACTAATTGTTCGTCGGATCTAATTTGAGCCACATGAGTTCCGACGTATTAATTATCCGTCTCAAATACATCGAACATTAACGACGTATTTTCGACCCAAGGTAGGTTCGTCGGAACTAATTTGATCCACATTAGTTCCGACGTATTAATT
Organism: Amorphophallus konjac; assembly: GCA_022559845.1. Classification (NCBI taxonomy): domain Eukaryota; kingdom Viridiplantae; phylum Streptophyta; class Magnoliopsida; order Alismatales; family Araceae; genus Amorphophallus; species Amorphophallus konjac. The sequence goes on from CM040121.1 coordinate 111,164,655, forward strand.
ATCCGCCTCAAATACGTCCAAATTTAACAATGTATTTTCGACACAATAACGGTTCGTCGGAACTAATTTGATCCACATTAGTTCCGACGTATTAATTATCCGTCTCAAATACGTCCAAATTTAACGACGTATTTTCGACACAATTACAGTTCGTCAGAACTAATTTGACCCACAGGTTTCCAACGTAATACTTATCCGGTTGAAATACGTCGAACATTAACGACGTATTTCCGACCAAAATAACTTTCGTTGGAACTAATTTAACCCAAAGGTTTGCGACGACATAATGTTTCTGTCGCAAATACGTCGGTAATTTCTAGCTCATCGGAAATATTATGGCCCATTCTTTTTCGATAGAATAAGTGTTAGTCGGAAATACGTCAAAAATTTTAGACGTATTTTCAACTAAATTATGTTCCGTCACAATGATTAATTAATTTTCGTATTATTAATTACCGACATAAATAGCCACCATAACTTCGACGATATAGTTTCGTCGGTAATTTCAGACGAATTGGCGGCGCTATTGTAATACGTCGGAAATTTGCGATGTAAGCTTTCCGACGTCCATATTCCATCACAAATACATCGAAAATACGTCGAAAATTCACTTTACGACATATTTCTGACATATTTGCGATGACAAATGGACGTCGGAATAACCTATTTTCCTTGTAGTGAGACACAAGGGTTTTTAAGGTAGTTCGAGACCACGACGGACTCCCTACGTCCACCCTTTATCAAACCGGTAAGGCTTCACTCGGGGATAAATCCCCAACATGGAGGTGACACTCCAACAACACACGGGGATAAATCCCCATGAGGAAAACTCTCCTCATGCTGTAGACACAGCACCAACGGGGACGAACCCCAAACGCTCTGGATCGTAATTCTAGCAGCACACACACATACACGCTGCAACAATCGCAGCACAATAAGCACAACCGTATGCAGAAGGTCCACACACACAAATATCTAGTTCTTAAAAAATCAAGACGAATATTCAAAATATGCTCAACCCAAAATACAGACCATGAAACACATCACAAGGAACAGATAGAAGATATAGAAAAGATCCCCCTTTGTTTTCAATGGCCGGAAGATGATGTTCTTTGAAGCTCGGGTTGGAGGGAAGATGGATGTAGTCGATGTGAACGTCCTCTTGCTCCTCTCGTCGATCTACTCCTTTTCTTCTTCTTCCACGAACTCTAGAAACTCCTTGGAGTAGATGAAATCCACCTTGGCTTGAGCTCTTTCTTCCTTTCTCCATTTTCTTCACCTATAAGATAGAAACAATAAGCACATAAGGGTTTCTTCTTGTCAAATTCGTAGGTCACACATATGCATATATAGGAGAAACCAAAAGACCAATATAACCCTTAGAATCCTCCAAAAGACCCCCAATAGGTCCACCATGAACCCAGGGGCAAAGGGGTAAAAGTTAAGCACAAATGGATTGGGTTTAGATGGTTTTCATATCATCATTTTTTGGTTTACGCCGCAATTGGTCGACCGAAAAATGGGGTCAGTCGACCAAAGTTCTGCAGAGCTGAAAACCACCAGCTCTGGAAAGTTCGGTCGACCGAACTGCCTAGTTCGGTCGACTGAACTCTACAGACATGCCAATTTGTGCAGAGTTCAGTCCCTTTGATCCTTAGTTGCCCAAATTAATCTGTGTGAACAAACCCCTTTGATCTTGGAGGGTTTATACTAAGGATCTTAACCTGTAAAACCATGAGAAAAATGATTAGAACTTTAGCTCAATAATCTAAATGATAAATGCATGAAGTACATACAAAACATTAAGAACGAGTAAAAGATAAGCATGAGAACCCTTTTAGCATCCTTCAATCTATTGACCAAAGATCAAACCAATTCAAACATTAGATGGGCATCATGAAACCAATTTCACCAAGATTAATGTGAGTGTTTTAAGCACATGATGACCCTCAAGAACCATAAAATGTATACATGTAAGCTCAAGCAAAAATCAATTTTCCTCAACCATAAATTAAGAGCATTTAGCCAAGCATTTGACTAAAGAAAGAACACCATTCAACATGTAGTTCAAGTTCAAATTGAATCACCCCCAAAACCATGATTATCATATTGGCATATGAAGCACACTATGCAAATTGACTAGAATTGCCAAGACCGAATGACCAAGAATCCATATAATGAGAAAGCATCAATAAAATCACATTCATCAAATTTCCAATAAGTAGATTGAGCATGTTTCAAGTCCAAAAATCTCATGTGAAAAATGCATGAAAATACCCAACCAAGACTTTGAAAACCTATTTGATGAAATCCATGAAATACCCATTCACAGAAGAAACTGAAAGAGAAAACCAGCAGAAGTCGAATCTTGCTTCATTAGGAGTCGACTCTTGCTTCATCAAGAGTCGACTCTTTCTTGAACGAAAGTCGACTTTGCTTGCCTTACTCGATTTTAGAATTCCATGGCTTTACCAATGTTTCTAGAAGAATGTAGACATGGTTTACCACCTATTTTGAATTCTTGACAATAAGATTACTCATTGACGCATTCCTTTGAGTTCCAAGTGCAAACCATGGATTTTGATCATGCAAGCCAAGATAGTCAAGGCATGAGCTTCTTGATCAACTAGCATTCATTTGACTTCCTAATGTGAACAATGAAGTCATCCTTCAACGTATCAAATAATATGCAAACATGTTGCTCAATGAAATACACACACAAGCACAATCGTTTTGTTATTATTAAAACCAAACACCAAACATCAACTAGGGGATGCAACACTAAGAAAGTAAGATCATATATTTCTTATACATAGAAGGTCCTGAGTGTGAGTTGGGAAATGAAAGAACCAACAGTTCAATATGTTGTCCAGGTTCTGATACATTAGATCCTTCAAAGTCATTTAGGATTGAGCTTGGGCAGAATGACAGAAAAGAAATGTTGCATTTACAAGATACCAAGATTTTCAGAAATGGTTGCGGAAGAAATGCTTTAATTCTTCAACATTATGTTGCATGAAGTATGGAAAAAGAGATGCTCTGAGCTTCTGAGCACATGCCATATCTGCTATGAGTGCTACTTTCTCGAGGAAAAACATTGTCCTACTTGCCATAAGACTTTCAATATGTTTCCTAGTTCTGATGGGAACTTTACTGAACATGTGGTTAGGTGCGAAAAGCAAAAAAGTCATCCTTGGTGGGGACACCGGACCAGTCACATGGAGTCGACGCCGTACCGCCCTGACACCATCGAGCTTGTGGCTAGGAGACACGACATCCTGAGTCCCATTTCCATTTTTCATTGTATTTTATTTCAGCCCATTTGATTGTATTGTGTGTATTGGGCTATATGTGTGATTTAGTGTCTTTTAGCCCATTGTAGTCATATTGGGCCATGTACTATTTAGCTTATTAGGCCTTTGTCTTTTAGGCCCTTTAGTCCATTAGTCCCTTAGTGGGCTTTTGTCTTATTAGGCCAATAGTCAAAGGATATGGAGGTCATTAGTTGAATTGTCTAGGGGTATTTGTGTCCTAGTGTATTTTGGCCAACCCTTATATAAGGGAGGCTAGTTGTATCATTTTAGGGAGGAACAACCCATGAATGAATGAGAGCTTTCTCTTGTTGCTTCCCTTCTCTCCAAGCTCCCTGTGAGATTCGAGTAATTATCCGATGAGAGACCGTCCGGTGAGAGGTAGAGCTGCATGAGGCAGTATCTATCCCCTTCCCGCACTACCCACCGTCCCGTTCGTGTTGTCAGAGTGCCGACGATCGCTTCCACGCCACCGCCCCCATCAAATCTGGTATCAGAGCCCAACAACGGCATCTCAAAAAAAAAGAGTGAAAGAGAAGGAGAGACTACAGAGAGAAAGGAAGAGTGAAAACAAAAAAGAAAAAAAATGGACCCTTTCTTTTCTCGGTTGTAAGAGCAAATTGAAAAAAAAAGGGAGTTCACAAGGGGGCATCGTCAAACGTGCCCCCTTAAAATCCCCCCATAGCTGCAACGACCCTCCCCAACCCCCGTTGCCCAGCGCCCCCTCCTCCACCTGCGGCCATCGTCACCGCCTGCTTCGAGCCCGCCGGCCCCACTGTGGTGCTCTCGTCCTCCACTTGCGGCCCACGCCGCCTCCGCCTATCGTCGTTGCCATCACCGACGAGCCCGCCCCCCCCCCCACCGCGGCACCCTCTTCCTCCACCTGCAGCCCACGCCGCCGTTGCCTTTCGCCGCCGCCATCACCAATCTCACCGTCTTCACCTTCCACATACGTCGCCTGCATCGGAAAAAGGATAGGCCCGCCGCCAGCCCACCCGCAGCCTTTGCTGGACTTGTCGCAGCCACCGTGGGCCGCTGCTTTGAGCACCACTGTCGGCATCCAGCCTTCATGCAGATCGGCCACCGCCTATCACCGCCGTCCTTGCAGCGGCTTGCCTTAGTTGAACGGGCCCCCATCCCACGCTGTCAGAGAGAGAGGAGGCCGACGGTGGCTCGTAGTGGCCAGCTCGTCGACCCTCGTCTGTCGTCCTCGCCCTCACCGGTGAGCCCGTCGGCCTCACAGCCCTACCTGCAAACAACCACTACACCCTACCACCCTGCTCCGAGCTCCACCGCAACACCCCTGGCGCTCTTGCATGCGGACCCCCACACCCACACGCGCGGTGCCTATCTGAGAAGTCAATGAAAGTGTGCCGTGGCAACCAAAGTCACTGGTAGCAAGTTACATAAGTTGAAAATGGTGTTTCACGTGGGCAACAATCGCCGTTGGCTGCGTGATTTGTTCAAGAGAATAGGCAGGAAGATCAGGAAAAGTTTAAAATTTTTTTGGTGTTTAGAGAAGAAATAGTATTATATATATATATATATATATATAATATGATGGATATATATATATAAAAATAAATATAAATATCATTTGAATGAATTATTGATTGTGGCACCCGAGTCTACTACGACAGCTTAACTAGCGCAAGCGTCGCGTGGTCGTCGATGGGTAGTCTGTGATTTACGGAAGAAAATTTAGATAGTGAAGACAGGAAGAGCGTGAGTGACCCCGAGTCTCCCTGCGCAGAGAAATTCTGAATTGATTTGTTCCCCTGCGCGGAAAATATAATTAAGTGGTTTTGTAATAATTGAACCCTCCCTGCGTGGAGTGAATTTGTTGTAACCATTCAAGCTTCGTTGACGCCGTACGGACACGCACGTCCCCGCTTGCCTTTGTCTCCAGTCGGAGTTAGACTTTTCAGTCTAGCTAGGTGCATGCTCCACTCACTTGCTCATTTAGTATCTTTATCAATTGTCGCGCGACGAAGCGAGAGAGAGCTCGATCCATGTAACCTGTCTCTTGAGTGCATCGCTATGGACAGAGAGAGAGAGCTCGTATGCTCCTATCCTTAAGCCGTAGAACTGTCACGTTAGGGCACCCTAATTGTCAGAAGGTAGTCTCACAACTACTTCACCTACAGGCGAGCAACTCTACCTAGCCGGTCCCTTCGCAAATCGAATTGACCCTTTGAGTATTAGCCAACAAATAGGTCTACACCTTGCTAATCTTCGGTCCCAGGATTGCATCAATTAGGTCCGAGCTCGTGCATGCAACATTGGTCTAAGAATTTTTTGGGTCGTCTAGAGCACGTTTCAACACTACAACCACCCATGGATCAAGATAGCGTGAGTGCCATGTTAGCCCAGCTCGAGCAAAATCTTACAGCCCGATTTGAAGCATCGATAGGCCAATTGCGAGCGGAGCTAGAAGATAGGGTCCGAGCCTTAGAGGATCATGCGAGGAGGATTGGAAGAAAGGTTGAATGGTCGCAGAGATCCCGTCGCCAACCATAGAGAAGAGAGAGATCGAGCCCGCCGGAATCAGGCTCGAGGTAGAGAGCGAGATGATCGTGCACCTCTAGGAAGAGACCACGAAGATGAGGAGATCACCCTGAGGGACGTCAAGGTAGATGCTCCCAGTTTTGATGGGTCCATAAATCCCGCCACATATCTTGATTGGGAGACCGGGATGGACCAATATTTTGATTGGCATTACCGCATGACCCCTACTACAAGGGTGAGGTTTGCCAAGATGAAGCTCCTAAGTCAAGCCAAGACCTACTGGTGCAATGTTGAGAATCTCCAAGCAAGGAGACGAGAGGAGCACATACACACGTGGGAAGAAATGAAGGAAAAACTGAGGGAGAAGTATCTGCCACCCTCCTACCATCAGCGTCTTTTAGACCAATGGCAGAAACTCACCCAAGATGGAAAGTCCGTGGACGAGTACATTGTCAAATTCGATGAATTCTTCCTTCGGAGTCGTGTCGTGGAGGATGCCTCTGTCACCCTCTCACGATTTAGAGCTGGTTTACACGAGAGTATTTAGCGGGAGCTATTTTTGCGAGAGGTTAACAACCTCGAGCATGCCTACCAGGTTGCTCGAGACGTAGAGCGGTTTCAAAGGGTGGCCCCACTTCGGGTTTCCACCTACCGCCAACCTGAACCCCGAAACCCCATGCCCTACTACCCTGAGAGGCCTGGCCCCTCTACTTCATATGTCCCTACTACCATCCCACCTCAGGCCGCCGCCCCTGCTGTTCCTTTCATAAGGAACCCCATACCTGCACCTGCTACTGTGCCCAGGCTGGAGTACACTCCGCCAACCGATAGGAGGGATGACAAGGGAAAGGGAGCCACCCCTAGCACCTCCCAACCAGTCCCTACCTCGGGAGTTTGCTACTTTAGGTGCCATAACTTAGGGCACATTGCCACCAATTGCCCCACCCAAACCTTGGTCATCAATGACCCCAGCCTATGGAGCTTCCACCTCGAGAAGAAGAAGCCATCGAGAGGTATGAGGCCGATCCTAACCTCATCGCCCAGTTTGAGAAAATGGACACGGGATTTGATGGATCGCATGTCGAGTATGTACAGGTTGGATATATTGCTGAGAGCTCTAGCCAGGGAAGATTAGGTGTAGTTCACTGCATCTTAGCACACCCCTAGGAGGACGACTGGCGTCGAACCTCCATCTTTCAAACCTATATCATGGTAAAATCTCAACCCTGTAAGGTGATCCTTGACAACGAGAGCTGTATCAACGCAGTCTCTTTAGATTTTATCTCCCATCTAGGTATACCTACGCACCCACATCCAAAGCCATACAGCGTGACATGGGTTGATGACACTTTTATCCCAGTCACCACTACATGCGTCATTCCCATTCAATTCCAGTCCTACCAAGGATAGATCGTATGCGATGTGGTGTCTATAAAGGTCGGGAGCATCATCTTAGGACGACCATGGATCTATGATGTAGAACTTACTACATTTGGTCGATCCCATCAGTATTCCTTCTCCTACAATGGAAAGAATATTCAATTATACCCGACACCTCCAAGGGTGACCCCGGGAAGGGCTCCACCCCCACCCCCACTGGAACCCCCAAGGTTCAGGAGAATTCCCAAACTCCCACTGAAGGGAAACCTCCCATTCCCTCTTCTCTTGCACCTATCACACCCATTCCTCAGGCCCCTAAGGTTGGTCATGACCTAGTTAGGCACCTTAACTTCATAGATGTCCGTGAGCTAAATAGAGAGGTTGCTGAGGGTGCCCCTGTTTGGGTTGTTGTTGTTACCATCGCACCCGAGGAGTCCCAAGTCTCAGTCCCAACTGAGGTCTAAGCAATCCTGCAGGACTTCCAAGATATCTTCCCTGAGGACTTGCCCTCTAGACTCCCTCCCATACGTGATGTACAACACGCTATTGACCTTGTCCCCGGGTCCACCCTACCCAACCTTCCCCATTACAGACTGAACCCAAGGAGCATGCTGAGCTCCAAAGAATTGTTGAGACCTTATTCAAAAGAGTTCCTTTAGAGTGAGCAAGAGTCACTGTGTTGTTCTTGCCTTGCTCACACCAAAAAAAAGACGGCCCCTGGCAGATGTGTGCTGACAGCCGCGCCATCAACAAAATCACTGTCAAGTATAGATTTTTAATTCCCCGCCTCAATGACATGCTTGACATGATGAGTGGAGTCACCATCTTTTTCAAGATTGACTTGAAAAGTGGCTACCACCAGGTTAGGATCCGACCAGGGGATGAATGGAAGACAGCCTTCAAAATAAAAGAAGGTCTGTATGAGTGGCTCGTCATGCCATTTGGGCTATCCAATGCCCCCAGCACATTCATGAGGCTCATGACTGAAGTCCTCCACCCACTTATTGGTCGCTTTGTTGTCGTCTACTTTGACGATATTTTGATCTATAGCCACAACCCTCAGACCACGTCCAGCATTTGAGGGAAGTCAGTGAGACTTTGAGGAAAGAAACCTTGTATGCCAACCTAAAGAAGTGTGAGCTCATGACAGACCGACTCACTTTCCTCGGATTTGTGATCTCAAGTTAAGGAGTGCCTCTAGACCAATCCAAGGTCCAAGCCTTAGTAGACTGGCCAGAACACCAGAATATCCATGACGTTTACAGTTTCCATGGGCTAGCCACTTTCTACAGACACTTGGCACCCATTACGGATTGCATCTGTAAGGGAAATTTTGAGTGGACTAAAGCTGCCTCCCAGGCTTTTATTGCCATAAAGGAGTTAATGACCAAAGCCCATGTCCTTCGCCTGCCAATTTTTTTCAAAGCCTTTGAGATATCCTGTGATGCATCTGACGTAGGTATAGGAGGAGTGCTTAGTCAGAAAAGTCACCCTGTGACTTATTTCAGTAAGAAACTTTATGATGCAAAGTTTCGATACTCTACCTAAGATAAGGAGTTTTATGCCGTGGTCCAAGATCTCAGACACTGGAGACATTATCTCTTACCTCAAGAGTTTATCTTATACTCGGACCACGAGGCCTTGAAATTCCTTAACTCTCAGAAAGGGCTAACCCTAGGCACGGTCGATGGGTAGAATTCCTCCATTCCTTCACCTTTGTCCTGAAACATAAGACAGGAAGTGAGAATAAGGTGGCCGACACCTTGAGTCGAAGGGTCTCCCTTCTTTCCACTGTTCGGATAGAGGTCACCGGATTTGACCGTATGAAGGCACTCTATAGAGAGTGTCTAGATTTTGGCCTTGCCCACTGTACCCTGTCTGTTGGATCCTCGACAGCATTTGCTGACTATCTACTCCAAGATGGTTTTCTCTTTCGAGGACAGTAACTTTGTGTCCCAAAGACTTCTGTACGGGACTTTCTGATCTGGGAAATACATGTTGGAGCTCTTGCTGGTCATTTTGAGAAAAATAAGATCATCCATCTTGTTGAGGAGCACTTTTATTGGCCTGGCCTGAAGAAAGATGTGGCCAAGATTGTGGCCTAATGTCAGACATGCACAATGGCCAAATAGGTAAAGCAAAACACTGGTCTCTACACTCCTCTCCCTATTCTTGATAGACCTTGGGTTGATGTGAGTATGGATTTCATCCTTGGTTTACCTCGTACTGCTTACAAGCATGACTCCATCTTTGTTGTAGTTGATCGGTTCTCTAAGATGGCCCATTTCATTGCATGATCGAAAACATTTGATGCATCTAGAGTAGTCCACCTTTGCTTTGATGAAGTCGTGCGTCTGCATGGTCTCCCTCAAACCATAGTGTTTGATCGAGATGTCTGATTCACTAGTTATTTTTGGAAGATACTTTGGCACCTAGTTGGCACTAAGCTCAAATTCCCCACTGCCTATCACCCACAAACTAATGGGTAAATAGAGGTCATCAATAGGAGTTTAGGGAACCTTTTGAGGTGTCCTGTAGATGATCATTCTGTCAATTGGGATCTTCTCTTGCCCAAAGCAAAATTTGCATATAATAGCTCTGTCAATTGGACCATAGGTATGAGTCCATTTGATGTTGTACATGGATACAAACCTTGAAAACTTGTGGATCTCATTCCCCTTCCCCTCGAGTCCAGAACTTTCAAATCAGCCGAAGAGTTTGCACATCATGTCAAAAGTTTGCATGAGTCAATTAGCAAGTATATACACCTCAGTAATGAGACCTACAAATGTTTGGCTGATTCGCATAGGCGTCACTATGAGTTTCAAGAAGGTGACTTGGTTATGGTACTGGTTCGACCCGAACGACTCCCCTCGGGAGCCGTTAAAAAGTTACAAGCTCGTAGTGATGGTCCCTTTCAAATCCTACGAAAGATTAGCTCCAATACATATGCTGTGGACTTACCTCCTGAATATGGGATTAACTCTACATTTAATGTGGCCGATCTAGTGGCCTACAAGGAGCTCACAGTGATTCCTAGTGACCCTTTCGAGCCTTCTCCTCCCATTGAGAGTGAGCCCACCCCTGTGTGTCCACCAGCCTCAAGAGCACCACACGAGCAAATTGAGATGATACTGGATGAGCAGGTAACAGCTACACGAAGTCAGGTTTACCAGCGCTACCTTGTCCGCTGGCGAGACCATCCACCTTCCGATGATTCCGGGATCAGCCCAGAAGATCTCCAGCGTCTCGATCCAGACCTGCTAGAGCACTACTAGAGCGGTGTCCCCCCACACTCGATGGAGTCAAGTTTCAGCCGCCCTGGGAGGATTGGTGGGGACACCGGACCAGTCACACGGAGTCGACGCCATACCGCCCCGACACCACCGAACTTGTGGCTAGGAGACATGGCGCCATAAGGCCCATTTCCATTTTTCTATGTATTTTATTTCAGCACATTTGATTGTATTATGTGTATTGGGCTATATGTATGATTTAGTGTCTTTTAGCCCATTGTGGTTGTATTGGGCCATTTACTATTTAGCTTATTAGGCCTTTGTCTTTTAGGCCCATTAGTCCATTAGTCCCTTAGTGGGCTTTTATCTTATTAGGCCAATAGTCAAAGGATATGGAGGTCATTAGTTGAATTATCTAGGGGCATTTGTGTCCTGGTGTATTTTGGCCAACTCTTATATAAGAGAGGCTAGTTGTATCATTTTAGGGAGGAACAACCCATGAATGAATGAGAGCTTTCTCTTGTTGCTTCCCTTCTCTCCAAGCTCCCTATGAGATTCGAGTGATTGCCCAGTGAGAGACCGTCCGGCAAGAGGCCGAGCTGTGTGAGGTAGTATCTATTCTCTTCCCGCACTACCCACCGTCCTATTCGTGTTGTCAGAGTGCCGACAATCGCTTCCACGCCGCCGCCCGCGTCAATCCTCGTTGGAAGTCTCACAGTTCAGAGCCTTCTCTTCCTACAAGGATCCAAATGTTGAAGGTGCAATTATCACTTCTTGAGGTGCGACTCCGATTGGGGAGTCTTTCTTTATCTTTACCTCTCTTTTGTTTAATGCACAACATCGTTCTAGTAGTTCATTGGTATTCAATCTTAATATTTTCATATTTGCATGTTTCTATCCCATCAAAAGCTCTTCAACCATTCTGGTCTGTGGGTTATCGAATATCCTGGAGTGTAAAGTTGTAGTCTTCATCATCAGTAGAAGATGTTCTTCAGGTCATGATCATTTCAAAGTTGGCAAGTTCTCGTTGTTTCATCACTTACGTGCTTTATTTACTTTCTAGCTAATTTCTTTTATTTGGGATTAGTTCATAACTGTGCTCATGATCAAGGTTGTTAAAGTGGCCAGGCAGTCCTTGGTTGAAGGTTCTGAGAATGGCTACTAAGTTCCTAACTATGCTAAGTGGTCTCTATGTTGGAAGGTAGATATTTTAACAAGTCATGGTGGTTTCTAGATGGGCATCCGGAGATTTGGAATGTTTATATAATTGTTCAATCATAATAAGCCTGATCCCATCAGCATGAGGTCCACTAGATCAGATTAAGAGTTGGGATGTATGGCAGAGCCTCAGTGTAGTGCTAGGATAAATGTGACCACTGTTTATAAATGCACCTTTTAATTTTTCAAAGATTTACATCTTTCTAGGATATTCCCTCTAGGTTCACAGTGTTTTGATCGAAAGGTACAGAGGTGCATCCTCTTTTTGGGGTTTTTTTTTTGGGTGGGGAGTATAATGTAGAGGTATTTAAAAGAATTTTTTTTCTCATGGAATGAATTGTTTAGACAAGAGTTCTGAGTTCTTAGAGCGGAGCCAAAAATTTGAAGGTAGCTTAGTGGTGAGAGCCTTTGCAAAGAGTTGAATGCATTGTGATCGACGATTTGTGATTGTTCCTGCTTTCGGTGATCGCAAGTGTTTTTGAAGGTAGCGTCATGGTGAGAGCCTTTGCAAAGAGCCGAATGCATTGTGATCGACGATCTGTGATTGTTCCTACTTCCAGTGAGCGCAAGTGTTTGATGTGTTTTGTTGATGTAATATCTCATTTCTTATTTTTTATATACGCGCTTAGAACTACTCAGGCATGTATGCTGTGGAAGCTCTGGGATGATGCTATGTTTTGTGTTTTCATGTGTTATCTAGGCTTGCAGATGATGATTGGGGGTTCCCTACCCAACTCGTCTCCTTTCTGACACACACTTTACTCTCTATATGGAAGGGGATTGTAGTCTTGGTCTTATTTTTGTTGGCTGATTATTTGTCTTCATATTACATGGTTAGCTCGAATGATGCCTTTAGTTTCCTATTTATGGATATTTATTATTTTCCTTGCTTCAATTCCTTAAACCAGAACACATCCGTCAAGATCCACAGGGTAAGGACACTTATAAGGAAGGTGAGATGTATAGTGCATTGAGTTTTCAGCTGCCAAGTATTTTATCCACTATCAGTGCTTATGATATCTTGGAGGCAGTATTACATGTCTAGATCCACATGTTCACTACTGTACCCTAAATTTTTTTTATAATGTATATTTTATTGGCTCTTATTGTTACCTTGGGAACTCCACATTTGAGAAGCAAATGACTCGCTCACTTGGTTTTGGTAGCACAAAATACGGTGTGCACACATTGAATAAATTTCAGCCTATCCTTGGTTGGCAATCTGCTGAGAACAATATTCCCAGAGGATCACATTCAATTTGCTTGAACTTTACTCCTCCAAACCAGCTTAATTATCCCACAAGATAGCAACCTCCACTGATCTTCTCTGCAAAAAAGATTTCACCGAGAAATTCCCATTATTTCCCATTGCTAGATTCTTCTCTACCCAATTTCATGATTCAACTGAATTCTATCAAGGAGTATACATAACTGAAATAATTGCATTCCAGTAAGCTCTCTTCTCAAGAATACACTCCAACCATCTCCCATTCATAGATGCTTGATAGAGAAATCTACTCTTCCCCAGAGTTTAGCTCATAGAGGAAATTGAATTTCTTACACTGTGTCATCTGCAACTCATCTGTACACCACTGATCTTCACAAAACCTGATGTTTCTTCCATCTCCAAGCCTATGGATAATCAAGCACTTCATGAAGACAACACTCTCACATTCTCCTCTCAAGTCTCTGTAATGTGCTGTTCAATGGGATGGCTGAGCTGTCCATGATAGTGCAAAGGCTCTCTATCATTAAAGTGATGCTTTTATGCAAAGTTTTTACACCACCTTTTTGTGCAAAAGCACTCCTCCAACCTTTGCAAAATGGTCTGTTTGCACACTATTGACATTTCTAATTGTATGCATGGAGAATTGCATATATAATTGGAACGATGAATCTATAATTTTAAATTTAACAATGCTTTACATACATAAACCATAATTTATGTAGATTTAACTTCATTACACATGTGGTGAATTCACTTATCCTTATTTGCTTCAGAAATATCTCATGGATATCCATATATGGTATACACTGTTTTATGCTCTTATTGGTGGCATAATGGGTACTCGAGCTCGTCTTGGGGAGGTGATTACACCTGGCGTTATGGATGCTTTTTCTACTCTTCATTTGATCATAACCTCTTTGTTAATTTTCCCTTGATGCTTTATCTTCCCCATTATTATGTCTAAACTGTTATTTGATTGTTTTATTGACTAATGCAGATCAGGTCAATTGAGATGCTCCATAGATGCTTTGAGAGCTTTCCAGAAGCTTTTTCAAAGAATCTTGTGTCCTCCTGTCAAGTGAACAGGTCTCTTTCTTGTGCCTCCTTTCATGTTTGATTTTTTTTTCCTTTTTGTAGCTTGACTTTCTCTTTGAAATACACATTTGCTTCTTTGTTGTTTGTAGGATGCCTCTCAACAGGCAATCTATCCAGGTGAAGCACCTTCCCATTATTTAAATATTTTAGATAGCACTGTTGCATTATGACTTCCGTAAAAAAATGCATCAGACTGCTTTCTGTTTAGACTTTTGTTGTTTTGTTTTTTGGTTATTTTGTTGTTCTACTATGCAAAGAATAGGGAAGCATCCATTTGTTCGGGGAATCTTGTGTATTTCTTGTGCTCAGTGAGAAAGGGCCCGTCTGAGGTGTACATAACTATGTGCATATCTACCACGGACAAAGTGACAAGTCTAGTGCAGATTCAGGATTTCGTGCTCTTTGTTCCTCTTCTTGCCTTTTATCATCTTCACTCTTTTGTGAGGGAAGACAAACAAGTGCCTTTCCATCTTCTGTTCTTCATCACTGAGGTAGCTAATTTTTGCTGACCTTTCAGTGTTGTAGTTTTCATCTCTCTAATAAAGTGCATATTGAAGCATCAGGTATATCACTTAGAGATGTTTGTATTTTATGCTTACATACCAACTTGCTTTTAATAAATAATCCTTTGTTTCAATTATGAATAATCAAGAATCCAAGATATCAGATGTGATAAGTAATGGAGCAGTTGGCATTTAAAAACCTAAAAATATCTTATAGAACTTTTCCACCTATTCCTTTTCTTTTAAATGCAATGGTTGTAGTTATATCCATTTAAGTATTGTTGTGTTCAGGTTGCTAGAACATGGTGTTGGATGCTTGGAGTTGCAGCGCTCCCTGCTATTCTACAGCTCTTCCTTATGTTGCTTTTGCCCGAATCACCTTGTTGGCTATTTGATGCGGGACGGGACGCGACTCGACGCCAATTTGATTGCAAACCTTGGACTCTAGGTAAACTCGCGACTCGTCCCTAGCGAGGGAAGCGTGTGGATGTGCGCGGTTGAGAAACCGGCAATGAGCTAGGGTGGTCAACTCTCACTTTCGTGCCCAGATCGGGTCACAGGACGGATTTCGCTCTCTCTCGTAGCGGTGATTAAAATTATTTAACGAGCGAGATTAACCTATCACATGCAAGCAACGGCATATAGAAATATATACGAGTAAAGTAAATTGCCGAGAGGGGAGCGGACACGATACCTCCACGCTACCGGGCGTGGGGAAGGCGACCCCGGCCAAGACTCGTACTCCCGTACAAATGAATTAACAATAATTACAGAAATGTAATTCACTACCCACTCCACGCAGGGAGGTAAAGGGCTACAATGGCGACCCGGGAGTATCAAGCTCAGGGTGACGGGCGGCTTTTTGAACAGCTCCGTCGGTGCCGACGCGATGCTATTCGTTGCTGGCCGAACGGCGCGGACAAATGGTTGTGGGGACCACGTTCTGCTCGGACGGCCGATTGGGGTGGGGTTGATCTCGTTGCGAAGGGGACTCCTGGAGGATCGCTCCCTGGAAGGCGGTTGGGCTGGAACGCCTTGTGGAAGGCGGGGCGGCTCAGCTCGTCGGGTGTTGTAGGTTGCTGTCCCGGGCCTGTGTTACAGTTTCAGAACTGCACGACTCGACAGTAAAAATTGATGTGGTCAGCTCCGACGTCGGATTGACGTAAAACTGGCGCCGTTGCGAAGCCCTTTCAGAGATCCACGAACATAGGCTATTACAGGAATTTTTATGGCACTGGATTTTTCGTGGGGTATTTATGAACAGGCTGACTCCTAAGCTCAGATCCGACTGGGTAGGTTGGGATCTGCCTAATGATGGCATTGACCGAGGCATAAACAATGGATCTTGGGCTTGAAAATTTTATGGGTGAGATAAGGGAACGTGAGGATCATGCACAAATTTTTTGGTAATTTTTGCAAGGGGTTTAGTGGGTGGAATGGATTTTATGGTAGGAATGATCAGATCTGGACTGCTGGGAACAGAACAAGATCCGATTTTTCCAGAGGTTTTTAGGAAGGGTAAACAAACTCATAAAATCATAAAAAAAAATTGTGGCAAGGGGTTTTAGTGGACAGAAGTCACAGTCCAAATTTCAGCTCGATCTGAAATTCGAAAGGGGGTCAAATCGGAGAAGGGATGGGCTGCTGGAACACAGATCTGCACAAGGGCAGATTGTGTAGACAGTGGGATTTAAAATGAAAAGGGGGGGCAAACGAAATGGGATCTATGTGAAACTTTTTATGGGACGTGGGAACAACAAGGGGAACTCACCCTAAAATTTCAGCTTGATCAGATTTTTAGATTGAGAGCTAAAAATCGGGCTTCAAGCTGTTGGAAGGTGGTAGACAGAATTCCGACGACGAGGCGGTGGTGGTGCGACGGCGGCTCGATGGCGGCGGCGGTGCTGAGCTTCTCACCCACTAGAGGACTGATATAGAGATATCACACCTCAGAAGAAGGGGCTTTCTCAGCTGCAAGAAGAGGGGGAAGAGAGAGGAGGACTGTGCCCCTTGGATTCTCCAAGAAAAATTGATTTTTTTCATTCATTAATCTTACAAATGACACTATACACATGCTTATATAGATAATGACATGGGGAGAGGGGGGGCGCAGCCAAGAGAGGGGGAAGGTCTTTGGTTGAAGGTGGGAGGGGAAAGATCCTTCCTCTCCTTGATTCAAGGGGAAAGGTCAACAAAAGGGGGAGGAGTCACTATCTTAGACCAAGAAAAAGGGGGGGTGCCCTCTTTAGTCAAATGGGATTTTTCCTCCTTGGTCCAGGTCCTCCCATGGACCAAAGACCAGCCCAAGTGGGCCCTAGAACCTAGGTGGATCAATGGGAAAGAAGGTGGGGGTCTCGCCGGGCCAACATTGAAGTCCCGCGATCAATGACACCCAAGAGGGGGGTGAATTGGGTGTTTACCAATTTTAAGGAAAACTTTTAGCTTTTTACAAAATATATGGTAAACAATAATTAGCAATAGAAGACTAACTTACCAATTCTCTAAAACTCACCGATCTCACACGACCATAGAACAAGAACAAACAAACCACACAAATAACACACAATGCACATCGGTTTTTAAGGTGGTTCGGATGCAACGACGACAATCCTACGTCCACCCCTCACCAAACCCGGTGAGGCTTCACTCGGGAATAAATCCCCAAACGGAGACGATGCTCCAACCACACATGCAGGACGAAGCCTGCCCACACACACGGGGAGGCGCCCCAATACACACACACACACACACACACGGAGATAATGTCTCCAACACGATCCGACAACCGGATCACAACACACGCTGTGACAAATGCAGCACTCCACACACAAATACTAAGATCTGAATAAAACCACACAACACACGTAGATCTAAGAAGACCTACGCACACACGAATCAAAACAACACACACACACGACCACGGATCCAACACGATCCACATACGCACAGATTCTTCAGTTTATGATGAACACAAATACAATACCCAAAACATAAATACGATGAGGCTTAGTTTAGAAAACTCCTGTTTTGGGTTCCCCTTGAATGCATGTTGCAGATCTTGAGCATTTCTTCAATCTTCACTTGAAGAACCTCCTCTTGATCTCCACTTGAATCCCCTTAGATGGCTTGCTTGATTCTTCTCTTGATTGGAAGTTCCTTGGCCTCAAATGGTGCTTGCGTACTTGGTTCTTCCCTTCTTCCTCCTTGGACGGTCTCCCCTTGATCTCTCTTTGTTGGTTGCTTGCTCCTTCAATTCATTGGAAGTTGATGGCTTCAAATGGACCTTGAATCTTCAGCTCCTTGAATCACCTTCTTTGAATCCTCTTTGATGGCTTGCTTGATTCTTCTCTTGATTGGAGCTTTGTGAGCTTCAGATTGAGCTTGAATGGCTTCAAATAGATGAAGGGATTGCTGGATGGAGTACTGTTCACGCAGCTTCTCTTGCTCTTGCAGCTCCTCACTTTCCCCCTTTGATGGCCTCTTTTTGATCTCACATGAAGTGCTTGGGTTTATGACCCTTTAGATTGGTTTTATATTTCTAGAATGGCCCTTGGACAAGTCCTAGACCAGATCCATGAATCCTGGTGCAATTGGGGGCAAAAGGATTAAAGAAATGGGGTGAAACCCCTCTCCTCGAGCTTGACACAAAAGTCAACAAAAGTGGACCTCGGGGCTGGCGGTCGACCGGAATTCATGGGGCGGTCGACCGGAACCTGCTGCAGCCGGAGCTTTTAGGCTCTGGCAAAGCCGGTCGATCGGAATTCATGGGGCGGTCGACCGGAATGTCACAGACCCCGAACCTTTTGTTTCTGGGAAATTCGGTCGACCTAGCTACAGTGCCGGTCGACCTAAAGCTACAGTAAATTCCAGATTAACACAATTCAGCCCCAAATGCCATTGCAACCCTTCCGAACTCTGTGGCATCAAACTCCTTTGATCTTGGGGAATATATACTGAGTGTTTTGACCTGTAAAATCATATAAAAAGGATTAGAACTTTAGCTCAATAATCCATATAATAAATGTATGAAATACACGTATGAAATCTCATGAATTAGTTATATGTGAACACTTTGAATCACAAGTGTTCTAAGCTAAAGATCAAGAGATAAGAGCTCAATCACCCCAAGTAAAATATCCATGAAATACACTCATGGAATCTCAATAACAAGAAGAATAGAAAGGCTCATTCTCAAATTAACCATCCACATCAAAAGATCAAGTTCATATGACAATGAATTTAAACGAATGGATGGTCATCATGTAACCCAAGGTTTCATGATTGATGTGAGCATTCAAGAACCACATGTTCCTTGGTATTAATGCAATGTGAGAACATATAATGCAAGTTGTGAATGGGCATCATGAAACCAAATACACCGAGAGTGATATAAGCATTAAGTAACCAAATATCCTAGATTATGAAAACACCATTCACTCATAAATACCAAGATTTGCATGTGAGGTTCAATAACACTTTGCTATCTCATTAAGCCTTACAACTTAGCATATTGAAAATGCATGTAACACAGTGGGAGTCGACATAATGCAATGAATGAGTTAACTCCCCTTTTCACTGAGAACTTCATGAACTTTAATGATGCACTTCTTTGAGTTCTTTGAGTTCCAAAACATGAACCGTAGTTATGATCCTGCAAGCCAAGATAGTCATGGTTAATACCATGCTTGTTCACATTAAAGAGATTATAAAACCTCTTGCCTCTTGCAAACCCAACATAAACAACAGGATGAATGAGCACAATAATCAAGAACATGTGTAATCACCACAGGTTTAGTTATCATCATTAAGGCACACATTAAGTTTAGTTATCATCAAAACCATAACTTAATAAACACGTATTCATCAAAACCATAACTCAACAATCTTCCCATTTTTGATGATGACAAACTTATTGATGATGACAAACTTCATGATGATATACAATGGAATGGCACAGATGTTCTTCTCCCCCTGTCACACACAATCATCAATTTCTTTCCCCCTTTGACATAATCAAAAGGTGGGATAATGAAGAACTTTCTCCCCATGTGACATGATCAACAAGCTGGAAGAATCCAAATGAGGAAGAACAAGTTTATCTCCCTTTGAAGCAGCAATAGCCCATCGTATCAATACAGAAGAAGCAACAGCAAATCATGGACCGACAAGTCAATATAAGTCCAATTAGAGGGAACCAAATGCTTATTATTCTCTGAAATCAATATGATATCATCCAAAGCGAATACAGTCAAGCATGTATGGATACCAATTGAATGTAATGATACCAATTGAAGTAATGATTGGCCTCAAGGATAGGAACCAGTGGGGATGATCACAAGATGAGGGGTTCAACAGGATAGCATTCAAAATCTAGATCCCATATCATATTTTCACAACATGCAAGAGCAGGATGGCACAACAAAAGATTTTCTTTGATTTTCATGTTTTTAATTTTTTTTTATTTTCTAGAAATGCATAAGAACTCAATGCAAGCATGTGATGACATTATGAATGCAAGCATGATGAGCACAGCAAATGCATGAGGCTATATACATACAACTGATGACACAGGATGAGCACACAATGCAACCATTCAGATACGTATATATAGACATGCAATCATATCTCCCCCTTACTAGTTGAAGAAGGGAGTGGGTATAAGAAGGATGCAAGAGAGTCATGACAATCGGAATGCATATGTGTAGCACATGGGAGGTTGTGCAATCATATAGGAGAATCATGCAATTGCTAATGTAGTCAATCAACTTTCTGAATACATATTAAATCAAATTTTCAGATGTGTAAGTGAGTAACATGAAAAATGATAGTCGCAATATGGATATTCAGATTTTCAGATAAACACAATGAGACATTTTACAAACTGCACTTCAATTTTGAGAACAGCGTATTGGAGGCTACGCTCTACCACAAAGAGTTTTCAGCAACATTTTTCAACTCAAGATAGAAAGAATTTTTCAAGAGTGATCAGGTTCAAATGATTCCTTTTTACGCGAGTAGACACATGGAGCTCATGCCAGAATCCCCGGTTACTCAGAATACTGAACCATTTCACCTCATTTTGAATAGAGATACTAGTCAGCACTTTTCAGATATGAACCACATCACGTCTCAGGTGACATGTGCCCAGTTTACTCAGTGAGACCGAGCATTGTTCTATCTTTCATTTTCATTTCAGATTTTTCAACAAGGATGGGTAGGCAGCTTTTTCCTCAACTGTCTCTTCATTATACATGCAGCAAGTTTAATATCTCAAGAGTCTTGAAAAGAAATTCATATATCCTTATATCTGACACTCATTTTCACATTTGTGCATGAAGTGTGCGAAATTGATTCAGCATGTATACCAAAAATATCATGAACACATAACAGTGCAACTCCCCATAAATAGATGCACTTATGAAATAAGAACTCTCCCAGAGTGTACAACATGAAACACTCCAATAATGACTCAAATGCAGCATTATTTATCAAGAAGACATAAGGCCATAGAAATGTCAACGGATGGGGTGAATAGCATATAGTATCACACAAGCACACAGTGGGAGTTTATGCAAATGCACTATGACATGCATGCTAGCAATGTGATGTGATTTTGATACCAATTGAATGGACAATATGATACCAATTGAATAGATACCAACTGAGTGAACTGAATGCAGCTAAAGATATGCAATGCTATGAGTTCTAATGCAATGCAACCTATGAGGATATAAGAATGCAGTGCAAAAATAAGATGCAGGTGCTTATTTTTCAAACCAGTGAGATGAATGGCAAACACATTTTATTCATGAATCAGACAATCATCTTATATGACATGACTTTTATGAATAAGGGTGCATACATGATCAAAAGTTTAAGCAGTGCAACCTAGTTACAAAGTTCTTCAAAATCAGATTTTCAATAGCATTTCATAATTTTCAAATGAGAAATCATCCACAAGCCAAATGTTTAGATCATTGATCAAAAACATATCTTGAATATAATTAGCTCAAGTCAAGGATTCACATACAAATCAACCTTTCACAAGCCAGTCACAATTGTCAAGATCTGGTACGAGGCAGAGATTTTAGTCCGAAGACCCAGCTCACGCATAGGGAATGCTTCCAAGTGGACATAATCCACTCTTCCACAAATTCCATTTGATATACCAGATATGCAATTCAATTCAAGTGTGATCATGCAATCTAAGTTGAGGGATGTTCAATCGCCAAACACTTCATACATATTTTTCAAGATCTTCAATTTGATTCAACCAATTCATCACAACATGCTAGTAAATGACAATTCAAGTTTTTAGAATCAATACCTTGTCACTTGAGTGTGTCACCAAGTGATAAAGACGGCCATTGCATGAATTGACAAGGTTGAATTGTCTTAGTTTAAGAGACAAGATTGGAAGCCTTCATTCACTAAAAATCACCAACCTCATAAGGGTTGATATTTCAGTTTTCACTTTTTACCTTTGCCTTGAGAATCCATTTTCTTCCAAGCCTTTCACCTGCAATCCAGAAAAGAATAAAATTCAATTTACTCATTGAGTGTATCTTAAAATCTTCTTGCACAATCCCTGCAACATGTTCACAAAAGACATTATTAGTAGCTCAGAAATGATATCACCCACGTATGCTTGAACCACTAAAATATCTTTTACCTGATTTGCCTTGTGAGAGGTGTTTGATCAACCTTACCTATTGAACCTATTCTTAATTAAAAGATGCGGGCTTTTCATACCATGCCTTAGGTACTTGCTTTAACACATACAAGGACTTCCACCAGCTTGTGCTTGAGTCGATCCTGGAGGTTGTTCTTCATAAAGTATCACATCTTATTATAGCAACTTGAGAGTGTTCTCATCATTTTCATCCTTGCAAGGTATTCTCCTAGTTGATTCAAGCTTGGTCATGACTAGCCTATCATCATTTGGATCTTGGAAGTGTAATCTGCATCCAAAGATAGAAATGTTTGATTTGTCAATTTTGATTCAAATTTATTAATAATGATATGATAAATAATTTTAACAACCAACACCCCTAGACATCTCTAGATACAATGCATGACTCATGTGTGAACCTGAACATTGATCCCATATGATGAATGTGGTTGCTCCCCCTTAGTGTGTGCATGAATGCAAGATGTTCAGTAACAGTCCAATGCCATATGCAGTCTTTTGAGTAAATGATTCATAGTACCAAGCGGAGAACTTAGATCCGAAGATCACCTCACGCGTAGTGATAGCTTTCAAATAGGCGTAACCTACCATTCCACTTCTCACCATTTGATATACTATGTAGTCAAGGATGATGAAGGCAGGAGGATTGCTATGCATTATGACATGAATTCACAATGTTCAACTTATGCAAGACAGTACGTGAAAGGGTGTATGCAAACATAAAATATGTAGTGAAGTCATGATCTGAAGAATCTTCAAGCTCTCCTACAACAAGATGTTATATGACAAGTGATATGCGCACAAATATGCAAACAACTATGAATGAAATGCATGTGCAGACATATGCAAGATTACATGACTATATGACTCAGAGTAAGTAAAAACATGACAGAGTCATTATAGAAAGTAGGAGGGATATCACCTGATCTTCAAATCCAATTTTTGATTTTTATTCCAACCTGACTTATGCCACTTAGCTCATGTGCATTACCCTCTTGTTGAAAACAGATTTCATACTTTACACTCCATGGAACACCTGCAAAACAGATTTCTTATTTGACATTCTTAGGTACCCAAATCATCTTGGGTCCTCGTGGGTTAGCAGCATCTTTGGCACGTGGCTTCCACTTCTTACCAACACTCAAATCATCATTTTCCTTTAGAAAGCACCCATGCATGTTATGCCCAAATTTACCATAGTAACGACAACATGGCTTCAAGTGCTTAAAGGCATGAGAATCATTTGAGGCATGTGACGTCACATTCACTCTTCTCATTTGGTTGACCATTTTGTACATTTGAGCATGATGTGTTGAATGAAAACTCTTTTTCTTTGTTAGTAGCCAGCAGTGTGAAATTGTGTGACCTCTTTTACCACAATGATTACAATGCATGGAAGGTTTTGTGGTGAATGCTTTCTTTGTATTTTTCAAACCAGCCTTATTTCTACATGCTCTCAAATCATCATTCTTCATAATGAAACAATCATGCATCATGTGTCCAAGTTTTCCACAGTAAAGACATGAGACATTTCTTTTCTTAGATGCATGGAAGTTTACATGAATGTTTCTAGCATGCACATCCTGGACATCCACACTCTTTTTCAGATTTGATTGAGTTCTTGACATGGTGTGTTCATGGGAGCGAGATGTAGAGGTGCTGGGTGCACAAGTGGTATGAACAAAAGAAGTGTGTAGCTTACTCTCAAATTTCTTTTTGTTCACTGGATCAAAACCCAGCCTTATTTTTGAAAGTTCACTTTCATGCCCAACAATTTATCCAAGTTTTCTTGGCCATTCACAAATTTAGACAATGAACCATTCAAGTCAGAAATTTCTTTTTCAAGAGATGAAATGTGCAATTCAGAGGACGCCATCTTATTTTCACACGAATTGATTTGTTCATGTAACGTAACATTGATGGTTTTATGACTTTATATTTCTTGCAACAAGGCATGAACTTTTTCAGATTCATCAATATTCACAAATTTTCCTTTTTCAAAAGCAAGTAATCATTCAGAAATGGCCTTGTTCAATTCCTTCAGTTTCTCATTTTCTTTAACAAACTTTTCATCATGAATCATTTCATTTATCAAGGTTTGATCATCGGCCATAGAATTCAGTTTTGCAGTCATCTCCTTGTTTTCATTTCTTAAGGAACATATTTGATCTTTGTGAAATTCAATGTCAAACATATGAGCCTCAATCATTTCCTCTAGATGCAAGCATTTTTTACAAGAGGAATTACACTTATTTTGATCGGCATCCATTTTCAATTTTTTGTTTTCAGATTTTAGCTTCTTGTATTTTTTAGCAAGATTATCATAAGCAATCAACAAATCTTCATAGCTAACTTCATCTTCATTATCAGAATTAGAATTTACCTTTGAGTTTGATTCAGTTTACTGATCACTCCCTTGATCACTTGTGCCTGTCATAAGACATTCGCCTTCATGCTCTTCCCGGACTTGGGTTAATCCATCCAAAATGTCCTTCGCGGATCTGCAATGAGAGACAAAGGGAAAGTGATCAGTATTGACTGCAGTCGTAAATAACTTCAAGACTAAACAATTTTGATCATGTTTAAACTTTTGATTTGTAGTCCAAATATTTTTATCTTTAGGCAATTCATAAGGATCATGTGAGATAAGCTTCCAAAGCTTAGGGTCGTATGAATTGACTAGACTACACATCCTTCCTAACCACACATTGAAATTGCAACCATCAAACACGGGTGGAGAGTTTAAGGTGTACATCATGGTAGTCATTGATCTGGATCACTCTAGATCGTTAGATCTATGAAATTAGAGCCTTGGCTCTGATACCAATTGAAGTCCCGCGATCAATGACACCCAAGAGGGGGGTGAATTGGGTGTTTACCAATTTTAAGGAAAACTTTTAGCTTTTTACAAAATATGTGGTAAACAATAATTAGCAATAGAAGACTAACTTACCAATTCTCTAAAACTCACCGATCTCACACGACCATAGAATAAGAACAAACAAACCATACAAATAACACACAATGCACATCGGTTTTTAAGGTGGTTTGGATGCAACGACGAGAATCCTACGTCCACCCCTCACCAAACCCGGTGAGGCTTCACTCAAGAATAAATCCCCAAACGGAGACGACGCTCCAACCATACATGCAGGACGAAGCATGCCCACACACACGGGGACGCGCCCCAATACACACGCACACACACGGAGATAATGTCTCCAACACGATCCGACAACCGGATCACAACACACGCTGCGACAAATGCAGCACTCCACACACAAATACTAAGATCTGAATAAAATCACACAACACACGTAGATCTAAGAAGACCTACGCACACACGAATCAAAACAACACACACACACGACCACGGATCCAACACGATCCACACACACACAGATTCTTCAGTTTATGATGAACACAAATACAATACCCAAAACATAAATACGATGAGGCTTAGTTTAGAAAACTCCTGTTTTGGGTTCCTCTTGAATGCATGTTGCAGATCTTGAGCATTTCTTCAATCTTCACTTGAAGAACCTCCTCTTGATCTCCACTTGAATCCCCTTAGATGGCTTGCTTGATTCTTCTCTTGATTGGAAGTTCCTTGGCCTCAAATGGTGCTTGCTTACTTGCTTCTTCCCTTCTTCCTCCTTGGACGGTCTCCCCTTGATCTCTCTTTGTTGGTTGCTTGCTCCTTCAATTCATTGGAAGTTGATGGCTTCAAATGGACCTTGAATCTTCAGCTCCTTGAATCACCTTCTTTGAATCCTCTTTGATGGCTTGCTTGATTCTTCTCTTGATTGGAGCTTTGTGAGCTTCAGATTGAGCTTGAATGGCTTCAAATAGATGAAGGGATTGCTGGATGGAGTATTGTTCACACAGCTCCTCTTGCTCTTGCAGCTCCTCACTTTCCCCCTTTGATGGCCTCTTTTTGATCTCACATGAAGTGCTAGGGTTTATGACCCTTTAGATTGGTTTTATATTTCTTGAATGGCCCTTGGATAAGTCCTAGACCAGATCCACGAATCTTGGTGCAATTGGGGGCAAAAGGATTAAAGAAATGGGGTGAAACCCCTCTCCTCGAGCTTGACACAAAAGTCAACAAAAGTGGGCCTCGGGGCTGGCGGTCGACCGGAATTCATGGGGCGGTCGACCGGAACCTGCTGCAGCCGGAGCTTTTAGGCTCTGGCAAAATCGGTCAACCGGAATTCATGGGGCGGTCGACCGGAATGTCACAGACCCTTAACCTTTTGGTTCTGGGAAATTCGGTCGACGTAGCTACAGTGCCGGTCGACCTAAAGCTACAGTAAATTCCAGATTAACACAATTCAGCCCCAAATGCCATTGCAACCCTTCCGAACTCTGTGGCATCAAACTCCTTTGATCTTGGGGAATATATACTGAGTGTTTTGACCTGCAAAATCATATAAAAAGGATTAGAACTTTAGCTCAATAATCCATATAATAAATGTATGAAATACACGTATGAAATCTCATGAATTAGTTATATGTGAACACTTTGAATCACAAGTGTTCTGAGCTAAAGATCAAGAGATAAGAGCTCAATCACCCCAAGTAAAATATCCATGAAACACACTCATGGAATCTCAATAACAAGAAGGATAGAAAGGCTCATTCTCAAATTAACCATCCACATCAAAAGATCAAGTTCATATGACAATGAATTTAAACGAATGGATGGTCATCATGTAACCCAAGGTTTCATGATTGATGTGAGCATTCAAGAACCACATGTTCCTTGGTATTAATGCAATGTGAGAACATATAATGCAAGTTGTGAATGGGCATCATGAAACAAAATACACCGAGAGTGATATAAGCATTAAGTAACCAAATATCCTAGATTATGAAAACACCATTCACTCATAAATACCAAGATTTGCATGTGAGGTTCAATAACACTTTGCTATCTCATTAAGCCTTACAACTTAGCATATTGAAAATGCATGTAACACAGTGGGAGTCGACATAATGTAATGAGTGAGTTAACTCCCCTTTTCACTGAGAACTTCACGAACTTTAATGATGCACTTCTTTGAGTTCTTTGAGTTCCAAAACATGAACCGTAGTTATGATCCTGCAAGCCAAGATAGTCATGGTTAATACCATGCTTGTTCACATTAAAGAGATTATGAAACCTCTTGCCTCTTGCAAACCCAACATAAACAACAGGATGAATGAGCACAATAATCAAGAACATGTGTAATCACCACAGGTTTAGTTATCATCATTAAGGCACACATTAAGTTTAGTTATCATCAAAACCATAACTTAACAAACACGCATTCATCAAAACCATAACTCAACAAACATAGCCTTTTTGCAAAAAAACCCACTAATTCCTAAAGACTGACCCATTGGCTTATAATGCCTTACAATTGTAAATCCATTTGACACAAGGGTATAAATCCAAACAAAACAAACAAAGAAATAGTGGCCTTACTTTGATGTCCCCATCACTATTCCTGAAGGTGACAAAACTATCGTTTTGAGAGCTTTTTTTATTTAAATGTACTATCCTATTTGTTAAACTTGCTTTTGGAGCCTGATTTTTTTAATCAATCTATAGAAAGACAAAACAGAAGCTGCTACTATGCTTTCCAAGATCTATGAATATGTAGGGGCTATTTTCCTTGCACTTCTGTCCAATTTCATTTTAGTTTCATAACATTTCTATTAGTTTTGATTTGAACTTTATAATCTTCTGATTTCTTGTAATATATAGGGACAATATACAGCTCGTCCTATAGTTTTGTTGGACTTCATTTGTTGTGTTAGCATTGACATGCATATTGGTTGTATATCATTCCAGTGAAGACATCATACTCTTACAAAGTGTGAATGGCAATGTGTTCTAGGCTTCAATAACTTTTACCACACTTTTTGGCATAAACCATATTCTGAATTCTGCTCCTTGTGAGTTGCAACTTTGTCATTTGCATCATTGTAGCCTAGAAATTAAAAATTGGGTCTAATAGCCTATTTGGGTAAGTTTTTGGCTGACTGACTTACCTTTGATCTTCCTTAAGTTGATCCTTAGCATAGTTTTAACAACTAGTTTGCGAACCAGAACAGGACAAGGTGAGCTTTGATCCTAGTTCGGGTCTCGGTTCCTATTTTTAAAATGGGCAGCAAGTATGTGAAATGCAGAAATTATCCAGGTATCAACTTGTTAGCTTTGATTTTTTATGAAGGATGATATGAAGTTATGAATATTTAACTTTACTTAATTTTTTATTTTTGATTGTCACAGATAATTGTGTTTATCTTCTTTTAATTATTGTAGAGGGTTGATGCATCAACTATTTTGAAAGACATCACTATTTTAATGGGTGCATTTCTTCTTAGGAAGTAGACTACTCCATTGCTACCTCTGTTTCTATATAACACATTAAGTATGTATGAGCTTCCTCAGATTTGCCACATTAAATTTTTTATGATTATTATATACAAATTTAGGAACTTAGGAATAATTAAGGCTTCCTCAGATGACCTTCTCATGGAAGCATCAATAAATAGCAATCCGGTATTTGTTTGTTATCAACATGACACATTCTTTTAATAATGATCTGCAAGTTCTTCTTGACTAATGTCTAGGAACAAGTATAGGATGGATTTGCTTTCACATGTAGGAACAATGCACAAAAGGGCCTTCCTTTATTTATTTTGTGTCATCTATCATAAGACAAGGCTATCAGGTTAGATGCAAATGGAGGTTATTTACCACACAAAATTGCCCATTAAAAGACAACAATCCTTTTCCACCTATTTGCTTTTCATCTGACAGGCTATTCTTTCATCTGTCCTCTCTTTTCTCTTCTCATTTTATAGATAGTGAGCAGAAAGAATCACTGATAGAAAAAGTTTTCTAGTAGATCTCTACTCTCAGATATCTTTAGAGAGGTTGCCTTATGGATGATTAGTAGACAAATACAACCTATGGTCCATTGTGAAGTTGCTGATTGCACATTTAGTTATTGAAACAAGACACATTGCATTTTCTTTCTTCTCTTTTTTGGGTGGTGGTCGGTGGTGCAAGAGATTGTGATTGTTGCTGCTTCGGGCAGCAGAAAGGGTGGTGAAGGCAGCATGTGGCACATCCAGTGTCTATTGTCTGTAATGTTGTAGGCAAATAAAAAGGTTAGGAGGGAGTAGGGAGCCTAGAGGGCATGCCAAACAGCTTAATGCTGCCCTCCAGTAGGATGCTTTCACTTTTTTTTTGAATATCTAATGAAATTGGATTTATTGATAATTGTCTTTAGGCTTTTTACAAAGTTTTATGCTTGCGACTTGTTGAACCCCTTCTTTGTAAATGTATCTAATGAATTTTGATGATGACCAAACACTACATACTTGCATATTATCACGATCTAACATATGTGTGCCTTTGATCAGCTTGTAAGAGGAGTTAAGGAACTCTCAAAATGGAGGAATCATTCCGTTGGTAAAAAGGTAAATCTGAAATTTGTAAACGCCAACACTAACTCAAAATGTATATTCTGACAGGTCAAAATTGCCATTTCAAGATTGGAACAAAGCACGGATAACTAGTAAGATTGAAATTGTTCAAAAACAATGGGTGAATTCATGGTTTGTATGGTAAGTAGGAATGCAAGCAAGTTTCAGAAACCAAGGTAATCATTCAATTAGGAATTTATGTTATTTGGCCTTGGTTTTTATTTCTCTGATGTCTTTGTATCCCTACATTTCATTGGTTTTCTCTCTATCCATTTGAACCCACTTTGTTGGATGTGTGTTGAAGTGTTTATCACCTTTTTCATGTTTCCTGGCTCATGGGTCGACCCCAAGGGTCGACCCCTGGACGCTTCATGGAAACCAGCCGCTGGCTGGACATGGGTCGACCCATGGGTCGACCCCTGTGACTTTCGCCCAAACAGCAGCAATTCATTTTTTTGGGGTCGACCCAGGGGTCGACCCTTTGTTCTGCTGGCCTTTATCTTCTTCGAGGGTCGACCCCAGGGTCGACCCTTTCCGGTCGGGAGTCCAGCCGACTATCTTGACCGCCGTTTTCTTGTTCCGTTTGTCCACCAATCCTTGTCTAATCACCTCTAGACCTGCCACAAACATCTCCACATTTTGTGGATCTGGTCCCCATGCTTTCTTTGACTGTTTTATTCTTTTATTCAAACCCTAATGGCATTATATAAATATGAGAGATGGGGGATCCGAACATGATTGATGAGGGTGCTATTATGGATGTGCAGGTTCGGAGTTGCAGTCATCAAGCTCCATTCTACCTTGTTCTGAAGCTGATCTTCAAAGGAAGGAGCTGGAATCGAAGCCCAAGGTCGTATACATCAAAGAGCTGCATACAACATCAAGCCTTTACAAATCTCATCCAAAATCGTTCACCTTCCTGCTGGAGTATCACAGAAGATTCAAAGAACACAAAGGGGGAGTTCTATTCAGAATCCTTTCTACTCTGATCCTCTTTTAGTGCTTTTTGTTGAATCTGAAAAGTGTTGTACTCTAAACTATCTTGAAACAGATTTGTGTGTGTGTGCTCGTGATCTGTGACACGAGTGTGTGTGTGTGTGTGTGTGTTTGGGGTGCCTAGATTGGGTATCATGTGTGTGTATGCTGTTCATAACAGCGTGTGTGTGCTTGGCTCACATCATAGTGAAGTCGTTAATCCTCATGAGTGAGGGGTGGATGTAGGGGACATTGCGGTGTACCCGAACCACCTAAAAAACTTTGTGTATCTCTCGTGGTTTGTTCTTTTGCATCCTTTGTCGAGTGGGCTTCACAGTGAGTTGAGTGTTCACCACCTCCTTCTTCACACACTTACCATCTTTCTCATGCATTCATGTGAGATCATGCACGAGTAAGACCGAGTGCCTGATTGTGTTGTTTTTTGTCTCTCTAGTCCTTCATAAAATAATTTTAATTGCCAATCAATTCACCCCTCCTCTCTTGATTGCCACCGTTTGGGACCCAACAATTGGTATCAGAGCATTGGTCTCTGTTTAGTCTGACCTCACGGTCTTAGAGCAGATCCCTTTTATGGCAAACAGAGGGATGATGCCCGAAGGGCATTCAGTACACAGGCCTCTGTTTTTTGATGGAACAAACTACACTTACTGGAAAAACAGAATGTACGTTTTCTTGCGTGCTCAAGATTATGAAGTGTGGAATGTTATCAACAAAGGTCCTTATAAGTTGCCTGAAAATGAAGATGATTGGGATGACGACCATATCAACAAAAACTCATCTAACTTTAAGGCAATGAATATAATTCAGTGTGCTATCCATCCTAATGAATACTCACGCATATCTATGTGTTCATCTGCACAGGAAATGTGGGACAAACTACGCTTGATCTATGAAGGAACATCTGAGGTCAAGGAGACCAAAGCAAATCTATTGATCCGCGACTATGAGTTATTCATGATGAAACCAGAAGAATCAATTTCTGTAATGTTCGCAAGATTAATGGAAATCACAAATGGTTTGAAGGCCCTTGGCAAGGAGTATTCAAACCGTGATCTTGTGAGGAAGGTTCTGAGATCTCTATCACCACAGTGGCACACAAAAGCCACAGTGATCGAAGACTCGAAGGATCTCAGCACTCTGACTCTGGATGAGTTAGTCGGCTCCTTGATGACATATGAGATCAACATCAAAAGAAGCGAGGACGACAACAAGAAGAAAAAAGTTGCCACAACCTTGGCATTGAAAGTCAACCCTCACGAATCGGAAGAAAGCGAGGGAGACTCCTCGGCCAACACTGAAGATGAGGAGCTTGTAGCTATGTTCACAAGAAGAGCTAGAAGATTTGTGAAGAACACAAGGAAATTTGGTGGTCAGTTCAAGAAAGGACCAAAAAGGCAAGGACCTAAGAAAAATGAAGGCAGCAAGAAGGAAGAAATAATTTGCTATGAATGCAAGAAACCCGGTCACATGCGGGGAGAGTGTCCGGACTTAGCAAAGAGATTCAAAAAGGGAAAATTCAAAAAGCCTAAGGCCATGGTGGCCTCTTGGAGCGATGAAGATGAGGAAGACTCCGGGAATGAAGATGGACTAGATGAATTGGTCCAAAATCTATGCTTCATGGCAAATGACGACACCAATGAGGTACAATCTGAAACTGAATCCCTCACTTGTGAACAATGGCAGATTGCATATGAATCATTGTATGGAAAATGCAAAAAATTAAAATCTGAAAATAAACTTCTAAAAAAGAAATTGGAACAAGCTGTGAATGCTCAAAATTCTTGTGAGAATTGCAATTTCATGAAATGTGAAAATGAGAATCTTAAACATGAAAATGGAAGTCTCCTGTCTAAAGTAGAATTATTTGAAGAAGAGAGTTCATGTATGCGAGAGGATCAATTCACTCTTATTAAAAAACATGAAGAGTTGCAAAAGGAATTAGAACAAGAAAAGCTTAACAAAATTGCTTGCATTCAAACTAAGGAAACAGCTGAAAGGAAAATGGAAACCTTGATGATTGAAATAGATGAGTTGAAAAATGTTGCTGCCATATTAGAAAAAGGAAAACAAGTGTTGAACACGAGTGTGGGTTCTGATGAAGGTTGTTCTCCACCTACTTCGGAGAAAAGAAACAATTTTCAGTCCAAAACTTACACAACTCCATGGACTTCAAGAAATACTTTTGCCCCATCTTGTAACACACAGATGCATGGTTCATATATGAATATGAACAGGAGAAGAACCCGTGATAGAAGAACCACTACTTGCTTTTATTATGGAAGATTGGGTCATGATATGTATGAGTGCAGAACCATGAGGATTGATGATGAAAATTTTATTAGAATGATGAATAGATCATACAGACCTCTTGTGTCTAACCACCACGGACCCAAGCTTGCTTGGGTACCAAAAACCCCATAAGTACTCTCTTTGTAATTGGAGGTCTGTTTTGGAGCTCAAAAGAACAAATGGTACTTGGATAGTGGATGTTCAAGGCATATGACGGGAAACAAGGAAATGTTTACCGACCTGCAAGTCAAGGATGGTGGGGTGGTAGCTTTTGGAGGCAAAGATAAAGGAAAAATTGTTGGAGAAGGTAAGATAGGTAAGAACCAGACTCAAGTAATTGAAAATATTTTGCTTGTCAAAGGCCTGCATCACAATCTTTTAAGCATTAGTCAAATCTGTGACAAAGGTTCCATTGTGTCTTTTGATTCTACTCGCTGCACTGTGGTAGATAGAAACACCAATGAAATCAAGTTCTTCGGGCTTAGACACAACAATGTTTATATGATTGATCTTGATGATGCTTCACATAAAAATCTTTGCTTAGTTGCTAAAAATTCTGATGATGCATGGCTGTGGCATCGCCGTCTTGGGCATGCTAGTTTTAATGTAATGATGAAGTTGTTCAGAAAAAATCTGGTTGTTGGCCTACCCAAGCTGAAGCTGGCTAATGAAGGAATCTGTGGGGCATGCAGCAAGGGCAAATAGACTAGATCATCCTTTAAATGTAAAAGTGATGTTACCACCTCTAAACCCCTTGAATTGATCCATATAGATCTTTTTGGACCAAGCCGGACACATAGCTTGGGTGGTAAGTTGTATGGTTTTGTGATTGTAGATGATTTTTCCAGATATAGCTGGGTGTATTTTCTCTCAAACAAAAGTGATGCCTTGATGGAATTTGAGGTGTTTTGCAGGATGGTTCAGAATGAAAAAGGATGGTACATCAAGACTGTGAGGAGCGATCATGGTAGAGAATTTGACAACCATGAGTTCAGTAATTTCTGCAGGGATCAAGGTTATATACACAACTTCTCTGCACCAAGGACCCCCGAACAAAATGGGGTCGTGGAGAGAAAAAACAGGACTCTTGTTGAAATGGCAAGAACTATGCTAAGTGAAAACAATCTTCCAAGGTATTTTTGGGCTGAAGCCGTCAATACAGCTTGCTACATAATAAACCGAGCCATGGTAAGGCCATTGTTAAAGAAAACACCTTATGAGCTATATCGAGGTAAGAAATCAAATATCTCTTACTTTAAACCTTTTGGCTCTACTTGTTACATCCATAATAACGGTAAGGTGGATTTGGCCAAGTTTGACCCCAAGAGTGACAAGGGGATATTTCTCGGATACTCTCTTATCTCATGAGCCTATCGAGTGTACAACTTGAGAACCCTTGTAGTTGAGGAAAGTCCCCATGTTATTGTTGATGAATCATCATTCAAGGATCCTAATGAAAAACATGTATTGCAGGAAGAAGAATCAGAAGAGGATACCACCAAAGAGCTCGCAAAGGAAGCAAACAAATCTGGAGATGAAGAACAACAAAAGGATGATGAAAATCAGCAAACTCTAAGTGAACTACAGCTGCCTAAACAATGGACTTTTGCAAAAGATCACCCACCAGAAGTCGTCATTGGCAATTTAGAAGAAGGAATAAGAACGCGTTCTTCATTCAGGGAAGTTGAAAATCTCGATTACATTGCACTACTCTCACAATCTGAACCTCACTCCCTAGATGATGCCTTAAAAGATGATTCCTGGATCTTGGCTATGCAAGAAGAACTACACCAATTCCAGAGGAACAAAGTGTGGTTCCTTGTGCCTCGCCCTAGAAACCACTCTGTGATCGGAACCAAATGGATATTCCGAAACAAAACAAACGATCAAGGGGTGGTAACTAGGAACAAGGCAAGGCTGGTAGCCAAAGGTTATAGCCAAGAGCTAGGAATCGATTTTGATGAGTCTTTTGCTCCTGTAGCAAGACTCGAGGCAGTGAGAATTCTCTTAGCATTTGCATGCTGCAACAACATCAAACTATTTCAGATGGATGTGAAAAGTGCATTCTTAAATGGCTTTATTCAGGAGGATGTATATGTGGAGCAACCTCCAGGGTATGAAGACACAAAGTATCCAGACCATGTGTACAAGTTAGACAAAGCACTCTACGGTCTTAAACAAGCACCTCGAGCATGGTATGAACGGTTAAATGATTTCCTTATACAAAATGGATTCAAACGAGGTAATGTGGATCAAACCCTTTTTACAAGGATGAACGGTAAGGAAATTCTAGTTGTTCAAGTCTATGTTGATGACATTATATTTGGCTCCACTAAGGATACTCTCAGCAAGGACTTTGCAAAATTGATGCAAAGTGAATTTGAAATGAGCCTAATGGGGGAGCTGACATTCTTTTTGGGATTGCAGGTTACACAAACGGCCGATGGGATGTTTGTACATCAGAAAAAATATGCAATGGAGCTACTGAAAAAGTTTGACTTGGCTTCTACCAAACCACAACCCACACCTATGTCCACATCAATAAAAATTGATCAAGATGAAAAAGGTAAATCTGTAGACCAAAAACTTTTCAGAAGCATGATAGGTTCCTTGTTATACTTAACTGCTAGTCGGCCCGATATTCAATTCGCAGTATGCTTGTGTGCTCGTTTTCAGTCCAACCCTAAGGAGTCACACTTGTCAGCTGTGAAAAGGATTTTTAGGTATATTGCTGGCTCTGTAGACTTGGGGTTATGGTTTCCGCATACTTCGAACCTTGATTTAATTGCCTATTCCGACGCCGACTATGCGGGTTGCAAAGTGGATCGAAAAAGCACCAGCGGGTATTGCCAGTTCCTCGGAGGTTGCATAGTTTCATGGGCCTCCAAGAAACAAAATTCAGTGGCACTGTCAACCGCCGAAGCCGAGTATGTGGCTGTAGGCAGTTGTGTTGCCCAGGTGCTGTGGATTCAACAACAAATGATTGATTATGGAGAGTCTTTCAAGAATACCGAAATTCTGTGTGATAACACCTCAGCCATTAATCTATCCAGAAACCCTGTCCATCATTCTCGCACCAAGCATATTGAGATAAGACATCATTTTATTCGTGATCATGTTGGCAAGGGTGATGTAGTAATCAACTTCATTAAGACGGATCGTCAAATTGCTGATATTTTCACAAAACCCCTGTGTGAAGAGAAGTTTACAACATTTAGAAGA
The DNA here is from genome assembly GCA_022559845.1 of Amorphophallus konjac. NCBI lineage: Eukaryota > Viridiplantae > Streptophyta > Magnoliopsida > Alismatales > Araceae > Amorphophallus > Amorphophallus konjac. Next base: position 111,200,816 of record CM040121.1, read on the forward strand.
GAATTAGGGGTCTGCAAAATAGATGCGTCTTCATCATAACCATTTGTGCTACTGTGTGTTTAGATCGTTGCACTTTAGGTTTCTGCATTCGTCACATGCTAGTTTGCATTTTCTTGTTATACATACACATTTTGTTGTGTCAAACAAAAATTACAAAAACATCTTGCGTGGTCAATTGCCTTTGTGTGCTTGTGTGTTTCTTCTATTTATACTGGCTATACACACTTTTTCGTTGCCACTTCTATGGCCTTTTTATACCCTTGTCCACTCTCTTATGCCATAAAAGGAGCAAATCTGGCCAAAATCTGCTTTTCGGAACTATGGATAATAGCATGACTGGATGTGTTTCTAAATCTGGTGTGGCATATCCCCAAATGTTTTCAACCCCCATCATAATCTTAATATCATTGTTTCAAACATATTTTTACATTGGGGACTCGAGCCTATTAGCTTTCTTGGCCCTCCGATCATCTGCATCTTCATCCCTTCAAAATTCATTAAAAGGGGTCGATCCATGGGTCGACCCTCGCAGGCAGGGGTCGACCCGTGGGTCGACCCTCGCAGGGGTCGACCCGTGGGTCGACCCTCGCGGATCCATTTGCTGATTGGGGTTATGAGTACAGGGGTCGACCCGTGGGTCGACCCATTCCGGCAAAACGCGGTTCCCCGCGATCGGCCATCCTTGAATGGGGTTCTAACCCTATGGTTGCCCCTCCTATACCTATATATCCTCTCATAACCTCCTATAAGGCCAGCCACCACCCCTTTCAAGCCCTAAAATCCTCTTCTTGGCTCCCATTTCTTCCAAACCTAGCCACGGTTCTCCGGGTGGCTATCCGCGCACGCTTTTCTTCCAACGGCTCCAAGGATCGTCTCTTGCGTTTCCTTTCTCTTGAGGTAAGCTTCTGGTGCTTGTGGAGGATCATGGATTCATATCTCATTCATATCATCTTTGGTTGAACCCTATTCCTCCTTCCCCCATCATGTGGTCTCCTTTCGCTCCTTGTCTAGATGGCCCCAAAGAGACGTCCTTCTCGCAATGAAGCTGAGTCTAGCAGGTCTCAAGAACTTCGATCCAAGCGAGCTGAACAAGTTGCATCTCTTCGCGGCCATTCTAGCCGCATATTAGATCGGAAGGTTCTCCGTCCGAGAGCCGTCGACTTTGGAAATCTGTGCAATCTCATTCCGAGTCTCGTCGATATTATCTGCAGTCAGCCTAACCTGGATGCATTCATGTCTGCACACCGCAGGGTGTATCCCACTTTGGTTCATCAGTTCTATAGCAACATGTCTTTGGCAAATGAAACTCCGGATACCAAGGTTAATGGCGTGCAGATCATTCTTTCCCCCGAGCTTCTTGGCGCGGCATTTCAGCTTCCTTCTGAGGGATATGGTTTTGGTGACGTCTTGGTTCGTGAAGATAAGCTATATCTCTACCTCACTTCTGAAGACCGAAATGGTCGGTCTGTCGCTGGCTTAAATGCCAATCACTTTCCTCCGGTACAGCACATTCTTCACCGGATGATCATTACTATTTTACTTCCCCGGGGAGGTGGACATGACAAAGTGACTGAAATTCATATGTTCTTACTCTACTGTTTTTTGGATGGCATTCGTATTAATTTTCCAGCTCTCTTTTTGGATCATATGAGGACCAGTATGCAGCACCGCAACAGGACTTTACCTTATGCTGCCGCCCTCACTGCTATTTTTCAGTATAAGAAGATAGATCTGTCTGCCGATGCTTCACACACACTGCGAGCTGCCGACATATATACTATTCACTCTATTTGTCACAACATGGGATACGTTATTCATGATGATGAATTAGTTCTGCAGTTGAAAACAGTGGTTCCCGGTGCACCTGCTGAAGTTAATGTTGATGCTGCAGACACTGAAGATAGTGATGAAAATCGTGGTGCTCATGCGATTGATATTCCCTCCGAGACGGCCAGGCTATTCATTGATCGTTTGGACCGCATTGATGAACGGTTGGATCGATATGGCGAGACCTTGGATGTTATTCAAAATGAACTTCATGATCTTAAGCTATCGCACCAGGAAAGCACTCAAACCTTCACCGATGCCTTGGCCCAACAACACCTAATGTGCCATGAGATTTTGGAATGTCTCCGTCGTGCTCTCCGTCCACCGCCTCCGGCTGAAGACTAGGCCTTGGTCACTCCTCCTCATGGCTTCTACCCTATCACTTTCACCCCGTCTTTTTGATGATGCCCAAGGGGGAGAGGTCCAGTTTATCGGCTATTATAGTATATGTGTGTTGTATGCTTGCATGTGCCTGCATGATGTGTGTTATCTCATTTTGTACTTGCATGCTGTTGCATTATCCTTCTACTCATAGCATGGCATCTTGATGCATTGCACTTTCCTCTCTTGTTTTAATGTAATCCGAGTATGGCTGTTGTTGCTATTCCAAGATGATTGTCGGAAAGTTCTTTTTATCAATCTCACAACGGTTCTAAGTTGGTTCATGGTCTTGTGTTGATCGGATGTGTTGAATGGACTATTGGTTCTCGTGTTATCCCGGCACTTTGTTATATTGCTATTGCTTCGACAGTATTGGCACAATGAGACCAAATTGTTATATGAGTTAGTCATCATCAAAAAGGGGGAGATTGTTGAACCCCTTCTTTGTAAATGTATCTAATGAATTTTGATGATGACCAAACACTACATACTTGCATATTATCACGATCTAACATATGTGTGCCTTTGATCAGCTTGTAAGAGGAGTTAAGGAACTCTCAAAATGGAGGAATCATTCCGTTGGTAAAAAGGTAAATCTGAAATTTGTAAACGCCAACACTAACTCAAAATGTATATTCTGACAGGTCAAAATTGCCATTTCAAGATTGGAACAAAGCACGGATAACTAGTAAGATTGAAATTGTTCAAAAACAATGGGTGAATTCATGGTTTGTATGGTAAGTAGGAATGCAAGCAAGTTTCAGAAACCAAGGTAATCATTCAATTAGGAATTTATGTTATTTGGCCTTGGTTTTTATTTCTCTGATGTCTTTGTATCCCTACATTTCATTGGTTTTCTCTCTATCCATTTGAACCCACTTTGTTGGATGTGTGTTGAAGTGTTTATCACCTTTTTCATGTTTCCTGGCTCATGGGTCGACCCCAAGGGTCGACCCTTGATCGTTTTTATGGGCTCCAGCCGCTGGCTGAACAAGGGTCGACCCCAGGGTCGACCCCAGGGTCGACCCCAAGGGTCGACCCCTGGACGCTTCATGGAAACCAGCCGCTGGCTGGACATGGGTCGACCCCAGGGTCGACCCATGGGTCGACCCCTGTGACTTTCGCCCAAACAGCAGCAATTCATTTTTTTGGGGTCGACCCAGGGGTCGACCCTTTGTTCTGCTGGCCTTTATCTTCTTCGAGGGTCGACCCCAGGGTCGACCCTTTCCGGTCGGGAGTCCAGCCGACTATCTTGACCGCCGTTTTCTTGTTCCGTTTGTCCACCAATCCTTGTCTAATCACCTCTAGACCTGCCACAAACATCTCCACATTTTGTGGATCTGGTCCCCATGCTTTCTTTGACTGTTTTATTCTTTTATTCAAACCCTAATGGCATTATATAAATATGAGAGATGGGGGATCCGAACATGATTGATGAGGGTGCTATTGTGGATGTGCAGGTTCGGAGTTGCAGCCATCAAGCTCCATTCTACCTTGTTCTGAAGCTGATCTTCAAAGGAAGGAGCTGGAATCGAAGCCCAAGGTCGTATACATCAAAGAGCTGCATACAACATCAAGCCTTTACAAATCTCATCCAAAATCGTTCACCTTCCTGCTGGAGTATCACAGAAGATTCGAAGAACACAAAGGGGGAGTTCTATTCAGAATCCTTTCTACTCTGATCCTCTTTTAGTGCTTTTTGTTGAATCTGAAAAGTGTTGTACTCTAAACTATCTTGAAACAGATTTGTGTGTGTGTGCTCGTGATCTGTGACACGAGTGTGTGTGTGTGTGTGTGTTTGGGGTGCCTAGATTGGGTATCATGTGTGTGTGTATGCTGTTCATAACAGCGTGTGTGTGCTTGGCTCACATCATAGTGAAGTCGTTAATCCTCATGAGTGAGGGGTGGATGTAGGGGACATTGCGGTGTACCCGAACCACCTAAAAAACTTTGTGTATCTCTCGTGGTTTGTTCTTTTGCATCCTTTGTCGAGTGGGCTTCACAGTGAGTTGAGTGTTCACCACCTCCTTCTTCACACACTTACCATCTTTCTCATGCATTCATGTGATATCATGCACGAGTAAGACCGAGTGCCTGATTGTGTTGTTTTTTGTCTCTCTAGTCCTTCATAAAATAATTTTAATTGCCAATCAATTCACCCCTCCCCTCTTGATTGCCACCGTTTGGGACCCAACACGACTATTGTCCTTGAATACTAGAGACACAACCACATGTTGCTTAAAGAGGTCATTTCTAGAAAGGAAGATGGTTTATCATTTGTTTATTATTATTTGTTTATTTTACTTCTTTATCAAAAGTAGACATATTAATAATGTCTACTTGCAGGAAAGCATTTTTTTATGATTTTGTTACAAGGGTAAATATTTATTAGCTGATATTCAATTGTTCATGTAATAGGTTGGTATTTCGTTCAACTGCTTGCTAGTATTTAAATGAACTAATTTTAGATATCATATTTTTTTTGCTAATATAAATTTTTAGATCTTGAGAGCACTGATACTAATAGGATCTTTTTTTAAAAAAAAGAAAACCTATTCCTACGTTTTTTATTAACCGACTTTAAAGTATTTTCTTACATTTTTTAAAAAGTGATGTTAATCCTTATTCATACATTTCTTTTACTACGTGGTAAAAGGTAATACTTACGTTTTCAATAATGTAGGTATATCCTTTTATATACGTGTCTGTAGGTGACTTTTATCTACGCTTCTATTGGACTATTCCTATGTTTTTAAAGCGTAGGAATAGGTCAATCTATACCTACGTTTCAGTCACGCGAGCAAGCGCCACGTTTTGAAAGCGTGGTAGGGAAACATAGGTAAAGGATTTACCTACGTTTTTAGATCTATACCAACATTTTAAAAACGTAGGTAAAAGTTTATTTTCTTGTAGTGTTACTGAATTCAGAACTAAGTTAGTTTTCAAAGCTAACTTTGTTTAAAACAATTCAGATAAGTAGGGGTTCGGGAGTCCAAAATGTAAAATACTGGCTTGATCGGCGTGCTGATCATTCCAACACAACCTGGGAGATAAAAGTGACTTGTGAAAACTAACGGAATCCAAATCGGATACCCGGTTTGGACCCGACGCTCAAAAGTGCATTCTCTAAATGCACTTAGTTTAAAATTAAATAAAGTTGGGTTTGGATGCCCAAAATTTAAAATACCAGTCTAATCGACATGGCGATTGTTCCAACATGACTTGGGAGGTAAAAATGACTTGTAAGAGCTGACGGAATCTAAATCGGATACCTGGTTTGGGCTCGGCACTCAAAAGAGCATTACTTAAATGCACTTAGTTTAAAATACAGGTAAGAAATTGGGTTGGGGGGGTCCAAAATCTAAAATATCATTCTGATCGACATATCAATTGTTCCAACATGACCTGAGAAGTAAAAGTGACTTGTGAGAATTGACGGAATCCAAATCGGATATCTGGTTTGGGCCCGACGCTCAAAAGTCCATTCTCTAAATGCACTTAGTTTAAAATTAAAGAAGTTGGGTTTGGGGGTCCACAATGTAAACTACTGGTTTGATCAACATGATGATCGTTCCAACATGACCTTGGAGGTAACAGTGATTTGTGAGAACTGACGGAATCCAAATTGGATATCCGGTTTGGGCCCGATGCTCAAAAGTGCATTCTCTAAATGCACTTAGTTTAAAATTAAAGAAGTTGAGTTTGGGGGTCCAAAATCTAAAATACCGATCTGATCGACATGTCGATCGTTCCAACACGACCTGGGAGATAAAAGTGACTTGTGAGAACTGATGGAATCCAAATCGGATACCCGGTTTGGACCTGATGCTCAGAAGTGCATTCTCTAAATGTACTTAGTTTAAAATTAAAGAAGTTGGGTTCGGAGGTTCAAAATCTAAAATACCGATTGATCGGCATGTCGATCGTTCCAACATGACATGGGAGGTAAAAGTAACTTGTAAGAGTTGACGGAATCCAAATTGGATACTCGGTTTGGGCCCGGCGCTCAGAAGTGCATTCTCTAAATACACTTTGTTTAAAATTAAATAAGTTGGGTTTGTGAGTCCAAAATCTAACATAACAGTTTAATTGGCATGCTGATCGTTTCAACATGACCTGGGAGGTAAAAGTGACTTGTGAGAGTTGGCGGAATCTAAATCGGATACTCGGTTTGAGTTTGACATTTAAATTATCGATTTGATATTAAATCTGATTCGAATTTATATAATCAAATAAAATATTTAATTTATCTTTTCAAAAAAAAATTATTTATTAATGTATATTTAATGTTATTATTTTTTCAATATAAGATCTTCCAGCAAGTGGCGATGAAGGAGACGAGCACGACGGGGAGGATGAGGACATGGAGGATGCAGAGGATATTTCTTGATTATTTTTATTGTTATAAAATTTATAATTGATGTTGTGTTTCGTTTCTTGTATATCTTAGATTTTGTTTGTGACAGATAGATTTTATGTTTTTTATTTAAATAAGTTTTTATATAAATTTTGTATATTTTTTAAAAATAATAAATATTTTTTTGATGGACATTTCAATGGACACGTTGTGTCCGTCGCGTCCGTCAGAAGTATTACCGACGGAAGGTTATATTGTTTTAAAAATAAAGTTCGCGACGGAGTTATCGACGGAAGAGTTGTCCGTCGGAATTGTTTCCGATGGCATTTCCAACGGACTATATTTTCCATCGCAAAACGAATTACAGACGGAATTTGCATCGACTACTTGTACGTCGAAAATTACCAACGAAAAAAGTTTCTGTCAGAAACTTCTGATAAAGAATACCCAACGGACATATTCCATCGGAATTCCGTCAAAAATTCGTTGGAAAAACACGTTCCGATGAAATTTCCGACGGAATTCTGACGAAATATGTCTGTCGAAAACACCGCTTTTCCTTGTTGTGAAAGTTGTTAGAGCCTCCTCCAGTGAATAGGGGAATGACCCTCCGACAGTTAGGTCAGTTCGAGTTAAAGGTGACGACAAGGATGGGTATTAAATATTTTTGCAAGATGTCCGCACTTGGTTGTGCAACCTTCATTGTATAGAGGGTCCTTTCTCCTATTAAAATTAATCCTTCTACATGAGAATAAAGTCCCCTATATAGTCATGTGGTTGTCGGGCCCAAATGATAGATTGGGTCGACTCCTGTCCTAGCCATTACTAGGCTTTGTGGGCAATTTGGCCCATTGCTGGGCTGTTCAATCAATTGCCCCATCATGGTCAGTCACTTCTTAGTGGAGCTGAGGCAATCAGAGCCACTGAAGAGTAAACTTTGGGTGGCAGAGTGGCAAAATTCGACTGGTCCCTCATTTGCCAAGGGTGCTGCAAGCACGTACATCCAAGTGCGGTCTTTTCAAATCTTAATGCCAATTTTATCGTGGTACGAGAGCAGGTGATTCAAAATTTTCCCACTCAATGCGATTGGCATGGATTAGAGTTGTCTAGAATATTTGGTTCTTATAAATGGCAAGCTAGTAGGATATTTTCATTTGTTGAATGAAGCGTAGGAGTTGAAGTGCCCAGCTCGGGGGTCGAGGTGCAAGTTACGTGGCTAATCAAGTGGTCACCGCTCGAAGCTCCTGGGTGTCTGAACATCTTCTGATGGTCCCACAAGGGCCTATATAAGCACGAGAAGGGGGAAACAGGGAGAACCCATTCCTTTCCCGTTGCTTCCTTGAGTTGGTTAGTTTTTGTCACTCATGTCAAAAAATGCGTGCCCAACCTGTTCTTCATCTTGAGGGGATTTGATGCATTAGATATGTAGGGTCTCCCTTGCATTAGGTATGTAGCTGTTCATCCCAAGGATAAGAGGGAGAAGAATAGTAAACAAGAGGAGAGTTAGGGGAAGAAGAAGGTATTGGAGCATGTCCCCTCCACCTAGACCATCGAGGTTGAGGGGTCTGACCATAGCTCAGGCCTATGCTGGTCAGAGTCCTTCCCTCACAAGTTATGTTGGCCGTCCTGGGGGGTATTCATGGACAATGACCCTACTAATGCCAACATCGCCATCAAGCCATTGTGAGGTTTCCTATTCCTTTGGCAGTGGGAAGAATTGAAGACACCCTGATTGATACCTTGGTGAATCATGCAATCCAGAATTTTGTCGTGGTAGACTTCTCGACTCGACCAAGTTGCCTTTTATCTTTATTGGAATTGAGTTTTTTTTGTAGGCTATCAGTTACTTGTCCACCGCAGCTCTCAAGGTGTTCAATCTCTAGTTGGTGAGCCTAGATGTAAAGAGGGCAGCTGAGAGGTGAGCTAACCAATCTCTCGCTATTGCCCAAAGGTCACTAGAGGAGGTGAGGGAGCCTACACGTGACATGGCAATCCAATTGACTGAGGTGAAGAAACTACATGTGGGTGTTGGGGGTGAGCTAGCAGAGTCGAGTGCCACTTGGGATAAGTGGACGTCTGAGGGGTTGGCCCTAAAGAAGCAACTCCAGAGGAAGAAGGCCGGCCTGGCCTCCTTCAAGGAAGCGAAGGTGGCGAAGGAGCAAGTCGAGCCCTTGTGGTTGAGCTAAGGGCCACTAAGTTGGTCGGGTAGTGAGAGGTGGATGTGTTTCAAGAGTCTTTCGCATATCAGAAGATGAATGGATGAGTACGACACATCAGGCTCAAGTGTCATCTTCAAACTTGCCTATCTCGTAGTCGATAGGTGGCACCCAAGCCTCAACCTTTGGGAAAATTTCTTCTCCTCATCTGCTGAAGTCTAGGCCATGTTGGCCGAGTGAGAGGCGGCCAAGAAGGGGCCACCCTTTCACTGTGAATCGAAGGCTCTAGAGGTCGAGGTGTCAGATGTTTCCTCTGAGGTGCCATAAGAGGCATCTTTGCTTTGAAGGCCACTTTGGTCCAGCTTCATCTTTGTCCAAGCATTCTGATGGGAAAATGTCACTTTGAATCAAATCCATGGTAGCTAGCATTCAAACTTCTCATTTTCTTGCCTCTTTGACTTCTTAAGAGGCATGGAGTGAGATCAAGTGGGTGGAGAGCCGACCACTTTGTAAGATTCCAATTTTAGGAAGCTAAAAAATATATTGGTTTTCGTGATGAGAGTCTGAATATTTATTGGATTCTCTTGAGAAGATCCCAATAGGTCGGCCCACTTAATTAATTGAGCCCATTAAGTTATATCAATTTGATTAAATGAATAATTGACTTACTAATTATGTAACGTTGGACACGAATGTCCAAATAGAGTAAAATTTGGGCCCATTGGAAAGATACTTAAATTACTTAAAAGTTTCTTGTTGAACTCTTTTACAAATTTTATCATATAAATGGTTAAACATACAAAATAATATAATTACATTGGATGGAGAAAATTTATTGAAATTACAACATTGTCCCTCGTTAATGTATGGAAGGGATCTTCATATGCTGTTGGCTTATGGGTTTTGTGGGGGCTTTGGTCGCTTCTGGTGGCTTCTAGGGGAGGGCTAACATGGAGGGTTTGGGTGATTTGGGTATGGCCTATGTAAATCCTCTCTCTTTTTCTTCTCTTATCCTCTCATTTCCCCTCTCATCTTCTTGTTAACAATGATTAACAATGAGAGTGAGAAGAAGAAGCAGAAACCGAGACGAAGAAGATTTGGAGAAGAAGAGAAGGCAACAACCTTCCTTCCCTGAAGGCATATGGACTTAGAAGACAGAAGCGGTAAGTTTTAATAGTAGAGATTTCATTATTTAGAGAATAGTTAATTAGAAAAATGTTGGACTCCCTAATTGATTTTGGGTATATGGTTTTGATGGTTCCAAAACATGTGTGTCTTGGTGTTAGTTTCATTCATCTTTTTGTTAGTGACAATTCGAGTGAACTTACATGGTTGTGAGGATTGCAATATTGATGGTTTTGTATTGTGCAAGCTTTCTATGTTTTTGAACTCAAAGAATTTCATTCTCTTGAGATCTTGGCTTGTGAGTGTGGATAATAGTGCTCAATCTTCAATTGAATCTTAATGGATGGTTTGAAATAGTGAGCTTGTGTCTTTTCATTCAAGAAATGGTAATTACTATGTAGAAGGTTATTTGATGCAAATGCTCATACTAATGTGGTTTATTCTATGTTTTTGCAGGCTTTGAGATGGTCATTGATCATATTGGGCATGGGTCAACCCATAGGGTTAACCCTCAATGGGTTTCTTATTGAATTTCAAGTGTTAATGGGCTGTATTGCATGGGTCGACCCATAGGGGTCGACCCCTAGAAGCATTGCTTCTGTTTGGAGCCATCTGTGCACAACGTGCAATGCATGGGTCGCCCCACAGGGGTCGACCCCTCCTGCACCATGTTCTATTTGGCTGTGTCCTATGCAGGTTTCTTAGGGGTCGACCCCTATGAGTCAACCCTTTCCGGAACGTGACTTGCGAATCACGTGGGATCTCACTTGTTTGACCTTTTAACTTTACCAAAATGCCCCCTCTTCTATTCTAACTATGTGAGGATGTTTTTAGACCATTCTAGATGGGGTATTCAAGTCTTAGCCCCTCTCTTGGATACATATAGCTTTGCTACGAATTTGGGGATTTTTATCTAAGGGTTTTGTGTTTTCTTGTGTAAGAAGGAGGAGGAGGAGGAGAAGAACGTGGAGAGCCTCTCAACCCTTTCTTCTTTTGATTCCAACCCTGAAGATCAAGGATCCATGAGCGGATTCATCATCTACATCACCTATTGAAGTCGGAGCGCCATCTACGAGTTCAGAGAATCGACGGTTGGAGGGCAAAGCTGTGGAATCGAGTTTTATGACTCTGAAATCCAAAGAAGTGTCTTGATATGAGTTCATCTACATGAAGAGAAGATTTTCTAGCCCTTCCTTAAGCATTTCTGAGTTGATGTTCATTTGAGCCTAGTTTTTGGTCGGTCAAATCTATAATTCCTTTGAATATTCCTACTAAATCTTTGTGTTTTGTGTGGTTGCTGAGTGTGAGCAGCGTTTTGTGGAAGTTGTGCTGCATCCGTTGCAGCATGTGGTGGTTTGCTACGTCTTGTAGCGTGTGAGTCTATAAGAGACGCCATCTCCATGGTGTGTCGGAGATTCATTCTCCGTTCTACTTCATTTGAAGTGTGTGAAGCCTCACCAAGTTGGTGAGGGGTGGACGTAGGCAGGAGTGTAGATCTCGCCAAACCACCTTAAAAATTTCCTGTGCACTCCTTGATTGGTTTTTATTTTTGTGGTTGTTTGATTTGCTCTCGAGTGTGAATCTGGAACGGTGAGTGGAGAGAACCTTGGTTCATCAATTTGTCTGATTTCTGTTTTTAATTAAAACCACCCCTTAACAATTTTGATTGTCCGTGCGATTTGGGGGTAAACAATTCAACCCCCCCTTCTTGTTTACTTACTGTCTGGGTCAACAAGTGGTATTAGAGCTCGATCTCTGATTATCTTAGCGGACCTAGCGGTCTAGGAGTAAATATCTTTTTAAAATGGCCAACAAAGGCATGCTTCCCGAGGGTCATTCTATTCATAGACCACCTTTCTTTGATGGGAATAATTATTCCTACTGGAAAAATAGAATGACGGTCTTTCTAAGGGCACAAGAGTATGATGTCTGGCGTGTTGTGAGTAAAGGACCCTATAAGCTACCTGAAGATGAGGATGAATGGGAAGATGAGCATATTAAGAAATCCTATGCAAATTACAAAGCTATGAATATTATCCAATGTGCGATCCATCCCAATGAATATTCACGTATTTCAATGTGTTCTTCTGCGCAGGAGATGTGGGATAAGCTGAGGCTCATCTACGAGGGGACTTCCGAAGTTAAAGAAAGAAAGGAAAATCTACTCATCAGGGAATATGAGCTATTTGCAATGAAGCCGAATGAGACCATATCTCAAATGTTTGCAAGATTGAGTGAAATCACAAATGCACTGAAGGCATTGGGAAAGGACTACGCCAATAAAGATTTAGTCCAGAAGGTATTACGATCATTGTCGCCATAGTGGCACACTAAGGTGACGGTTATAGAAGATTCGAAGGATTTGACTACGTTGTCCCTTGATGAGTTGATTGGGTCGCTCATGATGTATGAGCTGAATATCAAGAGAACTGAGGATGAGAGTAAGAAGAAGAAGGTAATTGCCTTGAAAGTGAATTCACAATCATCTGGTGAAAGTGATGGTGGATCAAGCATGGACAGTGATGAAGAAGAGCTTGTGGCTCTTATTACAAAGAGAGCTAGAAGATTTTTCAGGAGAGCTAAGAAGAATGGGAATTTCCCTAAAAAATTCCATAAGAAATCATTTCTCAAGAAAGGGGAATCAAGTAAGAAGGATGAAATAGTGTGCTATGAGTGCAAGAAAATAGGGCATATGAGGGGTGAATGCCCTGAACTTTAGAAGAAAACAAAGAAGAACAAAGGAAAGAGGCCAAAAGCTATGAAGGCAACGTGGAGTGATGAAGATGAGGATGAGTCCGCATCCGAGGAAGAAGACGAACTCGATGAGCTGGTCAAGAATCCATGCCTAATGGCACAAGAAGAAGACACAAAGGTAAATTCTGACTCAGAAAATCTTTCTAATGAAGAGTGGCAATTGGCTTATGGTAATGTGTATAAAAAATACAAAAAACTCAAATCTGAAAACAAAAATTTGAAAAAGAAATTTCATAAGAATGTTCATTCCAAAAATCCATGTAATAAGTGCAGTTTACTTGAGCATCAAATTGAAAGTGTTAAACATGAAAATGAAATACATCTGTCAAAACTTACCTTGTTTGAAGATGAGATCTCATGTTTAGAAGTTGAGAAACAAAATGCTTTTAAAATCAAGGATGAGCTTGAAGAGAAAAATGAAAGTCCTAAAATTGGAATTGGAACAATTGACCATTAAACTAAATGAGAGTGAGCAAGTTAGGAAGGAAGTTGAAAGAAAGTGTGAAACTTTGATTTTGGAACTAAATGATGCCAAACTTGTTCAAGAAAATTTTGTCAAAGGGAAAAACAACTTGGACAATCTTTTTGGCATGAAAGTGAATTTTACAAAAGAGGGTTTGGGCTACATGCCCACTAAAAAAAAGTCACTTGAATTCAAAGTCAAAACCTCTTGTTGGCATGATAGTGGTGCATCATCTTCACACACAAAAGCACACGGTTCACATACAAATTCCTTTAATGCTTTTCAAAATATACATAGGAGGAACGATTTTGCAAAGAAAAGACCCACATGTTTTTATTGTGGTAGATTGGGACATGATATATACATATGCAACTTGATGAACTATGATGATGATTTGTTTGCAAGAAAATTCAGAAATCCTTTTGTAGATAGGAAAGTTGACTCTAAGGGACCCAAGCTTGCTTGGGTACCTAAAACAACTTGAGAATTCTTTTTGATTGTGTAGGTCTGTCTAAAAGTCAAAGGAAATAAATGGTACCTGAACAGTGGATGTTCCAGGCACATGACCGGAAATAAAGAGCTTTTTGTAGACCTAGAAAAAAAAGAAGGAGGTACAGTTATTTTTGGTGGACATGATAGAGGCAAAATCATAGGTATGGGAAGGATTGGTAAGAATTCTGAACATTGCATTGATAGTGTTTTGCTTGTTAGAAGTTTAAATCATAATTTACTTAGCATTAGTCAACTTTGTGACAAAGGTCACAAGGTTGTCTTTGAGTTTTCACAATGCTCCATCATAGATGTACATAAAATTGAAATAAAATCCATAGGCATTAGGGTTAACAATACATACTCAGTTGATTTTGATGATTTAGTTTCAGAAAATCTTTGTTTAGTTGCAAATAAGCAAGATGATACATGGTTATGGCACCATCACTTAGGGCATGCCAGTTTCAATGTTCTCTCCAAACTGTCAAGAAGAGATTTGGCCAGAGGTTTACCCAAATTAAGTTTTGAAACAACCAGAATTTGTGAAGCATGTAATAAAAGAAAACAAACCAAGATTTCTTTCAAGTACAAAAGCAATATTTCAACTGACAAACCTTTGCAATTACTTCATCTTGATTTATTTGGACCCACAAGAACCCACAGTCTTGGAGGAAAACTATATGGATTTGTCATTGTTGATGATTACTCTCGCTTATGGGTATTATTTTTAGCTAACAAGAGTGATGCTTTTCAGGAATTTGTTGATTTTTGTCAAAGAATTCAAAATGAGAAAGGCTACTTCATTTAAAAAATTCAGAGTGATCATGGTAAAGAATTTGATAATCATGAGTTTGATGAGTTTTGCAAGAAACAAGGGTATGCTCGTAACTTTTCAGCACTAAGAACCCCACAACAAAATGGAGTTGTTGAAAGGAAGAATAGGACGCTCGTGGAGATGGCGAGGACAATGCTAGCAGAGAATGGTTTACCAAGGTACTTTTGGGTCGAGGCAGTCAACACGGCCTGCTACATCACTAACCGAGACATAGTAAGATCAATTTTAAAGAAAACTCCATACGAGCTTTATAAAGGTAAGAAGCCAAAAAATTCTCATTTCAAATCTTTTGGTTCAATTCGTTACATCTTGAATAATGGAACATATAATCTTGAAAAGTTTGATGCAAAGAGTGATAATGGAATTTTTCTTGTATATGCATTAACTTCTAGGGCTTACCGTGTTTACAATTTGAGAACTCTTGTGGTAGAGGAAAGTCCTCATGTAGTTGTGGATGAATTTACTCCAAGAATATCTAATGATAAAGATCATTTTCTTGTTACAGGTGAGGAGGATAAGGACAAAGCTGAAACAAGCAAATAAGGTGAGGCATGTGCAAATCAAGAACAGGAGGATCAAAATGAACAAGCTCAAGAAATGCCACAGCAGGAGTTTCCACGCCAATGGACTTTTCTCAAGGATCATCCTCAAGAGAACATCATTGGGAGCGTGGATGAAGGTGTGAAGACAAGGGCTTCAATAAGGAAAGTTGAACAAATTGATAATTTAGATTTACTTTCTCATATTGAGCCTAAATCTGTAGATGATGCATTAAATGATAACTCCTGAGTTCTGGCCATGCAAGATGAACTACACCAATTCTAAAGGAATGAGGTGTGGTTCCTTGTGTCCCGACCTGATGATCACCCGGTTATCAGAACTAAGTGGGTTTTTCGGAACAAACTTAGTGAAGAGGGAGTGATAATTAGGAATCAGGCCAGGTTAGTAGCCAAAGGCTACAACCAAGAATTCATGATTGATTTTGATGAGTCATACGCTCCTATGGCTAGATTAGAAGCAGTGAGAATTCTTCTTGCTTTTGCATGTTTTAGGGATATAAAGCTATATCAAATGGACGTGAAGAGTGCCTTCTTAAATGGAGTTGTAAAAGAAGATGTGTACGTGGAGCAACCACCAAGCTTTAAAGATAACAAATTTCTAGACCACGTACGTATACAAATTGGACAGGGCACTATATGGTTTGAAACAGGCCCCCAGAGCATGGTATGAAAGGTTAAGTTCTTTTTTGATTGGAAATGACTTCAAAAGAGGTAACATTGACCAAAACTTGTTTACAAAAACTTCAGATGAACACATGATCATTGTTCAAGTTTATGTAGATGATATTATTATTGGAGTCACAAATAATCAACTAAATGAAGATTTTTCAAATCTAATGCAGGGGGAGTTTGAGATGAGCCTGATGGGGGAGTTGAACTTCTTCTTGGGACTGCAGATCAAATAGCTAGATGATGGCATCTTTATCAACCAAAAGAAGTACATTCAAGAGATCCTCGAGAAATTTCAATTTGAAAGTGCCAAACCTCATTCCACTCCAATGTCCACCTCACTAAAATTTGACAAAGAAGAAAAAGGTAAGAATGTTGATCAAAAACTTTATAGGGGAATGATTGGGTCCTTGTTGTATCTAACTGCTAGTAGGCCTAGCATACAATTTAGCATTTATCTTTGTGCTAGATTTCAAGCATGTCCTAAAGAATCACACATGTCAGCCCTTAACAGAATTTTCAGATATTTGATTGGTTCTATTGATCTTGGTTTATGGTTTCCAACGCATGGTTCATTTGATCTTGTTGCTTATACTGATTCCGATTACGCTGGTTGCAAAGTAGATCGTAAGAGTACAAGTGGACATTGCCAGTTTCTAGGGGGCTGCATGGTTTCATGGGCCTCTAAGAAACAACATTGTGTGGCTCTATCGACTGCTGAGGTCGAATATGTGGTTGCAGGTAGTTGTACTGTCCAGGTACTCTGGATCCAACAACAAGTAATTGATTTTGAGATTTCACTAAAACATACTCCAATTTTGTCTGATAATACTTCAGCGATAAATCTGTCTCAAATTTTGTCCAACACTCAAGAACGAAACACATTGAAATAAGACACCATTTCATAAGAGATCACATCAATAAAGGTGATTTTGAATTGTAATTTGTAGATACTAAACATCAGTTAGCTGATATTTTCACAAAGCCTCTAAACTTTGATCAATTTTCTTTCATTAGGAGAGAACTTGGGATTTGCATGTTAGAAGGTTAAAATTTTCATTTCACTCAACTGTACATATCTTCTACATTTGCACATACATGAGGTTCCATATGCCTTGAATAAAATTCATGCTTATGCTTCCTTTCCTATACACACTCTTTTCTACGCTGAACTTTTTATACTCTGCATTTGCATCTAACTGTGCATAATATATATATTTTTTATATTTCCATTCATGTGCATTCGTCTGCTTATACTTGTATATACTCTCCACTATTGCGTGCTTAAATGTCATGATTTTCTGGTATATCAAATGGTGTTTGTGGAAGGTTGGATTATGTCCAGGTGGAAGCTTTCACTACGCGTGAGGTGATCTTCGGATCTAAGTTCTCCGCCACGTACCAAAAATCATCTTGCATGGATATACTGCTTATTCTCTGTTTGCATGATTATATATAGAGTACAAACCCTTTTTTCAACCTTCTATGGCCTTATACTTTTTGACTAAATAACTTGCAGTGATTTTGCTCATGACTATTACATGGCATATACTAAGGGGGAGAATTCATTTTCAGGTGTGTATACATTTAGAGGGAGACATTGCCATGCATAAACAAATTCATCTTTTACATTCATTACAATTACCCCACACATTGCACTCAATAAGAAATAATGACTTTAATTAATAAGGATTTTGAATATTCTGCTTAACACTATCGAGATGCTTAAATCTCTACATGGCCATTGAGGATAATCGTGAGGAAAAAGCTATCAACCCCGCCAAAAATCTGAATAAGTGGAACACGGAACTGAGTAACCGGGTCTCCCCTCTGAAACAAATGAGGAGCCTCGTGTCAAAAGGTGAAGCGAGCTTCCACATTTAAATAACTCTTGCGACGGATCCTAGTAACCGGGAATCTCCACTGAAACAAATGGAGAAACTCGCGTCAAACAGAGAAGTCTGTGATAATGTTAAATAAGAAAAAAAAATGGGGTTGTGTGAAGCTACCAATAGTCGAGGACCTTGCATGGAAGTGTAGAGAGGAAGAGTAATCTTCTAGTGTTCTTTAGAACATCTAAATATCCATATATGCTTGAAGTTCATTATTCATTTATCACATTTCACTTCTTGGACTGATTGACATGAATGTACCTTATGAATTCGTCTTATCTCATGGTTTGTGCAGTACCTTTCTTTTTGCCTGCACCACTCCTTTAGTTATGACTCATGCTTGCATCATGATTCTCAATCATCTGCACTTTCATATCCCCTTGCCTCCAAGAGGTGTGCTTATCTAATTCCAATATGCTATGCTTGCTTGTATATATGCGTGCATGCTTGATTGCTCATACAACCTCCATTGGTCTTGTTTTTGTTGATGAGAAAGGGGGAGAGAATAAAGGATCTATGTGTGCTCATTTTGGTCAGATAGTTTGGCATATCATGTGCATAGTGCGTACACTTTTCATTTGGAAGATGGAATTCATATTGTGCATAACTGGTTTTTATAGCTTTCACATTGTCTATATCCTGAGCTGCATATCTTGTGCTGCATCCTTTGAACAACTATACATATGGATAATAAAGTTTTGAATCTTACTACTGCATAACTATATATAAGTTGAGTTGCTCAAATTCCAAACCTTCAAGTGAATACTTGTGCATATGCTAGTTTAGTTTTCAACATGAACTTCTGATCATCTGTAAGAGCTGCTAGTTTTTGGTAGCTCTTAGAAAAGCACATAATGTTTTGTCATCATAAAAAAGGGGAAGATTGTTGGACTTCCTAATTGATTTTGGGTATATGATTTTGATGATTCCAAAACATGTGTGTCTTGGTGTTAATTTCATTCATCTTTTTGTTAGTGGCAATTTGAGTGAACTTGCATGGTTATGTGAGGATTGCAATATTGATGGTTTTGTATTGTGCAAGCTTTCTATGTTTTTGAACTCAAAGAATTTCATTCTCTTGAGATCTTGGCTTGTGAGTGTGGATAATAGTTCTCAAGCTTCAATTGAATGTTAATGGATGGTTTGAAATAGTGAGCTTGTGTCTTTTCATTCAAGAAATGGTAATTACTATGTAGAAGGTTATTTGATGTAAATGCTCATACTAATGTGGTTTATTCTGTGTTTTTTCCGGCTTTGAGATGGTCTTTTGATCATATTGGGCATGGGTCAACCCATAGGGTTAACCCTCAATGGATTTCTTGCTGAATTTCAAGTGTTAATGGGCTGTACTACATGGGTCGACCCCTAGAAGCATTGCTTCTGTTTGGAGCCATTTGTGCACAAAGTGCACAGGGGTCGACCCCTGTGCATGGGTCGACCCAGAGGGGGGGTCATGCACCATGTTCTGTTTGGTTGTGTCCTGTGTAGGTTTCTCAGGAGTCGACCCCTATGGGTCGACCCTTTCTGGAACGTGACTTGCGAATCACGTGGGATCTCACTTGTTTTACCATTTAACTTTACCAAAATGCCCCCTCTTCTATTCTAACTATGTGAGGATGCTTTTAAACCATTCTAGAAGGGGTATTCAAGTCTTTTAGCCCGTCTCTTGGATACATACACCTTTGCTACGAATTTAAGGATTTTTATCTAAGGGTTTTGGGTTTTCTTGTGTAGGAAGAAGAAGGAGGAGAAGAAGAACGTGGAGAGCCTCTAAACCCTTTCTTCTTTTGATTCCAACCCTGAAGATCAAGGACCCATGAGCGGATATATCATCTACATCACCTATTGAAGCCGGAGCGCCATCTACGAGTTCGGAGAATCAACGGTTCGAGGGCAAAGCTGTGGAATCAAGTTTTATGACTCTGAAATCCAAAGAAGTGTCTTGATATGAGTTCATCTACATGAAGAGAAGATTTTCTAGCCCTTCCTTAAGCATTTCTGAGTTGATGTGTATTTGAGCCTAATTTTTGGTCAGTCAAATCTATAATTCCTTTGGATATTCCTGCTGAATCTTTGTGTTTTGTGTGGTTGCTGCGTGTGAGCAGCGTTTTGTAGAAGTTGTGCCGCAACTGGTGTAGCGTGTGGTGGTTTGCTACGTCCTGTAGCGTGTGAGTTTGTAGAAGACGCCATCTCCATGGTCTGTAGAAGATTCATTCTCCGTTCTACTTCATTTGAAGTGTGTGAAGCCTCACCAAGTTGGTGAGGGGTAGACGTAGGCAGACGTGTAGGTCTCGCCGAACCACCTTAAAAATTTCATGTGCACTCCTTGATTGGTTGTTGTTTGATTTGCTCTCGAGTGTGAATCTGTGAATGGTGAGTGGAGAGAACCTTGTTCATTAATTTGTCTGATTTTTATTTTTAATTAAAACCACCCCTTAACTGTTTTGATTGTCCGTGCGATTTGGGGGTAAACAATTCAACCCCCCTTCTTGTTTACTTGCTGTATGGGCCAATAAAAAATATAGTATTATTATACTTAGGAGTAGGGACGTTATCTCCAACACTTAGGAAATGCTATAAAGTTGGGTAGAAATCATAATAGAACCTCAAGGAAAAAAATTAAAAATTTATGCAGAGACTTCACCCTAAATATAGGCATGTAATAAATTGAGCCAGTGCTATTTGATATTTGTGTTATTTTAATTCTATTTTGATATTTAGAAACTAAATTTGTGCATGTAAGTGTTGTAGAAATTGCTTGGTGATGTTTTGGTAAACATTTAATTAAAACTACATATCAAAACATATCAAAACAGGATCCGTGTAGTTATGGGTTAGTTTAGGGACAAACTAGTGGGAAGCTGGTGGGCTCGTAGTGACCCAGTCACAAATGGTGCAGGAGGAGCAAGCCACTCGTAGGAATGGGGCTACCCAGACAAGGGGTTCCATGGTGGAGCCACTATGAGGTGGAGCTATCATTGTGTAACAGGGCTGGGACAAAAATAAATCGGATTAATCCCATATCGGAAAGTGGAAAATGTTATTGTGCAATATATGTAAGATTTGCAACCATAACCTATGAGGTGTCTTGGGAGCTTAAAATTTATATATTAAATTAATATATGTATGTGTTTTACGGAAGTCGGTGTTTATTTATATCGACATAAAGTCTGAATACCCTTGATTAACTGTCAAAGATATTTTTTCAACCTCCACAATATCCAATTGTGATATTTATGGTTTTATCTAATATCCATTAGAGAAACACGTCCATCCATTAGAGAAACACGTCCATAGGAGAAAACTGAATATTTCACTCCTTTTGTGGTAAGTTTGCTATTTCAAACCCTTTTTGGGATCATTTGCGATTTCAAACTCTTTTTGAGTTTATTTGAGATTTCAAACTTTTTTTGGGTTATTTGATATTTCGAACCCTTCCTAGGTTTATTTGTAATTTCAAAATCTTTTTAATTTATTTGAGATTTTGAACCCTTTTTGAGTTTATTTGTAATTTTATTTTTTTGGTTTATTTGAGATTTTGAACCCTTTATGGGTTTATTCATAATTTTCCTTAGAGTAAGGATTTACTTATAATTTATAAAAAGGTTAGGGATATTTTTGTAATACTTGGACTGAACAAGGGATTTTTGTATAACTTTGGACAGACCATAGATATTTTTATAATATCTAGGCTGATTAAGGGTTTTTATGTAATTTTAACATAAGACACTGATCCCTTCTTAGTGGAGACGCACAGAGTAAAAGTACTTAGGAGATTGTTTCTCCTCCTTAAGCTCTCATAGGCTGCAATCCATCTTCAAGCATCCATCAATGCAGCACCGAGGATCGACTGAGGGTAGCGCCCCTTGCGAGGGTCAAGGGGTAGCCCCCCTTGCAGAGGGTGGCGAAACTCCCATAGGCTGTGATCCATCTTTAAGCATCAGTCAGCACACCGTCGGGGATCGAGCAGGGGCAGCACCCCCTTACGAGGGTCAAGGGGGTAGCACCCCTTATGGAGGGTACTTTCCGGGGGGCAGAGCACCCCGGATGAATATTATAATACGATATCTTTGATTGAGGACCTTTATGTAAGCAAAATTTGCTCTAAGTCTTCAAACCTTAGAGAGAAAAGCTCCAATCTTCAAGTTCCTTGCGCCTGGTGCTCTAGCAGGTTGCATCCTTCAATTTTTTTTTTTGAATGAGGATCCTAGGGGATTTTTATAGGTAAGAAAAGGGGAATGGGCTATCCAGACCGGGTGGAAGCCATGCACTATAATAAAAAGTGTAAATAGAGGTAAAAATTTTGAACAGATTATTGCCACCCCAAAATCTATCTCAAATTGTGACAAATTTCAGATAAACCAAATATATTTCGTAATTAGAGACGGAAAAAAAATCCGTCCGAAATTTTAGACGGATTTAGAATGGATTTATAATTCCGTCTGAAACATTATTAACAATATTTATTGTTAAAAAATTACTTAAATATTTTAGATGAAAAATAAATCCATCCTAAATCCCTCCAAAATTTCAGACAGATTTATAATTTCGTCTGAAATTTTATTAATGATTTTTATTTTTTAAAAAAATAACTTAACTATTTTAGATAGAAAATAAATATGCCTAAAATTACAGATGGATTTATTTTCTGTCTGATATATTTAAATATATATTTTAAAAATTGTTAAGAAAGTTTCACACAGAATTATAAATCCATCCCAAATCAATCTGAAATTTTGAACGAATTTGGGACAAATTTATTTTCAGTCTTGAATATTTAAGTATTTTTAAAAAATATTTATAAAGTTTCATTGGGAAATATAAATCCTTCCCAAATTTTAGATAGATTTAGGACGGATTTATAATTTTGTCTGAAACATTATTAATGATTTTAAAAAAATATTTAAATATTTAAGACAAAAAATAAAACCATCTTAAAACCATCTGAAGTTTCAGAAGGATTTATAATTCCAGCTAAAACTAAATTAATTATTTTTTTAAAAAAATTAGTTAATTATTTTAGGCAGAAAATAAATCTGTCCTAAATCCATCCGAAATTTCAGAAGGAGTTGGGACGAATTTCTAATTCTGTCTGAAACATTATTAACATTTTTTCCAAAAATAATTAAATATTTCAACAAAATATAAATCCGTCTCAAATCTATCTAAAATTTCAAAAGAATTTGTGATAAATTTCTAATTACATCTGAAACTTTATTAATGATTTTTTTAAAAAATACTTAAATATTTTAGACAGAAAAAAATTTGTCCCAAATCCATTTGAAATTTCATAGGGATTTGGAATAGATTTATATTTTCGTCTCAAGATTTATTAATAATTTTTTTTATCAAGTTACTTAAATATTTCAGGCAGAAATAAATCTGTCTCAAATCCGTGACGAATTTGGACGGATTTATAATTTCATTTGAAACTTTATTAATGAACTTTATTTTTATAAAAATAATTAAATATTTTAGACATAATATAAATCCGTGCCAAATCTGTCTGAAATTTCAGACATATTTTGGACGTTGAGGAGGGTAGGTCGGGCTCGGCCCATAACCGGCCCATCACCAACAAGCCCAGGTCGACCTACGAATGGCAAATGCGCCCGAAGGCGCCCGACAGTCGCGGCCCATAAGGGAGCGGCCCAATTCGACTTGGCATCGGATTTGTTGGGTTCGTTGCGCTCCCTCCTTGTTCTTGATAATGGTTTTGATGATTACAATATATTGTGTGATTTGTGTATACTTTAAAGTGAAAATATTGTTATCTTATTTTGTAGGTATGGAATGCGTGGTGAATAATGCTCTCATTTGCTTGGACTTGTGTGGTCTGAAGAATTTTCAGTTGTTCATATGCATAGACCTCACCATTGGTCTCTGGATGCACTTCATATTTGATGTTTTTCATTGGTGAAATCATGTTTTCATAGAAGGTCATAAGGCCCCTGACCTTGGTTGAATGGCATTGGATGCTCTTGGGTTGAACTGGACTGCCTTCAGGCAAACTCCTTATTTCCTACTTCAAGGGTTGACCTCATGGGTCGACCCTGGCTCTGTGAGCCTTGTTTCTTGTTTTAGATTGATTAGATGGTAATTAGTCTTGGTTCCTTCATGCAGATATCTAACTAAATTTTGAATGTGAAACTGACTTCTATGTTGGTTTAAATGCTGGGTAAGTCAAGGGAATCCATGTCTATGAGTGCCTTTGAATGAGTTTAATGAACCTTATTTGGCTGGTTCTGTATTGATTTGAGCTGCCATGTTTTGGACTGAACCTGAAATGTTGGTCTGATCATGAAACTCATGGTTGGGCTACCTTTATCATAATTGATGTGTCAAGCTGCATTTCAATCTACCATATTGCACGTTGAATGGCCATCTTTGAGCTGAAATTGTAATGCCTTACATTTAATCAATTTGGTTTCATGCTTAATGGACTGTGTAAGCTTGGCTTGTTATGGACAGATCATGTAATCCATTATCCACATATGGTTGCTTGATCTGAATGAAAATGGGCTGACTTTGCATGGATTTGGAAATCTTGGACTGAACTTGATTGTCTTGGTCTGAAATAGAATTCATATGCAGGTTGATCTATTTCTAACAAATGTTGTTTGATTCATTATTTGATATGTTGACTAAGACTGTCATGTTTTGGCTATACACTTAATTTGATCCTTGCTGACAATGGATTGAATTCATTCAAGTTTGCTTGGATTGAATTATTGAAGGGTTCTTCCTTTGGCTCTCAGTATGTGTATGAGTTCAGACTACTTAGGACTGAACTTGTATTCATGAGTAGCTTGGTTGAACTCTATTTGGTAATGGACTGCTTGAATCATTTTTGGAGTGAGCAGGTTGTGTTTTGAATGGATTGGAAGTATGTGAATCAAATTCTACATGTGAATGAATTTTAGATACATGTACAGGTTCTATTTTTGACTATCAACTCATTGGGTCCATGGTAAGCTTCCAAACTTGTTTACAATTCATTGGATCCTTGGTAAGAATTTAAGTTTAAAGTTTTATTCATGAATTGGGTTTTCATTGGTCTCTTATATGCACAAACTTGACTCTTTATGTGAAATAGCATGTTCTTGAGGTTCCAAGTTTTGCAGGTTCTTTAAGGCTTACAAACCCTTGAAACAATGGTAAGAATCTTTGATTGAAGGAGTCTTAATATGCCTAGATTGGGTTTGATTCATTCAAAATGTTTTTGGGCTTAAAATCATCGCATTGGGCAGTTTTACATGTTCACTATGCAAGTGTCGACACCTGGTGTCGACACCTCGGTTCTGGGTGTAATTTTTTT
This sequence comes from Amorphophallus konjac, assembly GCA_022559845.1. NCBI lineage: Eukaryota > Viridiplantae > Streptophyta > Magnoliopsida > Alismatales > Araceae > Amorphophallus > Amorphophallus konjac. The sequence continues at coordinate 111,225,642 of CM040121.1, forward strand.
TAAAGGGGCAGAACTCTCTCTGATTGGTGTCGACACCTGGCCAGGCAGATCCGGAACGGGTCTGCGTATTGGGTTTCAAAATGCCCCATTTGTGATCCATTTTCCATGATATTTTACACCCTTACCCTTAGGGTTCCTATACATGTTTAAGGGTTGTTTGAGAGGGTTTTGCAAGGGCTATTGTGGTCTTTTGTTTATCTATTTGCTACCCTATATATCCTTGCGATTTTCACAAGGAAGAAAGAGAATGGGCTAATGCTTTCTATCTGCTTGCAGGAAGAGGAGTTGAGGGCGACGCCAGCACTTGGAGGAGGAAGAGGAAGAAGAGGAGAACGTCATCCTTGTGCCATCCCTATCAATCCGAGTTGCAGCTGTGAGCAAGGTTGCTAAACCTTATACCTGTGGCGTCTCCGACAAGCTTAGCAAGCTTCCACTCCGCGGACAGATCTTCCGGCGCACCCCATCACTCCTATGGACGGGTTTCACTGCAGATTTGAGGGGGGGATCTTTCTTCTCTCATTTCCATCCTTTTATCTGAGTATAGATTAATGATCTGGGTGGTCATTGTATATCCTTTTATTTCGTAGATTGGAATTTGAGCGCTTATTGTATATCCCTTTCTTTCGTCAAACTCGATATATTACTGTGTGTGAGCGAGCTGCATCTCCGAGTGTGTGGATCCATTGCGGGGCAAGTTTCCCCGAGTTTGTGAGTGTAGACGAAGCTGCGTCTCCGTGTTGTTTTTGCATCCGGGGTGTGTTCCCCGACTGCGTGTGTGTGCGCTGCAGTGGCAACGGCTTGGGGCTAGTCCCCGTGGTTGTGTATTGCTGCGGAAGCAGCGTGTGTGGTGTTAGGGCTCGTCCCGTGTTGCTACATTTTGTAGCGTGTAGTGAAGCCTCACCGAGGTTCGGTGAGGGGTGGACATAGGGAGCCCGTCGTGGTCCCGAACCACCTAAAAATTTCCGTGTTGCATGTGGCTTGCCTGTGTGATTGTCCATTTCATCTACCTCCTTTCACAGGTTATTTGATAGGTTTTTATTCACTGTACCTCTACACATCGCTTCATCTGCTATCCATGTTAGGCATAAATTTATTTGTTATTTGCATTATTAATCCGTGTGAGATCGGAAAGATCGAGAGAACACTTTAGTCTCAATCAAGTTTAGGTAATTAACGTAGTTAATTTTAATTCCATTGTGTTTAGTTTAGAAAGTTTTTAAAATCCGACATCTCAGCTGGGGGACAATTCAACCCCCCTTCTTGTCCGCCATCTAGTATGGGCCAATAATTGGTATCAGAGCATAGTCTCTGATTTTTATTCTGTGGACCTCGCGGTCTAGGAGACAAGATCTTTTTATGATTGCTAGTGTGCATTCAGTTCCAGTCTTTGATGGTTTTGATTATGCTCTATGACTTAGAAAATTTTGTGTTTGGATTACCAATATTGATCCGAAACTTATGAATCTAATCACTCATGGTCCTCACATTCTTCCTAAAAATGAGTCTAGATGGACCGATGAGGATAGGAAAAAGAATTTTGATAATTCTTTTGTTTTGAATTCTCTTAAGGCTGCGGTGGACCCTAATTGATTTACTTTTGTTTCATCTTGCAGGTCAGCCAAAGAGATCGGGATGGGCTAAGCGAAGCCCAAGAAGAAAGATGTAATAGTGAGTGCCTCGTGACAAATGGTGAGCTTGAGCGTCAAAGCGAAGAGAGTTCAAAGGTAAACTCTAACTCTGATGAAGAAGATGAGCTTAGCTATGATGAACTGATGAATGCTTATGACGAGTTGTTTGATAGATATAAAACCTTGAAATCTGAGAACCGAAAATTGAAAAAGAAACTTGATGAATCTTCATATGTTAACACTCCATGTGTCAAGTGTTCCGAAAGTGAAAGTACTAGTGTTGATAATTCCTCATGTAAGAAATGTTCTGAACTTAGGAACTTGAATGAAAGCTTATTGCATGATGTTGATGTGGATAAAGAAATTATTTCTTGTCTAAGAAATGAAAACTCTGTTCTACAGAATAATATTATTCAATTACAGAAAATTGAATGTGAGCTAAGAAACTAAGTTGAATTGAACTCTATTGATCATGACTTGTGCAATGAATTGATCATGAATGACAAACTTGATAAGGAGAATGAAACGTTGAAGTATTTAAACACTGCTATATCTGAAAAATTACTTGCCCTTGAAAAAGGAAAATGCATATCTGTTGATGAATCTAAAAGAATGCATGCATTGTTGCAAGAAATCGAAAGTCATAAAACTGTCAATGTCATGTTGAATGAAAAAGTCGCTTCATGTGAAAAAGAGATTGTTGACCTTGAATTGCACATTTCATCTTTGGAAAGTCAAATTAAGAATTTGAATGAGTCTTTCTCCAGTTGTGACAAAGGAGATCAAAAATCGAAGGATGTTGATGATTGCTCTTGTGTGCATGAAAAACTTCCATCTATTAAACATACTTATGCATCAAGAAAAAGAATGAATGTTTCATACTTTTATTGTGGAAACTTTGGTCATGATATGTATGATTGTTTCTTAATGAAATTTGATGATAATGAAGTATTAAAGTTAAGAATGAAAATGGTTGATGGTTTCAAAAATCTTGACAAATTCATAAAGAAGAACCACAACATGCATTGCTTCTACTGTGGTTTAAATGGTCATGTTTTTGAAAATTATTTTACAAAGAAAAGTGATGATGAGTGGTCCAAGAAAAGAAACTTTTCATGTCATTATTGTGATTAACTTGGACACATTATGAACGATTGCTCTTTAATGAAAAATGATCCATGAAAAGAAGATCCTTTTATTACTTCTATTGTGGCCAAGATGGTCATTCAATGGATGAATGTGCCACAATGAGATATGATGATGAATGGTGTTCAAGGAGATATAGAAATACATCTCCTCATGTTAGAACTAATCCCTCGGGACCCAAGATGGCTTGGGTACCCAAATCTCCAAAATGAGAATCTATTTTGCAGGGGCACCTTGAGACTAAGGAAAGTCAATAAATAAAGGACTCTCAAGGCGAGAAACAAAAATGGTTTGCTTTTGAAATTCTTCTTGCTTAAGTTCACTTTGGAAAATCTGCTAAGGTAAAAGTTGAATTTGGAGTTTGCATTTAAACAATTGCATTCTTATTTTGTTGATTTTAGCAACTTCAAATGTGTTGAGATTTGCAGATTAAATGACTAGGTGATTATGACTGCTTTGCATGATCTCTGTCTCACATCTTGTGAATAAATTTGGTTTTTTGAATGCTCCAGACTGTACATAAAGTCTTTCTTACTTTAGCTCACATTTTGTGAATAACAATTCAGTCTTACATACACAGAACACACATGAACATACCCTTGCACACTTGTGAATAGAAATAATTTCTCATCAACTTTACATTCACGTGCATATGCTTGTGCATACCTTCTATTTTTGTGTGCTTGAATGCCATGATTCTTTGGTATATAAAATGGTATTAGTGGAAGGTTGGATTATGTCTAACCGAAAGCTTTCACTATGTGTGATGGTGGTCTTCGGACCCATGTCCTCTGTCACATACCGAAAATCACTTTGCTTGAACATATTGCAATATCCTTGGTTGATTGCATGTATATATTTTAAGAAAATCATTTCTTGAAAATCTTCTAAGACCTCACCTCCTTGATATATAAAACACAGTGTTCTTGATCTTTTATGAACCATGACATATACAAAGGAGGAGGATTTATTTCTAACTGTGCATACATTTAGGGGGAGTCATAATTATATCTAGGCAAATTCATTTTCTACATACAAAGTAATTATCCACTTACCTTGTTCAAAAATGATGCATATGACTTTGATTGATAAGCATTTCAGAAATTCCTTTTAACACTTCAAGGGAAACAAATTTCTACATGGAAATTAAGTGAATCGTGAGGAAAAAGCTGCCTACCCCGCAAGCTTCAATAAGTGGAATGTCTAACCAAGTAGCCGGGAATCCCCACTGAAATAAATGAGGAAACTCGCATCGAAAAGTGAAACAAAAATCCACATTGCGTGATGAATCCTAGTAGTCGAGAAACCCCATTGAGACATATGAGGTGACTCGCGTCGAACGGTGAAATCCAATAAAAGAAAAGCAAACAAAAAGGGGTTGTGTGAAGCTACCAAAAGTCGAGGATCGAAATGGAAGTGTAAGAAGGAAATAACCCTCTAGTGTTTTCTAGAAATTCTATTCATATCCATATAATTTTGAAGTTCATTGCTCATTTATACAAATTTCAATTTTGGGTATTATTGTGATGACTGTAAATTTTGAATTTGTTCTTATCATGATCTATGTAGTACCTCGAGCATATGAATGCACTACCTTTTTTTATTATGCTTCATGTCTCACATTTCGATTTTGAATGAACTGTTCAATTGTTATCCCCTTACCCCACTGAGGGGAGCTATAGATTACTACATGCTTGCCACATGCATGACAGCTTGCTTGCTTTAAATTTCATACATCTTTAGGTTATACATGTAAATAACAGGTTAAATAATCCCATTGTCAGTTGGTTTTTGTTCATGACAATAGGGGGAGAATAATGTGCTCTTTGGCATAACATTTGCATATAGTTTAGCTTTACTTTTTGCACACTTGCATATATTTCAGCAATACTTGTAAATATCTCAGTCTTCTGCATAGCCATAGCATTTAGAAGGAATGCATACACATTTTCCAACTTCTAGGTCATGCATACTTGGGTAAAACTGTATTTTACTCATACAGTTCACATTGCTGGGTTCGTGCGCCATGGTCCTTATATTTCTGTCTCATTCATCTTTGAAAACCCCACATTTTGTTCCTCAAGTCCCCCACCTTTTGATAATGTCAAAGGGGGAGAGTATCTTGGTGGGGCCACAATATATTGTCATCATCAAAAAGGGAGAGATTGTTAGGTTCGTTGCGCTCCCTCCTTGTTCTTGATAATGGTTTTGATGATTAGAATATATTATGTGATTTGCGTATGCTTTAAAGTGAAAATATTGTTATCTTGTTTTGTAGGTATGGAATGCGTGGTGAATAATGCTCTCATTTGCTTGGACTTGTGTGGTCTGAAGAATTCTCAGTTGTTAATGTGCATAGACCTCACCATTGGTCTCTGGATGCACTTCATACTTGATATTTTTCATTGGTGAAATCATGTTTTCATAGAAGGTCATAAGGCCTCTGACCTTGGTTGAATGGCATTGGATGCTCTTGGGTTGAACTGGATTGCCTTCAGGCAGACTCCTTATTTCCTACTTCAAGGGTTGACCTCATGGGTCGACCCCTGGCTCTGTGAGCCTTGTTTCTTGTTTTGGATTGATTAGATGGTAATTAGTCTTGGTTCCTTCATGCAGATATCTGACTAAATTTTGAATGTGAAATTGACTTCTATGTTGGTTTATATGCTGGGTTTAAGTCAAGGGAATTCATGTCTATGAGTGCCTTTGAATGAGTTTAAGGAACATTATTTGGCTGGTTCTGTATTGATTTGAGCTGCCTTGTTTTGGACTGAACCTGAAATGTTGGTCTGATCATGAAACTCATGGTTGGGCTACCTTTATCATAATTGATGTGTCAAGCTGCATTTCAATGTACTATATTGCATGTTAAATGGCCATCTTTGAGTGAAATTGTAATGCCTTACATTTAATCAATTTGGTTTCATGCTTAATGGACTATGTAAGCTTGGCTTGTTATGGACAGATCATGTAATCCATTATCCACATATGGTTGCTTGATCTGAATGAAAATGAGCTGACTTTGGATGGATTTGGAAATCTTGGACTAAATTTGATTGTCTTGGTCTGAAATAGAATTCATATGCAGGTTGATCTATTTCTGACAAATGTTGTTTGATTCATTATTTGATATGTTGACTAAGACTCTCATGTTTTGGCTATAGACTTAATTTGATCCTTGCTGACAAAGGATTGAATTCATTCAGGTTTGCCTGGATTGAATTATTGAAGGGTTCTTCCTTTGGCTCTCAGTATGTGTATGAGTTCAGGCTACTTAGTGTTGACACCCGTTTTTTGCCTATGAGTTGAGTCATTTCTCTTACCATCATTTGTTGATGCCTCGAGTTGTCCATTACTCATTGGGCTATTTTTAGGCACGTCTTTGGGCTTATTTTATGGGTATCTCCCTCCCTGGCTAGCTTTGTTCTCGAATTCGGGCTTAATGGGCCTTGATTTCTCTTGATCTTTGGGGTAAATGGGCTCATTTATCCCATTTTATTAATTTCAAACGTCCAGGCTGTACGCGGTCTATCGACTGGCCGTTCACTGATTGGGCGGTCTATCTGGAATCGTTTACAAGCTCAGAACAGTTTATTTGATATTTATTTAATTTTTTGAATTTTCACCGACAAGCCTTTGAACGGTCTGTGTTCAGCCGTTTACAACAATTGAACGGCGTGGCTTTAGACCGTCCAATTCCCAGAGTCCTAAGCCGGTGAGTTGTTTAGATAATTATCTATTTATCCTATTTTATTAGATTTATCACCGACCTGGTTTAAACGGTCTAGCATTGGACCGTTCTATTTATTGAGTGGTCTATCAGTAGACCGTTTTATCTTAAAGAGTCCTGCACCGTGATAGCCGATCAGTTTGATAGGATAATTGGATAATTTCCCATTTTATTTATTTATCACCGACAGAATTGGGCGGTCTAGCAATGGACCGTTTAATAGTCTGGGCGGCCTATCGAGCGACCGTGTACATGCCCGGGATCTGTGGATTGTTTGGATCTTCTCTCTCCATCCGTGGTTAAGTCCCTAACTTCTCCCACCCATTTCTCCGCGGTTTCTCCACCAAATGGGGTGTCGTTTGATTTGGGCGGGAGATTAAAGTATTATCTACGGATTTTATTTTATAATCTCGGATTAATATCCACTTGAAAACCCTAATTCGAGGTTGGACTTTTAGGGGTCTATAAATAGAATCCCTAGTCTAGGCTTGAAAAGGGGGAGATATAGCGACGATGGCGAAGCGTTGTCGAGATTTTGAACGAGCTGTAGCCAGAGAGGGAGGCTCTCAACGTCCGTTTGAGCCTCCGGTTCAAGGGAGTAGTCTTTTCTTTGATGTGTTTGAGTCTTGGTTAATCATCCTTTCATCCTTGCATGCTCATCTCCATTACTTTTCATCCACGTTTTTGCACTTGTCTACATCATTTCTACACCCTTCCCATCTGTTTTGTGCCCTATAGCAGTTTAAAAACCACCCCAAGTATCGTCCATTCCATGCCATTATGTTAGTTTTCCATTTTATCTTATAGTTGCTACACATTCCAGGGCTAATTTGGGTTTTGTTTGCTTGTTGTCTACATTGTTTTGCAGGTCAGCATCAGCACAGCACGAGGCCCATCCCCTCTGGCTGGTCGGAAGGGGTAGAGGATTAAGTCCTACAACTTGGAGTCTGGCGGCTTTGAACGGTCTTATTCCGTCCGTCTACAGAGAAGAGCGGTCCTACACGGACCGTCCAGATTCTGTAAGCGACCGTCTGTGAACCATTTTTAAGCCGGTCCAGCCTTCGTCCCGCTTCCCTTTCCAGCACTGTGAATGGCCTATCGAGCGGCCGTGCCATTAACTAAGCGGTCATTACTAGACAATTTATAACTGCCAGCGCTGCACTTTGGGCGAGTGTCTTCTCCCTTTCCAAGGTATGTAGTACTCTTTGGTATCCGTGTCTTGGTGGCGATCACGATCACACACACACCTCTCCACTTTTCTTTCATTCATGTTGATTGTCTTTATACTTTGATTTAGAAAAGAAAGGTAAGGGAAGAAGAGCGGGGGGAAAAACATGTCAACATCCCGTTTTTTGGCGATCGCGATGGGACTCCTAGTGCCCATCGTGCTGTTGTTTTGCTGATCTGTGTTTTTATGCTTGGTTAGAGTGTTTTTCTAAGTTGTTTCAGGTTGCTATTTCGTCCACCCCAGGTTTCTATCCTTGGATGTGTACGCGGTCCCTTCAGAGCCGCTCAATCATTCCCGCGGTTTGATGATAGACCGTGCAGTCTCAGTCCCAGCAGTCCTCTGTGGGAGATGGATTTTATTAAGAATATTTTTTATTATGAATTTATTTGGTTTATCTATTAGAGGTTTATTTACGCAGGGCGTGCCAGTCACTGAGTGACAAATTTATTATGCGCACCGTCTGACTAACTAGATGATTATAGGTGATCGTGTCGGGACCCAAAACCCGCCGTACCATGAAGGCTACGACGTTAATTACACCTCTCTAGAAGAGAGGAAACCCTTGATTAATCGCCAAAATAGAGAGGCCATGGGGCCCGTAGATTATGTAAAGGATGTGATTGCATGCAAGCACACAATATGGTAGTATTTGTTTATTAGGCCGACCCCCGGTACAGGGCGAAGAACCTAGGTCCGAGGACCACCGTCGCGCATAGCGAAAGCCTCCGGCCAGGCGTAACCCGACCTTCCGCTAATCACCATTCGATATACCGGAGAGTCAGATCATGCAGGCATCCAAGGTGGTTAGTGTTATTGTTTATTGCCTATTTGGTCATTTATTTGTAAATTTAAGGAAGACTTTGGCAATCCCTGTCACTCGCAGGGTTGTCAATTAGTCATTGCCTTTTTATTTTGAGACTGCACATAACGTTACGGTGCATACATATGAGCCTATGAGGTGGGCCGAGTATGACCGTATTCGGGCAGACTCGTGTATCATCGGGACAATGTATGCCAGGGTATGGCAAATTTGATATTTGAAAATTAAGGGGATGCGGTTAAAACCCGATCGAGATGAATTGAATTCAACGGCTTATCGGCCCAGGATAAGGTCATGTCGTGGCCATAATGGGATTAATCCCGTGGTGCAGACACGACCTGTCAGGGGGGGTCATCAATATTCCCATGCCCGGGGTCTAGGGGAGGTGAGAGCTCCGGAGTGGACACGGCCATGTTCATTATTCTATATTTATTCTTGTTATTATTTTTAAATGTATGAATGTACTTTATTTATTATTTATTTGTTTCTTTTTTTTATTATTATTATTTTATATTGGATGCACACATCTTTTATTTCCTTTATTGACATTTATTTGGCATTTAGTCATTCATTGTTTTCTTTGTTGTTCGTTTATCATTTTTATTTAGTTTCATTTATTTTCATTTATTGTTATTTATTTGACCATAATTTATTTATTGTATATTTTTTATCTCTCACTTCTTATTATCTTATTTCTCTTTTCTTTTCTCTTTTTTTTTATTTGCTAATGCATGTGAAACACCACATACGTGTAAATATAAATGAGAATGAGTGAATATTATTTTTTCCTTTTCTCTTGTTTTTTTATAATTAAAGGGGGGAGGAGAGAGAACATACATGTGTATGCTTGTGAGTTTGGGTTGAGTGAGAGTGAGAGTGAGTGTTTTATTATTACTATTATTCTTTTTTTATTGCTTGAATGTGCAAAGTTCATGCATTTACGTGGTTTGTTTTATGTTGGTTCGTGTATGTTGTGTTGAGAATGTGTAACGTGATTGGTGTATGGATGTTACCCCTTTTTTATATATTTTATGCATGCAACGAGGATGGTTTATATATATGACGTGCAGGTGTTGTTCGTGTGGGTTGCTTGTTTGTTACGTGGAAACGGCGCGAGAGGCATGCACCAGGGGTAAAACGGCATGAATGTGTTCAGTGCTTTTGTTAAAACGGCGGGATCCGTGGTGTTAATACGGCCTGAGAATGTATGTAAGTTAATATGCGCGCATTTTGTTTTATAATGATAAAAGGGAAAAGGCGACGAGTGGAGAGGAGTTTAAAACGGTACGGGAGTAGCGCGCCGGTTAAGGCCGCGTCGGGTAACGGTGAGTGTTTTGTTTTGTTTGTTTGTTTGCTTTATTTATTATTATTATTATTTTTATTATTTATTATTTTTTTTGTTGTTTGTTTATTTTATTATTTATTATTTTATTTTTTTATTCATTTTTTTATTCTCGATCTTACAAATGGTTAATTTGGCAGCATCTCCCCTAAACCCGGGGTGTTTGGGGAAAAGTGGAGGAATACCCATGGAATGGGGTAAGCTCCTTAAAGGCCGAGAGGCCAAACACGGTGACCGGCGGACCCGAATGGACGGAGACCCCGAGGGCGAGCCTACGAGGGATACCAATGTGTCTATGGGTTATCCAAATCAGGGCAGTGTTCCCCGTTGAGGCAGTTTAATATTCACTCAGAGAGTGATCATTTAAAACGGCGTGACAGAAATCACCTTAAAACGGTACGGAGAGGCGTAGGTAAAAGGGTTAAAACGGCGCCACTGGGACGTAGGTGTAGAGGGGGGCTTTAAAATGGCGCGCTCACCTTATGGCGCGTCAGAATAGGGCACGCCGTTTTAGGGCGCGCCGTATTAAGGCGTGCCGGACGATCGTCGCACCAGTTTAGCCCATTTTCATGGAAATCGAAGTTTCTTAGGTTTATTTTTGGGTTTATTAAAATATTTTAAAGGATTTTAAGAGCTAACTGAGTCAATTGTTCATCGGGTTGGCCCCGGGCCTTCCGGAGGTTGAGTCACGGGCTCGCGCGAGGTTCATACTCGAGCGCGGCGATCGTTCTGAATCGAACAAGTTTATTAGAGCTATTAAATGATTTATTAACTTATTCATGTCAAAATTTCGGCAGCATCTCCCCATCCCGGAGGACTTGTCGGAGAGAAGCGGGGTGTACTCACGTAGCGGAGCAACCCCTAAAAGCCGGGTGGCACAACGGCGGCCGGCAAACCCAAACGGAAAGGAAAACCCCGAGGTCCAGCCTACTAGGGGCACCAAGTTCATGGGTGGAAGTGAACGGATGAGTCGACTCAAGATGGGAGCGAAAACTGTGAGGGCTAGCCTGCGAGGGGCACGTAACCCGAGTCGACACAACGCTCGAATCGGGACGACCGGTAGAGGGAAGGAAACCCCGATGGCTAGCCTACGAGGGGCACGCAACCCACGGCCACCACAAAGTCCATTAAGGACTGTGGATTTGCATCGGTCGAGATAAACCCTGTCGTTATTCACCCATTGGCCTGTGAGAAACTCATCACCAATAGATGAGTCCCCGTAGACCGAGTGGTTGGAATGAAATATTGGGAGATGTCCCCCTCCCCGATTCAATGGAGCAGTGCTATCGAGCATGCTCACATACCCTGATTGCTGGTGGCATGAAAATAGGGATGGACAGTAACGCACAAGGGCCAGAGAGTTAGCAGATAGTCAACCATCGGCTAAAACACTAACGACCACATGTTAAAGGAATTGGGGATCTCAGGGGAAATGGATGACTGATATAGCAGTTAGGAGGGCTTATTGCACCGGTGCCTACAAATCACTATTCACTCGTAGGACTGCTATGCCGGCGCCGTCCAGATACATGGATGGCTTCATTGATACGGAAAGATCATGCATGCTTCGGCAGCAGCCTTGCCCCTTCGTGAGCAATGAAATAATGCAGGAAAGGGGGAAGGAGGAAAACGATCTTGAAATGGGGTGAGTCGAAGTGCATACACGAGTATGCCCCCCAACCATGAGATTCACAGAAGCGATCAAGCAGGGCTTGGCCACTACGTCAACCCGAAGGGCCCGGGGAGGGGAGTATTCCTATAGCCCATGGCGTTCCAGGGGCATGTTCGACGTCAAATAACCGAGATCCAAAAACCACATGCACAGAGAGAGGAAACGAATATACAAAATGAGAGGAGGAAGAGAGAGAGACAGCATCTAGCATAAACTAGTAGGGCATATATTCATGTCATTTGTTCTGTAAACAAGGAACGAGCATACAGACCGCATAGTCTGGCGCCGGCATCGTCGCACGGCGCCGTTTCCACTAGCTACATGAAGGAATTACAGGGAAGGAATTACAGGAAATGGGGGAAGTGATGGCGAAGGGGGAGACGGGCTCATATCATCCCCCCCCTTTCACTTACATTATATCAGGAGAAGGAAACAAAAGGGGAATCGACGGGAGGAAAACCATGGAAACCCACCTAAACCGTTTCTCCCAAAACAGAGTATCGGATCTGGCTCTTTTTCTCCGGCTCCGGAGGACTTCAGACGAATGGACAGAGGAGGGTGGCGGAGGCTCTCAGTGGAAATCCTTCTTCTCCCCCAAGACTTCTCTCTCTCTCTCGAACGAACGGCCTCTCTCCCTTCGTATTGGCTCTCTTCTATTTTATCTTCTGATTTCTCCTCCACTTCTCCTCCTTTTGAATTGGTCGAAACTTAATGCTTTATAGAAGAAGTCTCTCCCGGCGTGGAGAATGCGCGCCGGAGAAGGCCTCCTTTGATCATTTTGGCACGCCGGTTGATAGGGCGCCGGGAAGAGGGCTTCAAGAGACTCTTTGCCCGCCGGAATTAGTGGCGCCGGGGAAGGAGCTCCTGCAAAGCTTTTGCGCGCCGGAATTGGTGGCGCCGGGTTTGATGGCGCCGGGGAAGGGACGTCCCCAAGCTCCTTTGCATGTCGGATTTGGTGGCGCCGGGTTAGGGGCACGCCGGGGAAGATGGCGCCGGGGAAGCGGCCTCTAAGGGGCTTCTTTGCGCGTCGGAATTGACGGCGCCGGTTTAAGGGGCGCATCGTATTGGCCTCGTTCGCTTGCCGCGGGCTAGCTGGTGAGTCCGAAGATGGTTTCGGGAGTTGACTTGGTCCTTCATCTCATCACGGCTTCGCGAAATCGCAACGAGAAGTATTGGTAAAGCCTTCAGGCCATTGAATGGCCGATTCCGGAACCTTTTGTGCCTTTGGTTCGGACACTCGGGTTTTCCGCTGACATGGCCTTCGGTACTGTGATTTGTGATGCCGGGCTGGCTTCACTTGTATTTGTAGCTTTGATCTTCTTCATCCCGAATACTCTTCCGAGCTCTCGGGTCTTATTTCAGCGGCTGTTCGTTGGAGCCGAGCATCTTTTCTTTTCATCTTCTTCTTCTTCTTTTTTTGGTCTCATCTTTTGTTCGGCTTCCGCCATTCTTTTTCTTCTTTTCTTTCTTTTCTTCTCTTTCGGCACAGGAGCACCCGGTCAGAACTTACAACCTGCAGAAGCAGAAGTCAGGAAGTATTAGGAATATTTTTAGTGTCAACAAATGCCCCCCACCCGCGGGAATCGCGACAGAGAGACGAGGGAGCGGGGCATGCGGGTGTAGCCCATTGCCCGTTTGAAAATATTGCTTGGGTCTTTTTATTATTTATTCCATTTCTATTCATCATCATTCATTCATTTCTTATTTCATCATTCATTTTTATTATCTTTTTTTTCTATAACCTCATCCAAGCACGCAGGCACTCATCGACTGCAAGCATAGAGTAGATATATGTAGCATAGTTCCCCTATAGCAGGGATAGGATAAGGACAGCGCCCCCGATTCACGGACAGAGTGCGGCTCACGAAGCATAACTAAGGGAGATGTGCATACGTAAAGGGGACGCCGCGTAGAACATATGCATAGCATGAATCACAATTTGCACCCAGGACTATTCCTCCATAGTGTGAAAGTGCAATTATATGGGTAGTGAACTCTAGACATAGGGACGTGCAGACATTCTGAGTAACACTAGAGGACTACTTTATCGCCTACACATATATTCGGGGCTCTCGACTTTTGGTAGCTTCGCACAACTCCCTTTTATTCTTAATTTTGAACGTCACCGTTCGACGCGAGTTTCCTCATGTGTCACAATGGGGATTCCCGACTACTAGGATTTGCTCTTTATTATGATACTATTGTGGATTTCACCGTTTGACGCGAGTCTCCTCATTTGTTTCAGTGGGGATTCCCGGCTGCTAGGATCCATCCTATATTAGGTTTTTATGATGGATTTCACCATTCGACGCGAGTCTCCTCATGTGTCTCAATGGAGATTCCCGGCTACTAGGATTCATCCTTATTTTAATTGTGGAGTTTGCTACACCGTTTTCACGCGAGTCTCCTCATTTGTTTCAGTGGAGATTCCCGACTACTTGGATTCACATTTCACTTACCATTATCATCATTTTTTTTATTTTTTTTATTCCTTTTTTTAAGGGGGCAGGCAGCTTTTTCCTCACGATCACCCTGTGCGCGAGTGTAGAGATTTAAGCGTCCATGAACTGTTAAGAAGAATTTATACCGTCCATATGACTAAGGGCCATTGCTCATATTATGTGCGAAGTGTAGGAGTTTTGTCTAGAGTGTATTCTGTGAGTTGTGCTAGCGACATAGCTACGACTCTCCCCCTGGCCGTATGCACTCACTGATAATTGGCTTTTCGTTCCTTAGTGTGTGTCGTGACGCACACATATCCTGAATCAGGGCAACGTTATTTAGCAAGGAAGTACGCGGCCTTAGAAATTTGAAGGAAGCGTGTTAATACTATACTTCAGGCAGACATGCACGTGAGGCAAGCAAGCACATAAATTACGTCATGATCATCATCCTTTTTTCTTCTATATTCTTCTCATTTTTTTTCTTTTTTTTCTTCTTCTTTTTATTTATTTTTTTCTCTTTTTTTATCCCCCTTTTTCTTCTTTATTTCTCTCTTTTTTTTTTGGAGGGCATAGTAAGTACATCCGCAGGCCGACTCTCTTACAGGTGGGTGGCTGATGCCATGGCGACGGAGAGAAGGTGTTACATGTTATGGTGAATCCCTGGAGGAATCAAGGGTTGGTATGAAACCAGAGGGGGGTCTTTTCGTTCATTGGTTCGGATAGCAATTCCAGGCCAATGGTAAGAGGTTTGTCGGCTTATACGGAAGGTCATGACGCCGAATGACTTGGCTTAGGTGTAAGGCCATGACGCCAAGAAAGAGCATTCGCCGGCTTAGGCAAGGAGTCTTGATGCCGGACCACTTGGCCGAGACGGAAGGTCATGATGCCAAGGGAGAAATATTTACTGGCTTAAGCATAAAGCCATGACGCCAGACAACTTGGCCTAGACAGTGTGTCATGTTGCCAAGGCAGAAATATTCACCGACTTAGGCGGAAAGCCATGACGCCGGAAAAGGATATTTAACGGCTTAGACATAAAGTCATGACGCCGCACAGCTTGGCTTAGGCGGAAGGTCATGACGCCAATATAGAATATATACCGGCTTAGGCCAAAACCATGACGTCGGACAAGAATATTTAACGGCTTAGACATAAAGTCATGACGCCGTACAACTTGGCTTAGGCGGAAGGCCATGACGCCAAGGTAGAATATCTACCGGCTTAGGCGGGAAGCCATGACGCAAGACAAGGATATTTAACGGCTTAGACATAAAGTCATGACGCCGTACAGCATGGCTTAGGCGGAAGACCATGACGCCAAGGTAGAATATCTACCAGCTTAGGCGGGAAGCCGTGACATCGGACAATGATATTTAACGGCTTAGACATAAAGTCATGACGCCATACAACTTGGCTTAGACAGAAGGCCATGACGCCAATGCAGAATATTTACCGACTTAGGCGGAAAGCCATGACGCCGGACAAGGATATTTAACGGCTTAGACATAAAGTCATGACGCCGCACAGCTTGGCTTAGGCGGGAGGCCATGACGCCAAGGCAAAATATTTACCGGCTTAAGCGGAAAGCCATGACGCCGGACAAGGATATTTAACGGCTTAGACGTAAAGTCATGATGCCGTACAACTTGGCTTAGGCAGAAGGCCATGACGCCAAGGTAGAATATTTACCGGCTTAGGCGGAAAGTCATGACGCCGGACAAGAATATTTTAATGGCTTAGACGTAAAGTCATGACGCCATACAACTTGGCTTAGGCGGGAGGCCATGATGCCAAGGAAGAATATTTATCGGCTTAGGCGGAAAGCCTTGACGCTGGACAAGGATATTTAACGGCTTAGACGTAAAGTCATGACGTCGTACAACTTGGCTTAGGCGGGAGGCCATGACGCCAAGATAGAATATCTACCGACTTAGGCGGGAAGCCATGACGCCAGACAAGGATGGCTTTTGTTGGTTAACGTGCCAGCCTAGACGAAAGGTCATGATGCTGACGAATGGTCTATACATCGGCTTAGACGGCAGGTCATGATGCCGATGATAGAAGGGGTCTTTTTATTCTCCAACTGGATGGAAGGGCAGAGCCACAGGTAAAAAGGGTCTTTTTGTTGTATGGTCGGACGGAAGGTCCGGACCAAAGGTGAAATGGTCTCTTTGTTGACTGACTGGACGAAAGGTCTGAGCCAGTGGTAAAAGGTTCTTTTTGTTGACTGACTCGATGAAAGGTCCGAGCCAAAGGTAAAATGGTCTTTTTGTTGTATGGTCGGATGGAAGGTCCGGACCAAAGGTGAAATGGTCTTTTTGTTGACAGATCGGACGGGAGGTCCGTACCAGAGGTAAAATTGTCTTTTTGTTGTATGGTCAGACGGAAGGTCCGGACCAAAGGTGAAAGGGTCTTTTTGTTGACTGACTGGACGAAAGGTCCGCGTCAGAGGTAAAAAGGTCTTTTTTGTTGACTGACTGGACGAAATGTCCGAGCTAGAGGTAGAAGGGTCTTTTTGTTGTCTAGCTGGACGAAAGGTCCGAGCCAGAGGTGGAAGGGTCTTTTTATTGACTGATCGGACGGGAGGTCCGTACCAAAGATGAAGTATTGATGTTGACCTGACGGGATGTCAGAGTCAACAAACCTTGCCTAGGCAGTATGTCTAGGAAAGGGTAGAAATAAAGCATTGTTGTCGTCTCGACGTCATGTCGAACACGACCAACCTGGAAGGGACGAAGGGTCTGGGCCAGGGCAGAATATTGTTGTTGACTTGACAGACTTGACAAAGTCAACCAACTTGGGAAAGACGTGAGGCCTATAAGGAAAGAATGTGGGATATGGATGTTGACCCGACGTCATGTTGGAGTCAACGTACTCGGCAGAGGCGTGAGGCCTAAGTCAAGGGTATAATGTAGGATGGGTGTTGACTCGACATCATGTCAAAGTCAACGAACTTAGTGAAGACATGAGGCCTGAGCCAAGGGAATATTGTAGGATAGGTGTTGACTCGACGTTAAGTCGAAGCCAACGAACTCGGCAGAGGCATGAGGCCTGAGCCAAGGGCAGAACATAGGATAGGTGTCGACCCGAAGGAACGTCGAAGCCAACGAACTTGGCAAAGGCGTGAGGCCTAAGCCAAGGGTATGATGTAGGAAGGGTGTTGACCCGACGTCATGTCGAAGTCAATGAACTTGGCAAAGACATGAGGCCTGAGCCAAGGGTATATTGTAGGATAGGTGTTGACTCGACGCCATGTCGAAGCCAACGAACTTGGCAAAGGCGTGAGGCCTAAGCCAAGGGTATAATGTAGGATAGGTGTCGACTCGACGTCATGTCGAAGTCAACGAACTTGGCAAAGGCGTGAGGCCTAGGCCAAGGGCAACCTGTAGAATAAGTGTCGACTCAACGGAATGTCGAAGCCAACGGGCCCTGCCCCTATAGAAGGTTCGTTGTGAGGGTAGACCAGAATGTAGACATATGAGAGGCCCAGACCCAGGGCTAAATATCAATGTCAACCCTGACGAAGTGTCGGAGTCAACCAACCTCGCTCAGACGGAAGATCTGAAACAAGGGTAGAATGTGTAGATGAAGATGTCAACCCGACGTCATGTCGAAGCTGACCAACTTGGCGAAGACGTGAGGTCTAAGCCAGAACAGAATATGAACGTTGACCCATGGAGATGTCAGGATCAACGAACCTTGCTCAGATAGAAGATCTGAGACAAAGTGAAGGAATCTTTTATTGGTTTATTAGTTTGGATTGGTTAAGTTTATTGAATTTTGTTAGGTTTATTGAGTTTATTGGATTTATTGGCTTTGTTGAGCTTATTGAGTTTATTGAGTCTATTGGTTGAGTTCATTGGGTTTATTGGGTTTGTTGAGTTTTGTTGATTCGATTAATTTCATTGGTTTAAGTGGGTTTATTAGGATTATCGAGTACTTTGGCTTTATTAATTTATTGAGTCTTTTGGGTTTATTGGGGGTTTACTTGGTTCGTTAGGTTTATTGATTTATTGAGTTGATTGATTTTGCTTGGCTTATTGGATTTATTGAATTATGTTGGGTCTATTTAAATTTATTTTAAATCATCATTTCCCCCCTTTTTTTCATTCATCTTCATCATTCATCATTTTTTTATTCATTTCTTTCTTCTTTTCATTTCCTTTTTTTTGTTAACATTATTTTTGTTTGTTTTTGTTGGGTTCCCTGACGCAGTCTCGTCTGCGATGCGGGATATTTATTTGGTGGGACTATTGATGAATTTGACTGTTTATTATGCCGGTGGGGCCAAGGATCGATGTCCAAGAGCCTCGCGGGCTTGGCTAGGGCGGAGTGCCTCGAGCCAAGGAAAAGCGTTTTATGAATCCTGCCCAGTGGCACAAAGGGTAATTTTGGGGCTCGGCGAGGGCAGAGTGCCTCAGGCCAAGGAAAAGACCGCGTGGACCCAGCCTAATGGGACAGAGTTTATCTTCGAGCTCGGCTAGGGCGGAGCGCCTCCGACCGAGGGAAAGCTTTATGGATACAGCCTGACGGGACTGATGGGCGAATTATTGAGCTCGACAAGGGCAGAGCGCCTTATGCCAAGGAAAATGATATTTTATTGGGCCGACATTGGGCAAGAACTCCGATCCAGCAGCGATGGGAGAGTCCCGTGGGACAAATATGGCACCGCTGCGGCTGAATGCCGAAAGGCCACGAGAGTGGATTGGCTGGGAGCGTAGGTCCCAGATCAAGGGTGGAAGGTTAGTCCTAGTGGGACAAGTGGGGAGTATCCCCGTAGGGTAGGAGGGCGGCAAGGCACCATGAATTCTGGTGGGACCAGGGGTGCTGAGGTAGGCCACTAAAAGTCGAAAGGCGCTTATTTGTTGGCTTGATGAGGAGAAAGGAGCCGAGGGTGCAGAAAACTCGGCAGGACTTGTTCTTTTCATTCCCCGACAGGGTTTAGACCCGTATTTGAAACGGGAGGCCTAGTGGCCAATGAAGGTTCTTTAACGTCGGTGGGACTGTTGATTAACATGATCCCCTGGGAGTATTCAGTGACAGCTATACATCAGATCAATAGCTATCTTCTTATGCCATAGATTTCTTTAGGAGATGCTCCAAATAGCTTCGGTTCGGGCCTCCGGCGCTTACGCCAAGTGTCCTCCTCTTGACGCTTATTCTTAGAAGCTGCAGTTGCAGGGTCCTCCCACCTCCACATATGATGTAGTCATTTCATTATTCTTTGGGCATTCACCATGCAATGCTACTAAGGAGTCTTCTGCCCATGGGGAGGATGGGGAGGCCTTGCCGACCTTATAAGTTCCTTTCCCCCCTTTTTTTGAACGGACTGCTCGGATGACGCTGATAGTGCAGTGTAGTGCAAAGCAACTGCCCTTCATCCATTTATTTTTTAAACAGACCAAGGTGGGTACATAGGAGAGCGCTCACCCCCTCAGAGAGGGGATAAGTGGTTCGCTCCACCACGACGACCCCACAATGGTAGATTCTTATTTGGCGCGGACCAAGACATGGGGGGAGTGATAACTCCCTTGACAGATGCAGCCATCAAAGCCTCCTTCAAAAGAATTTTTTTTCTTTTTTTTTGGAAGACCCGACCTTCTGAGAGATGACATCTCAGATTCAATAGGTGGAGCCTTATGTCTATATACGCAAATTTCATTTGCCCTCCTTTCTTTTTTTTCTCATTTTTTTCTCTTTTTTTTTGGTGCCTGCCCCAAAACATGACCTTTCCTTTCTTTTTCTTTCTTTCTTTCTTTTTTTTTCATTTTCCATTCTTCTTTTGTTGGCAAGCATCCGCATTCAAGCTATGCGGGCCTGCTAGACATCGGCTTCAGCCAGATTTGCGAGGAGCAGTTGAGGCGGTAACACCGCGCGGGGCTGCCCTTTTAAGGACAGATATTTGATGAGGGCACGGTGGATCCACCTTATACCCGGCCATCTGTAGTTCGCCTTTCTTGATCAGACCTTCAATAATGTCCTTGAACACATAGCAATCCTCAATGGGATGCCCCAACATTTGGTGATAAGGACAGATCGTGGATCGTCTTTTCTTTCGGCATCGCCTGACTTCTTCGGCTCTGGAAGCACTATTTTGCCGTATTCACGGGCCCACTCAAAAAGTGCACTAGTCTTGTCCTTTGGAAAGGAATACAGTTTCATCGTTTTGCCCCTTAATGAGGGCCCTTGTTTTGTCGGATCGGTGGAAGATGCCTCTTTCATTGTCCTCTTCTGTTACTCGAAGGCTTCAAAATTTGAGGCGCAAACCTCTTCTTGCGTCGGAGGTTTGTTGATGGGTTTATTCTTTTGGCTCGAGGCCATAGAGGCCGAGTAAAGCCCTGCCAGAACTGCTTCGGCATTGGCTGCGACATCACCCAGTTGTTCGAAGGTCGTGACTTCAATGTCAACGACCCATCGTAGAATTTCTATTCTCAAATTTTCTTTACAGATTTGAACAGAGTCCCCGTAGCTCGGTGGATGTTTGCATCTTTCACGGAGATTCCTCCACCTTCTTATGTAGTCCATGAGAGACTCATTATCTTTTTGTTTGGCTGCTTGTAATTAGGGCTCGGTGAGTTCCTCTTCGGCTGTCTCCACATTCATTGTTTGTTTCACCTTCAGCTCATTTGTTTGCATGCGCGGTCTCATCGGCACCATCTTCGGAGATGCTTTAGTTGCCCCCTGACGTGCCCGAGAGACTGTATGTTTGAGTGGTTGAGGGAGGATACCCCCTGTAAGATCATGTGCTATTCGGGGTATGACTGGTCGTGCTGAAGCTTCAGGTGAGCTAGCACCACCTTGTGTCACCTCATGTAAATGTCCTACCAGTTGCGGCATAGGTAGACTTAGATTCATTTCATTCAGCTGCCTTTGCAGCATTTCAATTTCCTGCTGCTTATGGTTTAGCAGTGCCATCACAGTAGGTCCTTGCCAAGAGGGGCCGGGAGTGCTATCTTGCGCCTCTGGTCTGACTAGGGTGAGTGGCATCCCGTCATTGTTGCTGGACGCGCCCGATTTCTTCAAGATGAACTCCCTGGGTTTTATACCTTTGAATGGAGGAGGAACGTGGTATTGCCCCCCCTTGTTGGCTGGCGGGTGTCTTCATATCCTCCCGGGTCTAGCAGCATGATGGGAGACAGAAGCTTTAGCCTGATTTGCTCCTTTTGGCATAAAGTAAATTTCTTCATCTTCTTCATCAGCAGCTTGAGCCACACTGGACGGTGTTGACAACATGTTGCAAGAGAGAGCAACATGTCTTATTTTAGCTTTTGTATTCTCATTTTCCTTCTCCCATATGGCTGGCCTCTGCTCCCACAGTGGGTCGTTTGGTGCATTGAACACCCTTGCCTTTTCTTTAATTCTTTTTGTTAGCCCGTGAGACTTATTGTGTTCTTGAAGGGCATGCTTCTTGACCTGCATAGGCTGGCTCTTGAGCTCTTCCTGCTCGTCTAGCCTGTCTGTAACAGTTTGTAGCCGTTCCACGACTGAGTTGATTTATTCATGCGCTCGCGCCGGGGCTTGTTTCTTTGTGTTATCCACTGGCCTTCTGATAGCCGCAGGAGGGGCTATTTGATGCCAAGCTGGAGCTATAGGGGGCGGAGCGGGCCGGCCCATGGCTCCACTAACATATACTCTTGGAGTCTGAAGGGATGTTGATCTTGTTATTTTCTTTATTAACGATGCTTGCCAATTTCTTTACTTTTCTTCAGGCACTAGGGCACAGTCTTCATTGGTGTGTTGGCTGCAAGCCTCTGGCACTTCTTCAGGCAATCGCTGACATATTAATATTACATTAATTGATGCCCTCGGAGTAGGCACTTCATGAGGGCGCGGAGGATCGACTCTGTCCTCCTCCATTTGTAGCTCCCCTCTTTTTATTAAGCCTTGGGCGATGTCTTTAAATATTTGGCAATCCTCAATAGTATGCCCCAAGATTTGATGGTAGGGGCAGAAATAAGGATCATCTCTTCTTTTGACGTCATCAGGTCTCTTTGGCTTCGGAAGCCCGATTTTGCTATATTTGACAGCCCACTCGAACAATGCTCGAGTCCGGTCCCGGGGAAGGCATAGAACTTCTTTGCTTTGCTCTGCGGAGGATGGCTCTCTCGACAGTCAGCAAGTTCATTGAGAGGAGGGTTGTGCACCCATTTGTGCCTTTTCGCCGTGAGGCTGATAGTATGAACTGCTTTTAGCATCGGCCATTTATTAACCTTCCTGACTTGATGACTTGAGCCGACAGAAATGGAGGGATATCTTGTGAAGAAATCTTCAACCTCCATGGCAATATCACTTAATCGGTCAAAAGACCGGATTTCTATTCCAATCATCATTTCCGGAATATCTTTCTTCAGATTTTGTTTACATATTTGTATTGCGTCTTCTGGATGCAGAGGACGCCGACACCTCATGTAGAGATCCTCCCATCTCTTGATATATTTTGCAGCTGTTTCATCATCTTTTTGCTTGGCTGCTAGTAGTTCAGCACGGTCACCTCTGCCTCGATGGCGTGGAATCTTTCATTGAATTTATGCTGCATGTCTGACCAGTCATTGATAGACCCAGTCGGCAGGTCAGAGTACCATTCAAAGGCAGGTCCTGTCAATGAAGACCCAAAGAACTTGAGTAGGTATGACTCGTCCATCGCCAAGTCGCCCATGACTGTCATATAATGTGCAATATGTTCTTTCGGGGAGCCTTGCCCATTGTATTTGTCAAATTTTGGGAGTTTATTGACGCCCGACGCCAATCTTTTGACAGCATGGTGGGCTGGATATGACACTTGATATATGTCAAAGGGGGCGTAATCATCACCACCCCTCTTCGTTAACCTTGCCTCTATCATTTGCTCCACCATCAGCCTGTTCATCATAACTGGATCTGTTGATTGAGGGCATAGGTGGGTGGGCTGCATCAATAATGCGGCCGAAGTCATAGCATTGGGTCGCAAAGGTTCTGACAGGGGAGCCTGCCATTGCATCTGAAGGGGCATTGGCCGTACTGGCTGGAGCCGCTGGGAACAATGTTGGAGAGTAGCCCAGTTGTGAGCTGCAGTTTGTAGAATGGCCGGTGAAGGAGCACCCCTGGGGTCGGAACCTCCCTGTGACCGCTCAGCTCGTGCCCCCGGTTCCTCGGGCGCCATAGCGTGTTCAGCCTTTTCATATAATTTTCTCTTCAGCAGTTTTATCTCTTGTTGGTACCTTTGCAGTGTCATCAGGACGGTAGAGTCCATTGTTGTTTTATCACTGATGCCCTCGAGCGTGTTGCCCAAAGGACCTTTAATTGAAGGAGGTAGAGATGCTCCTTCTTGCTCAGACGCCATTATTCTGGCTGTGACAGTAGTGATGTCTTCTTCAGCAAGCTGCTTGCCCTTTGTGGTTTACAGCAGCTCAGCCTCAGCTTTGTCCCATCTTGTCATCGGGTCTTTTCTTCCAGCAATCTCGGCTAGCTCTTCTTGTTCATTTGGTAGGGGATCAGGTGTACTCATCACCCCTGTCATATTGCAAGTAAGAACTTGCATTCTCCTTTTGTGCTTTCTGACTCTCCTTCGGGCCTGACTAGGGAAAGTCGGCCCTCCATATATTGAAATTCTTTTCATCTTTTCATTTTGTGGAGATCTTTCAAGGCTTCTAGCCCCAACTTGCTTCTCCTCTTCATTCGCCCCCACAGGTGATATTTTGTCTCTTTCTTCTTCTTCGGTCCTGATGACACGAAGCGATCTTTGTCGGCCCATGACGGGACTCCCGAGGCTGTGGAAGTATTCCCGAACCATCTTTGTCATGCCTTCTTGACTGCACTTTGGAGAAACGGCAAGAGACAACACTTGGACTCGGGCAGACGGCATATGTGAAAGCCGTATCAGCTTGGCAGCTTGATTGAAGTTTCTTGAATACTTGGAAATATCAGCCTGCCTTGCACAGGCCCTGGCGGCGGGTGGGGGAGTTGCAATCACTACTTCCTCCGCATGCATAGTCTCTTTTCCCCCTCTGTTGGGAACATCCTCAAAATTTTTGAAGTCTCGTGAGGCTGGTGCAGGGTATCGGACCCTCTTGGGAACCCAAATTTGCTCAAACTTTCGCAAGTTCGGGGCTGGCCCTCCTTGCTTGTTGTCATTAAAATCCATCCTCCTGCTTGCTAGCACTTGGAATGTGTTGTGAGTGGGAACAGTCGGGATGATCCGATCTGGAAGAACTTCGGCACCGTGGCCATTGAAGTAGATCCAGACACCCCCGATCAACAAGGACTTCCCGGATGTCGAAAGTTGGCTTCGGAGAGCAGCAAAATCTCTTCCTCTGCAGCTCTTCTTGTTGCCCCCAGTGGGCTTCTTCTCATGTACCGCAGCTGGGCAAACAGTATGGTGGACGTGGCAGCTCACGATCACCGGAGTTTTCGGTAGAGTTTCGTTAATTTGGCCCTCACTTCGGTGGGCCGCAGCTTTGTTGTTCTTTAATTAGCTCCACAAGTTCAGGACTCTCCACATCTAGGAGACTCACGAATGCAACTCCCAGGAAGTTGGGGAAGCCAACGACCGAGAAAAAGTTACCGAAGGTAGTGGGTATGGCAAGGTAGCCGTATGTAGCATGGTCTGCCACGATTTGAGGACCGAAAATAAGCCCAGATAGTCCGCTCGCCATCACTTCAACCTACAAAGAGGAGAAACAAGACGAATGAATAATTAACATTTGAAATAGTTAATGGGGGCCCCATGGTCCTTCATTTTGGCGAAGAGATGAAGGGAGGCTGAGTCCCACCGGGCGTGCCAGCTTGTGGGAGATTGATTTTATTAAGAATATTTTTTTATTATGGGTTTATTTGGTTTATCTATTAGAGGTTTATTTACGCAGGGCGTGCCAGTCACTGAGTGACAAATTTATTATGCGCACCGTCTGACTAACCAGACGATTATAGGTGATTGTGTCGGGACCCAAAACCCACCGTACCATGAAGGCTACAACGTTAATTACACCTCTCCAGAAGAGAGAAACCCTTGATTAATCTCCAAAATAGAGAGGCCATGGGGCCCGTAGAATATGTAAAGGATGTGATTGCATGCAAGCACACAATATGGTAGTATTTGTTTATTAGGCCGGCCCCCGGTACAGGGCGGAGAACCTAGGTCCGAGGACCACCGTCGCGCATAGCGAAAGCCTCCGGCCGGGAGTAACCCGACCTTCCGCTAATCACCATTCGATATACCAGAGAGTCAGATCATGCAGGCATGCAAGGTGGTTAGTGTTATTGTTTATTGCCTATTTGGTCATTTATTTGTAAATTTAAGGAAGACTTTGGCAATCCCTGTCACTCGCAGGGTTGTCGATCAGTCATTGTCTTTTTATTTTGAGACTGCACATAGCGTTACGGTGCATACATATGAGCCTATGAGGTGGGCCGAGTATGACCGTATTCGGGCAGACTCGTGTATCATCGGGACAATGTATGCTAGGGTATGGTAAATTTGATATTTGAAAATTAAGGGGATGCGGTTAAAACCCGGTCGAGATGAATTGAATTCAACGGCTTATCGGCCCAGGATAAGGTCATGCCGTGGCCACAATGGGATTAATCCCGTGGTGCAGACACGACATGTCAGGGGGGGTCATCAATATTCCCGCCCGGGGTCTAGGGGAGGTGAGAGCTCCGGAGTGGACACGGCCATGTTCATTATTCTTTATTTATTCTTGTTATTATTTTTAAATATATGAATGCACTTTATTTATTATTTATTTATTTTATTATTATTATTATTATTTTATATTGGATGCACACATCTTTTATTTCCTTTATTGACATTTATTTGGCATTTATTCATTCATTGTTTTCTTTGTTGTTCGTTTATCATTTTTATTTACTTTCATTTATTTTCATTTATCGTTATTTATTTGACCATAATTTATTTATTGTATATTTTTTATCTCTCACTTCTTATTATCTTATTTCTCTTTTCTTTTCTCTTTTTTTATTTGCTAATGCATATGAAATACCACATACGTGTAAATATAAATGAGAATGCGTGGATATTGTGTGTTCCTTTTCTCTTGTTTTTTTTATAATTAAAGGGGGGAGGAGAGAGAACGTACATGTGTATGCTTGTGAGTTTGTGTTAAGTGAGAGTGAGAGTGAGAGTGAGTGTTTTATTATTACTATTATTCTTTTTTTATTGTTTGAATGTGCAAAGTTCATGCATTTACGTGGTTTGTTTTACGTTGGTTTGTGTATGTTGTGTTGAGAATGTGTAACGTGATTGGTGTATGGATGTTACCCTTTTTTTTATATTTTATGCATGCAACGAGGATGGTTTATATATATGACGTGCAGATGTTGTTCGCGTGGGTTGCTTGTTTGTTACGTGGAAACGGCGCGAGAGGCATGCACCAGGGGTAAAACGGCGCGAGTGTGTTCAGTGCTTTTGTTAAAACGGCGGGATCTGTGGTGTTA
Source organism: Amorphophallus konjac (assembly GCA_022559845.1). NCBI lineage: Eukaryota > Viridiplantae > Streptophyta > Magnoliopsida > Alismatales > Araceae > Amorphophallus > Amorphophallus konjac. Next base: position 111,252,084 of record CM040121.1, read on the forward strand.
ATACGGCGTGGGAATGTATGTAAGTTAATCCGGCGTGCATTTAGTTTTATAATGATAAAATGGAAAAGGCGACGAGTGGAGAGGAGTTTAAAACGGCACGGGAGTACCGCGCCGGTTAAGGTCGCGCCGGGTAACGGTGAGTGTTTTGTTTTGTTTTGCTTGTTTGTTTTATTATGTTTGTTTGTTTTATTTATTATTATTATTATTATTATTATTATTATTTATTTTATTTTTTTAGTTGTTGTTTATTTGTTTTATTATTATTTTATTTCATTTTTTATTCATTTTTTTTATTCTCGATCTTACAAATGGTTAATTCGGCAGCATCTCCCCTAAACCCGGTGTGTTTGGGAAAAAGTGGAGGAATATCCATGGAATGGGGTAAGTTCCTTAAAGGCCGGGAGGCCAGACACGGTGACCGGCAGACCCGAATGGACGGAGACCCCGAGGGCGAGCCTACGAGGGATACCGATGGTCTATGGGTTATCCAAATCGGGGCAGTGTTCGCCGTTGAGGCGGTTTAATATTCACTCGGAGAGTGATCATTTAAAACGGCGTGACAGAAATCACCTTAAAACGGCACGGAGAGGCGTAGGTAAAAGGGTTAAAACGGCGCCACTGGGACGTAGGTGTAGAGGGGGGCTTTAAAACGGCGCGCTCACCTTATGCCGCGCCGGAATAGGGCGCGCCGTATTAAGGCGTGCCGGACGATCGTCACACCGGTTTAGCCCGTTTTCACGGAAATTGAAGTTTCTTAGGTTTATTTTTGGGTTTATTAAAATATTTTAAAGGATTTTAAGTGCTAACTGAGTCAATTGTTCATTGGGTTGGCCCCGGGCCTTCCGAAGGTTGAGTCACGGGCTCGCGCGAGGTTCATACTCGAGCGCGGCGATCGTTCCGAATCGAACAATTTTATTAGAGCTATTAAATGATTTATTAACTTATTCGTGTCAAAATTTCGGTAGCATCTCCCCATCCCGGAGGACTTGTCGGGGAGAAGCGGGGAGTACTCACGTAGCGGAGCAACCCCTAAAAGTCGGGTGGCACAACAGCGGCCGGCAAACCCAAACGGAAAGGAAAACCCCGAGGTCCAGCCTACTAGGGGCACCAAGTCCATGGGTGGAAGTGAACGGATGAGTCGACTCATGATGGGAGCGAAAACTTCGAGGGCTAGCCTGCGAGGGGCATGCGACCCGAGTCGACACAACGAATTGGGAGGACCGGTAGAGGGAAGGAAACCCCGAGGGGTAGCCTACGAGGGGCACGTAACCCACGGCCACCACAAAGTCCATTAAGGACAGTGGATTTGCATCTATCGGGATAAACCCTGTCGTTATTCACCCATTGGCATGTGGGAAACTCATCACCAATCGTTGAGTCCCCATAGGCCGAGTGGTTGGAATGAAATATTGGGAGATGTCCCCCTCCCCGATTCAATGGAGCAGTGCTATCGAGCATGCTCGCATACCCTGATTGCTGGCGGCATGAAAATAGGGATGGATAATAACGCACAAGGGCCAGAGAGTTAGTAGATAGTCAACCATCGGCTAAAACACTAACAACCACGTGTTAAAGGAATTGGGGATCTCAGGGGAAATGGATGACTGATATAGCAGTCAAGAGGGCTTATTGCACCGGCGCCTACAAATCACTATTCACTCATAATATAAATAAGGAAACAAAAGGGCAATCGACGGGAGGAAACCACGGAAACCCACCTAAACCGTTTCTCCCAAAACAGAGTATCGGATCTGGCTCTTTTTCTCTGGCTCCGGAGGGCTTCAGACGAATGGACAGAGGAGGGTGGCGGCGGCTCTCAGTGGAAACCCTTCTTCTCCCCCAAGACTTCTCTCTCTCTCTCGAACGAACGGCCTCTCTCCCTTCGTATTGGCTCTCTTCTATTTTATCTTCTGATTTCTCCTCCACTTCTCCTCCTTTTGAATTGGTCAAAACTTAGTGCTTTATAGAAGAAGTCTCTCCCGGCGTGGAGAATGCGCGCCGAGAAGGCCTCCTTTGATCATTTTGGCGCGCCGGTTGATAGGGCGCCGGGAAGAGGGCTTTAGGGGACTCTTTGTGCGCCGGTTGATAGGGCACCGGGAAGAGGGCTTGAGGGGACTCTTTGCGCGCCGGTTGATAGGGCGCCGGGGAAGGAGCTCCTGCAAAGCTTTTACGCGCCGGAATTGGTGGCGTCGGGTTTGATGGCGCCGGGGAAGGGAGGTCCCCAAGCTCCTTTGCATGTCGGATTTGGTGGCGCCGGGTTAGGGGCGCGCCGGGGAAGATGGCGCCGGGGAAGCAGCCTCCAAGGGGCTTCTTTGCGCGTCGGAATTGATGGCGCCGGTTTAAGGGGCGCGTCGGTGAAGGGCGCGCCGTATTGGCCTCGTTCGCTTGCCGCGGGCTAGCTGGTGAGTCCGTGGATGGTTTCGGGAGTTGACTTGGTCCTTCATCTCATCACGGCTTCGTGAAATTGCAACGAGAAGTATTGGTAAAACCTTCAGGCCATTGAATGGCCGATTCCGGAACCTTTTGTGCCTTCGGTTCGGACACTCGGGTTTTTCGCTGACATGGCCTTCGGTACTGTGATTTGTGATGCCGTGCTGGCTTCACTTGTATTTGTAGCTTTGATTGCTTCTTCATCCTGAATACTCTTTCTAGCTCTCGGGTCTTGTTTCAACGGCCGTTCGTTGGAGCCGAGCATCTTTTCTTTCATTTTCTTCTTCTTCTTTTTTTGGTCTCTTCTTTTGTTCGGCTTCCGCCATTCTTTTTCTTCTTTTCTTTCTTTTCTTCTCTGTCGGCACAGGAGCACTCGGTCAGAACTTACGACCTGCAGAAGCAGAAGTCAGGAAGTATTTGGAATATTTTCAGTGTCAACATCCTCTCCAGACCGTGCACTCTTTCCCACGGCCTCTCAAAAGGCCGTTCACAACTGCCGGCTCAGGTACGTTACTGTCCTTCATACACTTGTGGGTTTACTGATTCTTTGCGGTCTGTTTAGGACCGTTCCACTCCTTGCACGGTCTGTCGATAGACCGTCCAGTCTCCTCAGGTACGTAGTTATTTCGATTCACCTTAGTTCTGTGTCTTTGTTGTTTTTTTTTTACTACTCCCTGTTGTTGCACGGTCCATCCCAGGACCGTCTACCTCCCTGAGCAGTCTTCCATCAGACCGCATTTTAGTGCTACAGTGCACCCGTGATCATCATTTTGACTATCATTTCAAATTATTTCATATTGATTGGTGCTATTCTGATCTCCCTTGATTGTCATTTGATTTTGCCTGATCATTGTCATACTTGTCATAATTGATTGATCATGGCTTGTTAGATTTAGGTTAGATTTTGCATGCACCCCGGTGCGCATAGGATTCATTCATATTTTCCCATACTAGTTGCATTCCTACCATGGTAGGGGATCCTCTCGTCTCCATATTCCTTGGAGCCGACTAGGTGACCTTACCTGGGACCTCCGTAAGCCCCCGTGAGCCGTGGATTCCCACACGGACGTCGGACAAGTTGTACCTTACCACACCAGTCTAGGGTTGCATTCGTGAGAGAGAGAGAGTCCCCTTTAGAGTCAACCAAGCTTCCCATTCCACCCTTGTTAGGCACCATTGTGGCTGTGAGAATTGTCATTTTAATTAATCCATTAAGGTTCTAAATGGGAGAAGTTCTAAAATTTGCCGTGCATCATTTAAACTTGGTTGTTCAGTTGATTGCCCCTTCTCCCCTCTCTTTCTGTGTGCATGTGGTTGATAATTTCTATTTAGGATCTCATCAGGTGTTGCTCTTTTCTGTGTTAGAGTGTCTGTTGCATGTGGAGTTGCTTCACTCCCATAGGGTCATCTCCTAGGGGCAACTCCCATTTCTTTTCCTACTTCAATCCTCTGTTTGATTCCCCTCCCACCATGTCTTCTTATGATTTCTCTCAGGCCCGTGAGGATTCCCTTCCTCAGGGATTGTTAGAGGACCCGCCCAGTGTGGATCACGAAAATATACTCTTAAAGGAGAAATAATAAGAGTGATAATAAGAATATGAAGAATAATAAGAAGAATAATGAAAAAAGGGGTAAAAGAGCACGTGGTGCTAAGAAGGAGAGTGATCGCCAGAGGGATTACCTCAATAAGAAGAAAGATGATCGCGAATACCTGGTGATAATAGGATGCGGGATGGATGTGAATTCCTTCCTCCACCTTCTATCGGCCGGCCGATGAAGGGGGTTTTCCTTGTTGATTACCTTGAAATGAAGAACAAACAAATAAAAGAAAAGTGGATCAGCCGAGAGTGAGTGTAGTATCAATCCAAATAAACAATATGATGGTGCAATAAGAATATAGCATGCGCACCTTTTGTTTGGTTTTAAAACCCCTAGAGAATTAGGGTGAAGAGGGATGCAATACTAATGCAACAGGGGAAAAATGGTGATGATAGACAATGATACGATGAAGACAAATATAAACAAAGGAGAGAAACCCTTGCTGTTCCTGTAAACAGTAAAGGGAGAACCACCGGAGCAGCAGGAAGCAGAGGAAGATGATGAAGAAATCACACGGATGAAGAGAAACTCTTCTCTGCGCAAAACTTCTGTGACAATAACAACCGCTCTCTCTTTTCTCTTCTTTCTATATGTCTATCTAACCTTACCTTTCCTCGTTGTGTGCTCTCCGTGTTCTGTAAACTCGCGCGAGATCGACCAGGGAGTCCTTTTATAAGGTTTCGATCAAAGATAGACACAGATTCGGGAAGATAAGAACAGGCAGTGGTTATCAACGGCAAGGACTCTAGTTCCCAGATCGAGCAAGGTGACCAAGAAAGGCAGAGAACTCTTCAGGAAAGACGAGTTTAAGAAGGACACGAAAAGGTGAGACACGACCTACCGAAGGGCGTCAATTCAATAATTGACGACCTGCCCAAGGACGTTAATTCAAAACACGACCAGGATTGAGACGTCACTTCCTGGATTCAATTTTGGTAACAAAACCTTCTTTATTTGAAAATTACAAAAAGATGCCTGAAGCAAAGGCGTTGATTAAGAACACGCCCTGAGGAAAGACGTTAATCATTGATTTCCAATCGGGGAGGGACTCGTAAAATATCAGGAATTGACGCCCGTATCTGTGGTCGTCCTTTCTTAAGAACACACCTCAGACTAGGTCGCTATTTAAAACACACCCTTCATGAAGTCGTGAATCACCGAAAATGCAAGAATAAATTATAAAACCACACAAAAATAGAAAAACTTTATACTATAGAAATATTGAAGTTCACTTTGGGGCATTAACATAGTGACATGAGATTTAATCAACAAAGCGTCAATTTTGGCATGTCTACAGCTGCCCCGCCTTGGCGTCTGCTTTGGAAGGGAGTGAGACGAAATGAAGTGAAAGTGCAACAAGCGAAATGAAGTGGAACGAACTGATAAGTAGATGCCAAGGTGTGATGTGACACGCCTTAGACACTAAGCATCGGAAAATCTTTCCAAGATTCAAAGTGAAACAACTCCGGGTAATTTCCAAGGAAGTATTGATTTGCTGGATAAAGGAGACTAAACTAAGTAAATAAAATGTGCACGTGGGCACGACAGGGAGACACCATTGGAGAGCGGTTACCAGCCAATGTGGACGTCCTACAACCAAGGTGGATTTGCAGAAAAATAAAGGGAATCGAGATAAAGACCCAGCAAAGGAACAGTTTCAAGGAACTAGCCTGAGCGGCTTCAAAGAGAATAAAGTACTCGATTTGGAATGTAATATCTCATGTCAACTCAATCAAGAGCGAGTGACCTTCATTATTGCCATAATATGAAGATTTTCAGCATGAAGCTCAAAGTCCTACATGATGCATGCTGGGCTAAAAGAAAAACTTAAAACAAACTAAAAATAGAAAATAATCAAGGATAATATTGCTAAGCCATCTAGATTTGGTCAAGAATCCAGATCTCTGAGCTGACACTAAGCCGAAGCCCGTTTATCCGCGCATCAACCCAGAAAGTGGAACCATCGTCCCAGACCTTGAATGACTCAACGGCCTATCCATGTGATCAAGACTCCTGGAATTATCACTATTTTTGATAAAGGGGAACTCAAATTTCAGGTTCATCAGAACCACAAGGTCCTTGATATGCTATAATAGCATAGAATACCATATAGTAACAATGCTTACAGGAAAGAAATACAAGAAAAGAATGATGTTACTCCGACGAATGATCCATGCATCTCGAACCTGCAATTCTTTTGCACTTGAGATTTTATTAGCCCTCATAACAATGATCAGAAATAACCCTCAAGATATGATCATAAGTGCTTAATAATAAAAAAAATAATTCCAACCAAAGAATAGCACTTAAGTTCATTAAAGCATATAGAGGAGTTAAACATGTGAGCAAAATAAAATCACGACCGGAGGGAAAGGCGTCAAAAGCATGAAAGGCGCCTGACATCAGGGCGTCAAAACATAAAACACGCCCTTCATTAAGACGTTAAATGCACCGAGCGTTCAAGAAGAAGATGACCCATCAAGGGGCGCAAAATAAAACACGACCTCTGTTTAGTCATCAATTCAACAATTGACGCCCCAACAAAAGACGTTAATTAACCACCCGCTTCCGATTCCAAATCGAAAGCAAAACCCAATCCTAATGGCAATCAATCTTCCAACTCCGAACAGCCTTAAGCCCCTCCAGACTTCTATAAAAGGAGGGAACCTCTGTAGATCAATCAAAACAAATTCATCAAATCTCTGTTACTTCTGCTTCTGCTACTGCTCGTGTTCTTCTGCAGGCACTGCAATCGCTCGACTCCTCCTGCATACCAAAGATGGAGAGAGCCATTAAAAGACCCAAAACTTCTATTCCCAGGCTTACTGAAATCAATGGGCACATAAGCAACCGGATTGCCATGAATCAGGTAAAAATTGATTCTCTGTTCCTTCTTTTATATCTTCCCCGAACTACTGCTCTTTCAAACTGCTTCTTCATATTTCTTCTGTATGCTCATGTCTGTCTCTATGTTTCTTTCTTTTCCTTCTTCCTCAGGACTACCCAAATGTCCTAGGTGCTAGGAGATTCACAAAGATTAAGTGGCTGCCTCTTATTCTCTCCAAATTTTCTTCAGATATGAGGGTGTACTTAGCAAGATGGCATCTTCTTGGTCTAATTACCCATGCCAAACACTATGATCAGATTCACTTAGATTGGGCTGCCATAGGAGCTCTAATTGAAATATGGCACCTTTCCACTCACACATTCCTTTTCTCAACTTTTGAAGCCACCATCCTATTGGCAGAATTAGAGTTGATCTTGGGCTTGAAGAGGATGAAGCAAGGGGATGAGGAAAAGATGGCCATCATGCCAAAACCAATCTCCTCACATGAACTATTAAGCACATTGTTACCTAGCCCAAACTTAGTGAACCAAATCAAGGTCACTAAAGGAATTAATCTTCTAAAGCTTGCCTCATGGGTGTACAAGAGAGCGGATCAAGCTAAAGAAGAAGAAGAAATCGAGCGGGTGACGAAGGCCTTCGTGGTATGCTTAGCGGGAGCACTCTTATTCCCATCCACGGAGGATTTCCTAGAGGAGGCCCAATTAAGCGCAATAGTGAGCTTATGGGAAGGAGAGAGAGTTGGACCGGCTATCCTAGCCTATCTCTATAGTGGGCTTACCTCAGCGGCGATGGGAAGACCCATCTACGGATGCATGCTAGCTCTCTCTAGTTGGGTAGATCTCCACTTCAAGTTCGATCCATGTGATGAGGCCCAACAATCCTCAAGAATCTTCTCAAAGAGCCCACTCTCTTATATGACCGGCTCATTAGGAATAAGCAATAGGGTGACGAACCGGATTCCTCAAATCAAGAAGAGAGTGGAATGGAGAGAACACCTTAAAGTAATGCCAAAGAACCTCTTCACTTGCGCCCTGGGAATACTCAAGACTCAAGAACTCCGTGCAAGATTTTCTCCCGGGACGGACCTTCGACTCATAGGCGCTTCAGAATTCGTTCTGTATAACTCACATCGGTGCCTTCCTCAACTCGGGCTTCCACGGCAAGTATTCGAAGATCCATCTCATCTCCCTCCGATCAAGATACGGGATCTCGGCAGCAATGAAGATGGAGAAGAGTGCACAACTATCCAAGCTCTGTGGAAAATCAACAAGGCTCATCATCCTGTGGAAAACTTAGAAGAAGACAGAGAACAATGGAAGTCTTATGTAATTGCTTTAAGAAGCTTGAGGCCCAAAATGGCTCATTGAAGCAATGTAATCTTTCTTCCAATAAATCAATGATAATATCCTGATTGAGCCAATAACACAGTGTTTCTGATCAAATCTTCCAATAACCTACGATTCTGTTGCAAATAACGACTCTGTCAGTGTCGTTAATTCTATAAATGACGCCCCAGCGTACGTCGTCTTCAATGATTGATCTCTCATAATTGACGCCTTCAGATATGGGCGTTAAATGAATAACGTCTTAAGACAAGGCGTTAATTTGATTTAAATTCCAAAAGGTATTCGTTGAAATTCCAAAAGTAACGCCTTCAGCAAAGCCACGTTTCATATAAATAACGCCTCAAACATAGTCGTTACTCAGAAACAGTAATCATCACTCCCATCACATCAATCAATCCCTAATGAATGCGTCTGACGACGGTTATCATTCCCCATGCAAACAAAAATAACGCCTTAAGTAATGTCGTCAATTAGTAAGAAACGCCCTTGTTCCGGTCGTTAATTCCATAAGACACGGCCTTCATTAAGTCGTTAATTCTTTTTGACCGTTCGACTTAACTTTCCCTCCTTTCTTCTTCTTCCTTCATCCTCTTTCCCTCTTTCTCTCTTCTCTTCTACAAACCCTAACCGTAACCCCCTATCCTTCTCTCTCATTCTCTCTCTCTACACCCTACACCCTAGCCCTAGCCCTAGCCATGGCCGGCGGACTCAAGCGGCAGAGGGTGGCCGCACCGGAGGTTGTGGACTTGGGCGAAGACGCCCACGAAGAAGACGCCGTCGTGGAGGGAGATCCGCCGGCGGCGGCCGAGGAAGGTCCGGCGGCGATGGCCGGCGACGAAGAAGAACATGGCGACGAGGCAGTGGGAAATGAAGAAGACGAAGGTGAAGGAAGAGGAAATGAAGAAAAAGAAGAAGGTGAAGGCGGTGAGGAGGAAGATGGTGACAGTGATCATGAAGACGGTGACGAGCCACCGTCCACGGCGGCGGCCGTTCCACGCCCCGGTGTAGACGCGGGATTTATCTTGCTTATTATTATTTATTTATTTATTTTATTTATTAGGTTTGTTAGGCGTGCCAGTCACAAGTGTGACGATTTCATTGTGTGCTCGACTTGACTTGGTCAGTCGATTGTGAAGTCCGAGTCGGGACCAAAAGTCCGCCATACCATAAAGGCTATGACGTTAATTACGCCCTTCCTAAGAAGGACAACCCTTGATTAAATGCCAAAACAGGAGGCCACTCGGGGCGATAATAAAAGAAAAATAACAGTGCGTGATATTGAAGATATTATTATTCTGAGAAGGTAATTGAGCGAACGATAGTTTATTAAATCAGCATGACCCCCCCCTGTGTAGGTCGTGCCGGGTGGAGATAGGACACCGTCCACGCAGCGGCAGGGCGGAGCCTGGACAGTCATCGGGGACATATCCCCTTTCATTTTCCTCATCCAGCCAAAGGCCTCGCAGTATTCATATTCCCCGAAAAATCGAGCCAGACGGGAGGAGTATGATGGGCACTTCCCGGGACTTATCGGGGTTAAAACATCTATCGACATTTCGGCAGCATCTCCCCCATAATCTGGATTATGCCCAGGGGAGAATAGGCTATCACCCACGGAGTGCCGGGATGAAAGCCGAGAATAGGAGGGAGCAAACCCCCCACACTGTACATGCATGATCTAGGGCAATGTTTGACTCTTCCCTTATAGGAGCCGGTGACACTCATGCAGTGGCAGAGCTCACCTCAGCTAAAGGGGTTGCTCATAAACCCGGTACGGATCAGTGGAACATAAGGGAGTCTGACTCCCTTTAATTTTATTCTCGGGACAGTTCTGGTGACTCATGGACATCCCTAAGTGGGTTTGATAGAGGTGTCGGAGGCTTGATGGGTGGCGGAGTAGGCTCTCGGCGCACCTTGGACTGGCCTGGAGGTTCCCGGCGCCAAGGCAAGGAACAGAAGGGGGTTCCCGGCGCGCCCAGGAGATATGCTCTCGGCGCAAGGGCCAAATGGCCAAGGGAGGTTGTCGGCGCCAGGGCCAAATGACCAAGGGTGTGGGCTTCTCGGCGCAAGGGCAAAGAGGCCAGGTTCCCGGCGCGATGAAGAGAAGGCCAGGGAGTTCCCGGCGCTGGCTTCCCGGCGCGAGGAGGAATTGCTCAAAGGGGGGGTTCCCGGCGCGCAGGAGAGAAGGCCAGAGGATGGGCTTCCCGGCACGATGGCAAAGCAGCCAGGAGGGGGTTTTCTCGGCGTGGCCAGGATGCAAGGGTTCCCGGCGCGGAGGTCAGAAGGCCAGGACAGTTCTCGGCGCCTGAAAGATAGCGCCGAGAGCTGTTCATCTTATTTACTGTATGCGGGGCCGAGAGGTGTGAGGGCGCCGGGATAAGAACAGAGCTTTACGGTACCCTGTTCTTGAATCTATTGAGGATTCAGGGGTTTTCTTGGTGATTCAGGCCAAGATAGACAGGCCTTGGGAAATCAAAGAGCCCAATTCATCAGACTACAACTGACTTTGGCTTGGATTTCAAAGGGAAGGCCGGAGGCGGAGAGTGATTTGGGGGAAACACAGTTTAGGGTATCTCTGTCACCAGCGTTCCTAATGATCCGTGAGGATGATTTCAGTATACTCTCCATCATCTGGGGGCCAAGAGATGACTGTCTCTGGCCCCGGGGATGACTTCGGCAAAGCCGATGAGCATGAATGCAACATCTAAGACCGAGAGGCGGTTGCTATGTATCTATGCTTTGCTTCAGAGGCCAAGGGATAGTCTGTCCCTGGCTCGGAAGCAAGCATGAGGAGCGTTCGAGAAACGGGCGAATAAACAGGCGATCGATCGAACTGGGGAGGGGGATAGCATGCTATTGAGTCTTAAGAAGAGACAGACAACACGGGGGATGAGAATAGAGCTTCAGAGGAATAGACAGCAGGCCTCAACGGGAGCCTGTAGTTTTCATTCATTCGAACATCACGGTTACACTCGCACATCAGGGGCAATACATAAAAGAAGGTATAGGCAGACTATGCCTTGCCCTAGCAGAGTAAAATCGGCTGTGATATCACAGCATACATCAAAAGGGGGAAGAGACAGAAGCAATCGAAAATTAAAATAATGAACTACAGAAAATGGGGAGGGGAGGGCGGAGCATTGACTCCTCTCCCTCCCCGTTGCCCACCTTCGATCAGGCTTCGAGACTCCTTTCTTCTTTTTCCCTTCCGCCTCTTCCTATCTCAGATCAGATTGCAGGCTCCCCTCTCCTCTCCTTGTTTTTGTTTGTGGCTATCTGTTCAGGCTCTCTGTCCTTCTTTGCTATCTGCTCTAACTCTCTCTTGCCTCTTTTCGAATGAGGGGGTTTTATATCCCTCGTTGGTGTCCTCTCGGCAGGCTCATCCCGGCGCGCCTCAATTGTAGGCAGAGCTCCCGGCGCGCGGGACTCAAGCTTCTCGGCGCCGCTTTTGGGCTTCGACAAGGGGATCCCGGCGCCACTTTTATAGGCCCATTTATGGCTTTTAGACATCACCCTTTATTGGTCCTTCAAATGTATCAGAACCCGAGAAGGCCCTCCACTAGTGACACAGCTTCTATTGAGATCATTCATAGATTTTCATCAGTCGGTAGACTGGGGTTTCATCGGCATTGCCATCTGAATGACGACAAAGTCGGACATCATCTCATCGGTATCGTCGCCTGAACGGTGACAAGACCGGACATCAGCTTTAGCCTGAAAAGACTTCAGCCAGGTGACTGCTATTTCATCAGTGCCATCGTCTGACTGACAATGGCATCGGACATGAGCTTGGCCCGGGAAAAGGCTTCAGCCGGGTAGATGGTTGACGAGCTTCATCATTGATCTTTTACTGTTAGTCTGATCTTCTTTTCAATTCTGTTTCTGCCCTTGCTCATTTTCAAGGTGTCAACAAATGCCCCCCACCTGCGGGCGGCGTAAGCGCAGAATAAGCGGCACGGGGTCTGCAGGTGCCTTTCATCATTCGAGGGTATCTTCCTCCATTTCTCTTTGACATTTTTCTTCGGCTTAATCATGTTGCTGTAGCAATATTATGCACATGTATCTTTCATTTTCATGTTTTTTTATCTCCATATCTTCTGATTTTATTGTCAGCACTTTGGAGCCTTCTTGGCCCTGCCTTGGGCTTCTCGGCGCGAGGTAGGACCCTTCTCGGTGCGGGTGCTTCTCGGCACAGCCTGTTGTCGGTGCGGGCTTCTCGGCGCGACCTTCTCGGCCCGGGCATCTTCAGCGGGGTTCTCGGCGCGCCCCCTTTTCTTCCGGCCGACGGGGGGCTCTCGGTGCGCTTTTCTTCGCGCCGAGAAGTCCCTCTTTCTTCTTCTTTTTAACCCCCCCGAGAGGGTTTTTACCTCATTTCTTACCTCTCCCTTCTCTCTCTTCATCTCGGTGGCAGCGGTGAGGTCCCCCCCCTCCGAGAGCCTTGTCGCCTCCCCCCCTTGGTGACCCATTCATTCTCGGGTAGGTTCATTATGTGGGATTGAGTCCCATTTTATGCTCGGGATCACTCCCTCTTTGTGGGTGACTCCCTATTTTTCTTGGGCAGACCCTGGACAAGAGGAGATGCTGCCGAAATTTAATTGGAATTATTTATTTAATCATCACATGCTCATTCATCTTTCCGATGCTTATTTTCATCTTTTCTTGATTGCAGTCACTGACATGGCTTCCGACTCTTCTGCTGCGGCTTCCATGACTGTGGGAGCGAGTTCATCGGCTCAGCTGGACATATCTCGGGCTTCAGTCAACTGGCTGAATGTGAATAGTCTGAGCTTTGGCTATAACTAGATCGCCACTGTCGACGAGTCCTCTGATTCCGAGACTGACACAGTGCCGTCTTTCGGAGTCTATTCTTCCACAGAAGGTATTGATTTCAGAAGGGCTGCTGACTATCGTCCGGACCTGCCGAAGGATCGTCATCTGCTGCCATTTATCAGGACCTTCACCATAGGCGGAATGAGGGATTTCCTGCTTGCTCGGTCTGTAGAAGCGGCAATACTTGCTGACAGAGACAGCATGAAGGGTTCTGTTTATCGCGCCCGAGCTATATATCTCCCGGGCGAGCAGAGGGACTGGAATGCCGTGCTGGGCATTTCTGAATTAGAGCCGGAGAAGAAGATGCTGACCCGGGCTCCAGAGTTTACCCCGGCAAGGTGGGACCATGCAGCCGGTCGCGTCCATCGAGAGAAGCCCAACTTTGGACTTTTTCTAGCTCCTGTGAAGTGGGGTTACAGGGACGAGCCATTTATTCTGAACTGTCTGGCCGTTCAATTTAAATATCAGCTAGCTGCCGGCTGGTTTGGAGATGCTAAAGTGACAGACGCCCATCTCTTCAGGGTATGAGCAGTGGAGTTTACAGAATTTGTCTTGAAGGAATACGCCCCTTTACTGATTAGAGCTGGGGTATATCATAGTGTATTTGCCTCCAGGTTCCGCTATCCCATCTCTCGGGGATTATGTTGCGGCATGCTTGAAGTGTTCTGCCCACAGTTTAATACGTTCTATACAGCAGAAGGCGAGACTTATCTCGATCTTTGGAGTCTTGCGCAGCTTTCAGGCCTGCCTATAGATGGGGAGCCATACGAGGAGGTCTGTCTAGACGACTCTGTAAAGGACGCCTCTGATGGAGAGGGCAAATATTCTTTTGGCTATGCATACCGGTATCTGATGAAAGCTTATCGGACCATTTGTCTGGCCTATAGCAGGGGATCTTCCAAAGGATATCAACCCCGGGAAAAGATCAGCAGGTTGAGAGTCCGTGTAGGACAGTGGATACAGTACTTCTTCGGGGGTCCCTTGAAGTATACAGACTTTCCTTCCGTGGGACCGACTCCCGATAAGCAGATCAGGGCCCCTCGTTACAAATCAGCATTGCCGGCTTCACTGTGCCGAGCAGGTGTAGATGGCCCGAACCCAGCAGGGGTTGACCCCATTACTCATTGTGCAGCTTATCTGACCTTCTGGCTGTGCACTTTCGCTCTCCCCCAAGGGGACGAGACGACTATCAGACCGGAGGCTATATATCCGGTCTGTCAGATGGCCTGGGGGATGAGACTGTCTCTATGCCCGGCGGCTTTGTGTTTAGTTTACAAATCGCTGGGAGATTTGCATAGACATCGGGTTCCCCGTTCCTTATGGACTGTAGGTCCATTTCATTTCTTCAATGCTTGGGTTTGCAGCATTTTCCTCGAGCTGGCCCCGAGAACTTTGCAGTCAGACACACTGCTCCCTCGGATGATTGAGTTTGCTAGCGCCGAACCCGGTCTTTTCTCAGAGCAGCTGTTTAAGATAAGGGGCAGGTTGACAAAAGTGCCTGTAGATGCTCCTGGCAGCATTCATTTCTGGAGCTTAGCAGCAGGTTCGGCTCCTTTAGTAGACCCTCAGAGGGAATGCAAAATGGAGAAGGTAGAAGTTTATGTCCATCCTGTTTCGGGGGCCAATGCCACCCGGCCCATATTAGAACCAGAACTGGTAAGGTGGGCTATGGCTATCCAACCCAGTGTATTGGTCTTCAGGAAGGGAGGCTTGCTCATTTTGGAGCCCTATTACCCATTCCGTTTTAGCAGAAATTTTGGCTACGATCAGCATATTCCTCCATCAGCTGCTCAGTTTCCTTTGGACAGCCGTGCCAAGCATGGGTCCTCCATTGCCAGTGACGGTCGGATATGGTGGGATTTCTTTCATCGCCGAGAGGGCGTAACTTTCAGGGTCCCGACTGTTTCTAATCGTATTCCCCGTGTCACATCAGAATATATTAAGTGGTGGAATACCCGTACCAATTTCTATAAAGATGGCAGAGGCGCCTTTTGGGATGTGGCCGAGTGCTCTTTCTTAAAGCGGCAATCAGGGCCTGTGTTTGAAATTGATGAGGTTCATCTGAAAAGGCTCTATTCACAGCATCCGAAAGAGGCGGAAGCATATATTGCCAGACGTCGGTCCTTACAAGAGGAAGGTTCTGAAATACCCACTCCTTTATTTTCTGAGATCAATGAAGATGCTTTTACAAAGGACCTGAGGCAGTTGGGCCACATAGGGAGTATTCATGTGGAGGTGCAGTATCCATTTCCCCCAGAGGAGCCTCTCCCGATAGCAGCCCCCTGGAGGGGCCCGGTGGACAGATTTCATCCTTATAGGACGTTCGTGCGGAGGGAAGACCGCACCCAGACATATTATCAGCACACTTCTTGACTTTTTGTACTACTGAATGTTCACGGGCTGTCAGTAGAGAACCCGATAGCTGGCATTCTGAATAAGCCGCTTTTATTTCTTTTCATTATGTCGACGGCTGGTGCATGGATTACCTCGGCCTGTTTCATTGCCTTGACTTCCACGGACATAAAGATTTGGCTGCCTTGACGGAGAAGTGCCAGACCATTGGTGACGTATGCTGGCTCGTGAAGGAGGCTGCTTCCCGCTCGAAGGAGGTGGCTTATCTGTATTGGCCGCTTTCCACCTTCTATGACGGCCCAGCAGGTATGACCCTTTCTGTGCGCTCATGGCGTCTTTCTTTTATTGTTATGTTATGCATCTGTCGACTATGACTGCCTTTCTTGTGTCTTGCACAGATAGACCGGACATAAAATGGCAGGGACTTTACAGGAAGATTATCGCTCAAGCTGAGAAGCCTGCTTACTTTGAAATCCCTGCAGCGGCACCCACGACCACTCCCTTGCCTCCGTGCAAGAAGAGGAAGCCTTCTGTGGTGAAAGCTGCAGTTGTCAAGACCAAGAGGGCCAAGGTTGTTCGGGTCCAGCAGTCAGCTCCAGTTGCGATGGATGCCGGGACCCCTCTTCCATACATCCCCTCTTTTGACGAGTTCAGGTCTCAGAGGGAGGCTACTCAGGAACCTGTCGAGAGTGGTGGTAAATATCTTGCAGATGCGATCTTCATTATTTTCTTGACTGATCTTTTAAGGCATCCTTCGAGACTGAGCTTCTCTTTATCTGATACAGCCCCGAGCAGGTTGCAGTGCCTACGGAAAGGGACACGAGGCTGCCTTCTTTTACCCCGGCTGGCGAGGAGGAGGGTAAATGTGCTTTCTCATCTTTTCTCTTTACACTTTTGTTGTTATTCTTTTCCATTATATCCCTCAGAGTTCCCCTTTTGTTGAGGTGACAGTCAGGGAGCCAACTGAGGCCATGATAGTAGTGGGAGAGTCGCCTCAGCCGCAGGAGGGTCACAGGATTCAAGCAAGACGGAGCCCTGTCCCGGCCAGACGTATAATCACCCGGTCTGCATCCCGGCATGCTCTAGAAGTGACCTCGCAGCATATAGCTAGGGTGGAGATATCCTCGGGCAGCTCCGAGACCGTCCCTGATAATGAGGAGGAAGTGACTTTCAGCGGCAGTGAGGAGGAAATCCTGAAATCAGAAGCCCTGCCCGTATTTGCAAAAGGCCTTCCGCCTTTTCAGCCTCCTAAACTGTTGATGCTATCTTCTGAGGAGGAATTGCAAGAGGAGTTTGCCAGGCTCGACACCGAGGTCGACATAACCCCTCCATTTGTTGCTTCAACTACGGAGCTTTCTCCCCTTTTGTCTCATTTTGAGGATATAGATCCCACTTTAAAGGTAAGCTTCTTTTTTGTTTGCTGTTCTACTTATTTTCTTTCATTCATTGATGAGGATCATTCTGCTTTGTCCTCAGGATCCTGTCATTACCAGTTCAGATGCGGCCGCAATTTCTATGGACGTCTCATCTGCAGATTTGGTCATCATCCCTGCTTTACCTTCAACTCTCATGGGAATTTCTGAGGTTATTCGCCCTGTGCCAGTGAGAATACAATCTTCAACTAACTTAACATCACTGGACTTGGGATCATCAGGAGAGATTTCCATCCCTGTCAGGGCCTCAGAGTTTAGAGCCGAAGTAGACCCAGCCAGAAGCTCCGCTTTTATACCGGCCGCCGTAATGTCAATTGCACCCGAGTCAGCAGTCCCTGCCACAGTGGCTATAGAGACTGGATTTCTGCCTCTAGAGACTAGGGACCTTTCGTCCCCATTATCAGAAAGAGCAGCTGAAGATGAAGCCCTTATTCAGGAGACTCATGAAGAGATAGCTCCATCATTCATTGGTTCTCCCTCCGCGGATGTTCAAGCCATAGCTCCCGAGACAGCGGTAGAGGAGGAATCTTCAGCTCAGCCGGAGAGCACAGAGAGGGACCGGCCAATTCTTCCAGTGGATTTGCCGTCTTCGTCCTCTCAGCCGGATGTTGCACTGTGGGCAGACATTGATGGCGAGGTGACTTTCGAAGTAGCTCCAGTTCCTTCCCCTGGCTTCGCTTCATCCGAGAGTTTCATCTGGCAAAATCTGGACATGCTGCGCCAACTAGTGGAGTCCCAGCCCGGACTGACTTATCTGCGGCTGAAGGAGATAGCCGAGCGTTTCACCGCTGGTCTACAGGCGATGGGCTGTCCCATGGAAATATGGGCCCAACGGGTTCTATTGTTGTTAAAGTTTATACATCGCCGGGACTTCTTGGCATATATTATGTCTGACAGACTGGCAGCTTTGAAGTTGCAAAGGAAGGAGTGCAAATCTGAGCTGGAGAAGATGGACTCTGTTCTTCAGGAGCGCCAATGCCAACTGTAGTCTCTGGCGCAGCGGGAGCAGTTCGTGCGCAGCCGGATAACCATCATGGATGCTGAACTGTTTGACCTCCGGGCTGAACTGCCGCAGATAACAACTTCTCGGCCGCAGCTTGCGGAGGAAGTAGCTCTGTTGGAGGGGCAGGTGGCATCCTTTCAGGACGAGTCTGCTCGGCTACAGGAGGAGGAGGCTCGACTTCATGAGCTGGGGGCTGCCCCGCATGTAGGGCTTCTGGCCTTCGAGGACATATTCCGGCGCCCGTGAATATCTGTTTCCCCCCTTTTTGTAATACAATTCCCCCTCAGGGGCCCTTCTTGTATTCCCTTTTTTATTCAATGGAAAGGAATCTTTATACCAGTCTCATATGTGGTTTGTTCTTAACTTATCGCACCATCAATATTTCACGGCGATTTGGCAGCGGTTTCAGCGGTCCCTATGGGAATAGCCCGTACCTAGTAGGAGAACGTCCACCCCTTCAGAGAAAGGATGGGGAACTCGCTCCACCGCGTGACGGCCTCCGGGGGGGTGCTTTAAACCGAATTCTGTTGGTGGTAGCAAACGTCCTTCTTGGCCATAAGTGCCGCAAGGGAGACGGTTTGCAGGAATGTGAACGAAGAGGCTCAGAGCACTATCCGGAACGGGCGAATGGTCCATCCCGGGCAGGTTTCAAAGCTAGTCGGGGCAATGTGCCAATCGACCAGTACATGATTTCATCATCGATATTGGGTTTATATCGATGCAAAGGAGTTTTACAGGTTTCATCAGAGTAGACGTAAGGTCTAGACTGGGTAGAGGTTATCACAGGTGGGACCTTGAAGGGTACGTGGTTTTCATCAGGACAGACGTAGGGTCTGAACTGGATAGGATCCCATCATTGATCGGGCGAGGTGCCGGTCGATCAATAGCTAGTTTCATCATCGATATTGGGTTTATATCGATGCAAAGAAAGTGTTATAAGTTTCATCAGAATAGACAAAAGGCCTAAACTGGCAGGGTTTTAATTGGACATGGGTTCATCACTGATCGGGCGAGGTGCTAGTCGATCAGTGGTTGGTTTCATCGTCGATATGGGGCTTATATCGTTGCAAAGAGTTTCATAGGTTTCATCAGTATAGACGTAAGGTCTAAACCGGACAGAGGATTTCATTATTGATCGGGCGAGGTGCCGGTCGATCAACGGTGGGATGTATGTAGAGGTGTAGGTCTCGTCAGGACAGACGTAAGGTCTATTCCAGCAGGTTTTATGGCGAGTGGGACTTTGCCAAGAAATACGTAGGTTTCATCAGGATAGGCGTAGGGTCTATCCTGGTAGGGTTTTATCGTTGACCGGGCAAGGAGTCGATCGATCAAGGGAAGGTTTTAGGAGTTTGATCAGGACAGACGTAAGGTCTGAACTGGCCAGGCTTTTATCAGAATGATGACGGGTTTTATTGTCGGTGAGACATGTGAAAGGGGGTATGTAGATTTCATCAGGGTAGACGTAAGATCTACCCCGGAAAGGCTTTATCATCGGTGGGGCATAGAGCCAGATGACCGACGGAAGGCCTCATCAGTGAAGGGGAGGTGAAGGCAACGTGCCGGTTGGCATGGAACTTCTGAATTACCACATTACCGACCCAAGCGCCCTTTCGGGTTTTCGCCGGAGCCAGCCCCCTCTTGCTTTTGCCCACGCGTCCTTTCGGATTTTCACGTGGCGGGGTACCGGATTTTGCCTGCAGTGCCCTTTCGGGTTTTCACCACAGCTGGGTTTTAGCCATTTTTGCCCTTGTCCAGAATGCCTGAACAAGTCTGGCGGGGTATCTCTATTTTCAACCCCATTTATATATATATACTTTTTTTGTCGTTTTCTTTCTCTTTTCCTTTTTCATTATCTTTTCTGGGACCAGAACTTTCATCCTATGGACCATGGCGCCATATGTTTATTGTGGACACACGATCATTGATGTGGGTGTCAACATCAATGCAAAGGGAAGTAGGGTTTCATGATCTATCCAGACGAAAGGTCCGAATTGATTTAGAGGATATAGATAGCAGCTCGGGCACGAGGCCACTTGCTGAAAATATGAGTTTCATCGTTAATGTGGGGTTTAACATTAACGCAAAAGAATAGAGTTTCATGATCTATCCAGACGGAGGGTCTGAATCGATTCAAAGAGCAGTGTTGTGCTATGTCAGAGCGGACGGAAGGTCTACCCTGGATGGGTTTTAGCGTCGATCAGGTAGCGTGCCAACCGATCGATAGCAGGTTTCATCATTGGTATTGGCTCATACCAATGCAAGGATTTCATAGGTTTCATCAGGATAGATGTAGGGTCTAAACTGAGTAGGGTTTTATCATTTATATTAGGCGAGGTGCCAATCGATCAATGGCGGGTTTCATCATTGGTATTGGATTTATACCAATGCAAGGAGTTCATGGATTTCATCAGGATAGACGGAAGGTCTAAACCGGATAGATTTCATCATAGATCGGGCAGTGTGCCAATCGATCAACAGCAGGTTTCATCACTGCGGGACGTAAAGAGGCCTGTAGATCTAGTCGGGATAGACGTAAGGTTTAAACCGGACAAGGTTTTATTGCTGATCGGGCAATGTGTCGGTCGATCAGTATCATGTTTCAGTATTGGGTTTATACCAATGCAAGGATTTCATAGGTTTCATCGGGATAGACGTAAGGTCTAAACCAGACAAGGTTTTATTGCTGATCGGGCAATGTGCCGGTCGATCAGTATCAGGTTTCAGTATTGGGTTTATACCAATGCAAGGATTTCATAGGTTTCATCGGGATAGACGTAAGGTCTAAACCGGATAGGGTTTCATTGTTGTGGGTCTTAGACAGAAACAAGTGGAAGTGTTTTATCAGAACAGACGGAAGGTCTATCCCGTGGGGGGCTTATTATCGAGGGAATTTTTCTTGAGCAATGCATGAAGGCTTCAACAGAATAGACGTAAGGTCCATTCCGGATGGGTTTAATCGTTGATCGGGCAAAGCGCCGGTCGATCAACGAGGAGCTTTATGGTGGGAGGTAAGGCTTTCTTTGGAATCACCACATTACCGACCCAAGCGCCCTTTCGGGTTTTCGCCGGAGCCAGCCCCCTCTTGCTTTTGCCCACGCGCCCTTTCGGGTTTTCACGTGGCGGGGTACCCGATTTTACCTACAGTGCCCTTTCGGGTTTTCACCACAGCTGGGTTTTGGGCCATTTTTGCACTTGTCCCTAATATAGGAGCAAGTCTGGCGGGGTATCTCTATTTGTAACCCCATTTTTTTTTTTACTTTCTTCTTCCTTCCTCTTTTTTTTTAGAGGGTGACAGGTCGGAATGCCACCAGCTCAAGATGAGGGTAACTTGGTTAGGGCGGAGTGCCACTAGACCAAGAAAAGGGTGTAGCTTGGCTAGGGTGGAGTGTCGCTATACCAAGAAAAGGGTGTAGCTTGGCTAGGGCGGAAT
This sequence comes from Amorphophallus konjac, assembly GCA_022559845.1. Classification (NCBI taxonomy): domain Eukaryota; kingdom Viridiplantae; phylum Streptophyta; class Magnoliopsida; order Alismatales; family Araceae; genus Amorphophallus; species Amorphophallus konjac. Next base: position 111,273,355 of record CM040121.1, read on the forward strand.
GCCGCTAGGCCAAGGAAAGGGTAGTTCGGCTAGGGCGGAGTGCCGCTAGACCAAGGAAAGGGGTAGCTCGGCTAGGGCGGAGTGCCGCTAGACGAAGAAAGGGTAGCTTGGCCAGGGCGGAGTGCCGCTAGACCAAGAAAGGGTAGCTTGGCTAGGGCGGGGTGCCGCTAGACCAAGAAATGGGTAGCTCGGCTAGGGCGGAGTGCCGCTAGACGAAGAAAGGGTAGCTTGGCCAGGGCGGAGTGCCGCTAGACCAAGAAAGGGTAGCTTGGCTAGGGCGGGGTGCCGCTAGACCAAGAAATGGGTAGCTCGGCTAGGGCGGAGTGCCGCTAGATGAAGAAAGGGTAGCTTGGCTAGGGCGGAGTGCTGCTAGACCAAGGAAAGGGTAGATTTTGCCCGATTACTCGGGGAATGTTGGCTGTGCTGTATGATATAGCCTCAGATGTTTTCCGTTGAGTGGCGAGAATTGGATTTCCCCTCGATGGTTAACTACCACGTAGGCCCCTCCTTCGTAGACCCTCTGTATCACATAAGGACCTTCCCAATTAGCATTCAGCTTTCCTTTTGGGTTGGACGCCATGACTTCTTTTTTCTTGACCATGACGAGGTCACCTTTCTTGAATTCTCGTCCTCTTACGAGTTTGTTGAATGCAGTGGCCATGCGGGCCTGATACATTTGGATACTCTTCTGAGCTCGGAGGCGCTTCCCTTCCAATTCAGCCAGTTCTTCTAGTCTTCTCTCTGCATTGGCCTGTTCGCCATGGGCCAGGCCATATTGGACTGCCACTCTGAGTGACGGGACTTCCATCTCTAGCGGAACCACTGCCTCTGAGCCGTACACCAGCGAGTATGGTGAGCACCCTGTAGGTGTCTTGAAGACAGTGCGGTATGCCCACAGAGCTTCATACATTTTCTCTTCCCAGTCCTTCTTATTAGAACTGACGACCTTGGCCAGCAAGGTGCAGAGAGTCTTGTTAAAAGCTTCTGCCAATCCGTTTGCCTGTGGATTGTAAGGAGTGGAGGTCCTCCATTCGATCTTATATTTCTCAGCAAGCCGATAGACCTTCTGATTTCTGAAATGACTTCCATTGTCGGATATTATTCGGCTGGGGATCCCGAACCGGAAGATAATGTTCTGTTTGATGAATCTGGCGACCAATTCACCAGTCACTTCTCTTAATGCTATAGCCTCCGCCCATCGGGAGAAGTAATCTGTTATGGCCAGTATGTACTTATGTCCGGCCGAGGAAGTCGGCAGTGGCCCGACTACATCAGTTCCCCATTGTGCAAATGGCCAGCTGGGAACTGTAGGGTGCAGAGTCGTAGGAGGCCTTCTAGGCACAGTAGCATGCTCCTGGCATTTCTGGCATGATTTTGCAAATTTACAGCAGTCTTCAAACATGGTGGGCCAATAGTAGCCCAGCTTCTTGATTTCTATCTTCATCTTGGGACCAGCCTGGTGGGCACCTGCTGTCCCAGCATGTGTTTCTTTCATCGCTTGCCAGGCTTCCTCAGTGGACAGACAGTGGAGTAGAATCTTTTTGCGTGCATCTGCCATTATTCGGAACAAAATTCCATTCCTGAGTTCATAAGAATCTTTGATTCTTAGGAGTTTCATCTTTTCTTCCCTTTTCTGCGGCAGTTGTTGGTGTAGAAACCACTGCAACAAGTGTTGTCTCCAATCAGACGCTTGTTCTGTGCTGACGGTGGCAACCTCGTCTTCCTCGGGGCACTCTTCTAGCATATTGGGGACTTGCCGCCGGTTCATAACGATGATGTTCAGTGTCTTATTTGGTGGGACTGCTAGTGAGCTGGCCAGCTTCGCCAGTGCATCAGCCTGGGCATTGTGTCCACGGCCCACATGCTTGAGCTCAATATGGTAGAATTTTGCCATGAGGCGCATAGCTTTTTGGTGGTAGGGATTCAGTTCTGGCTTCCGCACTTCGAACTCCCCTTGGATCTGTTTTATTATTAACATCGAATCGCCGAATACTTGAAGCATTTGGATACCCATGTTGAGGCTGATATATAGCCCGATTATCAGAGCTTCATACTCGGCCTCATTATTGGTGCAGGGCTTGTTTATAGAATAGGAAGTATGCACGACCTCCCCCTCTGGTGATTTCAGCACAATACCGGCTCCAGCCCGTATTCTGGTCTTTCCATCGGAGTCTGTCTCTGTTCTGGATGCTCCATCAAAGAATAGTTGCCACATAACTGACTGGGTCTGGCAGGCCTCGAGTGTCTCATCATCGGGTAACTCAGTCCCTAGCATATCATTTTTCGGCACAGGATGCTCTGCGAAGAAATCAGCCACGGCCTGTCCTTTTATCGCCCGCTGGGGTGTATAGGTAATATCGAATTCCATCAGGATCACTGCCCATTTGCCCAATCGGCCCTTCAGTACTGGCTGAGTCAATATGTATTTGAGCGGGTCTGCTGTAGATATCAATCTGACTTCATGTGACAACATATAGTGTCGGAGCTTTTTGACAGCAAAGACTAGTGCCAAGCAGGTCTTTTTTATGTAGCTGTAGCTTTCTTCAGTTCTAATCAGCCTCCTACTTAGGTAGTACAAGGCTTGTTCTTTGCCTTCTTCATTTATCTGTGCCAGCATTGCCCCCAGGGAACAGTATGTGGCTGCGATGTATAGTATTAAGGGCCTACCCTTAATTGGTGCCCCCAGCACCGGAGGGGTCTTGAGATATTCTTTCAGCTTCTCAAAGGCTTCCTGACAGCCATCGTCCCAGAGGAACGTCACATCTTTCATCATGAGCTTGTGAAAGGGGTGGCATCTTCCTGACAGATTTGATATAAATCATCGGATATAGGCCAGACGCCCTTGCAGAGATCTCAGCTCGGACAGATTCCTTGGTGGAGGGAGCTCCTGGATAGCCTTAATCTTGGATGGGTCAATTTCAATGCCCCTATGACGGACAATAAACCCGAGGAATTTTCCACTGGACACGCCGAAGGCGCATTTCATGGGATTCATCTTGAGTTCATATTTGCGCAGCCTCTGGAATACTACCCTCAGGTCTTGCAAATGGTCTTCTCTTCTTTTAGTTTTTACTACCAAATCATCAATGTAGCACTCTACTTTCTTGAAGAGCAAATCATCAAAGATCTTGGTCATAGCTCTTTGGTAGCTAGCTAGGTAGCGCCGGCATTCTTGAGGCCAAACGGCATCCTTTTGTAGTGGAATATCCCCTTCGGAGTGCAGAACGCAATGTGCACTCTGTCTTCTTCTGTAATCCAGATCTGGTTATATCCGGATGACCCATCCATAAATGACAGGGCTTTCATGACCAGTAGTCACATCGATCATCACTTCAGTGATTGGCACTGGGAAGTCATCTTTCGGGCAAGCCTTATTAAGGTCCCGGAAATCAACACATATTCTGATCTGCCCATTCTTCTTCTTTACGGGCACTATATTGGCTAGCCATGTAGTATATTGGTTCTCTTCGACAAAGCCCACATCGATTAGCTTGTCAACCTCTTTGTTAATCTGATTTATTAATTCAGGGCGCATTCTCCTGGAAGGCTGCTTTACAGGGCTAGCCTCTGGGTTTATCGCCAAATGGTGTTGTGCCACATCAAAACTCAGTCCCGGCATTTCATCATATGTCCATGCAAAGTAGTCTCGAAATTCTTTCAAGAACTGTACATACTGCTCCCTGGCAGCTGGCTCCAGCAGTGCACTGAGGAATGTTGGCCTTGGCTCATCTGCGGTCCCCAGATTTATTTCCACAAGCTCATCGACGGTGGCCTGACCTCCATCTTCGACCTCGGGCGGGGCTTCTTGCAAGTCAATGAAGCCTCCCGGGATATAATCTTCTTCAGTTTCATGACCCTCTGTTTCATCATACTGGTCATCAGCGGGTGCTGGCTCATCATATACGGCCAATACTGTTGGATTCTGTTTAGTCTGCCCCGAGGATGTGACTGGTTCAGCAGGAAACTCAACAATGGAGTCTTCCGCCCTTAGAGGCTTTTCTGGTGCAGACTCCCTTGAGAGATCATCATCCTGTAGAGCCCGGACTTCTTCCAGGATGCGCTCAAACTCCAGGCATTCCCTCAGCTCTTTGGCTACTTGGTCTTCATCCGGGGTTCCCGTATCAAACTTTGCTTCAGCATGGAACAGATCCTCTTTGCAAGGTAGGTCTTCCCAGCACCAATCTTTCTTTGCTTCATCAGACGCCCCCGTCTCCGACTGACTGTCTGGGGCTTCATTGTTCATTATGGATTGATAAATGATTTCTTCATCTTCCGAGGGGTACTTGTCATATCCCACCTCGGGAGGGTCTTCATGCTGGTAGGAGACAGAGATGACGTCCACCTCAGCTTCATAGTATTCTTGAAGGGTGTAACCCAATCCCGGGTGCTGAGTGATCTTCCTCAGTTCTTTATCATCCCGAGGCGGATCCCATAGCTCCTTGAACGCCTTCTTCTGGGCAGCAGGCTGCAATGACGGCATTTGCATCTTAGAGAACATCTGCGAAACCCGTTGGGTAATATAATCCAAGCCTGTAATCGGCACCATCCGGTTTGTAGCCTCTTCAGGGACCATGCAGTCTTGATCATCTTCCTCGACTGACTCCCCGGTGTAGAATATGGTAGGAGGCTCGCAGAAGTGAGGGATTTCCATAGTCTTCAGTGGTAGCACCGTCTTGTACTCTAGGCTGGCGATGGACTTGACTAAACCCTGCGGAACCTCCACCTGTGTGTACTTTTCTCTCATTTCTTCATTGATATCATCCGGGTGAATGCTAGGAGGGGTGATCCGAGCAAAGTCACCAGCATAAGAGATGTGAGATACCTCATGCTTTTTAATATAGCCCTTTGGTGGCGGGGGAGACCAGTTTCTTGCCTTTGTCGCCGGCTTTTTCTGGCTGACCCCAGCCTCTTTCTCTTCACCCTTTTGCGACACCTCCGTGTAGTAGGATGCATCGAGCATATGGCACTCGAATACTTCGAAGGGATGTAGATCCGCAAACACCCTCTCTTCTTTTCCTTTGTGGCAGTATTTAATGCATTGATGTAGCGTGGACGGCACTATCTGATATTCATGCAGCCACGGTCTCCCGAGCAGGGCCTTATATGTGGTGTTGGAGTCGATTACATAGAATCGTACCACGGTAGTGAGATCCCCCAATGTGAGGTTAAAATCAGCCACCCCAAGGGGCGCCTCACATTTCTAGTTGAATCCTGCAATTTTCATGTCTCTGACCTTGGTAAGCTGAAGATCAAAGTAATATTTTTGGTAGATGCGGTATGGGAGAATGTTCACGGCAGCCCCGGGATCTATCAGTATCCTGTTCAGTGGCTGACAGTTCAGGGAGCCCCTCATATACAGCGGTCTGTTATGGCAGGAATTCGGAATCAGCATGTCATCCTCTGTGAATGTAACTGACGGCCCAGAATTCACTTCTGTCAAGAGTGCTTCATATTGTGCCGGCGACTGCAAGGCATCAACAATTGCTTGGCGAGCCTCTTCACTCAGAGAGAGAATCTCCCAGATGGAGAATCTGGTAGGGAGCTTCTTTAGTATTTTCATGATCCGATTGCCCACCCTGACATTAGACAGTCTCATTTCTTCCGCCCATCGGGGTTTTGGAGGTTCATGTGGTGCCCGTGGCCTCTGCTGCCCAGTGCTGGTTTCATCCTCTGGACTGATTTCTTGGGGGGCTTCTTCTATAGCAACGGCCCTTGGTGCTGTCAGAGGGTTATCCCCTTCTTTCTCATTCTGCTTGTAGGCTACAGACGCCGATTGCTGGGGTCTCTTGCCTTTATCTGGCCCAGCCTGTATCGACTGCCCATTTTCTAGACTAGACAGAAATTCCAGAAATGTTGGAGTTTGACCTCCTTTCTTCTTTTCTTGGTACAAGCTGGCAGGGGGAGGAACCTGGACACCTCGTACTTCCGGTTCGAGAATCTGGTAGGGCTGTTCCCCTCTGAACATAATGTTATGATTAGCTGGTGGTGGGCGCCCCCACCTTCTTCCGGAGCGTGTTGCATGTGTTGAGGTTGAGGCCTCGGCATGGTTGGCTTCTAGCGGGGCATTTGATGTTTCATCCTCATCACCCTCCCCGGGCGAGGTAAAGAGTGCCGACAGGGTGTTACATTGTACTGTCACGACCCTCTTTCCCTTCTTGGACTTGGGCCGTCTCTTCTTTTTCTGGGAATTTGGCTTTATTGGCCCCTGCCCCCAGAAGGGTTCAGTCTCAGCTTTTTCTTGTTCTGACTCTGACTGCTCTTTAATTTTCAATTCTTCGAGCTGTTCCCAGAGTATACAGTCTTTCACCAGCATGTGCCCGGGCTTTTTCTGCTCATATTCATCGAGCCCATTAATATACTACTGTAAACGCCTGGCTGCAGGACTTACTTCCTTATGTGCAGGTAGGGGGGCTTGTCTTCTCCGGTTATGAGTGGGGATCCGGATGACTGGCCCTGTCTCAGCTGTGCGCCATACTGGCTTTACTGGAGGCAGTTCAGGTCTTGGTGTGACACCGCGGATAACTGCTCCATTGGTATTGGCTGCGGGAGTCTTCCTTCTGTTCTTTATGGGTTTCATCTACCATCCTTCCTGATCCTTCAGTGGGGTGAGGAAGCAAGCTTCATAAGTATGCCTAGTACATTCTTCAACGGCCTCCTTAGGCAGCTGCTGGTAGATTGAAATCATATTGGCGGCCATTTTTAATGCCGGAGGCTCATGTGGACGAGGTGGTTCTACCTGGTAATCTCCCAGCTGTAGCTCGCCCTTTTTAACCATGCCTTCCATAATATCTTTGAAGACGTAGCAATACTTAATCGCGTGCCCCAGCGCACGGTGATATGGACAGAACAGTGGATCACCTTTCTTTGCCGCGTCATCGGGTCTCTTTGGTTCAGGCAATGTTACCTTGTTGAACTTGTATGCCCAGTTGAATAGTGCGGCTGTCTTATCTTTCGGGAAAGAGTACAGCTTCCTCATTTTGTTTCTCAGAGAGACCTTATCTTTTCTTTCTGCTGTGTCTACTAGCGGGGGAGCTTCATCTGCCCCCTTCTTCCCTTTCTGTTGCTCGAAGGTTCTGAAATCGATGGCGTTAGCCTCAGAGTGCGATGGTCGTCGATCGTTAAATTTCCCTTTCGGCACAGTTGGAGCATTGGCCGTCAGACGCTTAGACAGGAACGTCTCGACCTCCGCCACTATATTGTTCAATCGGTCAAATGTTCTGACATCTGCACCAATCATCTTTTCCAGTACCTCTCTCCTGAGGCTCTGCTTACATATTTGCACTGCATCTTCTTGATGAGGAGGTCTTCTGCATCTCATAGCTAAGTTCCTCCACCTTTTGATGTAGTCCAGTGCTGTTTCATCTTGCTTTTGCCTGGTTGCATATAGTTCTGCTATTGTAATTTCTCTTTCCGTGACGTGAAATATGTCGCGGAACTTTCTTTGCATATCAGGCCAATCGGTCACCGACCCAGCCGGCAGGCTTGAATACCATTCAAAGGCTATCCCGGTGAGGGATGAGCCGAAGAACTTAAGCAGATAAGCTTCATCAGCTGCTAAGTCACCCATAATTGTGGTATAGTAAGCTATGTGCTCCCTGGGAGAGCCCTGGCCATTAAATTTTTCAAACTTCGGCGGCTTACTGACGCCTGGCGGTAGTCTCTTAGCAGCATACTGGGGAGGATATGGTACCTTGTACACATCGTAGGTACTAGCATCATCACCAGTCTTTTCAGACAGCTTCATCTCCACAATCTTTTCAATCATCAGCTTTTGGGCTATGGCTGGATCTATGTTTTCCGGGAAGAAGTGAGCTTGTTGCTGACTATAAGGAGTTGTCATCACAGTTGCGCGCAAAGCCGGCGCGGCAGGCTGCGTCTGAGATACAGAGGGCTGAGCTACCGTCTGCTGCAGAATGGGTTGGCTTGGTGCTTTGCCCTTATCAGCCGGGAGAGGATTAGCTGGGATAGCCATTTCTGTTGAGCTGGCAGTCTGCCCCACAGGCTCGGCTTACTTGGAGACCGGTGTAACTTCATGCCTCTCATTTAGCTGTCTCCTGAGAGCATTGATCTCTTGTTGATATCTTCTAAACATTATCTGGATCATGGGATCCCTGGTTGACGGGATCTGTAGATCTTCTGAAGTCCCTTCAGTATCATCGACGAAGGGATTATCTTCATCTTCGGCTGTCACCACATTAACTGTCATAGTGGTGATCTTGCGGGCTTCATCATTAGTCTTCACCTTATCTTTGGCCGCCTGACTTCTCCTTGTGACGGGACCTGGTCTGGTTGCCAGTCTGAGCAGTTCATCTGGTTGTGTCGGTAACATATCCTGCCCTTTGACAAGCCCGGCCATATTGCAGGCAAAGATCTGCATCTTTTCCCTCTGCCTGTAGACTTTCCTTCTCACCTGATCGGGGTATTTGAGCCGGTCAAAGATCGACATTCTTTCTCTAGCTTCTTCCCTGTGCAGGTCTTCTCTCCCACACCCGGCTCTGTGGCCTTCTTCATAATCATTGGAATCGGAGGAGGAGACTCCGAGCATCACTTCTTGATGGGCTTCTTCTTCTTCTTCATCCATGGTGCCCAAGGCACGGGATAATCTTTGTTGCCCGAGGGCGGAGTTCCCCAGGTAGTGAAAGTAGTCTTGAGCCACTTGTTTCATCTCCTCTTGATTGTGCCTTCGTGGCTTTGGTTGGAGCATCAATCTTTCCTGGCTCTTCTGCTGATAAGCCAGTCTCTCCACCTGAGCAGTCAAGTGCTCGGCTCTGCAGTATTTGAATATATCGGCCTGTCTGGCACAGGCTCTTGGTCTTCTTAGAGTGGCAGCAATGACTGGTTCGCTTATTCTCATTTCCTCTTCCTCCCTGAACCTTCTACTCCCATCTTGGCAGCAGTTGGCAGCATAATTCTTTCTTTCCCATCTTTTGCCCCCAGCCATGGGGTGGGCGACCGTGAGGTCTTCCTTCTGCTGATATCTTCTGCCCCTCATCCTGGGGCGAATAGTAGTCAGATTTCTTCCTTCATTCTCTTCCTCATCTCTCCTACCCCGAGCCCTGGGGTGAACAGCAACAACATTTCTTATGTCTCTTCCTTCTTCTCTTCTGCTTCCTGCCCTGAAGCGGGCAACAGTGGTATCAACAATGTTTTCTTCCTCTCGAGCTGGGACCGAGCTCTGGATTTTCTTCGGCCGCCAGATCTGCTTGAACTTGGGTGGCTTCGGCGCCAGTGGCCTTCTATCCTCCTCTTTCATGTCGACCCTCCTGGCAGCTAGTACCCGGAACCTGTTGGTAGTAGGCACCATCGGGACGATCGTGTCTGGCTTGACCGCCCTTGGGCAACCACTGAGGTTTACCCGAACATCTCCAATCAGCATTGTTTTTCCTGAGTTGGATATCCGACGACCCGCAGCAGTGGGTCGGGCTCTCCTGTCGGATCTCCTCCTTCTTCCAGCAGCAGAGGATGTGCCCCTTTTCACCTCGTGATGGACGAAGCAGGCCACGACCTCAGGAGTATCCTGCATCACCTGGCTCATTTTGGGGCTGGTAGCTTGCGTCAATGTCTCGACAACACTCTTTTGCTCCTGGTTGTCAATCTCGAGCAAGTCAGTGAAGATGAGGCCCAGGCAGTTGGGCATCCCGACAGCAGGCGGCATCGATCCGAACGAAAGAGGTACCGCTAGGTAGCCCTCTCGAACAAGTACATCGACCACTTGTTGATCAAAGCGTACAAACATGATTCTAGCCGTCATCGTAGCTTCCTGAAAATAGAGAAAGCACGGAATCAGAAATTTGAGGGGGGGCCCACTGGGCCTCCTATTTTGGCGTAGAGATGAAGGGAGACTAGGTCCCACCGGGCGTGCCAGACTTGTGGATGCGGGATTTATCTCACTTATTATTATTATTATTATTTATTTATTTATTTATTTTATTTATTAGGTTTGTTAGGCGTGCCAGTCACATGTGTGACGATTTCATTGTGCGCTCGACTTGACTTGGTTAGTCGATTGTGAAGTCTGAGTCGGGACCAAAAGTCCGCCATACCATAAAGGCTTTGACGTTAATTATGCCCTTCCTAAGAAGGACAACCCTTGATTAAACGCCAAAATAGGAGGCCACTCGGGGCGATAATAAAAGAAAAATAATAGTGCGTGATATTGAAGATATTATTATTCTGAGAAGGTAATTGAGCGAACGATAGTTTATTAAATCAGCATGACCCCCCCCCTGTGTAGGTCGTGCCGGGTGGAGATAGGACACCGACCACGCAGCGGCGGGGCGGAGCCTGGACAGTCATCGGGGGCATATCCCCTTTCATGTTCCTCATCCAGCCAAAGGCCTCGCAGTATTCATATTCCCCGAAAAATCGAGCCAGACGGGAGGTGTATGATGGGCACTTCCCGGGACTTATCGGGGTTAAAACATCTATCGACATTTCGGCAGCATCTCCCCCATAATCTGGATTATGCCCAGGGGAGAATAGGCTATCACCCACGGAGTGCCGGGATGAAAGCTGAGAAAAGGAGGGAGCAAACCCCCCACACTGTACATGCATGCTCTAGGGCAATGTTTGACTCTTCCCTTATAGGAGCCGGTGACACTCATGCAGTGGCAAAGCTCATCTCAGCTAAAGGGGTTGCTCATAAACCCGGTACGGATCAGTGGAACATAAGGGAGTCTGACTCCCTTTAATTTTATTCTCGGGACAGTTCTGGTGACTCATGGACATCCCTAAGTGGGTTTGATAGAGGTGTCGGAGGCTTGATGGGTGGCGGAGTAGGCTCTCGGCGCACCTTGGACTGGCCTGGAGGTTCCCGGCGCCAAGGCAAGGAACAGAAGGGGGTTCCCGGCGCGCCCAGGAGATATGCTCTCGGCGCAAGGGCCAAATGGCCAAGGGAGGTTGTCGGCGCCAGGGCCAAATGACCAAGGGTGTGGGCTTCTCTGTGCAGGGGCAAAGAGGCCAGGTTCCCGGCGTGATGAAGAGAAGGCCAGGGAGTTCCCGGCGCTGGCTTCCCGGCGCGAGGAGGAATTGCTCAAAGGGGGGGGTTCCCGGCGCGCAGGGGAGAAGGCCAGAGGATGGGCTTCCCGGCGCGATGGCAAAGCAGCCAGGAGGGGGTTTTCCCGGCGCGGCCAGGATGCAAGGGTTCCCAGTGCGGAGGTCAGAAGGCCAGGGCAGTTCTCGGCGCCTGAAGGATAGCGCCGAGAGCTGTTCATCTGATTTACTGTATGTGGGGCCGAGAGGTGTGAGGGCGCCGGGATAAGAACAGAGCTATACGGTACCCTGTTCTTGAATCTATTGAGGATTCAGGGGTTTTCCTGGTGATTCAGGCCAAGATAGACGGGCCTTGGGAAATCAAAGAGCCCAATTCATCAGACTACAACTGACTTTGGCTTGGATTTCAAAGGGAAGGCCGGAGGCGGAGAGTGATTTGGGGGAAACACGGTTTAGGGTATCTCTGTCACCAGCGTTCCTAATGATCCGTGAGGATGATTTCAGTATACTCTCCATCATCTGGGGGCCAAGAGATGACTATCTCTGGCCCCGGGGATGACTTCGGCAAAGCCGATGAGCATGAATGCAACATCTAAGATCGAGAGGCGGTTGCTATGTATCTATGCTTTGCTTCAGTGGCCAAGGGATAGTCTGTCCCTGGCTTGGAAGCAAGCATGAGGAGCGTTCGAGAAACGGGCGAATAAACAGGCGATCGATCGAACTGGGGAGGGGGATAGCATGCTATTGAGTCTTAAGAAGAGACAGACAACACGGGGGATGAGAATAGAGCTTCAGAGGAATAGACAGCAGGCCTCAATGGGAGCCTATAGTTTTCATTCATTCGAACATCACGGTTACACTCGCACATCAGGGGCAATACATAAAAGAAGGTATAGGCAGACTATGCCTTGCCCTAGCAGAGTAAAACCGGCTGTGATATCACAGCATACATCAAAAGGGGGAAGAGACAGAAGCAATCGAAAATTAAAATAATGAACTACAGAAAATGGGGAGGGGAGGGCGGAGCATTGACTCCTCTCCCTCCCCGTTGCCCACCATCGATCAGGCTTCGAGACTCCTTTCTTCTTTGATGCGGGACGGAAGTGGGGGGGTCTCCTTCTTTCTCCTGGTCGTAGTCGCGCCATAGGCATTATATCGTTTACGCGCGTTCTGAAGAACGCGCTATATCGTTTACGCGCGTTCACAGACAGCAGCAGAACAAAGAACCTCGACGTTGGGGCTCCCGTGGACGATTCCGGGGGCTCAAAACACAAGGGGAAAACACATAGGACGATGGGTAACACACATGGGATGCTTAAAATGAAATCAAACCAAGCAAATACTATCTAGGATAACTTTTGTGAAGGCGGATGTGGGGGTGAATGGCAAGGGAAGGAGGGTGGACGTGGATGATGTTAGGGCCTAGATGAGGCTTGGCTGGGGCCTCACACCCGAACCCTTCATAGGTACGATGCAGCCGGGCTCCGTCCCGACCTTAACAACATCTTTGGCGGAGGTGGGGGTGGTCAATTCGTGGTTGGACGAAGATCAAAGCTCCGAATGGAGCCTCACACTCGACCCCATCTTAGAGCCGATGCACCCGGGGCTTCGATCATCCTCCATTGAAGGGGAAAAGGGGAGGATCAAGGAGATAGAATTGGGCCTCGTGCCCAGAGAAGATCGGAGGAAGGGGGTTTCCAAAGATTTGGAGGAGTAAGCCATGGGCTACCCTCAAGAACACTCATTTCGAATTCATTGATTCATTGCTTCATTGTTATTTCAATCAAACGAAAGGGGTACATATATAAGAAAGGGAAAGACAAAATGACGCTAACACGTCGATTTACAACCATGGAAGACAGCTAACATCGAAGACTTTGAGGATTTCGGCGCCAGGAAGTGGGACTAGCTTTAAACACGTTTCTGCCTGAGATCGCGCTAGGGAAACCCAGCACGTTCTTCCTGTTGCGCTAGGGAAGGCTGGCGCCTTCATCTTCAGATGGCGCTAGCTTTACCTAGCGCCTTCTCCAGGTCGCGCTAGGGAAAGCTAGCGCCTTCATCCCTGGGTAGGCAGTTTCCGGGATGATCTTTGGCCTGGCAGTGGACTTCATTCCCATCAAAACCCCTCCACTTGGAAAGGTTTGTCCTCGAACCTCGTAGCTCAAGACCCCAGACTGTGAGAACAACCTAGTTCCCTAAGCTCTGATACCAAGTTTATGTGGGACGGAAGTGGGGGGTCTTCTCTTTCCTTCTGATCATAGTCGCGCTATACCCATTACGCGCGTTCTGAAGAACGCGCTATATCGTTTACGCGCGTTCACAGACAGCAGCAGAACGAAGAACCTCGACGTTGGGGCTCCCGTGGACGATTCTGGGGGCTCAAAACACAAGGGGGAAACACATAGGACGATGGGTAACACACATGGGAAGCTTAAAATGAAATCAAACCAAGCAAATAGTATCTAGGATAACTTTTGTGAAGGCGATGTGGGGGTGAATGGCAAGGGAAGGAGGGTGGACGTGGATGATGTTAGGGCCTAGATGAGGCTTGGCTGGGGCCTCCCACCCGAACCCTTCATAGGTACGATGCAGCCGGGCTCCGTCTCGACCTTAACAACATCTTTGGCGGAGGTGGGGGTGGTCAATTCGTGGTTGGACGAAGATCAAAGCTCCGAATGGAGCCTCACACTCGACCCCATCTTAGAGCCGATGCACCCGGGGCTTCGATCATCCTCCATTGAAGTGGAAATAGAGAGGATCAGGGAGATAGAATTGGGCCTCGTGCCCACAGAGGAACGGACGAAGGGGGGGGGTTTCCAAAGATTTGGAGGAATAGCCATGGGCTTCCTCAAGAACACTCATACTTCAATTCATTTCAATTAAACGAAAGGGGTACATATATAGGAAAGGGAAAGACAAAACGACGCTAACACGTCGATTTGCAACCATGGAAGACAGCTAACATCGAAGACTTTGAGGATTTCGGCGCCGGGAAGTTGGACTAGCTTTAAACACGTTTCTGCCTGAGATCGTGCTAGGGAAACCCAGCACGTTCTTCCTGTTGCGCTAGGGAAGGCTGGCGCCTTCATCTTCAGATGGCGCTAGCTTTACCTAGTGCCTTCTCCAGGTCGCGCTAGGGAAAGCTAGCGCCTTCATCCCTGGGTAGGCAGTTTTCGGGATGATCTTTGGCCTGGCAGTGGACTTGATTCCATCAAAACCCCTCCACTTGGAAAGGTTCATCCTTGAACCTCGTAGCTCAAGACCCCAGACTGTGAGAACAGCCTAGTTCCCTAAGCTCTGATACCAAGTTGATGCGGGATGGAAGTGGGGGGTCTTCTCTTTCCTTCTGATCATAGTCACGCTATACCCATTACGCGCGTTCTGAAGAACGCGCTATATCATTTACGCGCGTTCACAGACAGCAGCAGAACAAAGAACCTCGACGTTGGGGCTCCCGTGGACGATTCTGGGGGCTCAAAACACAAGGGGGAAACACATAGGACGATGGGTAACACACATGGAAAGCTTAAAATGAAATCAAACCAAGCAAATACTATCTAGGATAACTTTTGTGAAGGCGGATGTGGGGGTGAATGGCAAGGGAAGGAGGGTGGACGTGGATGATGTTAGGGCCTAGATGAGGCTTGGCTGGGGCCTCCCACCCGAACCCTTCATAGGTACGATGCAGCCGGGCTCCGTCCCGACCTTAACAACATCTTTGGCGGAGGTGGGGGTGGTCAATTCGTGGTTGGACGAAGATCAAAGCTCCGAATGGAGCCTCACACTCGACCCCATCTTAGAGCCGATGCACCCGGGGCTTCGATCATCCTCCATTGAAGGGGAAAAGGGGAGGATCAAGGAGATAGAATTGGGCCTCGTGCCCAGAGAGGATCGGAGGAAGGGGGTTTCCAAAGATTTGGAGGAGTAAGCCATGGGCTACCCTCAAGAACACTCATTTCGAATTCATTGATTCATTGCTTCATTGTTATTTCAATCAAACGAAAGGGGTACATATATAAGAAAGGGAAAGACAAAATGACGCTAACACGTCGATTTACAACCATGGAAGACAGCTAACATCGAAGACTTTGAGGATTTCGGCGCCAGGAAGTTGGACTAGCTTTAAACACGTTTCTGCCTGAGATCGCGCTAGGGAAACCCAACACGTTCTTCCTGTTGCGCTAGGGAAGGCTGGCGCCTTCATCTTCAGATGGCGCTAGCTTTACCTAGCGCCTTCTCCAGGTCGCGCTAGGGAAAGCTAGCGCCTTCATCCCTGGGTAGGCAGTTTCCGGGATGATCTTTGGCCTGGCAGTGGACTTGATTCCCATCAAAACCCCTCCACTTGGAAAGGTTCGTCCTCGAACCTCGTAGCTCAAGACCCCAGACTGTGAGAACAGCCTAGTTCCCTAAGCTCTGATACCAAGTTTATGTGGGACGGAAGTGGGGGGTCTTCTCTTTCCTTCTGATCATAGTCGCGCTATACCCATTACGCGCGTTCTGAAGAACACGCTATATCGTTTACGCGCGTTCACAGACAGCAGCAGAACGAAGAACCTCGACGTTGGGGCTCTCGTGGATGATTCTGGGGGCTCAAAACACAAGGGGGAAACACATAGGACGATGGGTAACACACATGGGAAGCTTAAAATGAAATCAAACCAAGCAAATACTATCTAGGATAACTTTTGTGAAGGCGGATGTGGGGGTGAATGGCAAGGGAAGGAGGGTGGACGTGGATGATGTTAGGGCCTAGATGAGGCTTGGCTGGGGCCTCCCACCCGAACCCTTCATAGGTACGATGCAGCCGGGCTCCGTCTCGACCTTAACAACATCTTTGGCGGAGGTGGGGGTGGTCAATTCGTGGTTGGACGAAGATCAAAGCTCCGAATGGAGCCTCACACTCGACCCCATCTTAGAGCCGATGCACCCGGGGCTTCGATCATCCTCCATTGAAGGGGAAATAGAGAGGATCAGGGAGATAGAATTGGGCCTCGTGCCCACAGAGGAACGGACGAAGGGGGGGGGTTTCCAAAGATTTGGAGGAATAGCCATGGGCTTCCTCAAGAACACTCATACTTCAATTCATTTCAATTAAACGAAAGGGGTACATATATAGGAAAGGGAAAGACAAAACGACGCTAACACGTCGATTTGTAACCATGGAAGACAGCTAACATCGAAGACTTTGAGGATTTCGGCGCCGGGAAGTTGGACTAGCTTTAAACACATTTCTGCCTGAGATCGCGCTAGGGAAACCCAGCACGTTCTTCCTGTTGCGCTAGGGAAGGCTGGCGCCTTCATCTTCAGATGGCGCTAGCTTTACCTAGTGCCTTCTCCAGGTCGCGCTAGGGAAAGCTAGCGCCTTCATCCCTGGGTAGGCAGTTTCCGGGATGATCTTTGGCCTGGCAGTGGACTTGATTCCCATCAAAACCCCTCCACTTGGAAAGGTTCATCCTCGAACCTCGTAGCTCAAGACCCCAGACTGTGAGAACAGCCTAGTTCCCTAAGCTCTGATACCAAGTTGATGCGGGACGGAAGTGGGGGGTCTTCTCTTTCCTTCTGATCATAGTCACGCTATACCCATTACGCGCGTTCTGAAGAACGCGCTATATCGTTTACGCGCGTTCACAGACATCAGCAGAACAAAGAACCTCGACGTTGGGGCTCCCGTGGACGATTCTGGGGGCTCAAAACACAAGGGGGAAACACATAGGACGATGGGTAACACACATGGAAAGCTTAAAATGAAATCAAACCAAGCAAATACTATCTAGGATAACTTTTGTGAAGGCGGATGTGGGGGTGAATGGCAAGGGAAGGAGGGTGGACGTGGATGATGTTAGGGCCTAGATGAGGCTTGGCTGGGGCCTCCCACCCGAACCCTTCATAGGTACGATGCAGCCGGGCTCCGTCCCGACCTTAACAACATCTTTGGCGGAGGTGGGGGTGGTCAATTCGTGGTTGGACGAAGATCAAAGCTCCGAATGGAGCCTCACACTCGACCCCATCTTAGAGCCGATGCACCCGGGGCTTCGATCATCCTCCATTGAAGGGGAAATAGAGAGGATCAGGGAGATAGAATTGGGCCTCGTGCCCACAGAGGAACAGACGAAGGGGGGGGGTTTCCAAAGATTTGGAGGAATAGCCATGGGCTTCCTCAAGAACACTCATACTTCAATTCATTTCAATTAAACGAAAGGGGTACATATATAGGAAAGGCAAAGACAAAACGACGCTAACACGTCGATTTGCAACCATGGAAGACAGCTAACATCGAAGACTTTGAGGATTTCGGCGCCGGGAAGTAGGACTAGCTTTAAACACGTTTCTGCCTGAGATCGCGCTAGGGAAACCCAGCACGTTCTTCCTGTTGCGCTAGGGAAGGCTGGCGCCTTCATCTTCAGATGGCGCTAGCTTTACCTAGCGCCTTCTCCAGGTCGCGCTAGGGAAAGCTAGCGCCTTCATCCCTGGGTAGGCAGTTTCCGGGATGATCTTTGGCCTGGCAGTGGACTTGATTCCCATCAAGACGGAAGTGGGGGGGTCTCCTTCTTTCTCCTGGTCGTAGTCGCGCTATAGGCATTACGCGCGTTCTGAAGAACGCGCTATATCGTTTACGCGCGTTCACAGACAGTAGCAGAACGAAGAACCTCGACGTTGGGGCTCCCGTGGACGATTCTGGGGGCTCAAAACACAAGGGGAAAACACATAGGACGATGGGTAACACACATGGGATGCTTAAAATGAAATCAAACCAAGCAAATACTATCTAGGATAACTTTTGTGAAGGCGGATGTGGGGGTGAATGGCAAGGGAAGGAGGGTGGACGTGGATGATGTTAGGGCCTAGATGAGGCTTGGCTGGGGCCTCACACCCGAACCCTTCATAGGTACGATGCAGCCGGGCTCCGTCCCGACCTTAACAACATCTTTGGCGGAGGTGGGGGTGGTCAATTCGTGGTTGGACGAAGATCAAAGCTCCGAATGGAGCCTCACACTCGACCCCATCTTAGAGCCGATGCACCCGGGGCTTCGATCATCCTCCATTGAAGGGGAAAAGGGGAGGATCAAGGAGATAGAATTGGGCCTCGTGCCCAGAGAGGATCGGAGGAAGGGGGTTTCCAAAGATTTGGAGGAGTAAGCCATGGGCTACCCTCAAGAACACTCATTTCGAATTCATTGATTCATTGCTTCATTGTTATTTCAATCAAACGAAAGGGGTACATATATAAGAAAGGGAAAGACAAAACGACGCTAACACGTCGATTTACAACCATGGAAGACAGCTAACATCAAAGACTTTGAGGATTTCGGCGCCGGGAAGTTGGACTAGCTTTAAACACGTTTCTGCCTGAGATCGCGCTAGGGAAACCCAGCACGTTCTTCCTGTTGCGCTAGGCCTTCATCTTCAGATGGCACCTTCATCTTCAGATGGCGCTAGCTTTACCTAGCGCCTTCTCCAGGTCGCGCTAGGGAAAGCTAGCGCCTTCATCCCTGGGTAGGTAGTTTCCGGGATGATCTTTGGCCTGGCAGTGGACTTGATTCCCATCATTCTTTTTCCCTTCCGCCTCTTCCTATCTCTGATCAGATTGCAGGCTCCCCTCTCCTCTCCTTGTTTTTGTTTGTGGCTATCTGTTCAGGCTCTCTGTCCTTCTTTGCTATCTGCTCTAACTCTCTCTTGCCTCTTTTCGAATGAGGGGGTTTTATATCCCTCGTTGGTGTCCTCTCGGCAGGCTCGTCCCGGCGCGCCTCAATTGTAGGCAGAGCTCCCGACGCGTGGGACTCAAGCTTCTCGGCGCCGCTTTTGGGCTTCGACAAGGGGATCTCGGCGCCACTTTTATAGGCCCATTTAGGGCTTTTAAGACCTCACATAGACTTCGGCCTTTATTGGTCCTTCAAATGTATCAGAACCCGAGAAGGCCCTCCACTGGTGACACAGCTTCTATTGAGATCATTCATAGATTTTCATCAGTCGGTAGACTGGGGTTTCATCGGCATTGCCATCTGAATGACGACAAAGTTGGACATCATCTCATCGGTATCGTCGCCTGAACGGTGACAAGACCGGACATCAGCTTTAGCCTGAAAAGACTTCAGCCAGGTGACTGCTATTTCATCAGTGCCGTCGTCTGACTGACAATGGCATCGGACATCAGCTTGGCCTGGGAAAAGGCTTCAGCCGGGTAGATGGTTGACAAGCTTCATCATTGATCTTTTACTGTTGGTCTGATCTTCTTTTCAATTCTGTTTCTGCCCTTGCTCATTTTCAAGGTGTCAACACCCGGCCAACTCCGGCGGCCTCGTCAGCCACGCCCTCCACGGGAAGAACCCAAACGCCACAAGGTAAGCCTCCGACCCACTTTCCATTTTTTGAAATTTATTTTATTTTTATTTCAATTTCCATAGCCCTCGGACCAGAGAACCTGCAACTCAGAAAGAAGACGCCCCCAGGGGTGTCGTGAATTCAAGAAGAGACGCCCATATGGGTGTCGTGAATTCATTTTATTTTCTGAAAAATAATTATGAAAACACGCCCTAGAGCATGTCGTCCATTTAAATTATCATTTTCCCACATCAATCATGCTGTTAATGCCGTGCATTTGTTTAATCATATATTTTTTCCAATGATTTATATCGCATGCCATTTTTATTTTAATTTCACAACCCTGGAAAACAACGCCCCCCATCGGGGCGTCAATTCAATAGATAACGACCGTAGGGATGGTCGTCCATTCAAATGATTCCAGAATTATTAAAACCCAAAACCCATTTTAACAGAAAATGCCCTCCACAGGGGCGTTAATTAATCAAATGACGACCCTGAGACGGGCGTCAATTGGAAAACCTTTAGGAATTTAGAAATTAACCTTAGAACCACGCCCCCCATCGGGGCGTCTCTTAGATAAACAACGACCTAGGGTAGGTCGTTAATTCAAAGCTCACTTAGAAACCACGCCCTCCTCAGGGGTGCCAATTAAACAAATCACGACCTGGGGATGGTCGTCAATTAAATCGAACATCAAAATCTCAACCAAGGCAATTAATTGAATTCCAACAAGAATAATTAAACAATTAAACCACAATTTCTTTCTTTATGCGTGCAGGGGTTGATGAGGACACGGATCTCCTGGGTCATGGTCCGAGCAGCATATTACGGCCTCCCCGAGTTCCAGAGAGCCAGGGTAGATGCTATGGGGTTCGGGGCCTTCCTTAGCATAGAGCCAGGCAGACCCGACCTACCACTTATCCAGGTTCTGAGGGAGCGTTGGGATAGGACTAGTCGGGCATTCCTGATGCCTTGGGGGCATATGGTTCATACCCTAGAGGATGTAGCTAGGATCACGGGACTGAGGGTAGACGGGGAGGCAGTGAGCGGGATCACCTTACCAGACTACACCGAGCTCGCCCAGAGGCTGCTAGGGCTAGAGATGGTCTACGAGACACCTAGCGAGTGAAGGACTATCTTTCGCACCGACCTGACTACAGTGATGGGCTTAGGGGATGCTAGGCATAGGTCAGGGGAGTCCTTAGAGCGATTCTCACAGAGATTGATCGATGGGGCTAGGGCAGTCTATTGCCAGGACCCAGCTGACAGGGAGAGAGCAGACCTAGACTTGAGGAGGTTCCTACTGCTGCTGCTCGGGAGGCTCTTGCTCGGCACGAAGGGCGACGTCATCAACTGCCGATTCCTAGGGATCCTCGAGGATTTAGAGGGAGTCGGCAGATACGCCTGGGGAGTGGCGCTGCTGGCGCACCTACTAGCCGACTTGTCCACGGGGACAGGACGAGAGACGACCGTCAGTGGCTTCTCACCTTTTCTTCAGGTATGCACTTATATATTTTTTTTCTCTTTCTTTTCTTTTTATTATGCATGTGAATGCCTTACTAATGCAATGCATGGATGCAGGTTTGGAGCCATCTGTACATGCCCATGGGGCGTGCTGACCCATGGCCAGGAGGTGAGGGTGCTTTCCCTCTAGCACGGCGCTGGCTGCCAGTGGTTTTCGGCGCCCCACTCGGCTACGAGTTGTGGGTGCTACGGAGAGAGTTCCGTGACTTCCCTCCCTCGCTGGTATGCATGAATGAATGCATTTTTTTATGTTTATTTGATTTTATTATGATGATGATAGAATGATGTTGATGACATGCATGTTTATGGATGCAGGTGCGATGGAGGCCCTACGAGGGTATGACTGATGAGGGCCAGCCGTGGGTCGTAGCGGGGCGACCTCGTTTTGAGCATGAGCTCTGGGTTCATTGTCTGAGCGAGATCGAGCCGTTACGGCTTAGGCTGGTGATGAGGACCCTGGGTCTACACCAGGAGTGGATAGAGGTCGGGGAACCATGAGGGATCGGGAAGAAGACGCTCGGTCGCACGAAGGCGATCGACTGGAGGGTGCGCTTCGAGGACCAGTACGTCGACTGGCGGCGAGGCGGGACCCGAGTCACCTCCCAGGCGACTGACAGCTCCGAGTACCTCCGGCGCTACTGGGAGGTATACGCCGGTCGACCCCAGATGAGGGTCTTAGGGGTATGTATGAATGCAACTATTTCTAAATTGAATGCAAGTGCTTATGTTTCTATTATGTGACTAAAATGAAATGAATGCAGGATGCACGGGACATAGCGGCGATGGATGCCCAGGCCCATCTACACAGCCTGGAGGACCAGCTGGCCGCCACACGGGCCGACCTTGAGACCCTGGTGAGTGTTTAAATTATTTCTACATGCAAATGAATTTTTATTGAATTATTGATGATTAACCACTGACGATTTCAATGAGTGCAGCGTGCCCAGCAGGGAGCCGTAGGGAGAGATACAGGGGAAGCCTCCAGCTCGAGGGGACCCAGTGCAGAGGTGAACGCACTAGCGGAGCAGCTAGCGGGAGCGGTGACACGGGCCGAGGCTGCAGAGCGCGACCTCGCCTCACGGGTAAATTCCAGAACTCAAACCTCATTCAATTATTGATTATATAATTATGCACTGATAAAATTCATTTTTCAGACTGAGGAGCTTCGAGCCGCTCTTGCTTTTGTCTGCGAGGGACAGCAGGCGATGACTTCCCAGGTGAGTGATTTACTTTCCGTCATGCATTGCTTATTTCATGAATTATTGAACTGTGGAACTGATGATTTGTTTACCTGTTTGCAGACCAGACAGTTACAGGCGGCACGTATCCAGGCTGCCCTGGCCGGGACAGAGTTGGCGATCTGCGAGCAGCGGATTGCAGAGCTGGAGCGGACCGTGAGGCGACGGGAGGAGCTGCCTCAGGACGTGGCAGAGTTTCGGGTTGCCCTTGAGCTGGAGCGACGAGAGCGTGCTCGAGAGCGGGAGGAGCACCTGGCGGACCGTGCCCGTCACCACGAGCTACAGCAATCAGAGCGTGCCCGGTACCAGGAGCTGGTGGTAGCACACGAGCGTGAGCTGGCAGACTCGAGGACCCAGCTGGTCCTTGTTCAGGAGCGGCTACGAGTTGCTGAGGAGCGCCTCCAGCGAGGGCGTGAGCGAGCTCGTGCTACAGGGTACTCCTTCACTAGCTCCACTTTTGTTGCGGGTTCTTCTCTTCGGGAGAGGAGCGAGGCAGGGGGCCAGGCTCGAGTTCCAGCTTCTTCTCGGGGGCCCATGCCCCCTCCACCAGTGCCTCCTCGGGACGGCGAGGACGAGGTAGAGAGTAGGAGAGAGGAGGGTTGAGGCGAGAGCTGAGAGACTTACTTGTACTCCTCCACCCTCACACCTGTACTCAGATGTTCATGATGTATATATATATATATATGAGATTGACATTTTCTTTGTTACCTGAGCACTTGTGTGGTTGTGTACTTCGCTTCTTTTCCACGTTCTTCATGTTCACTTTACGTTGCCCTGTACTTGTAGCTATGGTTCACACTTGAATAAACAGGTTAATTCATCTGTTCGACTTGGCCCCTTGCTCAATAAGCAAGGGGTGCCTTTACTTTTGACTTGGATAGTGGGTCAAGGGGCCAAGCCTTTAATCAAATAAGGTAAATGAAATAACTAAAAAGGGAGATGCGACACGCAAGCACACGTATGCAAACAATAATCAAGATGCCCTATGCAATAATGTAAGCACACACATGAAGAATAAACCCCATTTCCTTTTTTCTTTTCTTTTCCTTTTATATTTTTTTTCTTTTATTTTTCAAAATACGCGCCTTAGATTAGGTCATTATTCAAACAAAAGACACCCTAGGTGACGGCGTGAATTTTGAAAAATGTTTTTGAATTTTGTTGAAAAGACGACCATATATGTGGGCGTTATTTTAAAAGAGACGACCTTAAGAAAGGCGTGAATTCAATAAAAAGTTCCTTAATCAAAGGCGTTAATTCTTTTTCTTTGGGTTGACAAAGCCACCCGGGCTCTTAATCCTACACGGTCACCATTTAAAATTCGTTGGTCTTTCTTGATTAAAAAAAAGGGTGCGACGTGATAATAGTTAACTTATACCTGAGATTTCGCATGGTGCAATCTCCTAGGTCAGCCTTGACCATTCTGCTAGTTTATGACTTACCACAAAGAAAACGAAGATATAAGGAAGCCCATAAGAGATTCTGAGAAGCTCTAGATAAAACCACTTCCCCTTACCCTATGCCTGTTGGGGTTCGATCTTCGGCGTAGGGAAACTTTGTTGCTTTTTGCCTCATTTATTGCATGCATACGCCCAAGGTTTTCCTTGCGGGGACTTTGCCCTCTTGACATGCTTTTCTTTTCATGATTTGACTTTCACTTCGGAACTGATTTGCATTGCTGAAAAATAAACTTAATTGTACTTGGGCTTTTGTGGCATTTGTTCCCTTTTGGGCCCTGACTTCTACCTACTAGGGCGGCGGATAGGCTTGGTGGATCTACCCCGAGACTTCCTTTCCTCCCTTATGGGCCGAAGAGAAAAAGAATGGGCATCGTCTTCACCTTTAGTCAGGTTTTTGACTTCCCATCGGATTTTGCACCACTTGAGTTCACGGTTTAAGTGTGTAATGTGTGCGGGTGTCGACCCCTTTTTGAGTTAACAAGACTGATGAATGAATTCTGAATTTTGACCTTTCAGACCTTGAGCCCTTGTGTGCCATGGCAACCCTTTTCAATATATATATATATTTTTGGATTTTGGAAAATTCTATATATTTTTGGAGTTTTTGGATTAGGGGTAATATTTCTTAAGGTACAGACCATTCCAAGGATGAGTTAGCTCTTGTCCTTCAGCATTAATCAGTTTATAAGCATTGCCAGGATAAACCTCTTTTATAACAAACGGTCCTTCCTAGTTTGGTTGGAGTTTTGAGCGAGGTCCACCAGGTTTTACAAAAATTCTCTTGATTACCATCTCACCGACTTTGAATTTTCTCTCAATTACTTTCTTTTGATAAAAACGTGACAGCCTGTTTTGATAAACACGCGCATGCTCAGCGGCGACCAGATGCTTCTCATCTAGGAGTTCCAATTGAGCAAGGAGCGAATCGCGACGCTCATCAATAGGGAGTTCCTTGTCCAATTGTACTCGCAAAGATGGAATGAGAATCTCATAAGGGACTACCGCCTCCATTCCATAAGTAAGGGTGAAAGGGGTTTGCCCAGTAGGGGTACGAATGGAAGTGCGATAGGCCCAGAGAGCTTCAACTAGCTTGTCTGGCCAATCCGAAAATTTATTAGCCTCACACGTCTTCTTAACAATTTTGATCAAAGTTTTATTAGTTGCCTCTGCTTGGCCATTGCCCTGCGGATAATAGGGAGAAGAATGATGCAATGCAATGTTATACATGTTGCAGAGATCCTTGAGCTCTTGAGAGATGAATTGAGGTCCATTGTCGGTGACGATGGTACTCGGGATGCCGAACCTTGCGATGATGTTCTTCATTATGAATTTGCAGACTGTTGATGCTTTAATCTCCATGTAAGCTTCCGCTTCCGCCCACTTGGTGAAGTATTCCGTTGCCGTCAGGATGAACGATTTTTGCTTGGTCAGGAGGTTCGAATCACCAAGAGGTCCAATGATATCAAAAGCCCACATGGAGAAAGGCCATGGGGAGGACATAGGATGGAGTGAAGAAGCAGGAGAATGAATCTTGTCGGCGTGCAGTTGGCACTTAACACACCTTCGAACATTGATGGAGCAATCCTCTTCTAGAGTTGGCCAATAGAAGCCTAGCCTAAGGATCTTCTTAGCTAACATCTGGCTGTTCACATGACCACCACATACTCCTGAATGCGCCTCTTCCACAACCTTCCAAGATTCATCATCGTCGAGGCATCTTAATAAAACACCTGTGAGCCCTCTTCTATAGAGCACACCTCCAACCAAAACATAACGTTGAGCCACTCTTCTAATTTCTTTCTTCTCCTCCACAGTGGCTTCCTCGGGATAGGATTGATCATTGCAATACCTGGCAATCTCATAATACCAAGGTTTCTCTTCATCAGCCAATTCTTCTTCCCAATCTAACAACATGACCTCTTTGCCTTTAAGAGATTCACTCCGTCTGACCTTCTCGAGCACCTTATCCCTGATATCGAGGAATGCACGATCCTTGATAGCTGGAGTATCACGCTGATGAATGAGAGGAACATGGAAATCACGCTAAGGAGGGAAGACTAGAGCAGAGGCCAAAGATGCAAGAGCATCAGCTAGGATATTCTGGCTTCGAGGGACATGAATGAAGACCAATTTGGTAAATAGTTTGGCATAAGCTGAAGCAAGCTCCTGGTAGGGTTTGAGCTTAGGATTGGTAGTGCGGCACTTGACAAGCACCTGGCGTAGAATAAGCTGACTATCACCAACAATTCACAAGTGAGTAACACCATATTGATGAGCGGTTTGAAGGCCGGCCAAAAGGGCCTCATACTCAGCTATATTGTTTGTGACAGGGAAAGTGAGCCGAGCAGCAAATGAGATGGTGACCCCTTCTGGCGTTAAAATAACCATGTCGATCCCTCTTCCTTGGGAATTTAGAGCTCCATCAAAATGTAACGTCCACATAGGATCATGGGGTTGATTAATGGACATTAGTTCTTCGTCTGGAAACTCCGAATTGACAGGATCAAATCGGGGGAGAGGGTGGTGAGCAAGATGTTCGGCAATGGCGTAACCTTTGATTGCTTTCTGTTGAATGTAAGTGATGTCGAATTGAGAAAGGAAGCTTTGCCAGCGTGCTAATCGATCAGTAAGAACAGATTTTTCAAGAAGGAATTTAATCGGATTCATGCGTGCAATGAGGTGAACCTCGTGAGCTAAGAAATAGTGTTTTAACTTCTGAACTACCCAGACTAAAGCAGTGCAAGTCTTCTCCATGGCTGAGTACCTCTGCTCACAAGGGTTTAGAAGTTTGGACAAGTAGTATGATGCCCTCTCTTTACCTTTTTCATCCATTTGAGCTAAGACAGCACCTACAGAGTCATCCAGGACAGAAACATAGAGAATAAGCGGTTTGCCTGGAATCGGCGGCCTCAGGACAGGAGGATTGGCCAGATAATCCTTCAATCCGTCAAAAGCTGCCTGACACTTGTCATCCCAATTAAACTTGACTCCCGGCTTAGTAAGCTCGTAAAACGGCCTGCATCGTTGTGAGTGCTGGGAGACGAAGCGGTGAATAAATTGCAACCTCCCGATTAATCCTCGAACTTCCTTCAAATTCTTGGGAGGAGGCATGTCCCTGATGGCCTTCGCCTTATTAGGATCAACTTCAATTCATCTTTTACTGACAAGGAATCCAAGCAACTTCCCTGATGATACGCCAAATACACACTTCTTGGGGTTCATTTTCAACTGATATTCTCGTGATCTTTGCAAGACCTTAGCTAAAACCCCAGGATGCTCAATCCTTATCCTTGATTTTACTACCAAGTCATCCACATACACTTCAATATAAATATGAATCATGTCATGAAAAATTGCCATCATAGCCCTTTGATAGGTGGCTCCAGCATTCTTGAGTCCAAAGGGCATGACCACATAGCAGTAAGTACCTCATGGTGTAGTGAATGATGTCTTCTCTTGGTCTTCTTCAGCCAAACGAATTTGATTGTAACCTGAAAAACCATCCATGATAGAGAGAGTCTCAAATCCTGCTGTATTATCAATCAAAACATCGATATGAGGGAGGGGGAAGTCATCTTTAGGACACGCACGGTTGAGGTCCCGAAAGTCTATACAAATCCGAACTTTTCTATCTTTCTTCATAACTGGGACAATGTTAGCCACCCAGTTGGGGTAGAGGACAACTCTAACAAACCTAGTCTTATGAAGCTTGTCGACCTCTTCTTTCATCTTTAAAGCCATGTTAGGGTGGAAACGTCTCAACCGTTGTTTAATCGGGACAGACCCTGGCTTAAGTGTAAGTCGATGTTCAACGAGCGCAGGGTCTAATCCAGGCATATCCTCATAACTCCACGCAAACGTATCCTTGTATTCTTGAAGTACCAAAATAAGCGCTTCCTCTTCGGAGGGCGGTAAATTCTTGCTGATGAGGACAATCCTAGGGTCTTCTTCCGTACCCAAATTAACTTCTTTGGTAGGCTCTTCTACAGAGGCTGATGGTTCGTCGAATCTTCTCATGCCACTGGCAAAGGCATCAGCCTCGTCCTCATATTCTTCATAACTTTCATCCCCTTCTTCAATAGGGTCTTCATCATTCATGATTTCGTAGACACCTAAACCCTCATAAGAAACATTAATATCCTCATATTCCGACTCTGGCAGGATAACCGGATTCTCCACGAATTCAGGAAGGGCTAAACAAGCCTGGCACCTTCTGGCTAACTCTAACAGAAATCTACGCGGAATCTGCCTACCCTTGGATTTCTTATGAAGATCTACCCCAAAAATTTTATTAGAGGAAGAGGAACAACTAGCTGAAAAGGAGGAAGGAGGTGAAAAAGTGGATACAGAAGGAGGTGATATAGAAGGAGACCCCTCACCAGAGGGGGAGAAAAGATCTATCAATGAATCATGGAAGAGTGGCCCCTGACTTGGGACACACTCGGAAAAGAGATAAGAAGTCTCCTCCACGGAGATGGAGGATTGAAGAGTTGGAATTTTGACGTTTTGTTTTCATTTTTATCTTTATTTTCATTTTTATTTTCTTTTTCTAGAAGAAAGCAATGTGAAGGGAGAATAGCAAGAGGAGTGGAGATTGAAAGCTGGGAGAAAGATTGAATCAGAGACGACCCACGCGAGGGTGTGATGGAGAGTTTGGAGAATTGCTCGAGGAGCAAGGGAGGAATCGGGAGAGAAATCTGCAGTGAATCTGGAGAAAAGCTGACCATAATTGGCGGCGGTCTCGGCACGCGAGAGAACAATTGAGAGTGTAGGGAAACAAGAAGAGACGGATGCATAGAAGTGAGGGAAAAGAGGCCGGCCCACAGCCTGTCTATTGTAAATCCTTCTTCATATGGAACATCTGGCTCTCCAGTGTCAGTGTAATCACTCAGCAACTGCCTCTTATCCGTAATCACTGTCGGCATTTCAATCAGTTCATGTATTAGTGGCGGCCATTCCGGATCAGTCGGCATAAAGAGACGGCTCAAGGTAATAGTAATATCATTCATATCGAACCATCTATACCAATCACACTCTGGATCATCCATCTTCCTTCTTTTATCGGGCCTTAGAGACTCCAGGGCTTTATAAGTGGCCAATGGTGCGATGTGACGAGCAAACTGTCTTGCATGAACATCTTGACAGTCTAGAATGGAGGTGATTATTGTAGTCTGCTCATTATCCTGAACGCCACCTGTGACAAAATGTGTCTTCAATGTCCAAGTAAGCGGTTGGCGATCTGTCTTCAAGGTGGATGTCATAACTGCCCATGGCTCATCTTCATTTTTGCCCGGCCCTTTGTAGCCCAGGCCGCCTCGTGTAATCAATTTCTGAGGCTTAATAGGCCTGGTCCTGCCTTGACAACTGGCACCCAGACCTTTGCCATTTTGATACCCCATTTTCATTAGAATTTTCCAACCAGGGGTGTTTATCATGCTTTTCTTCTTTTTCCCCTTGAAAGGCAAGGGTGTCATAGCAACTGTCGTGACTGTCTCGGGCGACATTGGCCGTGGGTAAGGGAGGTCTAGTATTGATAGCAACGACTTGTTGGCAGGCCAAATAGAAGGAACTGATGAAGTCAAGTGTATATCTTCCTCTGGCAGAATTGGCATACTGGTAACTTTGATGATGCGGCCCTTGTGTGGAAACTTAAGGCATTGATGATTTGTAGAGGGCACTGCATCGAGCTGTTGAATGTAGGGGCGGCCCAGAATGCCATTGAATGTTGGATCGATGTCCAAAATGTAGAAATCGACCGTGATTGTGGCCGGACCCAAACTGGCTTTTAGTGTGATCATGCCTAGAGGAGGCTTCTTGGTATTGTCATATGCTGTGACTGTTATAGTAGATGGTCGAATCAGATTTTCAGGAATGCCACATAATTTCAAAGTGCTCGGTGGCAATACATTGATAGATGCCCCAGTGTCCACTAGACATTGTTTTACCGCCACCTTATTGATGTCGACTGTGATGCATAGAGCATATTTCCTTGCTGAGAGTGGTGCCAGTTCATGCTCATGAAAAGTAATTGCCGGCTGACTGCTAGCGGGCGTTAATACTGTGGTTATCTGCTCAACAGGGATGTCTTCATTGACCATAACTTTTTACAGATACTCTTTCAGAGCTAGCTGGTGAGTGGTGGACCTTTTGATTAATTCCAGGATTGAAATTCTTGCTGGAGTTCGGTCAAGATGCTTTAACAAATCATACTGAGTTCCGGGTACGGACTCTTGTTCCTATTCTTGCTCTTGCGGCCCCTGCGCGGGCTCTTGCTCTCTCTGAGGAAAGATGCGCTGGAACATCCGTCCACTGCGGAGCGGCGCCACGTTTTGTCGTGCCTCTGTCGGGGCAAGTAAAGGAGGAGGGTTGGAAGAGGAAGAGGGTGTATTGGCGTTGAGAAGTGGTGGAGGGGTGTTTGAAGAGGGAGTCCCTGTAGAGGGCATTGATGAAGAGTTTGACAAAGATGCCCCCGCAGGAGGTGTAGGAGTAGAAAGGGATACCCGAATGCGAGGAGAGCTGGGGGGTGGAATAAGGAGAGATCTGGATATAAAAGATGGGGGAGCCGATGGTGGGGGGATCCTTGCCGGTGGAGGAGTAGTGGTGGTGGGTGCAGCGGGCGTTGGCGACGGGCGGATAAGGAGTAGTCTAGACGGCGAAGGTGAAGGGTTGGTGGGGGATGGCGGAGTTTGTTGCGTGGTAGGCGGCGAAGGCAGTAAACGGGTAAGGAGAGATCGGGTTGGCAAGGATGGAGAATTGGTGGGAGCAGGTGGATCAACGGGGCGTAGAAGAGCCCGACTCAATTGGGGAGTAGAAGAAGAAGGAAGCGAGCGCAAGAGGCGCGGAGGTTGATTGGAATTATGATTAAATGCCCCGACAGAGGCGTTTTCTTCATGCCATCCCTATCCTCTCTCCACCTCGCGGAGAGATGTGACAGGGTTCACGTGCTGATTTGGTGGGTGCTCTGGCAGTGGATTGTGGACAATCCCCATATCTTGCTGAGGCGCCTGAGCTTGCTGTTGTACTTGTGGAGCCGGTTGCTGTGGCTGCGGAGCCTGCTGTTGCCGACGGTGCCCTCAGTCGTGGGCCCGCTATTGTTGACATTTGTATTCTTTTTAATCAACCTTGGTTTTGGCTCAAACATGCCCATGATGGGTGAATCTTTCATTTGGGTCTGAATATAACGAGCTCTTTCATAAAGCTCCTCCATGGTGGTCAATCTGTTCATAGCCAGTATATGCCGGAACTGAGGGGTTGCATTGGATATAATCATCTTAACCTGTTCCGGTTCTGATAAGGTATCTTTCAACTTCTCAGCCATTGACCGCCATCTATCAGCAAATATGATGAAGTCCTCCTCGGGCTTCATTTTCTCTGCAACCAAATCTGTAACTGAAAGGGAGGGTCCAACCCGGTCCCTATATTTCTGCAAGAATTTCCTTTGAACCACATTGAAATCACTAGCATCTGCCGGATCCAAGGAGTAGAACCATTCGAGGGCTGGCCCCTCTAAAGATCTTCTAAACAAGTAAGCCAATGAGGCTTTGTTGCCCTGCCAAAAGGACGTTTCATACATAAAATCCTTCAGATGGATAAAGGGATTACCAGTTCCATTGTATCGCCGAAAATTCGGCATCTCAGAAGGTGGTAAGTGAAAAATTGGCAATGTAGGAAGAGAGATTTCTGGGGCATTGTTGGCAGTAGTAACCTTGTTGAGTTTTTCTTCCATGCTAGCCAATTTCTGAAGGAGCAAGGCGTTAGTATCTGACTCGGCCGGGGCTGAATTTGGAAGGAAGGTGTTTGGCATAGGCGTCCTTAGAATTTGGGGAGGTTGAAAGAATTGGGGCCTAGCCGCTGAGTAGCTCGCCTGTTGGGCCGGCATGGCCGCACCAGGTGTCGGTGGACAAGAGGGGGGTTTGTGCAAGACCGCTTGGTCATTAGTGAGGTGATGGCCACTCTCGGCCGGAGGGGGATTGGAGGATGAAGAAGGAACAGACTTCCCTTTCAAAGCGGCCTGAACTGCCTGCCGCTAGGAGTCATCTAATTGAGATAGAGCATTAATCAAATCGGTAACATTGAAAGATGGGGAGGGGTTCCCCGGAGTGGTGGAGGGTAAAGCCTGAGAAGAGGGCACAACCTCTTGAGTAGTGGTATCAACCACATGAACTTGAGGATAATGAGAATGAGGAGGGGGGTAATTCCCTTCATGGTAGATAGAATCTTGGGGAACCACATATGATTGACCAAAAACGTTCTCCTCCACATCATCATAGGAATATCCGTAGCTTGCCATGTTGATAATCTTACCTGAACGGAGTTGCATGCTTAAAAAGAGAGAAAGCTTTATGAATGAATTATCACACAATCAATCACCCAATTGAAACAAGCTTAAGCAAATCAACCCAACCAAATTTATGCCAACAAGTTGAGATGAAGGCAAGATTTTAGTGTTATGTTTGAGATTAGAGTGAGTTAAATTGCAGAATAATTCACTCCTTTTTGTAAAGTGAAACCTAGTTTGGATCCAAGTGTAGCCTCCGTGTCAACTAGGTTCTTCCTCTTTTCTCACCAACGACAGGTTCTCTAAACTCCGGGTACTTCAAGGGTACAACCGGCCCAGCGTCCGTGAGGGAATCCATGGGTGCGGGGACTTATGGAGGTCTTGGAAAAGGGATTTCTAGTCCAAAGAGATGGAATGCTCAATGGAGGGTTGTCCCGATTCCAAGAAAGGTGTGTGGAATCCTAGTGTAGAGAGAGGAGGTCTCTCAACCAAATGCCACAAAATGCAGTATAAGATAAGCCAATCACAGCAATATAATCAAATGCTCAATGTGAATATGAATCCAGCATGAATAGACAGAAACAGTAAGGCTCTGCAAACACACAGGAAAGAGGCGACCTGGAGGCCGTCGCTACTAACAAAAGAGACGACAGCGTGGCTGTCGTGAATTCTGGGAGGGGCTCTCGGACAATGCAAAAACGCGCCTTAACGTGGGGCGCTAACTATGATAAAGACGCCTCTGACAGAGGGCGTCAAATATAAGTGGTGCGCAAGGTCGAAGAAAAAAACGCGCCTTGGTGCGAGGCGCTGTAAAATAAAAGACGCCCGAGAGGAGGGCGCAAATTCACAGAAGCAGCAGATATGATAAAAGACGCCTTCGTTGAAGGCGTTAAACAGGAAACAGACGCCCTGGATGAAGGCGTTAAATAAAAAGGTGCCCTTGTGAAAGGCGTTAATTCAACAACAGCAGTAGACTTAAACACAAACTGGCTGATCCCGGGGAGTGTGCAGTGTGCACAGTGGAGGGTGCCCGTGGGGCACAAAGGAGGGGTACCATGGGTACGAAAGGGAAAGGGCACGCGTGGGTGCCAAAGGGGAAAGGTGTAACACCCCGATTTTTAAAATCTAAAATTTAATTGAAATAGTGAATTTTTAATTTAGATAAATGAATTTCGGAAATTTATATTATATTCCTCAGTGAATAGTGCTAGCGTAATTTTGACTTTCTCACAAAAATATAGAAAAATAGTAAATTGATAGAGAATGATTTATGAAACAACTTTACCTTCTTGAGTTTTATCAGTAAAAATCTGTAATTAAATCTATTTATCGTTTAAGTGAGTTTCATTAAATAATATTTTATTCCTTGGAATAGTACCATCGAAAATTCTTCTACTTGCTAAAAATCTATAAAAATGGTAATTAGGTTTCTGGAAGTGTATGTAACAAATTTGTCTTATGGGATTAACCCAGTGAAAATCCGTAGCAAGATCTATTTAAAGATTTAAGTGAAAAATCCACACTTTTTAACCTTTACCTAACCTTGACTTCAAACATAAAATATGACCTTAATACTCAACCATTTGATCTAAAATTGGTGTCAAATTAAAGGCCATGATCTTAACTTCAATAGCCCTCTAAACATTGCTCGAAACCCTAACCCTAATTGAGGCGGCTGGTCGAGTTTGACTTGGTCCTTGATTTTGGCGCCTTGTTTAACACGCCTCTTGTGGCATCGATTCCTCTCTCCACAGACCATCCCAGAACGTGTATAAACTATCAAAATGAAGCCCTTCCAGTCTATTTTCGTTTGGTTACCGCGGCAGTCGCTGAAGTTTTCAGATCTGGGAGATATCTCGCGTTGAGTGCGTGGGTGTCGGCTTCCTTCTTTCTTTCTTCCTCCTTTATTCTTCCTTGTTCTTCATCAAATTGAGGTAGGTTCTCTCAGGCTCAAATAGCAAATGATATATCAAAATGTTCAGCATGAAGTCCTCTTTCTTTTGATATATAAAGCCCCAAATATCATGTAGTATCCTGCGAGTATTTTGAGGTTTAGTAGAAGCATGTTAGAAGCATGTTACATTAGGGTTAACATTGTTCCTTCTTCGATTGAGTTCTGATTTCAGGGTATAATTACGAAATTGATCCATGCATATTGTAGAGTTTTTCATGCTCTTTCCATTTACCATAAAAGCCCTAAATTCTATTGAGCATGCTTTGTGAATTTCGAATTTTTGTAAGAGCATGTCTAGAACATGATTCATATAGTGTTCCTTTAAGTCAGATCTTGATTTCGGGCTAAATTTGAGTCATGTAACCTGATCTTCATGTAGCACATCATGCATGGTTGGATTCATAATCGAGTTAGCTTCCTTTTGACGCAAGAAGCCCCAAAATTCATTGCTTATGTTGAGAGAATTGCATGATTTAGTAGAGGTATGTCAGGAACTAGGGTTTTCATGTATTTATCATATATAAGTTGAGATTCAATCGATTTCTGTGAAAATTCGTGTTTCAAAATTGTAGTTTTATGACCCTAGAATGCCTATTAAGATTCCTAAATCATGTGGTTTTAATTTCAACTCAATTGGACCTCATTTGGATGAGTTCATGTGGTTTCCGGAGGCAATTTACGTTGCTGTTCTTGCAGGGGTCGACCCCAGGGGTCGACCCGTTTTTTGGGAAACCCAGCAGGCCCGAGGGTCGACCCCAGGGGTCGACCCATCCAACCCCTGCATGGGGGTCGACCCCAGGGGTCGACCCTTGCGCTGGATTGAAGGGGTCGACCCCAGGGGTCGACCCATCCTTCAGAATTTGCTGGGGTCTGGGGTCGACCCATCCTTCAGAATTTGCTGGGGTCGACCCCTGGGGTCGACCCATTCAGCTGCCAGACCCCATTTTTACAGGGGTCGACCCCAGGGGTCGACCCATGTACCAGAAACCCGGTTTTCATCGTTTTGCGACCCGTGGATCGATCCGGATCATTAGGGGATCGACCCATTGAACTTAGACCAATTGAAAACTATACTTTTGAAGAACCAGTGACATGTTCTGGAAACCTTATGATTTCAATTTACATTAGTTCCTACTTGCAAATATAGTGTAAAAACATGCCGTTTACCATCTTCATTTCGACTCATACATTGGTTAAATAGAAACCCACATAATTAGTGGTTAATGGTGTAATTAAATCTCTGTTAATGCATTCTTTTTCTTCCTGTACAAGCTTGTTCCTTTACCTTATCATCTTGAATCAGCTTTTGGCAATTGTCTTAATGCAAATGATAATGGATAATCTTTGACATGTTAATTTGATAATTAGGATTAATATGTTGATTAGCTTGTTGGATAGCTGCTGTACTACAGTAGTGCAGCATGATTAACTCTTATTGTGACTTGGTTTTCAATATTCTTGATGATTGTGCTTACCTTGAAATTCTGAAATGAATCTCCTTCCTACTTGAAATTGTTATTGCTACATGGTTCAAACCTTGGAATTCTGGCCATAAATTATGGAAGTCTAGATTCGTGGGATCTTTGATCCAAAGAAATCAATACCTGGCAAACAATTAAGGGCTTGGTCTAGTCCTGGGAGGAGCGCCCGAACACTACGTGTACCCCCGGGGAGGTGAATGACTAGGTTTGGCATTTGGCACCAGTACTATGACATGAGTTAAATCTAGGACTGGCCACTACTCTCTACTACTCTCCACTACTCTTCACTACTCTCCACTACTCTCTACTACGTTACACTTTCCACTCTTCACTGTTCTATACTCTACTTGTTGTTACTTTACTTGCTGTTACTTGGACGTGGAAATGAAATTACTTACGTGCTTGACATGACTTGAATTGTCTCGATATGGCCAACTCTTTATCGTTATCTCCCGTAGTAAATTCTTGTCTTTGATTATTCCTCTTAAGCATTACCATTCTGTTCCTTTATATTTCTTGACCTTGCAAGATCTGTTTTATTATCGTTGTTTCTTTATATCGTCATTTATTTCTCTTATTAGCATGGCACATGAAACTGTAATTTACTTGCTAATCACTTAAACTATGCCTGATGATAGAGTATAATTCCTACTGAGCTTTTTGCTCACCCCTACTTCCAACCATTTTCAGGTTTTGCGAGTATCGGTACGTGCATTGGGAAATGGATCAGTGTGATCGAGTGGAACCTGGAACCTAGAGTTGGAGTCTGCTCTTTCATTCTCTTGAGTCTAGCTAGTCTAGTTATTTCTTTTTGTTATTTATTTTGAATCTTTTATTGTAAGTGGTGTCAAAGTATATATTTTTAAATTAATAAGAGTTCGTATTTTCTCAAATGTGTGTCTGGCCTCTTTGTATTTTATTGTAATTATTTATCTTCCGCTCTTGTTATCGTGACTTGTCTCTTGCCACGTTCCGAGCATCGCTTCCCGCTGCTATCGGTTCGGGGCGTGACAATTTTGGTATCAGAGCCTCCTTGCCTGAGTCACTTGGATTTTGTCCAAGTGTTGCCTCCTTGCCTGAGTCGCTTGGATTTTGTCCAAGTGTTGCCTCCTTGCCTGAGTCCCTTGGATTTTGACCAAGAGTATAGGTTTTTCCTAAGTTCTAGGCTTCCTAAGTTTTGCCTTGCATCCCAATGACCCGGTATATAAAAAGGTGTTGTCCGAACGATAGGCTATGCCTATCGGGAAGATCGCACACTTGTGCGAGTGGTCTTCGGATCAATTATCTCCGCCAGGTACCGAGTTTTGGTCATGTCTAGGTGCATAGTACCCCTAACCTTGTTAAAGTCTTAGAACCCGACCTGGTGAGATTGGGTAGTATCGTGGGGTAAGTAATAAAATATATGCAAGATTGTGTTGCGTTACGCGTAAGGGTAATGAAAGGTTAACCATATAACTATCTTGCAGGTTTTTAAGCCAATTCTTAAAATGAAACCGAGTGGTTCCGGTAAGCTAAGTTTCGGTTCCGCGAAAGGCTGGCGAGTCCGTCGTAAGGAAACCCGACGTAATAAGAAGAAGAAGCGTAGTATTAGTATATGGTATCATTCTCTTTTACCCCTAGCTATAGCTAATTCTTTTAGTTGTATAGTTAACATGCTATTTTTAATGAATAAGATCATCTTAGTTAGCTAATTCGTTTCGTCATCAATTGTATAGTTAACATTATTTTGATAAGTAAGATCATCTTAGTTCGAACATTCACATAATTGATAATAGTCGGTGAATTTGGGGACCAAATTCTTTTAAGTGGGGGAGGGTGTAATACCCCGGTTTTTAAAATCTGAAATTTAATTAAAATAGTGAATTTTTAATTTAGATAAATGAATTTCGGAAATTTTTATTATATTCCTCAGTGAATAGTGCTAGCGTAATTTTGACTTTCTCACAAAAATATAGAAAAATAGTAAATTGATAGAGAATGATTTATGAAACAACTTTGCCTTCTTGAGTTTTATCAGTAAAAATCTGTAATTAGATCTATTTATCGTTTAAGTGAGTTTCATTAAATAATATTTTATTCCTTGGAATAGTACCATCGAAAATTCTTCTACTTGCTAAAAATCTATAAAAATGGTAATTAGGTTTCTGGAAGTGTATGTAACAAATTTGTCTTATGGGATTAACCCAGTGAAAATCCGTAGCAAGATCTATTTAAAGATTTAAGTGAAAAATCCACACTTTTCAACCTTTACCTAACCTTGACTTCAAACACAAAATCTGACCTTAATACTCAACCATTTGATCTGAAATTGGTGTCAAATTAAAGGCCATGATCTTAACTTCAATAGCCCTCTAAACATTGCTCGAAACCCTAACCCTAATTGAGGCGGCTGGTCGAGTTTGACTTGGTCCTTGATTTCGGCGCCTTGTTTAACACGCCTCTTGTGGCATCGATTCCTCTCTCCACAGACCATCCCAGAACGTGTATAAACTATCAAAATGAAGCCCTTCCAGTCTATTTTCGTTTGGTTACCGCGGCAGTCGCTGAAGTTTTCAGATCTGGGAGATATCTCGCGTTGAGTGCGTGGGTGTCGGCTTCCTTCTTTCTTTCTTCCTCCTTTGTTCTTCCTTGTTCTTCATCAAATTGAGGTAGGTTCTCTCAGGCTCAAACAGCAAATGATATATCAAAATGTTCAGCATGAAGTCCTCTTTCTTTTGATATATAAAGCCCCAAATATCATGTAGTATCCTGCGAGTATTTTGAGGTTTAGTAGAAGCATGTTAGAAGCATGTTACATTAGGGTTAACATTGTTCCTTCTTCGATTAAGTTCTGATTTCAAGGTATAATTACGAAATTGATCCATGCATATTGTAGAGTTTTTGTGCTCTTTCCATTTACCATAAAATCCCTAAATTCTATTGAGCATGCTTTGTGAATTTTGAATTTTTGTAAGAGCATGTCTAGAACATGATTCATATAGTGTTCCTTTAAGTCAGATCTTGATTTCGGGCTAACTTTGAGTCATGTAACCTGATCTTCATGTAGCACATCATGCATGGTTGGATTCATAATCGAGTTAGCTTCCTTTTGACGCAAGAAGCCCCAAAATTCATTGCTTATGTTGAGAGAATTGCATGATTTAGTAGAGGTATGTCAGGAACTAGGGTTTTCATGTATTTATCATATATAAGTTGAGATTCAATCGATTTCTGTGAAAATTCGTGTTTCAAAATTGTAGTTTTATGACCCTAGAATGCCTATTAAGATTCCTAAATCATGTGGTTTTAATTTCAACTCAATTGGACCTCATTTGGATGAGTTCATGTGGTTTTCGGAGGCAATTTACATTGCTGTTCTTGCAGGGGTCGACCCGTTTTTTGGGAAACCCAGCAGGCCCGAGGGTCGACCCCAGGGGTCGACCCATCCAACCCCTGCATGGGGGTCGACCCCAGGGGTCGACCCTTGCGCTGGATTGAAGGGGTCGACCCCAGGGGTCGACCCATCCTTCAGAATTTGCTGGGGTCGACCCCAGGGGTCGACCCATTCAGCTGCCAGACCCCATTTTTACAGGGGTCGACCCCAGGGGTCGACCCATGTACCAGAAACCCAGTTTTCATCATTTTGCGACACGTGGATCGATCCGGATCATTAGGGGATCGACCCATTGAACTTAGACCAATTGAAAACTATACTTTTGAAGAACCAGTGACATGTTCTGGAAACCTTATGATTTCAATTTACATTGGTTCCTACTTGCAAATATAGTGTAAAAACATGCCGTTTACCATCTTCATTTCGACTCATACATTGGTTAAATAGAAACCCACATAATTAGTGGTTAATGGTGTAATTAAATCTCTGTTAATGCATTCTTTTTCCTTCCTGTACAAGCTTGTTCCTTTACCTTATCATCTTGAATCAGCCTTTGGCAATTGTCTTAATGCAAATGATAATGGATAATCTTTGACATGTTAATTTGATAATTAGGATTAATATGTTGATTAGCTTGTTGGATAGCTGCTGTACTACAGTAGCGCAGCATGATTAACTCTTATTGTGACTTGGTTTTCAATCTTCTTGATGATTGTGCTTACCTTGAAATTCTGAAATGAATCTCCTTCCTACTTGAAATTGTTATTGCTACATGGTTCAAACCTTGGAATTCTGGTCATAAATTGTGGAAGTCTAGATTCGTGGGATCTTTGATCCAAAGAAATCAATGCCTGGCAAACAATTAAGGGCTTGGTCTAGTCCTGGGAGGAGCGCCCGAACACTCCGTGTACCCCCGGGGAGGTGAATGACTAGGTGTGGCATTTGGCACCAGTACTATGACATGAGTTAAATCTAGGACTGGCCACTACTCTCTACTACTCTCCACTACTCTTCACTACTCTCCACTACTCTCTACTACGTTACACTTTCCACTCTTCACTGTTCTATACTCTACTTATTGTTACTTTACTTGCTGTTACTTGCACGTGGAAATGAAATTACTTACGTGTTTGACATGACTTGAATCGTCTCGATATGGCCAACTCTTTATCGTTATCTCCTGTAGTAAATTCTTGTCTTTGATTATTCCTCTTAAGCATTACCATTCTGTTCCTTTATATTTCTTGACCTTGCAAGATCTGTTTTATTATCGTTGTTTCTTTATATCGTCATTTATTTCTCTTATTAGCATGGCACATGAAACTGTAATTTACTTGCTAATCACTTAAACTATGCCTGATGATAGAGTATAATTCCTACTGAGCTTTTTGCTCACCCCTACTTCCAACCATTTTCAGGTTTTGCGAGTATCGGTACGTGCATTGGGAAATGGATCAGTGTGATCGAGTGGAACCTGGAACCTAGAGTTGGAGTCTGCTCTTTCATTCTCTTGAGTCTAGCTAGTCTAGTTATTTCTTTTTGTTATTTATTTTGAATCTTTTATTGTAAGTGGTGTCAAAGTATATATTTTTAAATTAATAAGAGTTCGTATTTTCTCAAATGTGTGTCTGGCCTCTTTGTATTTTATTGTAATTATTTATCTTCCGCTCTTGTTATCGTGACTTGTCTCTTGCCACGTTCCGAGCATCGCTTCCCGCTACTATCGGTTCGGGACGTGACAAAAGGGCACACGTGGGTGCCAAAAGGAGATGGTAATCAAAAGAAAAACAGTGGAAGTCCCACCGTGATCGCCAATTTGTGGATCATGAAAAAATCCACTCTTAAAAGAGAAATAATAAGAGTGATAATAAGAATATGAAGAATAATAAGAAGAATAATGAAAAAAGGGGTAAAAGAGCACGTGGTGCTAAGAAGGAGAGTGATCGCCAGAGGGATTACCTCAATAAGAAGAAAGATGATCGCGAATACCTGGTGGTAATAGGATGCGGGATGGATGTGAATTCCTTCCTCCACCTTCTATCGGCCGGCCGATGAAGGGGGTTTTCCTTGTTGATTACCTTGAAATGAAGAACAAACAAATAAAAGAAAAGTGGATCAGCCGAGAGTGAGTGTACTATCAATCCAAATAAACAATATGATGGTGAAATAAGAATATAGCATGCGCACCTTTTATTTGGTTTTAAAACCCCTAGAGAATTAGGGTGAAGAGGGATGCAATACTAATGCAACAGGGGAAAAACGGTGATGATAGACAATGATACGATGAAGACAAATATAAACAAAGGAGAGAAACCCTTGCTGTTCCTGTAAACAGTAAAGGGAGAACCACTGGAGCAGCAGGAAGCAGAGGAAGATGATGAAGAAATCACACGGATGAAGAGAAACTCTTCTCTGCGCAAAACTTCTGTGACAATAACAATTGCTCTCTCTTTTCTCTTCTTTCTGTATGTCTATCTAACCTTACCTTTCCTCGTTGTGTGCTCTCCGTGTTCTGTAAACTCGCGCGAGATCGACCAGGGAGTCCTTTTATAAGGTTTCGATCAAAGATAGACACAGATTCGGGAAGATAAGAACAGGCAGTGGTTATCAACGGCAAGGACTCTAGTTCCCAGATCGAGCAAGGTGACCAAGAAAGGCAGGGAACTCTTCAGGAAAGACGAGTTTAAGAAGGACACGAAAAGGTGAGACACGACCTACCGAAGGGCGTCAATTCAATAATTGACAACCTGCCCAAGGACGTTAATTCAAAACATGACCAGGATTGAGACGTCACTTCCTGGATTCAATTTTGGTAACAAAACCTTCTTTATTTGAAAATTACAAAAAGACGCCTGAAGCAAAGGCGTTGATTAAGAACACGCCCTGAGGAAGGACGTTAATCATTGATTTCCAATCGGGGAGGGACTCGTAAAATATCAGGAATTGACGCCCGTATCTGTGGTCGTCCTTTCTTAAGAACACGCCTCAGACTAGGTTGCTATTTAAAACATGCCCTTCATGAAGTCGTGAATCACCGAAAATGCAAGAATAAATCATAAAACCACATAAAAATAGAAAAACTTTATACTATAGAAATATTGAAGTTCACTTTGGGGCATTAACATAGTGACATGAGATTTAATCAACAAAGTGTCAATTTTGGCGTGTCTACACCCAGGGTCGTGCATGTGCAAGGAAGGGATGGGTCCGCCCCTCCTCTCCCATCTATTGTTATCGAGGGCGCTCAACCCTCTCTCTCTGATTCCTCCTCTTAGAACTCGGCCAATGAAATCCTTCACATGATGGCCCAGCTAGATCCAACTCAGCTTCACCTCCTTCGCCAGGCGTTGCAAGGGCAGGATGCCCCGTCTTCTGTGTCTGCTGCCACCACGTCTTCTCCAGTTGTTGGGTTAGGGGCTGCTTCTGCTGCACCCATTGATCTTACTTCCGTCCATCCCCAGACTCTCCGATTCCCTACCATGGAAGTGGGCCAGGCGTCTAGCTCGGCCCATCAGGCTTTTGACAAAGGGAAGACCCAGATCCCCTTGTCGTCTTATTCTGATCCTTACACCACTATTTCTCCAGCGCCGCAGGCCCTTGTGGCTCCAGATAATTTTATTCGTCTTCAAGTAGGGAATGCCCAGCTTGCTCACACTGATATGGGCCCTTCCCTGGCCCATTATCCATCCCATGGGCTTCCCCCTTCATCAGTCTACCCATCAACTCCATATATTGGTTCTGTTCTTCCTGCTCTGGCTTCTCCTTCCCGGGAACGGGAACTTCTTGATAAGTAGGCTGCCATGCAGCAGCAAATTGACCTCCTTCATAAACGGGTCGGCCCACAGTCCCTTGCTGATATCCTCGTTCCAAATTTCTGGGACATTCGCTTCCCACCTCAGTCTGAGCTCCCTACTTACCGTAAGTACGACGGGAATGGCAACCCGTTCATTCACATAAGGGAGTTTCTATATGAATCGGTGCAGTTCCTGCATGACGATCGCCTCATGGCGAATCTCTTCCGCCGGTCATTGGACGGGGTCGCACTAGAATGGTTCTACACACTGCCGTTGGAGGAGGCAGAAAGCTTCAAGGTGGTCAAGGATAAGTTTATACAAAGATTTCGAGACCGAGTAGGCCCGGAGTATTCATTCACAGACCTAGTAGCGGAGAAGATGAAGACGGATGAAGATTTTGCCACTTATGCAGATAGATGGAGGCAGATGGCCTCACGTGTGCCCGGACAGATCCCGGAGGAGGAGAAAGTGAAATTGTTGATTTCAAATGCCACACCTATGTTTCGGAACATTCTGACGATTAATGACATATCAAATATGCACTAGTTGTATAGTCGAGCCCGATTCATACAAACCTAGTTTAAGGACTCCCCTATCCATTCCCTATTTGAGGACCAGAAGTCTAAAACCACAAGAAAATCCCAGGGCCCTGTTACTGAAGGAGTCCAAACCAACGAGCAGGTACATGTTGTCCAATTCCCCAACCAATCCGCTCCACCACGCTTCCAGTAGCCCCCACGTAACTCCCAGTTTGCCACTCCACCAGCCACTCGGCCTTCTTTTCCAGCTCCTCAACAACCACCACCACCCCCACAA
The DNA here is from genome assembly GCA_022559845.1 of Amorphophallus konjac. NCBI lineage: Eukaryota > Viridiplantae > Streptophyta > Magnoliopsida > Alismatales > Araceae > Amorphophallus > Amorphophallus konjac. The sequence continues at coordinate 111,316,587 of CM040121.1, forward strand.
TAGCCTCAACAGCCACCCCAATACCACAATGTTCCTCCTCCTACTGGTTATGCGCCTTCTTGACCGGGTTCGAAAATAACCCATTATCCCCCACTTCTCGAAAGTCTTCTAGACATTTTCTCAGCTCTGATGTACACTGGTGACATACAGCTCCCTCCGGAATGTTAGAATTGGAACTCGACTGCCGATCAATCTCGGTATTACATATTTCATCGGCAGCCTTGGCACACTATAGACAGGTGCTTTCAATTCCGTGATTTAGTGTATGATTTACATGAAGGGCAAAGGATTGACTGGGCCCAGATGCATAACTTAATAGAAGACATCAAAGAAAGGAGAAGACAGGCGAGGCCACAGCAGGCGGTGCCACAGCAGTAGCAACTTCAGCAACCCCAACCTCAACCTCAGCAACAGCAGCAGCCGCCCGAACTTGGGATTCATCAAAATCCCATGCCAGACCATCCGCCCGCTCCGCAACAGCAGCCACAAGCACCGACACAAGTCAATGTGGTTCACCGCCCAGCCCCTAATGCTGGGTGGTCTTACAACGATGAGACTCCCGTTCATCTCCTGGCCTTCCACCACGCATACACCAACTCCCCCGCACCTTCTGTTCCTTCCATCCTCCGGCCCACCACCTTGACCACTGCTCCACCCACTATTCTCTCCAGGTCACCTAGTGCACCCACCACCTTACCCACCATTCCACCAATTCTCGCGCCAGCACCCGCCATATCCTCCATCATTACCCCTCTACTCAACCCCTCACCCGTCATCCCTCCGCCAGGGCCCGTCAGACCAGCCTCCGCCATCATCACCCCCATTTCTATCCCTTCCGCTCACCCTACCGGGCCAATTGGGGGTCCATCCATCATCGTGCCGGCCCAGAACCTTGCCCTTAGGAGCGGGCGCTTATTTCAAAGAAACTACCCTTCTACTGGTGCACCTGCAACCAACCCCCCAATTCCCTCCTCAGCAGTTGAAGCAAAAGACTCAGACCCCTTACCCGGAACAAAATATGATTTGTTGCAGCACTTGGACCGAATGCCGGCCAAGATCTCAGTCCTGGAGTTGATCAAGAGGTCCACGCTACACCAAGATGCCCTAAGGGCTTTTCTACATAAAGTCATGGTTAGTGAGGACGTGGCGGTAGACAATTTGCCATCGGTATTGGCCACTATAACAAGGGGGCCATCTATTTCCTTTTCTGAGTCAGAGTTAACACCCCCAGAGGCACGTCAGATGCCACTATGCATTTCAATTTCATTGAACAAGGTGGCCGTTAATTCAACTCTGGTAGATACGGGAGCTTCTATTAATGTTTGTCCCTTGAGCACGATGCGTGCCTGCAACATCGCTGAAGAAATGCTGATGCGGGACGGACACGCGACCTGGGACTCTAGCTCGCGGGCGTCCCTAGCGAGGGATGTGTGGGACCGTGCGGGGTTGAGAAACCGGCAATGAGTCGGGTAGACGGCTCTTCCGTGCTTGGATCGAGTCATGGGACGGGTCTCGCTCTCTCTCTCGCAGTGGTGATAATATATAATATCAAGCTAATAATCCTATCACATGCTCTCTAGCAGCGGCATACGGAAATATATGAAATAAACCAAATGCCGAGAGAGGAGTGGATACGATACCTCCACGCTCCGGGCGTGGGGAAGACGACCCCGGCCAGTTACGGTAACTCCCGGTACAATGGTAAAAACTTAATTACAACAGTGAATTTTATTGCCCACTCCACGCAGAGAGGTAAAGGGCTACAAGTGGGGCCCGGGAGGACCGACCCTGGGTTGACGGGCAGCAAGCTGGAGGTGCGTTCGGGTGAACTCGGCCTGCTGGTCCGACTCGGTCCTGCGCCAACTCAATTCTGACTCGCTGGACAGCAAGCCGTTGCCTCCAAAGGAACGTCACCTTCCTGAGATCTTTTGAAGGCGCCGCTTGGCTGGAACGTTGGCAGGATGTCCTTGAACGACTCCCTGAAGGGGCGGTTCCGAGAGTTGACTTTTGGTATTTGTTTGTGAATTTCTCCCGGACTGCTATTTCGGACCTGCACAGGGAACAGATTTGCGCACCTCGGCGGCAAGAATTAATTCTCTCAGATCCGGAATCAGATCGAGGTGAGACCAGTGGCGTTGGAAAGAGGACTTCCAGATATACAACATATATTGTTTTTAATTCTATCCAAAGAAGGGATGAGAAATGGGAGGCTCTGCAACACTGTATTTTTTTCTGTGGATCTGATTACAAACACTCAGGACAGAGAGGGATCTGCCTGAAACTGACCTTGACCGAAGGGTAAATGATTTTCCAGGGACTGAAAAATATATGGGAGGTAGGGGGGACGTGAGAGACACTGAGAAATTTTTGTGATTGTTTCTAAAATTCGTAAGGAGGTGGGAAAAATATAACAAGGTGACTCTATCCTGTGGATCTGTAAAAAGGCAGATTACAGGGGAAGAACAAGAAATATGGTAAAAATACTAAACGACGTCCAAATGACATGAAATTTGAACTGGAGGTTAAGGGAGACAGGAAGAACGAACCCTCATAGTTTGGGCTCGATCTGACAACAAGAGAAATAAATAAAAATTCGCTGAGCTTCACACTCAGGAAAGGAGGTTGGAAGGGAGGAATCCACCTCAAAAGAATGGCAGGAATCCACCTGCAAGAGGGGAGAGGATGGAGGAGAGAGGGGCGCCCCTTGGGCTTCTTGCACAATTCACCAAATTTTCATTCATTAATTCTATGGAAAAATAAAATACAAAGGTTTTATATGAGTTGGCCACCCTAGACAAACGACCTTTCATACCCTCAGATCTAGGGTTAGGGAGGGGCAATTAGGGGAGGCCAAATCTCATTTTTTACACATGTGGTCAAAGGAAGAAAAGAAAATAAACAAACTAGCCTAATACATCCAAAAGAGGGGGCGCCCCCTTCATGGGCCAATCTTGGGCAAAGTTTGGTCTAAGGCCATCCAACAAGTCCATGAACCCATGATAGCTTATGGACCTTCCAACCTAGGTGGCCCATGAGAGGGAGAAGCCCAATTGGGCCTTAAGTGACTTAAAGATCCATTATGAAGCCTTATGGTCCAATATGACCATACCCCTTAATGGACTCTCCTTAAATGAAACCCATTGATGGGTTCTACATGGAATGTGGCCCAATGGCTTATTAAAATCTTTACAAAGGAGCCCAAATGAAAAAAAAACAAACAAACACACTAATACAAGCCAATACAAGCCATAATACACAAATACACTCCACACGTATAATGAAATAGCCTTTGATGCCCCCATCAATTCTCCCCGGGTGGGAGGAACTCGACCCCGTCGAGTAAGGGGTGCGGCTGCTCGAGTATCTCCGGCGGATCCGTCATAGTACCAAGAAGCGCAGAGTACGCTCCACTCCAAGTACCCGACACCTGCTCATCCCGTATAGATTCAATATGCACTGGCTGCTGGGGAATGAGGCTAGAGGTGGACACTACGGGGTGGGGTCACTCTCAATGGAGGGAGGCAGCTCAAAGACTCACTAGGAATCACCGCCAGGTCCCTATATGTGACTAGATCCGATATGTTGAGGCAGAGCCGATCCCAAAGTCCGAAAAGTCTCACACTCGAAAGGGACTAACAACGCGAGTGTACAAAACCGACTCGACTCGATGTATGCACAAACACACGACAGACAAACGAAACAAAGACTCACAAAGACCCTAAACAAACCTAATGTTAGTCCGACCTACGCATAGGCGATGGTGGACCAGGACATCCGAATGTGTGCCATGCATGCATGTTATGTACCCGGAGGTTGGTGGCATGGGGAACACCTAGATGCCCAAGTATGACCCAGTCATGCATGGACGACCCTTTGGATTTGGGAGACTTGAGAGGGCTTGGAGAGTCGAGTGTGAAAGAGCCGGGTGTGGGTGTATCGAGATTGGGCTTGGTGGGTGTAGGTGGCCCGGCCCGTGGGGAAAGGGGTTGATAGTGATCTCCCTCGAAGAAGTGGAGGAGATGTGGTGGGTCAAGGGATTCACTAAGGAAGGGGTCGTAGGGATCGAAGAATGTGTGTCCCCTTGATATGGGTTCCCCCATGACACGGTCCCAAGTTTGAAATTCATAGTCACCGTCATACATTGTGATCGGTGGGATGACGATCATGTGTAGAAAATAAGATTCCTCCCTTGGGCAAAAGGGAATGAAGTCGGGCTCGGTCGGCATAGGGAGGAATAGAAGAATCTCCGTGGTGACACAACCCACTGTGCACACGAAGGTAATGGACCCGAAGGCCGGATGGCTGAAGCTACGACTAGTGGGTTGGTCGAAGCCTCAGGCCAATGAGTGCGTCAACTTCCATTGCGTTTCTAATCCCATAATAAGGTCATCCAATGTATCAACTGAAGTCCTGAGGTTAAATGACACCCAAGAGGGGGGGGTGAATTGGGTGATAACAAATTTTTTATAAAATAAAATCAAGATAACGATTTCGAGAGGACACAAGAGGGCCGTAAGCAAAACATACTATATCTCTCAAAACAACCACTGCATAAACCCTTGGTACTCGACAGAGTTAATAGATCTGTAGATTTACTCATGCAAACTGTTATCTTTTCAGCAAGAATGACCTTGTCGGTCCGAATCCAGCTTTTGATATACCGAAGGATTTAAGTGAAGATGATTAACACACGAGGTCTAAAAGATGCAGAATGACTAGATTCACAAGTAATCACAGAAGGGGGAAAGGAGATAACGCGCAAACCACGAGGAGACAACAATTTTAAGGTGGTTCGGATGCCACAATGGCAACCTACGTCCACCCCTCACCAACAGTGAGGAACCACACACTATCTTGTAGAGTGTTACAAGATCAACCACACACACACAAAGGCAATCAACCTTGACTGCACACACACACACACACACGGATCTGTGAAGATCCTCACACACACACAAAAGATTTAAGATTACAATCAAAACACACTTGAAGCTGAGAAGGATGTGAAATTGAAAGAACACAAGAACAAGAGATTGATTAATGCTCCCCCTTAGTTAATAAAGGATTCTTTGGATGCAGCTTGAGGTCGACTTGATCCAGGGTTGATCTTCACTCTAGAAAGGAGGAAGAAGGATGAAGAATTCTTCTCGGAGCACTGTTCACTTCTACAGTGCAAGCTTCCTCCTTCCCACCTTTGGTAGCCTCCTTGATCCACACTAAGCATTAGGGTTTTCCAATCCCTCTTGTATATGTTTTATAGGTTCTTGAATGGTCCAAGGACTCCCCCAGACCAAATCCACAATTTCTGGAGAGTTTGGTTGCTTTGGGATTAAACAAATCCAAAAGGAATGGCTTTTCTCGAAATGATAAAAAGTCAACAGTTGTTGGCAGCTCGGGGCTGGCGGTCGACCTACAGAGGCCAGCGGTCAACCGCCATTGGCCGTCCTGTAGCCATTTGGATGCTGGGAAAATAGGTCGACCGCTAGCTCCTGGCGGTCGACCGCCAGGTTCACAGATTCCCAGATTTCAGTTATGTTATTTTAGGTCGACCTCCAAGGGTCCACAGGTCGACCGCCAATCTCCAATCCTGCAAAAGTCAAGTGTTAGCTCACTTGAAGCTATCCATTTGTTCGATGATTGAAATGGGCTTGTGTTATAGTTAATTACAAGTTGGTTTATACTCGAATAAACACATGGAAGGATTCATTAACACAAATATGACATGGGGTGAAAATGATGGTTTAAAACATGAAGCTTCGCTTGAAAACAAGGTACATGGAAGATAAATGTCATGGGTTTTGTTATCATCAAAATCACTCAGATATGTTCAACAATCTCCCCCTTTTTGATGATGACAAAAACTAGGCATTAGATTTGCATTTTCACCAAAGTGCCTATGAGAGAGTTTTGGAAGCGACGTCAATCTCATTTGAAATTCAGTTGAAATCCATCAAGTTGAAACATTTGAACTCATGATGTGAAGGCATTCAACACGTCCATATCAACACAACATTTCACTTCCAACACAAGCACGTCAACAAATCCATACCAGCCATTCAATACTTATTTGCCATATTGACAGGAAGTGAGGTAGGAGAGAGCCAATCTTGTGAATTCAAGGAGTGCATTCTTCCATTCATTCTCATTAGATCCATACAGGGTACACGGAATGCAAGAGGTGAAAGAGGGAATGCAACCACTAAATGCAAACCACTAATGCAATATAACCAAATAACCAAATGCAATACAACGTGCTCAACCTAAAATGCAAACGACAAACATGCATGCAAGCAGGCACACACACATAGCATATATATATGAGCCTAATAGCCTACTTCTCCCCCTTTGACATCAGCAAAAAGGAGAGGCATGGGATACAAAAAGTGGACAAAAGTAACACTAGAGACCCAAGAACAGCTACACAGCAGGGTGATCCTCAGCTTCCTCGCCATGAACACCATCCGGTGGACCATCACCATGGGGGGGAACCAGCAGGAGCAGGAGCAGGAGCAGGAGGAGGAGGAAGACGATCCTCAATGCCGTGGAGAAGATCATCATAATGACGGAGCTGGTTACGGATGGAAAGAAGGGTATGGTTGGTGATGCGAAAGGCCTCACGGTTATCTTCATGGCTGGCAAAGAGAGTGGCCATGTGGATAGAGATATCAACCAGAGCATGAGTGAAGGTGTCTATTCGTCCAGTCATGGTATCCATAAAAGTGTCCAGACGCCCAAGAGAGGAGTCAATGTGGGTTTCCATGCCTAAAAGACGCCGGTCGAGAGCCTCATAGTCCCCTCAAGTGGAATGCCCAGCACCCTGAGCAGAAGACTCCCCATGAAAGTACTGCGGTGGTGGAGGGAGAGCCGCTGGAGGAGGCACATCGTCGGGCTGGACTAGTGCAGGTGCATCTTGGTGATCTTGCTGTGGGTTCGGATCTTGTTCGTCATCACTGACATTCTCTTCCCCATAAACTGGGACAGCACGATGAATTGTGCCATCTGCTGCACGGTAATATCCCATATCTGAGAAAATCTTATGCTCATTATAAATGTCATCATGGTGAACCAGAACAAACTGCTCATCCTCCAATGGGATCCCAATAGAAGTGAACACTCCAGTGAGTTGAGAAGCATAAGGCAGGGACCGTCGTAAATGTGTCCGGCATCGACTTATCAGTTGAGTCATGAGCCATCCCATATTAATTAAGTCACCATTCATAGCATGATAGAACAGGAATCGGTGCACTTCCGTCACTTCATCTCGGCTGCCACCCTTGGGATAAATAAGTGTAGTAAACATATGATGCAGAACCCGTTGCAAGGCGGGAAAGTGGTTGGCATTGAGCTCAATGAGGTCACTCACACCACGCACAAAATCATAGCTCGTCATGGCAATGAAACTTGCCTCAACCTCACCATGCCCAAAATTCATGTCTGCACCATGTGAAGAGACTCCCAAGGCATGATTGAATAATTCTGAATTAATTCGGATCTCAATGCCCTTAACCATGGTGTATAATCTTCCATCTCTGTCAACCAAATTACCATAGAACTGTTGTACCAGATAGGGATAAAACCGGTTGTATCTAGTGACAAAGTCAATCCACCCCGGTTGCATTGAAAAAACTGTATAAATGTCGTGCAGGATTTCATTCAACTCTTGAAAATCGACAAGACGAGGGTCGATGATAGACCTTGGAGGTAACCTGCGTGCGGGAGCTTGTGGCGGAGGTGCGGCCAGAGCTTCACGTCTCCGAGCACTAGGTTTCCTTTGGAGAAGACGCCAAGCACTCCGTCTAGGTGCCATTTTAGACTAAGAAACCCGCTGAAGAGAAGATCCTCTTGAGAGGTAGGACCTCTACCTTGGGATGGAGGGGGAGACACCAGGAAGAACTAAGAACACCGTCGCCACGCTCTGGAACTCAGGGAAGGGTGGCACGAGTGCACGAACGCCGACGAGGAGGCGTGCCGAAATGGAAAACAATCGACCGTATCGTTCTCGGGGAGGGAAGATGTGGGGTTTTTAGGGCTTGAAAGGTGGGAGAGAGATGTGCTAGGGTTGAGGTGGAGTAAGGGAGAGAGAAGGGAAAGTGATAGAATGAGAGAAGGGGGGAGAAACCCCCTAAAAAGGGGTTCGGACGCGGCTGAACCGGGTCGGTTCGCCGCTGGCGGTCGACTGGCACGAAGCCAGCGGTCGACCGCTGGGGCATAGAAACCCCATTGTGCACCCCGAGAGAAAAGGTGTGTAGCCAGCGGCCACCAGAGATGGAAGTGGGCTCCATGACCCTGTGGACCCCCCCCATTTTCACAGATCACTTTTTTTTCTTTTTCCTTTTCTTCTTTTTTTTGTTTGTTTCTAAATTTTTTTTTCTTTTCTATTGCTAAGCCATGAAAGATATCAAGCAGGAGTCGACTATGGAAACCCTTGAATGGAGACTGCTAAGAGCACTAGATCACTAGTCCACATTTATTTATCAAGGAATATTCAGTTTTAGGAAAATGTCAAGGAAGAAGTGTATATAAATATAAGTACAGGCACACATGCTAGGTATAGTCATAAACAATAGAGATGAACCACACACAATGCATGCATCTCACATAATCTACCCAACGAAGAAGAAACAACCTAGTGCAGACCTAAGTACGTATGCCCTCTCCCTTGCACATGCCAAGTTCTCTCCTAATCTTATTGAATTGATCCTGATTTAGGGGTTTTGTGAAGATGTCAGCCAGTTGATTAAGTGTGTCAATGAACTTGAACTCAAAAACCCCTTTACCTACATGATCTCTCAGAAAATGATGCCGAATGTCAATGTGTTTGGTTCTGGAGTGTTGAACAGGGTTTTTAGATAGACTAATTGCACTCGTATTATCACATAGGATGGGCACACAATCTACTTCAACATTCAAATCAAGCAATTGATTTTTGATCCAAAGGACTTGGGCTCCACAACTTCCGGCGGCTACATATTCAGCCTCGGCCGTTGAGAGAGCTACTGAATGTTATTTCTTAGAGGCCCATGAAACAAGGCACCTGCCAAGAAACTGACAGTACCCACTTGTATTTTTACGATCTACAATGTATCCGGCATAATCCGCATCGGTATAAGCAATTAACTCAAAAGAACTACCGATGGGAAACCACAAACCAAAGTCAATTGTGCCAATTAGATATCTGAAAATCCATTTAACAGCTGATAAGTGAGATTCTTTAGGGCATGACTGGAAACGGGCACAGAGACATACACTGAATTGAATGTCAGGGCGGCACGCTGTAAGGTACAGTAGTGATCCGATCATACCTCGAAACAGTGTAGAATCCACTGTTTTACCATTTTCATCCTTATCCAGCTTTGTGGTGGTGGCCATGGGAGTTGATATGGGTTTTGCTTCCGCCATCCCGTATTTCTTCAGCAATTCCATAGTATACTTGGCTTGATTGATGAAAATTCCTTCTGAAGTTTGTTTCACCTGCAATCCAAGAAAGAAATTCAGCTCCCCCATTAAGCTCATCTCGAATTCTCCTTGCATAGTCTTTGCAAATTCCTCGCATAAGGCATTATTAGAAGCTCCAAAAATAATGTCATCCACATACACTTGAACCACTAAAATATCCTTACCTGATTTCCTTGTGAAAAGTGTTTGATCAACCTTACCTCTCTTGAACCCATTTTCAGCCAGAAAAGAAGTAAGCCGTTCATACCATGCCCTTGGTGCTTGTTTTAGTCCGTACAAGGCCTTTTGGAGCTTGTACACGTGTCGTGGATGTTTGGAATCTTCAAAGCCTGGCGGCTGCTCTACAAAGACATCCTCCTTGATATAGCCGTTAAGAAATGCAGATTTAACATCTATTTTAAATAGTTTAAAGTTCAAAGAGCAAGCGTAGGACAGTAAGATCCGGACTGCTTCAAGTCTAGCAACCGGTGCAAAGGACTCATCAAAATCAATTCCCATCTTCTGGATGTACCCCTTGGCCACAAGTCGAGCCTTATTCCTCACAATCAATCCCGCATCATTTAGCTTATTTCTGAAAACCCAACGAGTTCCAATAGTAGAATGGTTCTTAGGACGCGGCACAAGAGTCCACACCTTGTTTCTTTCAAACAGATGCAGCTCTTCATGCATCGCCTGAATCCAGGATTCATCTTGAAGAGCTTCATGAATGTCCTTGGGCTCTACTTGTGAAAGTAAGGCCATCAGGTCCTCCTGTTCAACCTGCCTTAGAGAGGACCTAGTTTTCACCCCATCCTCCAAATTACCTATGATGTTCACAGTTGGATGATCCTTTAGAAATGTGGAGGAGCTGGGCAGATCAGGATGCTGCACTTGTGGTTCTTGCAGTGTCTCAATTGTAGGATCCTCATCTTCCTCATTTTTGCTTGAGGTTGCCTTCAATGGCTCATCCTTGGCTTTAACATTTGATGAGTTCTTAGGGTCTTCATCTGCATCCAAGATGGAAGAAATTTGATTTGTGAGTTTTGACTCGGATTCATCAAAAATAACATGAGGACTTTCTTCAACAACTAAAGTCCTTTTATTGAATAATCGGTAAGCTCTAGAATTGAGTGCATAACCTAGAAAAATTCCTTTATCACTCTTTTCATCAAACTTACCCAAATTGGACTTACCATTGCTCAAGATATAGCAAGGGCATCCAAAGGGTTTAAGATAAGAGATGTTTGGCTTCTTACCCTTGTAGAGCTCATATGGAGTTTTGTTCAGAATGGGCCTTACCATTGCCCTGTTGATGATGTAGCATGATGTACTTACCGCTTCAGCCCAAAAATGCTTGGGTAGGGAATTCTCATTGAGCATGATCCGGGCCATGTCTATCAACATTCTATTCTTTCTCTCTACTACTCCATTTTGCTGGGGCGTCCTCGGTGATGAAAAATTATGTGTGTACCCCTGCTCTTCACAGAACATGCTGAATTCATGATTTTCAAATTCACCACCATGATCACTCTGGATTGTGGTGATGAGGTAACCCTTTTCATTCTGAATTTTTCTGTAAAACACTTGAAACTCTGTCACGGCATCACTTTTATTAGCTAAAAACAGCACCCATGTGAATCTGGAGAAATCATCAACAATCACAAAGCCATAGGATTTTCCTCCTAGGCTAGATGTTCTAGTAGGACCAAAAAGATCAAGATGCAACAGTTCCAATGGCCTAGCGGATGAAACAATATTTTTGTTTTTGAATGAGATTCGTGTTTGCTTGCCTTTCGTGCAAGCTTCACAGATATTATCGCTTTCAAATTTCAATTTGGGCAGACCTATCACCAAGTCATGTCTAGACAACTTAGAGATCACTCCAAAACTAGCATGACCTAGTCTGCGGTGCCATAGCCATGCATTCTCATGGTTGTTAGCTACCAAACACACATTATCAACTGAAACATCATCAAGATCAATGGTGTACACATTGTTGCTCCTTTTACCAATGAATTTGATTTCATTTGAATTTTTGCACATGACAAAACAGTGAGTCACATCAAAAATAATCTTAAAACCCTTATCACATAATTGACTTATGCTCAACAAATTATGATTCAAACCTTTCACCAGAAGGACATTTTCAATCAGAGTGAATTCTTACATATGTCTCCAACTCCGATTATTTTACCTTTGTCATTCCCGCCAAAGGCAACTAAGCCTCCTTCCTTTTCTTGCAGCTTGGAGAACACCTTCTTGTCCCATGTCATATGCCTTGAGCAACCGCTGTCTAGATACCATTTGTTCCCCCTGGCTTCAAGACATATCTGCAAGAAGAAAAATTCTCATGCAATTATTTTTGGTACCCAAGCTAGTTTGGGTCCGTTGGAGTTAGTCCAGTTCTTGGTATATCTCCTCTTGGTCCAGAAAGCACGATTTCTTGGTGGGTTTTGTTTGAACCAACAACTTACAATAGCATGCCCAAATCTACCACAATGATAGCAATTGACAGGTGCAAAGTTTCCTTGAAACTGTCGTGATTTGGGTTGAAAATGCTTGAGTTCAGGCTTGGAAGATGACGCATGGTTTTGACTTTTCTCATGGACAAGGGATGTGGTGATCTTATGCTCAAAAGGTTTTTTGTTTTGGGGAGTGTATCCGAGGCCTTCTCTTTGAAAATTGACTTTCACTCCCAACAAATTATTTAGGTTTTGCTTGCCCTTAACAAACTTAGATAACGTGGACTGAAGATCATCCACTTCTTTTTCCAAGCTCACAGTTTTCTTTTCAAGTTCTGAGTTTGTGAATTTCAGAATTTGTTCTTCAATTTTCATTTTCTCACATGCTTTCTCCACTTCAATTACTTTGCAAGATAATTCTTCTTTGGCTTTATCACAGTCTGAAATTGTTTGCAATAGGCTTTCTCTTTCTTCTGTGGCCTCAAACCATTCCTGTTCCAGTTTTTCAAATTTGACAAAGATATCTTCATGTGATAAGTCATCAAGTTTCTGTTTGAGAATTTTGTTTTCAGATCTGATCTTCTTGTATTTTGTGTACAATTTTTCATATTCAGATTCCCATTGTTCATTAGAAATGAAATCAGGGTCAGAGTTTACCTCCGTAGATTCATCTTCATGTGCCATGAGGCACAAGCTTTCCACAAGTTCTTGATCTCTTCATCAGATGGTTCATCTTCATCGTCGCTCCATGTGGCGACCATGGCTTTGGGTTTCTTGAAATTATCCTTCTTGAATTTCTTTTTCAGATCCTGGACATTCACCTCTCATGTGCCCGGGCTTCTTGCATTCGTAGCATATGATGCTACTTGGCTTGCTTGACTCGCCTTTGGTCTGTGTGGGCTTTCTTGGCCCTTTCCTAAAGTTTCCCTGAAAGTTTCTCTTCTTCCTTAGAAATCTTCTCACTTGGTGAGTTATCATTGCCAATTCTTCCTCTTCATTGCTTCCGTCACTTGATTCACTTTCTTGAAATTCATCATCGGAGTGATGAGCTTTCAGTCCAATGACCTTCTTCTTTTTGATGTCTTCATCAACTGTCCTCTTAATATTTATCTCATAGGTCATGAGTGACCCTATGAGTTCATCCAAGGTGAGAGTAGACAGGTTCTTTGAGTCTTCAATTACCGTGGCCTTTGTGTGCCAAGCTGACGTTAGGGACCTTAACACTTTCCTTACAAGGTCAGAATTTGAGTACTCTTTCCCGAGACTCTTGAGACCATTCGTGATCTCTGTTAGCCTTGCAAACATTTCGGAGATGGTTTCTTCAGGTTTCATCTTAAAAAGCTCATAGTCAGTGACTAGGAGATTTGCCTTGGTCTCCTTGACTTGTGAAGTTCCCTCATATATGAGTCGTAGCTTGTCCCATATTTCCTTGGCCGAGCTACATGTAGAGACACGAGAGAATTCATTAGGGTGTATAGCACATTGCATGATATTCATGGCATTATAATTAGCGGTGCATTTCTTGATTTCCTCAGGTGTCCATTTATCTTCATCATCCCCTAGTTTATGAGGACCCTTGTCCACAACTCTCCAAACTTCGTACTCTTGAGCTCTTAGAAAGACATGCATTCTGTTTTTCCAGTATGAGTAGTTTGAACCGTCAAAGTAGGGAGGACGGTTGATGGAGTGGCCCAAGGGCATCATACCCTTGTTTGCCATTTAACCGGATCTTACTCTAGATCGTTAGATCTGAAAGAGAAGAGCCTTAGCTCTGATACCAATTGAAGTCCCGAGGTTAAATGACACCCAAGAGGGGGGGTGAATTGGGTGATAACAATTTTTTATAAAATAAAACCAAGATAACGATTTCGAGAGGACACAAGAGGGCCGCAAGCAAAACAGACTATATCTCTCAAAACAACCACTGCATAAACCCTAGGTACTCGGCAGAGTTAATAGATCCGTAGATTTACTCACGCAAACTGTTATCTTTTCGGCAAGAATGACCTTGTCGGTCCGAATCCAGCTTTTGATATACCGAAGGATTTAAGTGAAGATGATTAACACACGAGTCTAAAAGAAGCAGAATGACTAGATTCACAAGTAGTCACAGAAGGGGGAAAGGAGATAAGGCGCAAACCACGAGGAGACAGCAATTTTAAGGTGGTTCGGATGCCACAATGGCAACCTACGTCCACCCCTCACCGACAGTGAGGAACCACACACTATCTTGTAGAGTGTTACAAGATCAACCACACACACACAAAAGCAATCAACCTTGACTGCACACACACACACACGGATCTGTGAAGATCCTCACACACACACAAAAGATTTAAGATTACAATCAAAACACACTTGAAGCTGAGAAGGATGTGAAATTGAAAGAACACAAGAACAAGAGATTGATTAATGCTCCCCCTTAGTTGATGAAGGATTCTTTGGATGCAGCTTGAGGTCGACTTGATCTTCTTCAGATAGCTTGATCTTCACTCTAGAAAGGAGGAAGAAGGATGAAGAATTCTTCTCGGAGCACTGTTCACGTCTACAGTGCAAGCTTCCTCCTTCCCACATTTGGTAGCCTCCTTGATCCACACTAAGCATTAGGGTTTTCCAATCCCTCTTGTATATGTTTTATAGGTTCTTGAATGGTCCAAGGACTCCCCCAGACCAGATTCACAATTTCTGGAGAGTTTGGTTGCTTTGGGATTAAACAAATCTAAAAGGAATGGATTTTCTCGAAATGATAAAAAGTCAACAATTGTTGGCAGCTCGGGGCTGGCGGTCGACCTACAGAGGCCAGCGGTCAACCGCCATTGGCCGTCCTGTAGCCATTTGGCTGCTGGGAAAATAGGTCGACCGCTAGCTCCTGGCGGTCGACCGCCAGGTTCACAGATTCCCAGATTTCAGTTCTGTTATTTTAGGTCGACCTCCAAGGGTCCACAGGTCGACCGCCAATCTCCAATCCTGCAAAAGTCAAGTGTTAGCTCACTTGAAGCTATCCATTTGTTCGATGATTGAAATGGGCTTGTGTTATAGTTAATTACAAGTTGGTTTATACTCGAATAAACACATGGAAGGATTCATTAACACAAATATGACATGGGGTGAAAATGATGGTTTAAAACATGAAGCTTCGCTTGAAAACAAGGTACATGGGAGATAAATGTCATGGGTTTTGTTATCATCAAAATCACTCAGATATGTTCAACATCAACATGGTGACTAGACCGAAAGGTAGTGTGGTAGGATTTGATGGGCACTAATGGTAAGGTGGGGTCCATAGATGGGTAAGGAGGTGGGACCAAGCCATCCTTCAGCCAGCTAAGAAGCGGCTCGGCTATGAAAAGCGTACCCATTAGAAACACGGGTGGCTCAGGTTTTGGTGGCTCCAAATAAGATGGTTCCGAATAAAGTTCGGAAGGAGAGGGTGGCAACGTAGCACTCATGGGTGGTGAAGGAGCACGTGTCCTTTCTATCCTATCCAACCAATCCGAAAATATTTTAAAGAATTTGGTAGAGGTGCGGGTTGGAGTAGGGGCCTCGGGGTGGACTTGCTCCTCATCTCTCGGCCTGGGTGTGGACCTAGGCTATGCTATAAGCGGGGCTTGTTGCCTCCGGCTAAGACCCACTTGTTTTGAAGTGCTTGGGTGGGATTGGTTGGAGGTGTGGCCCACTTGATTGGGAGTGCTTTGGTGGGGTTGAATGTAGGTGAAGGGGCGGGGTTGGTTGGAGGTGTGGCCCACTTGATTGTGAGAGGGTTGGTGGGGTTGAGTAGTGGTATGACCCCCATGGTTGGAGGTAGATGGGCGGGGAAAGTAGACCCTCCTAAGCGCTCTCTTCATGTCCCACCATGACTCGATGGGCCTTTGCCTCCTATCCTCCCTCAAGTATTTTATGTCCCTCCATGTTTCGACGGCTTCATATAAAAGTCACCTTGAGGCAAAGTTGACTTCCATGGGACCGGACATAATGTAAACCTCGAAGTATTGGTCCATGATGGCTTCCCACTCTAGGTAGTCACACGGGTCTTCGGAGCCATAGAAGTCCCGGGCTACGTGTCTACGGGGGTGGTCGGGTTGGTTTTCCCATCTTTGGTAGTATTGCCACCATGCATAAGATCTGGGCGTTTGGTAATCCATGGGACATGGAAAGCTAGTGGATGGCCATGCCGACAGTTGGTGACAAACACTAGACACGACCCAAAATGCGATGCAAAGTGGGGATGCCGACTCGACTACACACCTAGACACGATCAAGATCCGGTACCTGGCGGAGTCCGGGAATCCGAAGATCCTCTCACGCGAGTGAATCACCTCCCCGATAGGCGTAACCTAATGGTCGGGCGACACCTTTTTATATACCGAACAATGGTATGCAAATCCAACAACCAACTTAGACTTAGACTCCTAGACTTAAATGACTCCTTTTTTTTTGTTTTTGACCAAATACTACCCTAGACTCGACTCGCTCTGATACCAAATTGATGCGGGACGGACATGAGACATGGGACTCTAGCTCGCGGGCGTCCCTAGCGAGGGATGCGTGGGACCGTGCACAGTTGAGAAATCGATAATGAGTCGGGTAGTCGGCTCTTCTGTGCTCGGATCGAGTAACGGGACGGGTCTCGCTCTCTCTCTCTCACAACGGTGATAATATATAATATCGAGCTAATAATCCTATCATATGCTCTCAAGCAGCGGCATACAGCAATATACGAAATTGAGCAAATGCCGAGAGAGGAGTGGACACGATACCTCCACGCTCTGGGCGTGGGCAAGACCCCGGCCAGTTACGGTAACTCCCGGTACAATAGTAAAAACTTAATTACAACAGTGAATTTTATTGTCCACTCCACGCAGGGAGGTAAAGGGATACAAGTGGGGCCTGGGAGGACCGACCCTAGGTTGACGGGCAGCAAGCTGGAGGTGCGTTCGGGCGAACTCGGCCTACTGGTCCGACTCGGTCCTGCGCCGACTCAGTTCTGACTCGCTGGACAGCAAGCCGTTGCCTCCAAAGGAACATCACCTTCCTGAGATATTCTGAAGGCACCACTTGGCTGGAGCGTTGGCAGGACGTCCCTGAACGACTGCCTGAAGGCGTGGTTCCAGAAGTTGAGTTTGGTATTTGTTTGTGAATTTCTCCCGGACTGCTATTTCGGACCTGCACAGGGAACAGATTTGCGCACCTCGGCGGCAAGAATTAATTCTCTCAGATCCGGAATCAGATTGAGGTGAGACTAGTGGCGTTGGAAAGAGGACTTCTAGATCTACAACATATATTCTTTTCAATTCGATCCAAAGAAGGGATGAGAAATGGGAGACTCTACAACATTGTGTTTTTTTCTATGGATCTGATTACAGACACTCAGGATAGAGAGGGATCTGCCTGAAACTGACCTTGACCGAAGGGTAAATTATTTTTCCAGGGACTGAAAAATATATGTGAGGTAGGGGGGGACGTGAGGGACACTGAGAAATGTTTGTGAGTTTTTCTAAAATTTTTAAGGGGGTGGGAAAAATACAACAAGGTGACTCTATCCCATGGATATGCAAAAAGGTAGATTACAGGGGAAGAATAAGAAATATGGTAAAAATACTAAACGACGTCCAAATGACATGAAATTTGAACTGGAGGTTAAGGGAGACAGGAAGAACGAACCCTCATAGTTTGGGCTCGATCTGACAACAAGAGAAATAAAGAGAATTTTAGGATTGGGGTTCTGTCCTGATTGAGACAGAACCTCGTCGGGGTGGCGGTGGCGGCAGCGGCGGCGCTGAGCTTCACACTCAGGAAAGGGGGTTGGAAGGGAGGAATCCACCTCAAAAGAATGACAGGAATCCACCTGCAAGGGGGGAGAGGAGGGAGGAGAGAGGGGCGCCCCTTGGGCTTCTTGCACAACTCACCAAATTTTCATTCATTAATTCTATGGAAAAATAAAATACAAAGGTTTTATATGAGTTGGCCACCCTAGACAAATGACCCTTCATACCCTCAGATCTAGGGTTAGAGAGGGGCAATTAGGGGAGGCCAAATCCCATTTTTTACACATGTGGTCAAAGGAAGAAAAGAAAATAAACAAACTAGCCTAATAACTCCAAAAGAGGGGGCACCCCCTTCATGGGTCAATCTTGGGCCAAGTTTGGTCCAAGGCCATCCAACAAGCCCATGAACCCATGATAGCTTATGGACCTTCCAACCTAGGTGGCCCATGAGAGGGAGAAGCCCAATTGGGCCTTAAGTGACTTAAAGATCCATTATGAAGCCTTATGGTCCAATATGACCATACCCCTTAATGGACTCTCCTTAAATGAAACCCATTGATGGGTTCTACATGGAATGTGGCCCAATGGCTTATTAAAATCTTTACAAAGGAGCCCAAATGAAAAAAAATCAAACAAACAGACTAATACAAGCCAATACAAGCCATAATACACAAATACACGCCACACGTATAATGAAATAGCCTTTGATGCCCCCATCAAATGCTAAGGCTGACACCGATGACTATTGTAGCGTATGATAACTCTAGGAGAGTTTGCCACGGGGTCGTGACAGTGCAGGCCGAGCTAGGGCCTTTGAAAATGGACGTGGAATTTTATGTGTTGGACATAGACCCGATGTTCAAAGCTATTCTGGGTCGTCCATGGATTGATACCTTGCATGTAGTGCCCTCGACCGCCCACCAATGCCTCAAATTCCCATTTCAGGGGCGGGTAGTCAAGGTGAAGAGTGTTTCCACAGTCTAGACAGTTGATGCTATTGCTGACAAAATTCTGCCTACACTATGGCCGAGCAACACGCCAGTTTTATCTATGATGGACTTGAACTTCCCATGGGCATATGCATCACGCAAGCCCGCCACTGCACCAATTAATGTTAAAATCAAGTCCAAGATTAGAGATTCTAAAGGATGGCACATGATCTTGAAGTTAGGCTATCAGCCGGGCATGGGCCTCGGCGCACAGTTGCAGGGGCGGACTAAGCCCATCCCGAGGGACAGAAAGATGAGCAGGCGAGGCCTTGGCTACCGAGAGTCGGCATTGTCAATATTGGGAGACTCCGGGCCACTGACATGGGACTACCACCATCATTTCGTGAAGGGCCCGTTGCAGCCAGGTACTCTGAAGAGGACACCGCCCTGTTCTGATGAAAGAAGTGATGTCGCTTATGCTGTTGCCGACCCACCGGCGCCACTGAAAGGGCTGGTGGGTGACATGGAAGATTTTTGTCACAGCTTTGAAAAGATGTTTCATGAAGAAGAAGTTTGCTTGAAGAAATCAAAAATGCAGCTTGTGGAGTGCTCTCCGGCAGAGCCAATTTACTGGAGGCCGTGGGAAGAGGGGAGCTCCATCATTGCTTTTTCCTGGTCTCCTTCCCACTTTGCCTCCCTGTTTCAACAGTTGGGGATTATTCCCTGTTCACCTCCAATCATGGTTGATCTGTTCTTTACGGAAAGGCCATTTGAGATTCTGTTTGTGCCATGTGCATGTGGACAGTGCCCACCTATTGATCTTTCCACCATGTTTACTCCTTCCTCTGATCTCTCTCAGTTGTGGTTTTCGTCATCCGATCCATTCTTTGACGTTCTGTTCCCATCCCTCTTCCCCCTTCAACTTCCTCCTCCTCCTTCCTCCCCTAACCTTTCTTGCTACATGATTTCCTCCGACCTCAAAAAAAAATGCCAATTTTAAAATGGAGGTTTCAATGGAGGATTATGTTGTGTTGTGTCCGCAGTCTTCCCAGGGGCATGAGGTCCCTGCTTCCCTTCCTGTAGATTTTCTATCCCCTAGGTTAGATGTAGGACTTGTTGAGATTAGGGAGGTAGAGTCAATTGAGTCTAGTGAATTAGGTTCTTGTTCTGATATCTCCAACCCGTCCACACTTGCCACGCGTCCGATGACGCATCCTTCCAAAGTCGTTCCCGATAGATTCCTCCAGGATCTTGTCCAACGTTGTCACTCCCTCCTTAAGTGTCCTGAGTTTGTAGAGACAGCCATCGTCTTGGAGAGTGATGAAGAGCTAGATGGGGTGTGGAGCGATGATGGATTAGGGGTTTATGAAATCATAGATGAGAAGGACCCAGTCGATTATGAGATAGCGATGTGGATGACGCTGCCGATTTGTACGCGTAGGGTTTGAAGAGATTCGATGAACTGTCATCGGCAGTAGATGAACCCACGAAAGAGATTAACCTTAGAACTGAAGAGGATCCCTGGCTCATAATTATTTCTGCTAATCTCCCTCCTCAGGTTGAAGAGGAGCTAATAAAGGTTTTAACGGAGTATAGCGATTCATTTGCCTGGTCCTACGAGGACATGCCGGGCCTTGACCGCGCTCTAGTTGAACATAGACTTATCCTTAAACCAGGGGTAACACCCGTTAAACAAAAATCAAGAAGATTCCACCCTCAAATGGCCTTAAGGATAAAGAAAGAAGTTGATAAATTGCATAAGGCTAAGTTTATTAGAGTTGTGTTATACCCACAATTGGTGGCAAACATTGTCCGGTGATGAAAAAGGATGGAAAAATCTGAATTTACATTGATTTCAGGGACTTAAATAAGGCATGTCTGAAAGATGATTTCCCGCTTCCTCACATTGATGTGTTGGTAGACAACACGGCTGGGTATGAAGCCCTCTCGTTTATGGATGGATATTCTGGATACAATCAAATCCGTCTTGCTCCTGAGGACCAAGAGAAGACCTCGTTCACCATGCCCTGGGACACATACTGCTATGTTGTCATGCCATTTGGATTGAAGAATGCAGGTGCCACGTATGAACGGGCAATGATGGCTATATTCCACGACATGATGCATGTGTATATGGAAACCTACGTGGATGATATTTTGGTGAAGTCAAGGTCCAAGGAAGAGCACCCTGCTATCTTGGCCAAAGTGTTACAAAGGGCTAGGGAGTATATGGTGAAGATGAACCCGAAGAAATGTGTGTTTGGGGTGTCATCAGAGAAGTTGCTAGGCTTTATCGTTAGTAAGCGGGGGATTCAAATCAATCCAAACAAAGCAAAGGCCGTTATGGAAATGCCACCACCTAAGAACATCACAGAGCTTAGAGGATTGATTAGGTGTTTGCAATTTATTCGAAGGTTTATATCCCAGCATTCGTAAAGATGTCACCCATTTTATGAATTATTGAAGGCGGGAGCCAAATTTGAATGGAACGAGCAATGTCAGAAGGCCTATGAAGATCTTAAGGTTTATCTATCCAATCCCCCTGTTTTACAACCCCCTGCTCCTGGGAAACCCCTGATTCTGTACATTTCAGTTATTGATGACTCCCTAGGAGCTGTCCTGGCACATGTGGACGACGAAGGGAAGGAAAGGGCAGCCTATTACCTCTCTAGGTTGTTTAATCCTGCTGAATCTAAGTACACCACTATGGAGAAGACCTATGCAGCGTTAGTATGGGTAGATCAGAAGCTCAAGCATTATTTCCTTGCCTATGAGATTAAGTTGATCTCTAGAATGGACCCAATTCGCTATCCTTTAGAGAAACCTGTCCTTTCTAGTAGGTTAGCTCGCTGGCAGAGCTTCCTCTCTCAATTTGATATCACCTTCGTCGTTCAGAAAGCTATCAAGTGATATGCTATTGCTGAACATCTTGCTCATTCACCTATCCCTTGTATATATTCTATCCAGGATGAGTTCCCTGATGAACACCTGGCAGTGCTAAATCATCACCCTTTTTGGTCTCTTCATTTTGATGGTGCTCTCAATTCTCAAGGCCGAGGGATCGGCGCTGTTCTTCTCACTCCAAAGGGAGTGACCATTCCTATCGCATATCAACTCACTTTTCCTGGTACCAATAACATAGCCGAATATGAGGCTCTCCTTACCGGATTGAAGCACGCCTACCTCATGGGCGCGCGGTACATAAATATCATAGGAGATTCTCAGTTGGTGCTGTGTCAAGTTCTTTCCACTTATCGCACCCGTGACCCCAAACTCAAACCTTATCAAGATTTGGTCACGCTCATGGCTAAGTAATTCTGTAAACTGATTTACATTCATACACCTCGTTCTCAGAATATTCTTGCCGATGCTCTTGCATCGCTTGCTTCTTCCCTTTCCTTTCCCCTCAGTCGCGCCACTGAGACCATCGTGGTCCAGCGGCTAGACGCTCCTTCCCTTCAGGATCCGTGGTTTGACAACCTTAGGAAAACTGTAGAGAAGAAAGCTGAAAAGGAGGATTTGAAAGAAGTGGCATTAACTGAGCTCGAGGAAATTTTGGAAGAAGAGGAATTGCCTTGGTACCATGAGATCGAGCAGTATTGTAGCGATGGGTCATTCCCGGAATCAGCCAACGCCGCGCAGCGCAAGGCCATAAGGAGAGTCGCCTCTAGATACACCATTATTGCGGGAGAGTTGTATAGGTGAGCTCTTAATGGAGTTCTGATGAGATGTTTAGAAGATGACGAGGCTTGGAAAGTTGTTGAAGCAGCTCACTCGAGCGAGTATGGAGGACACGTCAATGGGCAGGCGCTAGCGAAAAAGATCCTTAGGCAGGGCTATTACTGGCCAACCCTAGAGGAAGATTGCTCTACCTATGTCCATAGGTGCATCCAGTGCCAACTCCACGCCGACAAAATCCAAGCTCCTGCTTCATCTCTCCATCCTCTTTCCGCTCCTTGGCCATTATCCATGTGGGCTTTTGATATAATAGGCCCGCTAGGTGATCCAAACTCCCAGGTCAAATAGAAATATTTTATTCTAACTGCTACGGAGTATTTCACCAAGTGGGCAGAAGCTGAAGCATATGCAGAAATCAAAGCCACCACAGTATGCCGCTTCATCCTGAAGAATATTATTTCACGGTTTGGAGTGCCAAGTGACATCATCACCGACAATGGACCGCAGTTCGTGTCTCAAGAACTCCAGGACCTCTGTAAGAAATTCAACATTGCACTACATCATTCATCACCTTACTACCCTCAAGGCAACGGCTAGGCCGAGGCTACCAACAAGATGCTTTTAAAAATTATCAAGAAAACTTGCGAGTCGCACAAATTTGCTGATTGGCCTGAAAGACTTGTAGAAGCTCTATGGGCTTATCGCACCTCCGTCCGCACTCCCACGGGGAAAACTCCTTTTGCCCTCACCTATGGGATGGAGGTGGTACTCACGTTTGAGATTTTGATCCCTTCCCTAAGAGTGCAGCTCGACAAAGAACTTAATCTCGACGAATGTCGAGAGACGTTGTTAGTCCAGCTGGAACTCTTGGACGAGAAGAGACTTAATGCGGCCAATCACGTCTCTGTTTATCAAAAACGTGTCTCGCATCATTTTTAAAAGAATGTCATTGAAAGAAAATTTCAAGTGGGTAACATGGTTTTGAAACGTAAATTTATCAGATCACCAGGTCCTAGGTCTAAACTGCAACCCAATTGAGAAGGTCCTTTCGTTATCAAGGAGGTTTATCCTGGGAACGCATACCGTCTAGTCAACGCCGAGGGCAAAGAATTGTCTAATCCATGGAATGGGTTGTATCTCAAACGTTTCTTCCCTTAGAGTCAAGCCAATGAAGGACTGGCAGCAAGATGTCCCATGCCTCGATTACCAAAGAAGATCCCGTGTCCGGCATTCACACACCTCACGACATCCCTGGTCAGGTACCCTAGCCCTGTGTAACATTGTTTCTCTCTAGCCATGCTCGGGGGAAGTAAAGACCCTTGTACGTCTCTTCCTTTTGCTGAATCTAGGGGCAAGTGGTGAGTAAGGGGGGCGATGACTGATCTAGTCACCCTGATGGGGGAAAGTCTCAAATAGGGGCAGTCCGTTATGACCTCATTCCACAATAGAGAAAAGAAGAGAAAAGGAAAGAAAGAAAATGGAGCAAAATCAAAGTCAAGAACTGAAAAGTTTGTTTCTAGACTCAAAATTCAAACATCCTGATGCTCCAGCAAAATAAAACTGGGTATGGTAAGAGTGGCAGTACAGTTTCCCTGCGGGACGATATGAGCCCGGTCGTATGCATGCCTAGCATGGATGAAGGTTCGATGATGGACACAAAGCCCCTGTACAACAGACTGGACCCCTGGAAGGGTAGCTATGAGAAGGATTTAAAACCCTGAAAGCTTCTACACCTGGCCTAGGCTTATCTCCTTAATTCTTTTTTCCTTTTCAGGGATAGAAACTGTACCCTGGGCATAATCTCGGAAGAAACACCGTTGCGAGGAATGGCCCTCGGCCAGGGATTGTCACCTTTAAGGCACGCCAGGCGCAGGTAATTCCTAGTGGGACTGGCACCGCTCTTGTTGCTGGGACGAAATGGGCTGTCAAAATCCAAAAAAAAATCAAATATTTTAAAACAAAAAAAAATCAATTATTTCAAAATCCAAAAAATCAAATATTTTCAAAACAAAAAAAATCAAATATTTCAAAATCCAAAAAAATAAATATTTCAAAATCCAAAAAAATCAAATACTTCAAAATCTTAAAAAAATTAAATATTTTAAAATCTAAAAATATCAAATATTCCAAAATCAAAAAAATTAAATATTTCAAAACTACAAAAAAGCATTTTTCACTTGCATTTCATGGCATGCATTGCATCCTTTTTCCTTTTGTCATTTTGCCTACTTAATAAGGCTTACCCCCTTGACCAAAAATCAAGAGTTGGATATTTCCTAACTTGCTACAGGCAAGGGGTTAAACCTAAAACAGATCTAATATATTTTCTTATTTATATGTGTGCAGGGGCAGGTCGAAGACAAGATTTAGCAATTTTATCTTTGCACGGTCCTATGGTGACCGCTTTAATCCCTCCAACGGTTAATATCAGACCGTTCCAGCCTTCACACGGCCTCATTCAGACCGCTTCCAATTGCTAAAACCTTCAAGAATCAACGGCCTTCACAAGACCGTTTACAAATCATAACGGTGTAGTCTTGACCGTTCTATGATATCCACGGTCCATCTATAGACCGTTCCACTTTCCAAAGGTCCCTGTTCTTAACCCTGCGGTTGATCTGATATGCGGCCTAGGTCTGGCCGTTCAATTCTCTGGCGCAGTTTGACTCTAACCGTTTATCTAACTGAGCGGTCTGGATATGGACCGTGTTCATCCCAAGATCCTATCTCAAACTCATTCAATCACATACAAGAAACGTCAAATCAAATCAATCCAATCATCAATTTTATTCATTAAAATGCAAATATTTCCAAACATGAGTCTCTATATCAACATCATAAAAGCTTAAAATTATTCAATCCTCAGCCGGGCATCCTCGCGAGGCCTAATCTCTCTGAGCTCTCTCACATATGCTTGGTAAGCCTCCTGGAGCTATGTCACCTCCGCCGGTAGGGTGAGCACCCTACTAACCTCCCACATGATCAGGGCGCTCCTAATTGCCTGCTCGTCCTCCTCTGACCCGAGCCTCCTCGCCTGTAGTGCGGGAAGATGGGGTAGCGCTGGAAGCGTAGTCCGGGGTAGTCCAATCTGAAGGAAGCACCGGTGCGGGTTGTACATCACCAAAATGGTGTCACCCATGAGCCTCAAGTCCAAGCCATGCCTCCTATGAAGCCTGAGAGTAGTGCCGTGGAGGAAAGGACGGCGCATCACGAACCGACCCAGGGGCAAGGTGTTGACGTAGAGGCGCCACTCGTCCCTAGTCTTCTTGTCTGCTATCCTACACTCCACCTCCTGAGAGAACCTGAAAGGACCACCGATAAAGAACAGGGGATGGCTTCCGAAGATCCGGCTGACCGAGGTGACATCCTCCCTAGGGATGAACTTTAGCCTAACTCCCATCCAGCACTCCAAGAGAATCATAGAGCCAAAGAGTGGACCCCCTAGAGCAGCTGAGCTAAGACCCTCATATAGGTGGCAAGGACGGCCTGGGAGATGGAAAGACCCTGCCACAGACCACTGATGGTGCTAAGGATAGGGACATCTAAGACATGGTCGGCAGAGGGGAAGCGTATGGCCCCGCACAAACAAATGGAAGCGGCCTTAGCTATGGCCTCGTACCACCCACACTTATTCTTACAATGTGCTATCACCCACTGGCTGAGAGGTAGTAGATGGATTTGGTGTGGGCCCACTATGGTGCGAATGTCCTTGGAGCTAGGTATAAACTCTCCTAAAATAAGGGGAGGATCCACAGGGGCAACGGTGTGACAGATTAGATCCTCCTCACCCACCTTGGACCTAGGGAAAGACAAGTAGGTCTCTACCTCCTCTAGAAGGATGGTGGCCTCAAAAGATGGAAAGATGAAAGTGTGGGTCTGAGGATGCCATATTTCTACTAACGCTGAAATGCTACGCCAATACAAAGAAAGCTTGGGGTAGTTCTTGGCTAGCACTAGAAGAGAGTGAAGGTGCCAGGACCTAAGGATGGATGTTACGGATATTGGTAGCTCGCGGATCATAGGAGCCATCCACTTCAAGGTAGAGTGTCATCTCGGGCCAGGGAGAAGCTGAAGTAAAGAGAAGAAGAAGAGAAAAGAGAGGAAGAACATATAAGCTTTTTGAAGGAAATAATGCGAAATTGATGAAAGTGAGTGGAACAACCTTAGCTTACCTCTCTCATAGGGCTGGAACTCAAATACCCCAGGATGGTGGTCAGCTTTTGTAGCAGCCCATGCTTCTTTCTAGTTGGCTTTGGACCTTGGTAAGCCACCTCACCCATTGAGCTCCCTTCCAAGGCCCTCTTCATGATGTTTTGAGGAAGATTGAGAAGGATTTCAAGGTTTGAAAGAGGGTTGTTGTGTGAAGAATGAATTTAGAGTCCCCTCTTACTTATAGGGCTTGATTAGAGGCTTAGACGCACTAGAATTGAGGTAGGATAGGTCTAGATCGGGTTAGGATAGAATTTGGGTTGATTTAGAACTCCCACTCTTGGGTTAGGACTCTCCAAGAGAGTCCCGTTCGGACTCTCAGGGCGCCTGTGTACGCGATCTATCGATAGACCGCGTTGTTCAAGGGACGGTGTCACGCAGATCGTTTAGTAACCTTCTACATACTTCGAATCTTGGCATTCGCACGGCCGTGGAGCGGCCGTTCTGCTAAACGCACTGTCCAAGAGGAACCATTCCTATCCTTTGAACGGACTATATTGGACCATTTGATTACTTGTTTGGGTTCTAGCTGAGTGGCGTCCAGCGGTCTAAACGTGGGCCGTGTGGGTCATGGAGCGGTCATTTAGATGACCGTTTAGCAACCTAAAGCCTCATTTTGTCCTCCTTGCACCAATTTCACTCAGGCTATTGTCGTCTCTCTCTCTCGCACTCACTTGTGTCAGGTTAGGAGTCGTTGTTAATTAGAAGTCAAGCATTTGCATTCATTCACACATTCATTCACAAAAATCAAATAAAAAACATATCATATCACTATCATATCCACATGTACATAAGTCAAGTCAAGTACATCAGGCCTCTCCCTCCGGCCTGTCATTGTCCCCGGCTCCCTCATGCCTCTTCGATGGCGGGGGCATCGCTGAACTCGCCTCCTCACGGTGTCATCGGCGCCGCTCCTCCTCCTCGTTCCTCCGGCGACCAGAAGAACCCGTGAAGTAACTCCTATAGGAGCCGTGCATACCATGAGTGTTGTCACTCAGAGTCCCACTGCGATCAGATCTCCGGCTCATCCCCTCCACAATGCCCTCCAGCTTCGCTGCCTGAAGCCGAGCCTGCTCTGCCTCAACTCGGTAGCGCTCCGTCTCTGCTACTCCAGCCTAGAGACGCTCTAGCTCCGCACGGAGGAGCACCATCTCGACAGCGCCTACCGGTCGGCTTCGCGCCATCTCCTCCCGGAGGCGGGCAGCCTCCCCCCGTACTGCTGCATGGCTCTGCTCGAACTCCGCCCTCAGTCGGGTCAGCTCGGTCATCTGCATACACATAATCATGGTTAGTCAATTGCATTTCATAAACATAATCAACTGGGAAAGCGCAGTGGTTACTTACCCTCTCGGAGAGCGCCGCCTCGATTGCCTCACCCCGTGATACCATCCTCGTGAACTCTACCTCCCGCTCGGCACGGTCCGCAGGAGTCTGGGAAAAGGAAGAGGGTGCGTCAGCCCCCTGACCCTGGGCTCCCTCGGCTCACTGCATTTTAGAAGTCCAAGGTTAGTCATTTCACAAGCATAATCATAAACATGTGCATAAGTAGGTTTAAGAGTTAGGGAAACTCACCAGAAGGATCAGGGCCTATCGGAGCTCGTCTCGCTCCTGGATGGTCGAGCGGAGGAGTCCCTGCAACTCCGCGATCCTCCCCTCAGGGTCAATCTGCATTTAAGAAGCTTAAGGGTTAGTGCATAATCATATAGAAAGCATAATAAGAAAGCATTAGAGTTAGAAGTCGTACCGATCGGTGGGCACCACGGAACACCTGGTCCCTATAGTGTCGGGCGTAGGCCATGTAGTAGGCCTCCTCGCTCTCAACCCGGGCGGACACTACCCACACGAGTGCTGTCCAGTCAGCGATCTGCTCTCCAGCTCGCGTCGTTCAGTCCACCACCATGGCCAGCCCTCGGGGGTGTCTCCCGACTCACTCCTCCGGGTTTTCTGGTGCCGGAAACTCGACTGCTGGCTGATGGATGCCAATCGTCCTCATCACCAGGCGGAAGTGGAGCGGCTCCACCACGTTCATGCAATGAAGCCAAACGTCTCGGCATGAGTAGGCGAGGGCCGCCACCACCCAGGGCTGACCCTCGTGCCCCTCACTCTCGTATGGTGTCCACCGGACTTGTCAAATAGGGAAATTGTATTAGCATCAGAAGCATATAAGTTGCATTTAATGAAAAAGTTTGAGTTTAGATTTGTACCGAAGCGAAGGGCAGTGTGTCTAGGTCGTCCTGGATCCCGCGGACCTGTCTCCGCAGGGACCCCATCTCCCGAGGAGCCATCCACCACCTGGCGATGGGCAGCAGCTCCGAGTGTGTCTCCTCCCCTCTCCCTATCCCACGTAGGTGCACGTAGGCCCACACCTGCATTACGTTTCATCATATGTTAGAATATAACACAACATTTATAGAAATTATATAGCAAATTGCATAATCAATTTAAGGTTGAGTCATACCTAGAGTAAGAGAGAGAAGCCCCCGAGCATCGTCCTCCGGCTGGTCGAGCTCAGCGTGTCAAACAGGAACGCGAGGACTGCCGCTCCCCAGGCGTAGTCACCAACGTGCTCTAGGTCCTCAAGCAGTGGAAGGAGCCGGCAACTGATGATGTCGGCCCTCGTCACGAATAGTAGGTGCCCGAAGAACAGCATCAGGAACCTCCTCAGCACTCGGTCTGCCTCAGCATCCTACCGCATCTGCCACTCTTAGACGCACCCGGTCCACTAACCTCTGCAAGTGCTACTCGGGTAGCTCCCCGGTCACTATCTTTGTGCCCCTCAATCTGAGGCTCTCCTACAGCCTCGCTCTTGTCAGGGTGGTCGACTGCCGCTCCGATCGCAGCAGCTCCAGCCCTAGTGAACTCTGAGCCAGCTCTCGGTAGTCAGGGTAAGTCCTCCCGCTAACCGGTGTCCCATGCACGTGCAATCCAGTGATGCGTGCAACGTCCTCCAATGTGGGGACCATGTGGCCCCATGGGAAAAGGAACGTCTAGCTCACCGGATCCCAACGGCCGTGCAGAGCATAGAGGAGCGGCGTGTCTAGCCTAGTCACCTCTACACTCAGGAACTCGACGAAGCCTATCGCCGTGAGCCACTCCCGCTGAAAGTCTGACAGTGCAAGGTACACTGCTCAGACCTGCAGCCAGGAGATCCGAGTCCTGCGCTTTCCCTGCATACATTTAGGACGATTGCATTTTAGGATCATGCATTTCATAAATCACTCTGCTAACTCAACGGTTTCCTACGGGCCATCTACCCATTCGACGGTTGGGTTCCAACCGTCCCAATAATCCCCCTCAAGAGGTCCACGGCCACCCATGGACCGTTCTGCCTGATGGACGGCCAGGTGAGGACCGTTCATTTTTCCCATGTTCAACCCGGTAATGGCCTCTTCTTGGCCGCTCAATGAGCACACGGTCCCCATCTGACCACGTCACTCCCCTCTCAAGCCCCTAGTCAGTTGGAGTTGCACGGTCGATTATCCAACCGTCCTAGATGTCCACGGTCTGGTGGAGACCGTTCTGTTCTCAAACGTTTTATATTCTGAACAGACCAATGTGGGCCGTCCTGGATGTCCACGGTCTTCCTCAGACCGTGTTATCCTGTCGGTTTAGTTCCTTTTGAACGGCCACTCGCGGGCCGTGTTATCTTGGAACAGTTCTATTTGAACCGTGTTGTTCTGGTAAGCGGTCACTGTTAAACCGCACTACGATCACCGTGTCCGATGGCGTGTCATCCCCTTCCCCAGCTTCGTTGACGGCCTGAATGGCCTTACATGGGGATCCTAAGGGGATGTATGCCCCTCTCCTACCCTCTAGACCCACATGCACACATTAAAAGCTTCAAAAATGGAAGGTTTTTGATACCTACCTCGGAGGACCTCGGTGGCTTCTCCACCACCGCCATGGGCTCCGTCGGTGCTTCCCCGGCGTCTTCTTCACTGGCGACGATCGCCCCCGCTCCCTCCTCGGCCATGGGCGGTGCTACTTCATCCTCGGTCACGGGCGGTGGCGCTACAACTTCCTCCATGGTGGCCACCGACGGCGGCGCTTGATCTCCTTCATCGGCCATTGGACGAGCATGGCGGGCTAGTGCTTGGTGTTTGAATCACATAAAAGAAAGGGAAATGAGGGGAAGAGAGTGAGATTGAAAGTGAGAGTGGGGGAGATGGAGAGTGGAGAACGTGGGTTGTGCTCCTCCTCCGTCAGTTACGGTGGAGAGGGAGGAGGAAGAGGAAGTGTTTTATTTTTTTGAAACCGCCAGTGATCACACGTTTCATCTCTAACGGTGCGCTCCACTTAAAATGGCCATATTATAGCCGCTCAGTTAATTGGATGGCCTCATTGTGAGCCGTTCATCTTCACGATCATATTCAAATTGGTAATGCTTGAGCGGAGAAAATTGGACCGTTTACATTCTGGAAGCGGTCTGTTGCTAGACCGTTCATGTGCTGAAACAATAATGAAGAATGCTTTTTGAGCCCCACTTTGCTGCATTAAACGATCGATCCTTTTGGCTTGAATGATTATTTCATGATGTGATATTGCAGATCTCGTTCATGATTTCTTTTGCAGCTTCACTCCAACTTGCCTTTCGCTGCCGTCAGGTGAGCCAAGTAAGTATTTCGATCCCTATTTCCCTTATTGCATTTACTACATGGTATTATGCTATATTATCTCGAGAACCAGCTGGTTATCTATGTGTTCCAGGATCTGATGTTCCCCTATAACAAAAATAATGATGATCCAGGTTCATGTGTTTAATCATCGGATAGGCCGTTAGGTTGGGGAAATTGGGGGGCGACGGTTTTGTCTTGCACGTTGTGGTTGCAGATAGTGTCCTGACCCTAATTGTTCCAGTCTAGCAATACTATTCTCGAGTATTTTTTATTTTATGGGTTTCTTTGCATTCGTTTTAATGATTTCTTTTATTTTAGCCCAGCATGCATCATACGCATCCCTTGAGTATTCATGACCCTTGGCCTATCTGAAAGTATCTCATTTGTGATGGATGATTGTGCGTTCATGGTTTCGAGTAGGAGGAGCTATTCCACTCAGAGTTGGAAGGTTTTCTCTGGTCTGCTCACCTGGTTTGATTGACTGACGGTCCCTGTCTATAGTATGACGGTCCACCCAGAGGGGCGCATCTCGTTACCAATCACGTTCGGGACCACGCCAAGGGATGTAACCTTCGTGACGGATTTCACGGTCGTCTGCGCGATGACCGAGTACAACGCCATCATAGGGCGAGGAATCCTCGGCACCCTCCGCGGCGTCCCCTCCTCATATCACCAAAAGCTCAAATTCCCCACACTACATGGGGTGGGAGAAGTTCGAGGAGATCAACAGGAGTCAAGAAGATGTTACCTTATCTCGACGTGCGACCGACAAGCCAAGGAAGGGCCACCTGAGAAGAAGGCAAGAACGGGAGACCCAGGTCCAAGCACGAGCACTCCTGCGGAGGACCTATACCTCACCCAGGTAGGGGAAGCTCTGAGCAAGACACTAAGGATCCGAGCGACCTTGTCCGAGCAAGAGAAGAAGGCTTATACATACTTCCTCATCGCCAACCAAGACGTGTTCACTTGGTTTGAGGACGAGCTCCCCGGAATCCCACCAGAGATCATTACCCACCAACTCAAGTTGGATCCAGGCTGTCGCCCGGTTCAGCAGGGCCGAAGACGTTGTAATCCCGAGCGACATGTCGTTATCAGGGAACAAGTGAGTGAGAAGCTGCGCTCTGGACTACTCAGGCTCACCAAGTACCCGGACTGGGTGGCCAACGTGGTCCTCGTTCCTAAGAGTAACGGGAAGTGGCGAATGTGCGTAGACTACACTGACCTCAATAAAGCTACGCCAAAAGATAGCTTCCCTATGTCGCGAATCGACCAACTGGTCGACGCAATGGCCGAGCACGAAATGCTAAGTTTCCTGGATGCCTACTCCGGGTACCATCAAATTAGCATGCACATGGCTGACCAAGACAAGACAGCATTCATTACCTACCACGGCCTATATTGCTACACTCGCATGCCATTCGGGTTGAAGAACGCGGGGGCAACTTACCGGCATCTTGTCAACCATATGTTCGACTCGCAAATCAGCCGCAATATGGAAGTCTACATCGACGACATGCTCGTAAAGAGCCTCCGTGCGGCCGAGCACCTGGGTGACCTGGCAGAGACATTTGCGACACTTAGAAGGTACAATATGAAACTCAACCCGAATAAATGCGCATTCGGTGTGAAATCAGGAAAATTCCTTAGATTCCTCATCACCCACAGAGGGATAGAGGCTAATCTTGACCAAATCCGGGCGGTACTAGAGATGAAACGCCCGGGATGAGTGAGAGACTACAGTGCCTCACCTGTAATGTCCTGGGTTTTTCAGATATTTTTTGAATCAGGATCCGTGGGTTTCGGGTCACTTTCGGGGGTCACAGAGCGCGTTTTGTGGTTACGTGTGTTTTTCCCTAACGAGCCTTCGGAATTCCGTACAGGGCGAACCGTTGTGTTATCCTACTCCGGGATGGTAGCAGTGCGTCGAGCGTGTTCCAAGGATCGAGAAAATGATTTTTCCTAATTTTCTATATTTTTGGGATTTTTTGAATTTTCTATAAATAACCACTTTTTCTTTTCTCTTTTTCCTTTTTTCTTCTTTTCTCTTCTTCTTCTTCCCGTGAGACCCGCTCCCCCTCCCGACCGTTACTCTCTTCCCCGTCCGAGCTCGCAGCGCCCTCTCCCTCTCCGGCTGTGGATGGTGAGCTGAGGTGGTGGCGCGGTGACGACGGCGGCGGTGAGGTGATCGTGGCGGTGGCATTCTCGCGACGAGAGTGTGGAGATCATGTTCGGCCGAGAATTGATGATCGGTGGTGATCCGGCGGGTTTCGAGCTCCCTTGAGGTAGGGGGACGGATCCTTGCCCTCTTTCCTGCTTTTCCTGTGATTTCTAGGCCGAGGAGAGGTCGAGAGGGGTGTATTTGTGCCGGGAGGGTGAAAATGCATGTTTGGGGTTCAATCACCAGATCTCTCATTTCTCGGGGTTTTTGACTGATCTATGGGTGTAAAATCATGCTAGGAGGGTTGGGAAAGATATCCCCTTTATTTCCCCATCATCGGGGGATGATCCGGGCGTGGATCGGGTTTTTGGGCCGTTCCCACAGTTTTTGTGCTCGGATTGAAGTTACAGTCCTACCAGAGACCGCCATACCCTTGGGGCAGTCCTCTGGGAGCCACCAATTGATTTTGAATGTCGGTTGGGAATGGCGGTCCCGGGTAGACTGCCAAACCCAGTTCCGGTCCTACGACTGACCGCTACCCCTGGGGTAGCGGCCAACTGCAGACCATTTCTATGTCCTGGTTAGAGCACCTCGGGGTGCATGTTTTTGACTGTGGGGGAGTCGTTGTCGGGTTGTAGTCAGGGCCGGACCGTTTCCTGGTGTTTTACGATCTTTAGGTGACCGCCTGGTGGGTCTGGCGATCTGGCGATAGACCGCTAGGCAACCCCTTGTCTTGCCTGGTTGCGGCCATGGTATGACCGCCAGGCTGAGCTTGGCGGTCTCGGAGGAGATCGCTAGGCCCGTTTTGCGGTCCAGGGATGTCCGCCAGTTAAGAGACGGTCCTGGGAGGACCGCCACTCCGTTTCCTTTGGATCTGTGGTTCCCGTGAGTTGAGTCTTACCTCCAGTAACCTGTCCACTAGACGTAGCTTTCCTGCGCACGCGTGTTGAAGCCCCGCGATCAATGACACCCAAGAGGGGGGTGAATTGGGTGTTTACCAATTTTAAGAAAAACTTTTAGCTTTTTACAAAATATGTGGTAAACAATAATTAGCAATTGAAAACTAATTAACCAATTCTCTAAAACTCACCGTTCCCACACGACCATACAACGAAAATAATCAAACCACACAAATAACACACAATGCACAGCGGTTTTTAAGATGGTTCGGATGCAACGACGGCAATCCTACGTCAACCCCTCACCAAATTCGGTGAGGCTTCACTTGGGAATGAATCCCCAAACAGAGACGATACTCCAAACACACACGTAGGACGACACCTGCACACACACACGGGGACGCGCCCCAAATTACACACGGAGACAAGCTCCGACACATACACACACACGGAGATGAACTCCAACACAATCCGACAACCGGATCACTACCACACACACATACACACGCTGCAGCAAACGCAGCACAATGACACACACTACCGCACGCAGACGGTTAAACACGATCGTATACACAAACGGTCTCACACACAAAATGTATTTGCAGGTTTGAAAGTAAACAAAAATAGCAAGATAAGCTCAGATCAAAATAGAACTCATGGCAACCATCTCAAAACAGCAACTAAAGGATGTAGAGATTGTTCCCCCTTTGATTTCCAAGACGAATAGATATGGTAGTTTGAAGCTCCAATCGGATGGTGATGGTTTTGATATCTTCTTGATCCTCTCCTTGAGCTGCTGCACTTTTCCTTCTTTGGCAATCTTCAAAACCTCTTGGATGAAGATCAGATCTCCTTGGCTTGAGCTCTCCTTTCCTTTCTTCCCCTTCTTCACCTACAAGATAGAAAACAATGAATACATTGGTGTTCCACTTGCCAAATTCGTAGCTTACACATATGCCTATGTAGAAGACATGAAAAGACCATGATCACCCTTCTAGAACCATCCAAAAAGACCCCTAATAGGTCTATTATGAACCCAAGGGCAAAATGGGGGTTTATGACTTCACAAATATATTTTTATAACCCCTTGAATGGTCCAAGGACAAGTCCCAGACCAGATCCATGTTTTGTGGATGATTGGGTGTCATTAGGATTAAAGAAATATAATGATAATGGCCCTTCTCGAAGTGGAGAACAAAGTCAACTTTTGTTGGCTCGGGGCTGGCGGTCGACCGGTGGCTTCTGGCGGTCGACCGCTACTGAGAAACCTGTAGAAATATGATCCCTGGCATTTTCGGTCGACCTGGGGCGGTCGACCGCTGCTGGCGGTCGACCTGGGGCGGTCGACCTATAGCTACAGTAAACAGACTTTTTAGGTTTTCACCCCCAAACTCCATTGCAACCCATTTAAGTCTGAGGCTTCAAACTCCTTTGATCTTGGGGAATATATGTTGAGTGTTTTGACCTACAAAACCATAGAAAAAAGGATTAGGACTTTGATCAATAATTCATGTGGTAATTGCATAAAGTACATGTATGAAACCCCTTTGGCCATTTGGCAATTTCAATCAATCAACAAGAGTTTATTGTAAACCATTTGAGCAAGATATAAGTACCATGATTCTAATTTTCAAGCAAGTTTCTCATGAGTTGTTTCAACATAATCCAAGCTCAAAATGATATGTGAAATGTGTATTAGAGTTCAAAAAGTGATTTACATTGAAACCCAATTTCACATATAAGATTGGAACAATTGATGCTTTCCCAAAAGCATGTATGTAGCCAAGCTCCATGAAGAGTATGCATGGGAAGCATTCAAAGCACATGTTCAAGTCAATCATATTCAACCAATGGACAGGAACAATCAACCATTTAGTTTAGTTATCATCATTCACTTAATCGCACATGAACATGAACATCAAAACCACCATCATTCACTTAATCGCACATGAACATCAAAACCATGACTTCAACAACCATCAAAACCAAGGCATCACACAAGAAGTTTAGTTATCATCAAAACCAAAGTTCAACAATCTCCCCCTTTTTGATAATGACAAACGAAGTGATGATGACAAACTAAATGAGGATATCACATGTTCTTCTCCCCCTAACACAATTATCAATTTTTCTCCCCCTTTGACATAATCAAAAAGCGGGATAATACAAATCTTTCTTCCCTTGGGACATGATCAACAATATCAACAAGCTTATCTCCCTTGGAAACAACAATATCCCATCTTATCAAATCAGACGAAGCAAGGGCAAATCATGGATGAACAAAGCAATGTGATTCCAATCAGAAGAAATCAATTGGTGATTATTCTCACAAATCAATATGAAACCATCCAAAGCAAATACAGTCAAGCAAGTATCGATACCAATTGAAGGTGGTGATTGGCCTCAAGGATATGAACCAGTGGAGGAAGATGTTCACAGGATGAGGTGTTCAGCATGATAGCATACAAGAGCTAGATCCCATGTCAGATTTTCACAACAAACAAGAGCAGGAGGGCATATCAAAAGGATTTTCTTTGATTTTCAAAATTTCTGATTTTTATATTTTGGTTTGAAATGCATGAAATGCAACACATGCAAATGGTGATTCATGAAGTGCAC
Source organism: Amorphophallus konjac (assembly GCA_022559845.1). Classification (NCBI taxonomy): domain Eukaryota; kingdom Viridiplantae; phylum Streptophyta; class Magnoliopsida; order Alismatales; family Araceae; genus Amorphophallus; species Amorphophallus konjac. The sequence goes on from CM040121.1 coordinate 111,353,357, forward strand.
ACAATGCAACCAAATAGTTACATATAAATATACATGCAATCTCCCCCGTACATATATAAGAAGGGAATGGGTATAAGAAAGATGCAAGAGAGTCATGCTAACCGGAATGTACATGTGTAGCACATGGGAGATTGTGCAATCATATAGGAGATTCATGCAATTGCTAAAGCAGTCAATCAATTTTCTGAATACATATTAAATCAAATTTCCAGTTGTGTAAGTGAGTAACATGAAAAATGATAGTTGCAATATGATATTCAGATTTTCAGATCAACACAAGGAGACATTTTACAGACTGCACTTTTATTTTGAGAACAGCATATTGGAGGCTACGCTCTACCACAATGAGTTTTCACCAACATTTTTCAACTCAACCAATATCACATGATAGTCAGAATTTTTCAAGAGTGATCAGGTTCAAATAATTCTTTTTTACGCGAGTAGGCGCATGGAGCTCATGCCAGAATCCACGGTTACTCAGAATACTGAACCATTTCACCTCATTTTGAATAGAGAGACTAGTCAACACTTTTCAGATATGAACCACATCACGTCTCAGGTGACATGTGCCCAGTTTACTCAGTGAGACCGAGCATTGCTCTATCTTTCATTTTCATTTCAGATTTTTCAACAAGGATGGGTAGGCAGCTTTTTCCTCAACTGTCTCTTCAACATACCTGCAGTAAGTTTAACATCTCAAGAGTGTTGAAAATAAATTCATATATCCCTATCATTAACACTCATTTTTACATTTTGTGCATGAAGTGTGCGAATTTGATTCAGCATGTATACGAAAATATCATGAATACATAACAGTGCAACTCCCCCTAAATAGACGCACTTATGAAATATAAACTCCCCCAGAGTGCACGACATGAAACACTCCAATAATGACTCAAATGTAGCAATATTTATCAAGAGGACATAAGGCCATATAAATGCCAAGGGATGGGGGTGAATAGCATATAATATCAAGCAAGCATGCAGAGGGAATGTATGCAACATGCAATGCAAGTATGCAACTGATACCAATCAAATAGATACCAATTGAATAAACTGAATGCAGCTAAGGCATGAGTTCTATTGTAATGCAACATTTGATCATATGATAGTGAAATGTAATATGCAAAGGCAAGATGCAGAACTTGATTTTCAGAATTTTGGACAGATTTCACATGAGGGCATTCGCATTCACATGATAAACAACCAAGCATTTTTCAAGACATGGCCTTCATGAACAAGGGTGCATATATAATCAAGAACAAACAATGCAACCCGATTGATTTCAAGGATTTATTCAAAAATAGATTTGTAAGATCATTTCACAATTTTGAAATTAGAAATCATTCACATGCCAATCACCTCAAACATATTTCTCAAGATCTTCAATGTGATTGAACTAATTCGACAAATTCATCATATCAAACCAGAGTAACATTGTGTCAAGTTTTCAAAATTGTATACCTGAGTTCAGCAGGCATCACCATATGCCTTCAAGAGCAAGCAGGCTTAGCAGTAGCCTTAAGCGAGGCTAACAATTCATTGTTGAGCAGTTCAGATGAATCAATAGATATGAGGAACATTTCATGTTTGACATTATCTGAACATTCATGCAGCCATTGAAGTCCCGAAACTCACACAGCAATGTTATGATCAATTCAAATATGGCAATTAGTATGAGATGCATGTCCACAAGGATGAGTTCATTTTACAATTCAGAATCGTTCATTCAAAAGATAAGCTCCCCCTTTGTATGTGCACAAATTACACAATGACATGTTTATTTTTGAAAAACATGCAACCTATGACCTAAATGGACAAGTGACTCATGGTACCAGGCGGAGGCACATCCTCACGCATGGTGATAGTCTTCAGACAAGAATGACTTGCCCTTCCTCAAATCACCATTTGATATACCCTGTAGTCATGCAATGATAAACAAACAAATGAATTTCCAGATTCATGAAGTGCATTAATGCAATGGTGATTCATGAAAGAATGTAATGCATTCTAACAACAAAAACAGATTTTTTTATGTTTTCCAAAATAGAGCTCAGAAATTTATTTTCAATACTTGTGCTTTGAGCATCGATCATCTTCCAAGCTTTCCACCATGCCTTGGGTACTTGCTTTAGCACGTACAAGGACTTTCACCAGCTTGTGCTTAAGTCGATCCTAGAGATTGTTCTATACAAAGTATCCCATCTTCTTGTAGCAACTTGATAGGGTTCTCATCATTTTCATCCTTGCAAGCTATTCCTTTCATTGACTCAAGCTTGGCCATGACTAGCCCTGCATCATTTGGATTTTGGGAGTGTAATCTGCATCCAAGGACAAGAGGACTTGAGTTGTCAATTTTGATTCAAATTTATTGACAATGGCATGACAAATTATTTTAACAACCAACATCCCCTAGACAGCTCTAGATGTAATACATGACTCATGTGTGAACCTAAACATTAAGTTCATATGACGAATGTGGTTGCTCCCCCTTAGTGTGTGCACGAATGCAAGATGTTCATTAACGTCCTAATACCATGTGCAACTTGTAACTAATTGACTCATAGTACTAGGCGGAGAACTTAGATCCGAAGATCACCTCACGCGTAGTGATAGTTTTCAGACATGCTTAACCTGCCCTTCCACATGTCACCATTTGATATACTATGTAATCATGGATGACGAAGGCAGGAGGAATGTAATGCATTATGACATGAATACACAATGTTCAATATTTGTAAGACATCACGTGAAGGTATATGCATACTCAGTGTATGTAGTGAAATCATGCTGATGAATCTTCAAGCTCTTCTTTACACGAAGATGCTATATGACAAGTGATATATGCCCAAATATGTAAACAACCATGAATGAAATGCATGTACGGACATGTGCAAGACTGCATGACTATATGACTCAAAATGAATCAAAACCCTACACAGTCACTGGAGAGAGTAGGAGAGATATCACCTGAGTGTTCAGATTTCATTTGGTTTTTCTTTTAACCTTGCTTATGCCACTTGACCCGTGTGCCTCACCTCCTTGATTGAAAATAAGTTTCATGCTTCATATTTTCAAGGCACACCTACAAAACAGATTTCTCATTTGCCATTCTTAGGTACCCAAATCTTTTTGGGTCCTTGTGGGTTAGCAGCAACATTTGTACATGGTTTCCACTTTTTGACAATATTCAAATAATCATTTTTCATCAAAAGACAACCATGCATCAACTCACAATCATGCTTAGTATGCCCAGATTCACCACAATAGAAACAACGCACAGAAGCCATTTTCCCATGTGGTCTTTTAGCATGAACATAAGAATTCTCTAATCAATTTCTCCCAATTGAAAACTTTTTTGCATTTTTGAATTCATTTATTTTCTTGTATGCTCTTAATTCATCATTTTTCATGCTGAAGCAATCATGCATCATATGACCACGTTTACCACAATAGAAACAAGAGACATTTCTATTGATAACATGGTGTTTAGCATTATGCGTCCTAGCATGAGCATTAGCAGAATTATTTTTCAATTTTGAGCTTTGGTTCAGGTTCTGCTTAACATCACATTTCTGGATTTTTCTTTTAGCATGCATAACATGGTGAGCATTTGAAGCACTAGAGGAGCAAGCAGCATTTTTGGATTTTTGATGCAAATTAATTTTCTTTGTGGATGCATGTGTGTGTGCAGCATGATTTTTCTTTTTCAGATTTTCATTTGATCTTTTTATTGTTTGTGAAGAAGATTGATTTGGGGACCCATTTGATGTGCTGGCTATGTTTGAACTGTGCATAAAAGATGTATAAACTTTATTTTCAAACTTTTTTTTGTTCACAGGATTAAAACCCAGCTCTTCCCTTTGAAAATTCACTTTCGTCCCCAACAATTTGTCCAAGTTGTTTTGACCATACACAAATCTAGATAATGAAGCATTCAAGTTAGAGATTTCTTTTTCAAGTGATGAAATATGCAATTCATAGGAAGCTATCTTATTTTCATAAGAGTTAACTCGATCATGTAAAGTAGCATTGATGGTTTTATGACTTTCCATTTCTTGTTCTAACACATGCACCTTTTTGCATTCATCAACAAGCACACATTTTCCTTTTTCAAAAATAAGCAGTCTTTCAGAAATGGCATTGTTCAACTGTTTCAGTTCTCGATTTTCTTTTCTCATACATGAAATGATTTCTTCATGATTTTTGATGTCAGTCAAAAGAGATTCATTTTCAATTTTGAATTCAAGACATTTATTACATGAAGAATTTTCTTTTTGAAGTTTTTCAAGATTTTTCACGTTGCTTTCAAGTAAGGAGTTCTGAATTTATAAAGCACTATTCTCCTTATCAAGTTCCGAGCATTTATTACAAGAAGCATTCTCAAGAAAAGCAAGTTCAGATTTCTTTTTCAATTTTGTGTTTTCAGACTTAACTTTCTTGTACTTATCAACCAATTCTTCATAGGCATTCAATAACTCCTCATAGTCAAATGCATCTTCATTATCAGAGTCAGAGTTTACCTTTGAACTTGATTCACTTGGCTGATCGCTCCCTTGTTCACTCGTGCCTGCTACAAGACATTGATCTCCATGCTCTTCCCAGATTTTGGTTAATCCATCCAAGATGTCCTTCGCGGATCTGCAATGGGAGACAAAAGGAAAGTGCTTAGAATTGACTACAGTAATAAGCAATTTTAAAACTAAGTAATTTTGATCATGTTTAAGTTTTTGATTTTCAGTCCAGACATTTTTGTCCTTAGGCAACTCATACGGGCCATATGAAATAAGCTTCCATAGCTTAGGATCATATGAGTTGACAAGACTGCACATTCTTCCTAGCCACAAATCGAAATTGCAACCATCAAACACGAGTGGGGAGTTCAAGGTGTACATCATGGTAGTCATTGATTCGGATCACTCTAGATCATTAGATCTATGAAATTAGAGCCTTGGCACTGATACCAATTGAAGCCCCGCGATCAATGACACCCAAGAGGGGGGTGAATTGGGTGTTTATCAATTTTAAGGAAAACTTTTAGCTTTTTACAAAATATGTGGTAAACAATAATTAGCAATTGAAAACTAATTAACCAATTCTCTCAAACTCACCGTTCCCACACGACCATACAACGAAAACAATCAAACCACACAAATAACACACAATGCACAGCGGTTTTTAAGGTGGTTCGGATGCAACAACGGCAATCCTACGTCCACCCCTCACCAAATTCGGTGAGGCTTTACTTGGGAATGAATCCCCAAACGGAGACGATACTCCAAGCACACACGTAGGACGACACCTGCACACACACATGGGGACGCGCCCCAAACTACACACGGAGACAAGCTCTAACACACACACACACGGAGATGAACTCCAACACGATCCGACAAACGGATCACTACCACACACACATACACACGCTGCAGCAAACGCAGCACAATGACACACACTACCGCACGTAGACGGTTAAACACGACCGTATACACAAACGGTCTCACACACAAAATGTATTTGCAGGTTTGAAAGTAAACAAAAATAGCAAGATAAGCTCAGATCAAAATAGAACTCATGGCAACCATCTCAAAACAGCAACTAAAGGATGTAGAGATTGTTCCCCCTTTGATTTCCAAGATGAATAGATATGGTAGCTTGAAGCTCCAGTCGGATGGTGATGGTTTTGATATCTTCTTGATCCTCTCCTTGAGCTGCTGCACTTTTCCTTCTTTGGTAGTCTTCAAAACCTCTTGGATGAAGATCAGATCTCCTTGGCTTGAGCTCTCCTTTACTTTCTTCCCCTTCTTCACCTACAAGATAGAAAACAATGAATACATTGGTGTTCCACTTGCCAAATTGGTAGCTTACACATATGCCTATGTAGAAGACATGAAAAGACCATGATCACCCTTCTAGAACCATCCAAAAAGACCCCTAATAGGTCTATTATGAACCCAAGGGCAAAATGGGGGTTTATGACTTCACAAATATATTTTTATAACCCCTTGAATGGTCCAAGGACAAGTCCCAGACCAGATCCACGTTTTGTGGATGATTGGGTGTCATTAGGATTAAAGAAATACAATGAGAATGGCCCTTATCGAAGTGGAGAACAAAGTCAACTTTTGTTGGCTCGGGGCTGGTGGTCGACCGGTGGCTTCTGGCGGTCGACCGCTACTGAAAAATCTGTAGAAATATGATCCCTGGCATTTTCGATCGACCTGGGGCGGTCGACCGCTGCTGGCGGTCGACCTGGAGCGGTCGACCTATAGCTACAGTAAACAGACTTTTTAGGTTTTCACCCCCGAACTCTATTGCAACCCATTTAAGTCTAAGGCTTCAAACTCCTTTGATCTTGGGGAATATATGTTGAGTGTTTTGACCTACAAAACCATAGAAAAAAGGATTAGGACTTTGATCAATAATTCATGTGGTAATTGCATAAAGTACATGTATGAAACCCCTTTGGCCATTTGGCAATTTCAGTCAATCAACAAGAGTTTATTGTAAACTATTTGAGAAAGATATAAGTACCATGATTCTAATTTTCAAGCAAGTTTCTCATGAGTTGTTTCAACATAATCCAAGCTCAAAATGATATGTGAAATGTGTATTAGAGTTTAAAAATTGATTTACATTGAAACCCAATTTCACATATAAGATTGGAACAATTGATGCTTTCCCAAAAGCATGTATGTAGCCAAGCTCCATGAAGAGTATGCATGGGAAGCATTCAAAGCACATGTTCAAGTCAATCATATTTAACCAATGGACAGGAACAATCAACCATTTAGTTTAGTTATCATCATTCACTTAATCGCACATGAACATGAACATCAAAACCATCATCATTCACTTAATCACACATGAACATCAAAACCATGACTTCAACAACCATCAAAACCAAGGCATCACACAAGAAGTTTAGTTATCATCAAAACCAAAGTTCAATACGTGTGCGGACCCACTTGGGAGTGGTGGAGAGCGTGACCCGGAGAGAGACGATTTTCAGGTTGGTTACCATAGGGCCCCTCGTCTTTGCAGCCTGCGTCCGAGCTTGGGGGAAGAACCAGCTAGAGGGCCCGACCTAGAGCGCATGGGCTGTGTGTGCACGTGTGGTTGGGGGCAGTCGGACCCGCGCTGACGAGCGTGACCCCAGCTAGTCCTTGTTCGTGGTACTTGTTGTGTGTCTCAGTCTCTGCCTGGGGCGTGTAGGGAGACACTGAGGCGCGGTGTAAGACGTCAGGGGACGCATCTGACTTTGCTTCTAGTGGGTGGTGCTCTTGTCTTCTGGTAGGTACGGGCTTATTTTCCTGTCGGACCGAGGTTGGTTTGTTCGGTACGGTTAGTTATAGTGAGCTTTTTCATTTATTTATTATTGTTTGTTGCTTCCACCGTACTCCCGCTAGGTAGCATTACCTTTCGTGCTTGTTCGTGCCTTGCTGTCTTGTTTCTCTCGTGCGATGTGGGGGTCCACGGGATCCCTACTGAGCCTATGAAATGAGGCTCACCCCTGTGTTTTCAGGTGAGGCGGGGTCATCGAGAGGCGCGTCCGAGGCTCACCGTGGTTCCTACGGTCAGGGTTAGTCACCAGTTGCCAGAGCCAGGGTATGTCCCGTGTACTTATACTTTTCTTTCAGTTGACTGTACTTATTTTGGACATGAGATACTCTGGAACTTATAGCTGTTTAGTGATTAATTGTTTAATTCCATGCATTTTATTTAGTTCATTGTGCAAGCTCTATAGTTAATTTAGATTCTCTTGTACCCTCACACCATCCTTTAACCCTTCCGAGTCTTCGGGCTCGTTGGTGGCGGGCTGAGGTTCGAGTCGTGCCAGTTCCTTTCCGGTACTCGGATCTCGGGTCGTTACAGTTGGTATCAGAGCGGGGTTGTGGAGGTACATAAGAACCTGAAATGATTGCAGTGGTCCAGAAGGTCCATGAATGTCCTGTACAGTCGGCGACTGGTTTAGGGCTCCGTGTGTTTTATTAATTCTGCTGGTTATTTTTGTTAATAGGGGTTATGGCGCCAAGAAGGAGGACTCGATCCCAGTAGGGAGAGTCTGGTGGGAACCAGGAAGGGCAGAGCAGAGCAACACTTCTGGATGACGCGGCTAGAGAGGCGAGAGTCCCCGGAACAGAGGAGTTCTTCCGGGGCATGTATCAGTATGTTCTTCAGCAGCAAGGGGGTGATGCTGGCGAGGGTTCGTCATCCCGGGGTGTCCATGGCCGTGTGCTGAAGGAGTTCTTGCAGTTTCAACCGCCTCTTTTCAGTGGGCAGTCAAATCCTGAGATGGCCCGAGACTGATTAGATGACTTGGAGAGGATATTCAGTTCTATGGAGTGTGCTGAGGAGGAGAAGGTGATATTGGCTAGCCATCGGTTGCAGGGGTTAGCCCGGACATGGTGGACGTTAGAGTGGGGGGCAGCGTTCCAGTCCCATCCTCTTTGACAGATGGCGTGGTGGGAGTTCGTCATGACTTTCGAGCGTGCTTTTTGCCCGTCCTTTGTCTGATCGCAGAAGATGCGCCAGTTCTTAGAGTTGACCCAGGAGGATATGACAGTGATGCAGTACCAATCCAGGTTCATTGAGTTGGGGCGCCATGCACCGCACATTATGAAAGATGAGGAGTTGAAGACCAAGCAGTTTGTCAGGGGTTTGAGGCCAGAGTTGAGGCATCCCCTACTTGCGTCGGGTGTAACTAACCTGGATACAGCTTGTAGAGCAGCAGCGGCGTTAGATGGAGACTTGCAGAGGACTCGAGGACAAGGCAGTGCCGGCCAGATACAGACAGGTCTCAGTCAACCAATGGTCATGCAGCAGCAGAGTACTGTCTAGCCCTCAACAGGTGGTTCAGGGGCATCTCCGTCCGTAGCATCAGCAGCAGATTCGACATCCTTTGGCTTGAAGCTCAAGAAGCTATTCAGGGATGTTGATTTTGGCAAGAGGCGCCAGGATCCCAGGGAGTCGAGGCAGCAGTCAGTGAGCAGTGTTCAGCAGCTCGCACCCTACCAGCGTCAAGGCTCAATGAGTGGTTCTCAGGGCGCGTGTCCTCGGTGAGATGATTCTCATCCAGGCAGATAGTGCTCAACGCCTGTGATATGCTTCAGGTGTGACAAGCCATGGCACATGGCACGTGACTGTCCTCAGAGACCACGCCAGCCGCACGAGCTTCAGCAGCAGTAATAGTTTCAGCCCTAGCAGTTACCACCACAGCCGCAGTAGTACCAGCAGTAGGGTTAGTTTTCACATTTGACGTGATCGGCTACTGTGGGGAGGCAGAGATCCCGAGGCCGAGTTACGCATATGACCAGAGCGAAGGCTGAGGTATCGCAGTTGGTGGAAGGTACTATTCTGATTATGGTTGTGCGGCTCGAGTTTTGTTTGATTCTGGTTTGTCCCATTCGTTCATATCAGAGGATTTCGCTCAGAGTGTCGAGGAGTCGGTGACTGAGGTGTCTTGTGACCTAGCAGTGGAGTTGCCTATCGGTGATTTCATGCTCACCCCGTATTGCCTTGAGAAGGTGCCTATGTGGGTCTATGGACGGAACTTACTGGCCAGGCTTTATGCATTGCCACTCCGAGACTTTGATGTGATTTTGGGCATGGATTGGCTCGAGGCCCATCGTGCCATGGTGGATTGCACCTTGAAGAGGGTCTACTTCCAGTATCCTAGCAGACCCACCTTCTACTTCCAAGGTATCCGGTCTTCCTCTTCCCGTTTTCTTATTTCGGACATTAAGGCTCGTAGATTGCTTGCTGCGGGGTGTCAGGATTTTCTCGCTTCAGTGGTCCTGGTTGATCAGGAGTGTCCGGAGGTGGAGGATATTCCGGTTGTGTGCGAGTTTTTTGATGTTTTTCCCAAGGAGTTGCCAGGATTTCCACCGCAGCAGGAGATTGATTTTGTGATTGAGGTGGTGTCATGCCCCGAGCGCGGAAGATACCCGGAGATGCGTGACGTGTCTATATCAATCATGTCAATCAGAGTGGTCGTGTATTCGACACGAAGACAGAGATGCGCAAAATAGCAAGATAACCCAATCCTTATTTCATAATGGATAGACTATTACAAATCCAATACTCTGTTTAACAAAAAGAAAAGTACATAGTTGACTCGAGAAAACTATAGAACCAACTAGACGACACTTGTAGAAGCTCTATCACTTTCACTCTTGACCATTCCCATCCGATTGACTTCCATCGTCGTCGGACTTACCTGAAAAGTACAAAGGGACAAACGGAATGAGCGAACGCTCAGTAGGAAATTATATCTCAAGTACTAGCGAGGGGTTTAAGTAATTACATTTTTATGAATGCAATAAAGCTATGCATGCTCGCATAACACGACAGGATAGATAGAATGTAGTATCAAGGAAATAAGATGAACTTATCATGAACTTTCAACAAGATAACAAGTTTATTCGAGATATTCAAGCAAGTACATTTAACAAATCATGTCAAGAACTTTGGCTATCATGTATCAAGCAAGCAAGTAAATTACCCTTTTTCGGGCCACGCATTTCATTTCATGTCAAGTACGAGTCAAGTACAAGATGTGTGTGCAATGTCCAATCAAGCAAGTCAAGTACTCGGTATAATGCCAGATACCTTATCATTTTAACTCCCATGGGCACAAGTACTTTCGGGTGCTCCTCCCAGGACCAGATCGGGCCCTATATGCGCAGGCATTTATCATGTGTTTTGACATCCACTCTTGTTTATATAGCCAATATAGAATTTCAATAATCAAGCTTGTAGATACGTAGGACAACATTGATAGAATAGAGTCCAAAAATATGACAAAGGCCGTAGAATGGCCATAATAACGGTATAATCACGAGTTCGATAAAACTAGGTAGAATATGGTTCCCTTAACTTAGGTACCATGATAAATCGATATGGACATTCTTTATATAGAACTGAGGTCCACATGAACATAAGATCAAGCAAGATACCCTCATTCTTATCATAGAATTGGGGTTTACAAGAACGACATGATATGGCATGATATCATCATCCCATTAAGAATTTCTTATGATATACTCTTTGTATAATCATAAGGGCCGGTATACCATGTTTCTTTAGATTGACATGGCAAGGATCGTGTAATGGGTTTTTAGGGTACAACCAGCTCAGTCGACCTTGAGGGAATCCAAGGCTACGAGGAGTCTTACGGAGGTCTCTATGACTAACTCGCTAGTCTAAAGGAACGGAATGTCCAATGGAGAGCTTGTATGTCAATGAGAGTTGAGTGTGATCGATAAATCAACGTAAAAAGTGGGACTATACTCACGGAATGGAGAATAGTGCCGATATATATATATATATATATGTATAATATGAAACCATCGGTAATAGAATCAAGACGAAATCAGGTTACAGTAAAATAACGACTTGAGTAAAGTCGTGTATTGAATAATTAACGCCTAACATGAGGGCGTTTACATATATTGCCAAATTGCAGAATTTTTATTATTTCATTAATTTATCAAAAACACGCCTTGCCTGGGGGCGTTTATTCAAAGTTGAGATAAAAAACGCGCCCTTGGAAGGGGCGTTACTTTCTAATTCCATTTTACAGAATATGTAAATTTCAGGATTTTAACAGATACACGCCCTAGGAAGGGGCGTTACTTTTCAGATTCACGCCTTGTTCTGGGGCGTTAAAATATGGAAAACGACTTTGTCCAAGTCGTGAATTTCAAGAATTTTACAATATTACAGGAAATAAAATTTCAAGGGACATGAGACATGTCGTTGCAGTATAACAGGAATTCACAGGTAGGGGTATGCAAGATATTAGAATCTATATTTCATAATTTATTGAATTTTAAACAGGATCAATTATCAATTTTCAGGTGAATCTTATGAAATTAACGCCTGCGTACATGGCGTCAAATATTAAATTGACGACCACTGCATGGTCGTGTATTTTAAATTAGCGCCCTGATCAAGGGCGTTTCTTTCAAAATATTGCAGAGAACGTAATAAAAACCTTATAAACAGTATGCATGCCATGCTTATGTATAGATATCTTGCATTAATTCTTATTTGGGCTACAATAACTTGAGAAAATCCTACCTTAATTGATATCTGGAGATGGAACACGTGAATGACTTGATAAGAACACACTGAAGCTTCTAATAGCAACCGTATGCAGATCGGACAGGAAGAAGAAAAATTCAGTTGATGAAGATGATGGCGACGATGATCTTCAATCAACCTGTAGGGGAAGAAAGGAGGGAGTATGAAGATATAACCGAAGTTTAGGAAAACGGTTTGAAGAACATTACCTTGTTCTTCGGCAGTGGCTGTGGAGCCTCCTACAAAGAAAAGACAATGAAGAATTATCAGTTCTTCATGCAGTCGAAACAGAGGGCAAAAGAAAATAAGAAGAACATACGTTCTTCACTTACCTTGCAGCAGCAGAACGATCAAATAGGTTTAGGGTTTGGTCGATTAAGATTATTTATAGGATTTTGGAGTTCTAACAAAAGTAGTGTTTGATTGGAAGTAATATTTCCAAGATTGAGTTATTACCACATTCGAACTCTTCCTCATAGTTATCACTTACCCTGGATAAGTTCTGGGTTCGAACGGTTCCGAATGGAATTAACGACTTTGGTCAGGGCGTGTATTCTTTAATTAACGCCTTGCATAAGGGCGTTTCTTAAAAAGCGCCTTGAAAAAGGGCGTTTCGTATTTTAAAACACGCCCAAGATAGGGGCGTTTCTTTTACTTACCCATTTGGTCGCGTGAGAACTGACGACCGTAGGTGTGGGCGTCCTTTCTTTATTCACGCCATGGATAGAGGCGTTTCTTTATAAATTAACGCCTTAATAAGAGGCGTTATTTTTAATTTGTTTTATTTCATCCAATTAACCCTATTCCTTTTATATATATTACTTCTGTAATATATATGTTTTAATTCATTTCAATTATTCATTTATTAGGGTTGCTACACCCTCCCCCACTTAAAAAGAATTTGGTCCCCAAATTCAATATATATATAATTATACACGTGGAGAGTGTAGGACATATACCTCTTAGAATAACTCGGGAAATCGTTTCTTCATAGATTCCTCAGTCTCCCATGTCGCTTCGTGTTCAGGATTCTTATTCCATTGCACCTTAAGCATGGGAATAACCTTATTCCTTAGAGCTCGTATTTCTCGATCTAATATCTTTAAAGGCCTCTGTTCATATGTGAGATCTTTCTGGATCACCAGATCTCCATGCTCAATAATATGTGACGGATCGTGCACATACTTCTTCAACATAGATATGTGAAATACATTGTGTACCTCGGACAACTGAGGAGGCAACGCGATGCGATAAGCAACCTCGCCAACTCTTTCGAGTACCTCAAATGGTCCGATGAATCTTGGCGTAAGCTTGCCCTTAACACCAAATCTTCGTATGCCACGTCCAGGGGATATTTTAAGAAATACATGATCTCCAACCTGGAATTCAAGATCTCTTCTCCTGGTATCAGCATAAGCCTTTTGCCTTGTCTGAGCAACTTGTAATCTTTCTCTGATTACCTGTATCTTCTCAGTTGTATCCCTTACCATGTCTGGACCTAATAGTTGTTTCTCTCCAACTTCGTTCCAACATATGGGAGATCGGCAACTCCTTCCGTATAAGGCTTCGAAAGGTGCCATTTGGATACTAGCTTGGTAGCTATTATTATATGCAAATTCAACTAAAGGTAAGTGGTCATGCCAGCTTCCTCCAAAGTCAATAATGCATGCTCTCAGCATATCTTCAACAACTTGATTAGTTCGCTCGGTCTGACCATCCGTTTGTGGGTGAAAAGCAGTACTAAAGTTGAGCCTTGTTCCCAACGAATGTTGTAATCCCTTCCAAAAATGAGAAGTAAAACGGGGATCTCTATCAGACACGATTGAGACAGGAATTCCATGTATCCTGACTATTTCCTTGATGTACAGTGCAGCTAGCACATCAATTGACCATCGGCTCTTTATTGGCAAGAAATGTGCCGATTTAGTTAATCGGTCAATGATAACCCAGATTCCATCATGTCCTCCTTTAGATTTAGACAAACCCATGATGAAGTCCATACCAATATCCTCCCATTTCCACTTAGGAATATCTAGAGGATGTAGTTTTCTCGCAGGCTTTTGGTGTTCCGCCTTGACCTGTTGGCATGTGAGACAGCGAGATACATAGTCTGCTATTTCTCTTTTCATATTAGGCCACCAAAAGTTCCTCTTTACATCTTGGTACATTTTGGTTGATCCTGGATGAATAGTGTACCTTGATCGGTGAGCTTCATCTAAGATCTTCTTCTTTAATTCCGGACAATCGGGTATACAAGTTCTATCTTTGAACGATAATCTTCCATCAGAAGTTAGTTGAAAATCAGATTGTCCTTCTAATCTGCCTTTGATTTCTACTAATATAGGATCATCATCCTGAAGTGTTTGTATCTCAGATAACAAATCTGACTGTACGCTTACATGAGATAATGTGATAAATTTGGCTTCCTTGTCCAAGCTTATATTGAGTTCGGAGAATTGTTCAAGTAACCTCCATTCTTGCATCATACAATTTGCTATCATTGCTCTCGGCTTTCGACTAAGGGCGTCAGCAACATAATTACCCTTTCCGGGATGGTATTGTATATTGAAGTCGAAGTCCTTGAGATATTCTAGCCAGCGTCTTTGTCTCATGTTTAGCTCCTTTTGTGAAAATAGATATTTGAGACTTTTGTGATCGGAGTATACAGTAAACTGTGCTCCATATAAGTAGTGTCTCCATATCTTTAGGGCAAATACTACCGCGGCCAGTTCTAAGTCATGGACGGGGTAATTCTCCTCATGCTTCTTCAGCTGACGTGAAGAGTATGCTATGACCTTTCCTTGTTGCATTAGGACACATCCGAGGCCAATGCCAGAAGCATCAGTGTAGACCTCAAATTTCTCTCCTTCTGTTGGTAGAGCTAACACTGGAGCTGTAGTGAGATGATCTTTGGGAGTTTGGAAACTTCTTTCACATTCCTTACTCCATTCATATCGGATCTCCTTACGAGTTAACCTTGTAAGTGGCACGGCGATTTTTGAGAAGTCTTTGATGAATCGCCTGTAATAGCCTGCAAGGCCTAAGAAACTTTTGATCTCGCTAGCATTGGTTGGTCTTTCCCATTTCCTAACTGCTTCAACCTTTGACGGATCTACAGATAATCCATCCTTGGATATCACATGTCCGAGAAAAGCCACTTCTTCAAGCCAGAATTCGCATTTGCTGAGCTTAGCATATAATTGATTTGTCCTCAAGATTTGTAATGAAATCCTCAAATGCTCTTCATGTTCTTCCTTAGTCTTGGAATATATCAATATATCATCAATGAAAACCACCACAAATTGATCTAGATAAGGCCTGAATATGCTATTCATCAACTGCATAAAGGCAGCAGGGGCATTTGTTAGTCCAAAAGGCATAACAACAAATTCATAGTGGCCATACCTGCTTCTGAACGCAGTTTTATGAATATCTTCGTCTTTAATCCTCAATTGATGATAACCAGACCTGAGATCAATCTTGGAGAAATGTTTGGATCCAGAAATCTGATCAAATAATTCATCGATTCTCGGCAGTGGATACTTGTTCTTGATAGTAAGATGATTCAACTGTCGATAGTCGATACACAATCTCATGGATCCATCCTTCTTCCTTACAAATAGGACTGGGGCACCCCACGGGGAAGTACTTGGTCTAATGAACCCTTTTTGAATCAATTCCATCAATTGCTTCTTCAATTCTTTTAGTTCTGCAGGGGACATTCTATAGGGTGCCTTTGAAACAGGACCAGCACCAGGGGCTAAGTCGATGGTAAAGGCCACATCTCTTTGCGGGGGTAATCCCGGCAATTCTTCCGGAAATACGTCTGGAAATTCTCGCACTACCTGAATGTCCTCTATCTTGGTTTCTTTAGCTTCTTTAATAGTGACAAAAGCAAGGAAGGATACACATCCTTTCTTGACGAGCTTGCTTGCTCGAAGAGCCGAAATAAGAGGGGATTTGCTTCGACTCTTAGGACTAGTATAAGTCAGTTCCGGAAATTCCTTGAAAATAATCTTGCTATCACGGCAATCAACCGTTGCTTGGTATTTGGATAACCAATCTGCTCCTAGTATAACATCGTACTCTTTTAGATCTAAGCAGATAAGATCAATAGGAAAATTCTTTCCTTGAACCAATACCTCACAGTTTTGGTAATGATGTGTGATATCCATCTCGTTTCCGAGAGGAGTAGACAATACTAATTTCATCCATTCCGGTTCTAGAGGTAACGGGTCAGCAAACTTCTTAGAAACAATAGAATGCGATGCACCCGTATCAAATAAGACATGTGCATATTTGAAACAAATTTTCAATGTACCTTCCACTAATCCGCCTTCTTCTTCCGGTTCGGTCTCCTGTATTGCATGAAGACGAGCATTCTTTGTCACCGGGTGTTTACTATTGCCGGCTTGGTCGTTCATTAATGGACACTCGGGAATCCGATGCTCACGGCTTCCACAACGGAGACAAGCTCCTAATTTCCTCCAGCATTCTTCTGTCTTGTGACCAGCCTTGTCACAATGCTTGCAGACTGTATTCGAAGGGGTAGTGGTGATAGAGAAAGGCTTGGTCTTCTTGAATTTCTGATCTTGAGAGGAAGAACCTCCATTATTGGGCCTCTTCTTAAAGTTGGGTTTGAAAGAACCCGAACCCGTGACTTGTTCCTTCTTGTCTTTTCCACGGATCCTATCAGATAGTTCTGTGGCATCTTCAAGTAATTGAGCTCGGCGTACTATTTCAGAATAAATTTGGATGTCCATAGGCGCCAATTGAGTAATATAGTGGGGCCTAAGCCCATTAAGAAATCTACGGGCTTTCATCTTCTCCGTGCTAATAAGATGCTTAGCATATCTAGACAACCTGGAGAACTGAGCTTCATAATCTGCTAATGATAAGGATCGTTGCTTTAATGCAGCGAATTCGGCAGCCTTCTTTTCTTGGACTCGGTCCGAGAAATATTTAGCATTGAAGTATTCCACGAATTCTTCCCATGTTACTTGAGTAGGATCTATGGTTGCTTCAATAGACTCCCACCAGCATCTAGCATCTTTCTCTAACTGGAATGTAGCTAATAGAACTTTGTCCTGGTCCGTGCATTGCATGACACGGAATATGCGTTCGGTTTCCCGAACCCAATGCTCGGCATCGTCCGGATCGGTCGATCCCATAAACTTCGGGGGATTCATGTTCTTAAAGGCTTGGTGTAAGCTTCCAGCTCGTGGAGCACCACCCTGTGCTACCTATTGTAGCACTTGGGTCATCCCTTGAAGGGTACGCTGCATGTTGCGCCATTGAGCACGTTCGGCAGCCATTATCCTACAATTACAATAGCTATGTTAGTATTATATCACTATGATCTTATAAAGGACTCATTGATCATTTAACCCTTGGTTCTACCCACTCTCACTTGGTTAAAGGTTTTGAAACCTATCCTTGGACTTGGGTTTCCTAGGAATTGAATACCTTAGGCTCTGATACCACAAAGACTGTCACGCCCCGAGCGCGGAAGATACCCGGAGATGCGTGACGTGTCTATATCAATCATGTCAATCAGAGTGGTCGTGTATTCGACACGAAGACAGAGATGCGTAAAATAGCAAGATAACCCAATCCTTATTTCATAATGGATAGACTATTACAAATCCAATACTCTGTTTAACAAAAAGAAAAGTACATAGTTGACTCGAGAAAACTATAGAACCAACTAGACGACACTTGTAGAAGCTCTATCACTTTCACTCTTGACCATTCCCATCCGATTGACTTCCATCGTTGTCGGACTTACCTGAAAAGTACAAAGGGACAAACGGAATGAGCGAACGCTCAGTAGGAAATTATATCTCAAGTACTAGCGAGGGGTTTAAGTAATTACATTTTTATGAATGCAATAAAGCTATGCATGCTCGCATAACACGACAAGATAGATAGAATGTAGTATCAAGGAAATAAGATGAACTTATCATGAACTTTCAACAAGATAACAAGTTTATTCGAGATATTCAAGCAAGTACATTTAACAAATCATGTCAAGAACTTTGGCTATCATGTATCAAGCAAGCAAGTAAATTACCCTTTTTCAGGCCACGCATTTCATTTCATGTCAAGTACGAGTCAAGTACAAGATGTGTGTGGAATGTCCAATCAAGCAAGTCAAGTACTCGGTATAATGCCAGATACCTTATCATTTTAACTCCCATGGGCACAAGTACTTTCGAGTGCTCCTCCCAGGACCAGATCGGGCCCTATATGCGCAGGCATTTATCATGTGTTTTGACATCCACTCTTGTTTATATAGCCAATATAGAATTTCAATAATCAAGCTTGTAGATACGTAGGACAACATTGATAGAATAGAGTCCAAAAATATGACAAAGGCCGTAGAATGGCGATAATAACGATATAATCACGAGTTCGATAAAACTAGGTAGAATATGGTTCCCTTAACTTAGGTACCATGATAAATCGATATGGACATTCTTTATATAGAACTGAGGTCCACATGAACATAAGATCAAGCAAGATACCCTCATTCTTATCATAGAATTGGGGTTTACAAGAACGACATGATATGGCATAATATCATCATCCCATTAAGAATTTCTTATGATATACTCTTTGTATAATCATAAGGGCCAGTATACCATGTTTCTTTAGATTGACATGGCAAGGATCGTGTAATGGGTTTTTAGGGTACAACCAGCTCAGTCGACCTTGAGGGAATCCAAGGCTACGAGGAGTCTTACGGAGGTCTCTATGACTAACTCGCTAGTCCAAAGGAACGGAATGTCCAATGGAGAGCTTGTATGTCAATGAGAGTTGAGTGTGATCGATAAATCAACGTAAAAAGTGGGACTATACTCACGGAATGGAGAATAGTGCCGATATATATATATATATATATATATATATATATATATATATGTATAATATGAAACCATCGGTAATAGAATCAAGACGAAATCAGGTTACAGTAAAATAACGACTTGAGTAAAGTCGTGTATTGAATAATTAACGCCTAACATGAGGGCGTTTACATATATTGCCAAATTGCAGAATTTTCATTATTTCATTAATTTATCAAAAACACGCCTTGCCTGGGGGCGTTTATTCAAAGTTGAGATCAAAAACGCGCCCTTGGAAGGGGCGTTACTTTCTAATTCCATTTTACAGAATATGTAAATTTCAGGATTTTAACAGATACACGCCCTAGGAAGGGGCGTTACTTTTCAGATTCACGCCTTGTTCTGGGGCATTAAAATATGGAAAACGACTTTGTCCAAGTCATGAATTTCAAGAATTTTACAATATTACAGGAAATAAAATTTCAAGGGACATGAGACATGTCGTTGCAGTATAACAGGAATTCACAGGTAGGGGTATGCAAGATATTAGAATATATATTTCATAATTTATTGAATTTTAAACAGGATCAATTATCAATTTTCAGGTGAATCTTATGAAATTAACGCCTGCGTACATGGCGTCAAATATTAAATTGACGACCACTGCATGGTCGTGTATTTTAAATTAGCGCCCTGATCAAGGGCGTTTCTTTCAAAATATTGCAGAGAACGTAATAAAAACCTTATAAACAGTATGCATGCCATGCTTATGTATAGATATCTTGCATTAATTCTTATTTGGGCTACAATAACTTTAGAAAATCCTACCTTAATTGATATCTGGAGATGGAACACGTGAATGACTTGATAAGAACACACTGAAGCTTCTAATAGCAGCCGTATGCAGATCGGACAGGAAGAAGAAAAATTCAGTTGATGAAGATGATGGCGACGATGATCTTCAATCAACCTGTAGGGGAAGAAAGGAGGGAGTATGAAGATATAACCGAAGTTTAGGAAAACGGTTTGAAGAACATTACCTTGTTCTTCGGCAGTGGCTGTGGAGCCTCCTACAAAGAAAAGACAATGAAGAATTATCAGTTCTTCATGCAGTCGAAACAGAGGGCAAAAGAAAATAAGAAGAACATACGTTCTTCACTTACCTTGCAGCAGCAGAACGATCAAATAGGTTTAGGGTTTGGTCGATTAAGACTATTTATAGGATTTTGGAGTTCTAACAAAAGTAGTGTTTGATTGGAAGTAATATTTCCAAGATTGAGTTATTACCACATTCGAACTCTTCCTCATAGTTATCACTTACCCTGGATAAGTTCTGGGTTCGAACGGTTCCGAATGGAATTAACGACTTTGGTCAGGGCGTGTATTCTTTAATTAACGCCTTGCATAAGGGCGTTTCTTAAAAAGCGCCTTGAAAAAGGGCGTTTCGTGTTTTAAAACACGCCCATGATAGGGGCGTTTCTTTTACTTACCCATTTGGTCGCGTGAGAACTGACGACCGTAGGTGTGGGCGTCCTTTCTTTATTCACGCCATGGATAGAGGCGTTTCTTTATAAATTAACGCCTTAATAAGAGGCGTTATTTTTAATTTATTTTATTTCGTCCAATTAACCCTATTCCTTTTATATATATTACTTCTGTAATATATATGTTTTAATTCATTTCAATTATTCATTTATTAGGGTTGCTACAGGTGGTGCCAGGTACGGCGCCTATGTCGAAGGCCCCTTACCGAATGGCACTGGCTGAGTTGAGAGAGTTGAAGGTGCAGTTGCAGGAGTTGCTGGCCAAGGGGTATATTCGTCCTAGTTTTTCCCCTTGGGGTGCTCCCGTGTTGTTTGTGAAGAAGAAGGATGGTAGTTTGAGGTTGTGTATCGACTACCAACTGTTGAACCAAGCGACTGTTAAGACCAAGTATCCGTTGCCACGGATTGATGACTTGTTTAATCAGCTTTAGTTGGCCCAGGTGTTTTCGACGATCGATTTGAGGTCAGATTATTACCAGCTGTTGATCCGAGAGTCTGATATTGAGAAGACTGTGTTCCGCTCGAGGTACGGGCATTATGAGTTCTTGGTGATGCCGTTCGGGCTCACCAATGCCCCCACAGCATTTATGGATTTAATCTATATGGTGTTTTGTTCGTGTCTAGACCAGTTCGTGGTCGTGTTTGTGGATGACATCCTTGTGTATTCATGGTCTGCGGAAGAGCATGTGCATCATTTGAGAGTGGTGTTGCAGACCTTGCGAGATCGCCGGCTATATACCAAGCTCAGTAAGTGTGAGTTCTGGCTTCAAGAGGTGCACTTTTTGGGGCACGTGATTTCTGGTGATGGTGTTTTCGTGGTCCAGACCAAGGTCGAGGCTGTAGTGCAATGGCCGAGGCCGAGTTCTATCATGGAGATCCAGAGCTTTCTGGGGCTTGCAGGCTATTATAAGAGATTTATCCATTATTTTTCCCGTATTGCAGCCCCGATGACCAGGCTTACACGGAAGGATGTGTCGTTTGTCTGGACGGAGGAGTGTGAGCAGAGCTTTATGGAGCTGAAGAGATTGCTCGCTATCGCTCCGATGTTGGTGTTACCTTCGGGATTGGGAGGTTTTGTGGTGTGTACGGACGCTTCCCGGATAGGTTTGGGTGCCGTGCTGATGTAGCATGGTAGAGTTGTGGCGTATGCATCTCGGCAATTGAAGCCACATGAGGATAACTACCCTACTCATGATCTTGAGTTGGTGGCAGTGATTTTTGCTCTAAAGATCTAGAGGCATTATCTATACGTTGAGAAGTTAGAGATTTTTACTGACCATCAGAGTTTGAGGAATGTATTTACCCAGAAGTATCTTAACCTCAGGCAGAGGAGATGGATGGAGTACATGAAGGATTGTGATTTTACTCTGTCATATGAGCCTGGCAGGATGAATGTCGTGGCTGATGCCTTGAGCAGGAAGGTGTTGGTCAGTTAGATGTTGTTGCGGAAGTGGAGGTTATGGGAACAGGTGTCGGCCATGACTTTTAGGCTCAAGATCCCGCGGGATCAGGGTTCAGTTGTCCTTACGAGCCTGACTGTCACGCCAGCTATTCGTCGTCAGGTGACTGAGGCTCAGCATGATGACCTTGAGCTACCTCGAATTTTGTCGATGGCCGAGGTGGAGTTTGGTGATGACGGAGATGTGAGGTTCCGAGGTAGGCTATACGTCCCAGCCGAGGAGCAGGTGAGGCGCGCGGTGTTACGAGAGGCTCATGGGAGCCAGTATGCCGTGCATCCCGGATCGGCAAAGATGTACCAGAATTTGAAGAGGCGGTTCTAGTGGCCTGGGATGAAGAGAAATGTTGCAGAGTTAATGGCCAAGTGTTTGGTCTGTCAGCAGGTAAAGGTGGAACACCAGCGACTGGGTGGTACACTTTAGCCCTTGGAGATTCCCGCCTAGAAGTGGGACCACGTGACCACTGATTTTGTGGTTGGGTTGCCGAGGACGTCCATTGGGCATGATAGTATTTGGTTGCTGGTGGCTAGACTGACGAAGACGGCTCGGTTGTTGTCGATCAAGGTCAGTTGGAATGTGCATAAGTTGGCCCGTCTGTATGTGGAGCAGATCGTTTCGTTGCATGGAGTTCCTATCTCCATTGTGTCTGATCGTGATCCTCACTTCACTTCAGGATTCTGGAGGAGCTTCCAGAGAGCTCTAGGTACGGAGTTGGCGTTTAGTTCGGCATACCATCCTTAGTCGGACGGTTAGTCTGAGAGGACCATCCAGACTTTGGAAGATATGTTGAGGTCATGTTGCCTGGAGTTGCAAGGGAGTTGGATCCACCATTTACCGTTAGTGGAGTTCGCCTACAACAACAGCTATCATTCGAGCATTGGTATGGCTCCTTATGAGGCGTTATACGGGCGACCTTATCAGACTCCGCTTGATTGGTTCGAGGTGGGTGAGCGTGTCCTAACAGGACCAGATTTGGTACAATAGTGTACTAAGGTGGTGCAATTAGTCCGACAGAAGATGCTGGTGGCGCAGAGTCGGCAGAAGAGTTATCCCGATCGGAGAAGGCAACCCCTCAGCTTTGCTATAGGAGATCGAGTGTTTTTGCGGGTCTCCCCCATGAAGGGTGTGATGTGCTTCAACAGACGTGGGAAGTTGAGTCCCCGCTACATTGGTCCTTTTCTCATTGTCGAGCGTATTGGTGAAGTTGCTTATCGGTTGCAGTTACCCCCGGAGCTAGCTGTTATGCATGACGTGTTCCATGTGTCTATGCTGCGGAGGTATATGCCTGATGATTCCCATGTCTTGGAGGACGCTATTTTGCCCAAGGTGACCCCAGACTTGTCCCTTCCGGAGTACCCTATCTGCATTGAGGATCGGCGTGAGCAGCGCTTGCGGAACAAGGTTTTTCCTCTAGTTAAGGTGGTCTGACAGCGTCACTCTGGTGGTGAGACGTCCTGGGAACGAGAGGATGAGATGCGGTGGCAGTATCCTTACTTGTTCGAGTGAGTCTTCTCCCCCGGTCTTATGTTGTTCTTAATTTCGAGAATGAAATTTCTTTAAGGGGGGAGGGCGGCAATGTCAGGGTTTTTTTGGACATTTTTCAGATCAGGATCTGTGGGTTTCATGTCACTTTCGGGGGTCACGGAGCGCGTTTTGTGGTTACGAGTGTTTTTCCCTAATGAGCCTTCGGAACCCCGTATTGGGCGAACCGTTACGTTCTCCTACTCTGGGACGGTACCAGTGCGTCGAGCGTGTTCTGAGGATCGAGAAAATGATTTTTCTCAATTTTTCATATTTTTGGGATTATCTGGATTTTCTATAAATAACCCCTTTTTCTTTTCTCTTTTTCCTTTCTTCTTCTTTTCTCTTCTTCTTCTTCCCGTGAAACCCGCTCCCCCTCCCGACCGTTACTCTCTTCCCCGTCCGAGCTCGCGGCACCCTCTCCCTCTCCGGCTGTGGATGGCGAGCTGAGGTGGTGGCGCGATGACGACGGCGGCGGCGAGGTGATCGTGGCGGTGGCATTCTTGCGGCGAGAGTGTGGAGATCATGTTCGGCCGAGATTTGAAGATCGGTGGTGATCCGGCGGATTTCAAGCTTCCTTGAGGTAGGGGGACGGATCCTTGCCCTCTTTCCCGCTTTCCCTGTGATTTCTAGGCCGAGGAGAGGTCGAGAGGGGTGTATTTGTGGCGGGAGGGTGAAAATTCATGTTTGGGGTTCCAGCATCGGATCTCTCGTTTCTCGGGATTTTTGACCGATCTATGGGTGTAGAATCATGCTAGGAGGGTTGGGGAAGAGATCCCCTTTGTTTTCCCATCATCGGGGGATGATCGGGGCGTGGATCGGGTTTTTGGGCCATTCCCGCCGTTTTTGTGCTCGGATTGAAGTTGCGGTCCTACCAGAGACCGCCATACCCTTGGGGCGGTCCTCTGGGGGTCGCCAATTGATTTTCAATATCGGTTGGGAATGGCGGTCCCGGTGAGACCGCCAATCCCAGTTGCGGTCCTACGACTGACCGCTACCCCTGGGGTAGCGGCCAGCTGCAGACCGTTTCTATGGCCTGGTCAGAGCACCTCGGGGTGCATGTTTTTGACCGTTGGGGAGTCGTTGTCGGGTTGTGGTCAGGGCTACACCGTTTCCTGGTGTTTTACGGTCTTCAGGTGACCGCCTGGTGGGTCTGGCGGTCTGGCGATAGATCGCTAGGCAACCCCTTGTCTTGCCTGGTTACGGCCATGCTATGACCGCCAGGCTGAGCTTGGCGGTCTCAGAGGAGACCGCTAGGCCTGTTTTATGGTCCAGGGATGGCTACCAGTTGAGAGACGGTCCTGGGAGAACCGCCACTCCATTTCCTTTCGATCGGTGGTTCCCGTGAGTCGAGTCTTACTTCTAGTGACCTGTCCACTAGACGTAGCTTTCCTGCGCTCGCGTATGCAAACCCACTTGGGAGTGGCGGAGAGCGTGATCCGGAGAGAGATGATTTTTAGGCTGGTTACCGTAGGGCCCCTCGTCTTTGCACCTTACGTCCGGGCTGGAGGGAAGAACCAGCTAGAGGGCCCGACCTAGAGCGCATGGTCTATGTGTACACGCGTGGTTGGGGGCAGTCGGACCCGCGCTGACGAGCACGACCCCAGCTTGTCCTTTTTCATGGTACTTGTTGTGTGTCTCAGTCTCCGCCTGGGGCGTGTAGGGAGACACTGAGGCGCGGTGTAAGACGTCAGGGGACGCATCCGGCTTTGCTTCTTGTGGGTGATGCTCCTGTCTTCTGGCAAGTACGGGCTTGTTTTCCTGTCGGACCGAGGTCAGTTTGTTCGGTACGGTTAGTTATAATAAGCTTTTACGTTTATTTATTATTGCTTGTTGCTTCCGCCATACTCCCGCTAGGTAGCGTTACCTTTCGTGCTTGTTCGCGCCTTGCTGTCTTGTTTCTCTCGTGCGAGGTGGGGGTCCGCGGGATCCCTACTGAGCCTATGAAATGAGGCTCACCCCTGTGTTTTCAGGTGAGGCGGGGTCGTCGAGAGGCACGTCCAAGGCTCACCACGGTTCCTACGGTGAGGGTTAGTCGCCAGTTACCAGAGCCGGGGTATGCCCCGTGTACTTGTACTTTTCTTTCTGTTGACTGTACTTATTGTAGACATGAGATACTCTAGACCTTGTAGCTGTTTAGTTATTAATTGTTTAATTTCATGCATTTTATTTAGTTCATTGTGCTAGCTCTGTAGTTATTTTAGATTCTCTTGTACTCTCACACCATCCTTTAACCCTTTCGAGTCTTTGAGCTCGTGGGTGGCGGACCGAGGTTCGAGTCGTGCCGGTTCCTTTCCGATACTCGGATCACGGGTCATTACATCACTGGGCGCATTGCCGCCTTGACTTTGTTCCTGTCCCGAGCGGCTGAGAGATGCCTCCCCTTCTTCTGACTAATCAAGCAAGCCAACATGGCGCCGGAGAAGAAAGGGCAGATCGATTGGGACCAGGAATGCGAGCAGGTGTTTGAGGAGCTGAAGCAATATCTGGCATCTTCTCCCATCCTCTCGAAACCACAAAAAGGTGAGCAACTGCTCCTGTACCTGTCCGTGACACCGAGCACGATGAGCGCAGTGCTCGCCCGGGAGGAGGGTAATGTCATGAAGCCCGTTTAATACATAAGCCGGGCATTACAAGGGCCGAAATTCCGGTACTCACAAACTGAGAAGTTCTCTTTGGTACTCATCATGGCCGCCCGCAAGCTGCAACCGTGCTTCCTGGCTCACCCAATCACCATCCTCACCAATCAACCTCTACGACAAATTCTCCAGAATCCCGACGCATCGGGAAGACTGATCAAATGGGCTATCGAGATGGGTGAATTTGACATCAAATTTTGCCCAAGGACTGCTATCAAGGCCCAGGCTGTCGCCGACTTCATCGCCGAGTGCACGATACCTACCAAAGATTCGCCCGAGCAATCCTCAGGGCCCACATGGGAGCTGTACGTCGATGGATCGTCCTGCGCCACTGGTAGCGGAGCGGGGTTAGTCCTACTATCGCCAGAGGGGTTAGAACTTCAATATGCCCTCCGTTTCGACTTCCCGACCACAAATAACGTGGCTGAGTATGAAGTGCTTCTCTCAGGGCTGCGTATGGCGAAACACCTGGGGGCGACTAGTGTGCGAGCATATAGCGACTCCATACTCGTCACCAACCAAGTCAAAGGAGAATTCGAGGTGCGTGAGTCCTCCATGATCAAGTATCTAGAGAAGGCCATGATCGCAGTGAAGGAGTTCTCCCACTTCGAGATGGTCTACATCCCGAGGGAGGAGAACGTCCTAGCAGACGCTCTATCTCGCCTGGCATCAGCGACCACGGTCTCCAACTCTAGATCAGTCTTGATCGAGGAGTTGTCTGTGGCTAGCATAGAAGAACCAGTACCCCAGGTAAACGCCATCGACTATGAGCCTTCATGGATGGACCCCCTCCTACACTTCTTATTGCGACAACAACTCCCGAGCGACCGCGCTAAGGCTCGCCATACGCGAGCACGAACGGCACACTTCACAGTACTCGATAGTCGACTGTATCGTCGATCCCTCTCATCCCCGTTGTTGAAGTGCCTATTCCTTACGGAAGCTAAGCAGGCTGTTGGAGAAATCCATGAAGGACTCTACAGAAGCCACGTAGGCAGAGGTGCACTCGCACGAACCCTAATCTGACAAGGGTATTGGTGGCCTACTATACAGCAAGACTGCCTTGATTATGCTCGGAGGTGCCCACAGTGCCAGAAGTTCTCTAACCTACACCACCAACCAGCTACGCAGCTACATACCCTGATGGAGCCTCGCCCATTTGCTCTGTAGGGGATAGACATATTGGGCCCCTTCCCCTAGGCTCAAGGAAGGGAAAAGTTCCTCATGGTCGCCATTGATTACTTTACCAAATGGGTCGAGGCAGAGCCATTGGGAAAGATCACAAGCGAAGCAACCTGGAAGTTTGTGCTACGAAGCGTCATCTGTCGGTTTGGGATCCCGCGAGTTCTCACAACCGACAATGGTAGATAATTTTCGAGCACTGCCTTCCAGGAAAAGTCCTCGAAGTTGGGGATCTGGAACCACTATACTTCGGTAGGACATCCTCAAGCTAATGGGATAATAGAGAACGCCAACAGGACACTCCTTCACGACATCAAGACTCGGCTAGACCAAGCAGGCGACTCATGGATAGACTCAATTCCAAGCATCCTGTGGGCACACCGGACCACAGCCAGAGCTGCCACAAGTGAAACACCCTTCTACCTCGCGAACGGAGCAGAAGTAGTGGTCCCGGTGGAGATATCCAACCCCTCTCTGCAGGTGGGACATTTCCATGAAGTAAGAAACAACCGGGCAATGTGAGAGAACTTGGACCTGCTCGAGGAAGGCAGAGCACGCGCCCAAGTAAAACTTGTGACATATCAACAAAAGCTGGCCCAGTACTATAACGCTCGCATCAAGGAATGACACTTCTTCCCCGGAGATTTGGTACTACGGCGAGCAAGCGTGGCAGACTAGAGGAGCCGCTGGAAAGCTCGCACCAAATTGGGAAGGCCCATAAAGGGTAACTGAAGCACTCGGCAAAGAAGCATACATGCTGGCAACGCTGGGGGGGCAAGAGGTACCCAGGACATGGAATTCGGTAAATCTCATAAAGTTTTTTCAATGAAGCGTGACCAGTCGTATTCAACAAGAAGGTAACCTACGGGTTCCCTGGAGGCGAGCACTGCTCCCCTTGAAAATGAGAAGATAACCTACGGGTTCCCTAGAGGCGAGCACTGCTACCCTTGATAACAATCGAGTAGCCTACGGGTTCCCTAGAGGCGAGCACCACTCCCCTTGAAAATGAAGGTAGCTACGAGCTCCCTAGAGGCAAGCACCGCTCCCCTCGAAAACGATAAGATAGGTACGAGCTCCCTAGAGGAGAGCACTGCTCCCTTAAAAATGATAAGGTAATCCACGGGTTCCCTAGAGGAGAGCAATGCTCCCTTAAAAATGATAAGGTAACCTACGGGTTCCTTAGAGGCGAGCACCGCTCCCCTTGAAAATGAAGGTAGCTACGAGCTCCCTAGAGGCGAGCACCGCTCCCCTCAAAAATGATAAGGTAGCTACGAGCTCCCTAGAGGAGAGCACTGCTCCCTTAAAAATGATAAGGTAACCCATGGTTTCCCTAAAGCAGAGCATTGCTCCCTTAAAAATGATAAGGTAACCTACGGGTTCCCTAGAGGCGAGCACTGCTACCCTTGAAAACAATCGAGTAGCCTACGGGTTCCCTAGAGGCGAGCACTGCTCCCCTTGAAAATGAAGGTAGCTGCGAGCTCCCTAAAGGCGAGCACCGCTCCCCTCAAAAATGATAAGATAGGTACAAGCTCCCTAGAGGAGAGCACTGCTCCCTTAAAAATGATAAGGTAACCCACGGGTTACCTAGAGGAGAGCACTGCTCCCTTAAAAATGACAAGGTAACCTACGGGTTCCTTAGAGGCGAGGACCGCTCTCCTTGAAAATGAAGGTAGCTACGAGCTCCCTAGAGGCGAGCACCGCTCCCCTCGAAAATGATAAGGTAGCTACGAGCTCCCTAGAGGAGAGCACTGCTCCCTTAAAAATGATAAGGTAACCCATGGTTCCCCTAAAGGAGAGCACTGCTCCCTTAAAAATGATAAGGTAACCCACAGGTTCCCTAGAGGAGAGCACTGCTCCCATAAAAATGATAAGGTAACCTACGGGTTCCTTAGAGGCGAGCACCGCTCCCCTTGAAAATGAAGGTAGCTACGAGCTCCCTAAAGGCGAGCACCGCTCCCCTCGAAAACGATAAGGTAGCTATGAGCTCCCTAGAGGAGAGCACTGCTCCCTTAAAAATGATAAGGTAACCCATGGTTTCCCTAAAGGAGAGCACTGCTCCCTTAAAAATGATAAGGTAACCTACGGGTTCCCTAGAGGTGAGCATCGCTCCCCTTGAAAATGAAGGTAGCTACGAGCTCCATAGAGGAACCTTCAAAAATGATAAGGTAACCCACGGGTTCCCTAGAGGAGAAGCACTACTCCCTTAAAAACGATCAGGCAGCCTACGGGTTCCCTAGAGGCGAGCACTGCTCCCCTTGAAAACGACGACAGCAAGCAAACAGACCCAAGGGAAGACGCAAGCGCCGCGAAGTAAGCGTATGCACACTGGAAAGCTACCCAGAAACACGTCACGCAGGAGTCTCCCATCAAGAGGTACACATTGACAAGGACCCAAACTGAAGGAATTTTATTTCTTTAGTCAAAATACAAGCTGCCAAAGTCCAAAAGCCGCTCTCACACGGTCGGCGTACAAGTATACAAAAGAATGAGACTACGGAAGAATGAGTCTCCCATCACTCGTCCATCTGGTACCACCTCGGTCGGGGCACCTGCCAGCAGCCATGAAAGTCACCCCCGCAGGCGACAACCCATCAGCCCGTCTGTTCTGTCGAAGCAGACCAGTTGGAGAAGTCGCTCGCGAAGAAGACCCTCACCAAGCAAAACGAAGGGCAAGAAGATGACGAGTGCAGCGAACTGGGACCAAAAAGGCATCCCATTGTAGTCCTTATAATCGCCAGGAGCAAACGGTCAATTCGTAGCTCAAGAGCAGGTGAAAAGGCGCCCATCACTGTCCATGCACAACCGTCGAGCCCAGGCGCCCGTTCGGAGCCCGCGCTCCCAGACAAATGGGATGTGCGTCATGATTACGGAAAGTGGTGCTTGCCACCGCCAGGGGTGCCTTGCATGCCAAGCAGGCAACTAGGACCACCGGTCCCAATGGTACGAGGAGGTCACCCTCATAGTCACCCTCTCATGTTCGACTCTCAGCTCCCGGCACAATGCTCGGCAACTGAGAGTAGGGGGGCTAGTGAGGAGGGTAGATCCGGCTCTACCCATAACCGGCCCATCACCAACAAGTCCAGGTCGACCAACGAATGGCAAATGTGCCCAAAGGTGCCCGACAGCTGCGGCCCATAAGGGAGCGGCCCAATTCAACTTGGCATCGGATTCTACAGCACGTGAAAGGTGACGGCCCAAGGCAATGATCGCCGGAAGACCCACCGACGACGTGCCGTTACCCCCCACAACGTCGGCCCTGACCCCATAACGGGCAAGCACGCCCAACGAGTGCCGTAAGACTCGTCCAGGGACCTGTCGACGCCGGGGTAATCGCCCCTCAACGGGAAACTCCCACCACGATCGCGGGAGACGTTACTCCACTACTTACATCCTTCCCTGTTAAGGGATAGGCCGCTTATACCAGGACAACCCCCTATAAGAGGGACCTTGACGGAGAAGAAAGACACGGTGGATCATTCTGCCAAATCGCTACACAAGAGAACCGAGCTACCAGCCTTGTTGCAAAAAGAGAGAGGTTACGACAGTTCACGCCCAAAGAGAGAATTCCTCATGCACGACCTTACCACCTAACGAGCACTCTCCGAGT
Organism: Amorphophallus konjac; assembly: GCA_022559845.1. Classification (NCBI taxonomy): domain Eukaryota; kingdom Viridiplantae; phylum Streptophyta; class Magnoliopsida; order Alismatales; family Araceae; genus Amorphophallus; species Amorphophallus konjac. The sequence goes on from CM040121.1 coordinate 111,384,239, forward strand.
GAGCACTAGGAGCGGCGAGCACTCGTCTGGAGGATCTACACGGCTCTCCGATCTTCTACTATGACCTCCATTTCACTCTCTCGCTAGCTCTTCTCTACTCTTATTTAATCTGTTGCTAATTTAAGCATCGGAGGGTTGTCCCCTGGGGTAACACCCGGGACTCCTTCTGACGCCCCTTTGCTTCTGGTGCTTGCAGGCTTCCTGATGCGGGACGGGACGTGAACCTGGGACTCTAGCTCGCAGACGTCCCTAAGCGAGGGAAACGCGTGGATCTGCGCGGTTGAGAAACCGGCAATGAGTCTCGGGTATCGGCTTTTTCGCGTGCTCGGATCGAGTCACGGGACGGGTTCCACTCACTCGCTCGCAGCGGCGATGAAATTTGAACGAGTTAATATCCTAATAATCGCTCATGCAGCGGCATTCAAAATATACGAGATAAGCAAATGCATCAACGAATGAGCAAAAACGTACCTCCACGCTCTGGGAGTGGGGAAGACAACCCCGGCCAAGACCGTAACTCCCGGTAGAGTAAATGTAATTAATTAGAGCAGTGAATTTCTATGCTCACTCCACGCAGGGAGGTAAAGGGATATAGTGGGACTCGGGAGTAACGAACTCGGGTTGACGGGCAGCAAATCGGAAGGCTCTCGGGCAGGAGACGGGCTGCTGGTCCGGCTCGGTTCGGCGGGACCCGCGGGACAGCAGGCGGGTCCGGCTGCTGGGACGGCGGTGCCCGGGCATCTCCTTGCTGCGGCGGCTGGCTGGGACACTTTTGGGGGGTTGCTGGTCGACCTCCGGGCGCGGCGGTCGTCGAATGTGAGCCACCGAATTTTACCGGGATTAACCGGCAGACTATCTTGCTGGCCTGTTCTCTGGATAGAATTGCGCGCTTCGACGAAATGAATTGTTACGTCGAGATCCGGCCTCGGATCGAGGCAAAATTGGTACCGTTAGAAACTAGACTCAAAGGGATACAACATATATTATTTTCAAATCCATCCAGTAAACGGATTGGAAATGAAAAACTCTATGGGTTGTAGTTGTTTCCGGCCCGAAATTACATACAGTCAGGATAGAACATGATCTGCCTAAAAATGAATTTTGACTGACAGGGGACTGGTAGATCTAGACTCTGGGAAAATTATGGGTGGAAGGGGGAGATGTGAGGATCACGTATGAATTTTTTGAAAATTTTTGGGGGTGACTAAGGGGTCAGGAAAAATAGAAGAACAAGACACTATCCCGCAGATCTGTTGATTGGCAGAATGTTAGGGGTGGAACTAAAATATTGGGAAAAATATCAAACGGTGGCGGATTGACACGAAATTTAAAATGGGAATGGCTAACAAGGAGGGGGATGATCTCTTAAAATTTCAAGATCATCAGACTCACAGATTGAGAGGACCAACCAGATCTTCAGGTTGATGTTCTAGATTTCATGGTTCAGGACAGTCGCTCAGAGATGTTGTTGTGGCGGCTCGACGGCAGCATGAACGGAGACGGCGGCGGCGGTGGCTGGAAGTCACATCCTGCGGATGTGGTAGAGGTGAGAATCACTCCCAGAATATGGCTTCACCCCATAGATTAGGGCAACCTTCACAGCTGCAAGGGGAGAGGGAGAGAGAGGGGGGGCGCCCTTGGGCAAATCTTGGAGCAAATGCTTAATTCTTCATTAATTCCATGAAATGGGAAAATACAAGGGTTATATAGAAATGGAAAAAAGACCAAGACTACCCTCAGATCTAGGGTTAGGGAGGGGTAAATAAGGGATAGGATAATTAATCCCCACGTGGTCAAATGACCAAAATAAAAAAATACAACAATGAATAAACTATATTAAAGGGGGGGCCTTTGAAAATGGGAGGAGAATTTTGAATTTTTCTCTCTTCTTGTCTCCTTGGTGCAAGTCCAACCTTAGACTTTGAACCAGCCCCACATGGCCCATGATCCTAGGTGGACCAATGGGAAAGAGGGTGGGGGACCCTGCTGGACCTACTAGTATTTTACATAGAAACTCAAAGATTCCTAAAGACTAACAAATTGGCTTATAATGCCTTACAATTGCAAACCCAATTAACTAAGGATATAAATATAAACAAAAGGACAAAAATGTAAAAATAAAATGTTAGTGCCCGGTGTTGATTCCCATCAATTCTCCCCGGGTGGGAAGAACTCCACCCCCTCGAGTAAGGGGTGCGGCTGCTCGTGTGGCTCCTGCATATCTGTCACTGTACCAGGTAACGCGGAGTACGCTCCACTCTAAGTAATCGTCACCTACTCATCCCTTATACATTCGGTATGCACATGCTGCTGTGGGAATGAGACTAGTGGTGGACACTCCGGGGTGGGGTCACTCTCAAAGGAAGGAGACAGCTCAATGACTCACTAGGAATCACTGCAGAATCCTGATGCGGGATAGACTCGTGACCTGGGACTCTAGCTCGCGGGTGTCCCTAGCGAGGGATGTGTGGGACCGTGCGCGGTTGAGAAACTGGCAATGAGTCGGGTAGTCGGCTCTTCCGTGCTCGGATCGAGTCACGGGACGGGTCTCGCTCTCTCTCTCGCAGCGGTGATAAAATAGATATCGAGCTAAATTAACCTATCACATGCTCTCTAGCAGCGGCATACAGAAATATACGAAATAAAACAAATGCCGAGAGAGGAGTGGACACGATACCTCCACGCTCCAGGCGTGGGGAAGACAACCCCGGCCAGTTACGGTAACTCCCGGTACAATGGTAAAAACTTAATTACAACAGTGAATTTTATTGCCCACTCCACGCAGGGAGGTAAAGGGCTACAAGTGGGGCCCGGGAGGACTGACCCTGGGTTGACGGGTAGCAAGCTAGAGGTGCGTTCGGGTGAACTCGGCCTGCTGGTCCGACTCGGTCCTGCGCCGACTCCGTGCTGCGCCGACTCAATTCTGACTCACTGGACAGCAAGCCGTTGCCTCCAAAGGAACGTCACCTTCCTGAAATCTTATGAAGGCGCCGCTTGACTGGAACGTTGGCAGGACGTCCCTGAACGGCTCCATGAAGGGGCGGTTCCAAAAGTTGACTTTTGGTATTTGTTTGTGAATTTCTTCCGGACTGTTATTTCAGACCTGCACAGGGAACAGATTTATGCACCTCGGCGGCAAGAATTAATTCTCTCAGATCCAGAATCAGATCGAGGTGAGACCAGTGGCGTTGGAAAGAGGACTCTCAGATCTACAACATATAATTTTTATAGGTCGATCCAACAAAGGGATGAGAAAGGATAGACTTTGCAACACAGTGTTGTTTTTGTGGATCTGATTACTGACACTTAGAACAGAAAGGGATCTGCTTGAAACTGACCTTTGACCGAGGGGTAAATGAGTTTTCCAGGGGCTAAAAAATTATGGGAGGTAGGGTAGAACGTAAGGAACACTGAGGAATTTTTGTGATTTTTTTTAAAAGTTCTAAGGGGATGGGAAAAATACCACTAGGTGACACTATCCCGTGGATCTGCAGAATGGCAGATTACAGGGGAAAGAACAAGAAATATGGGAAAAATACTAAACGATGTCCAAAAGACAAGAAATTTGAACTGGAGGTTAAGGGAGACAGGAAAGATGAACCCGCAATGTTTGGGCTCTATCTGACAATAAGAGAAATAAATAGAATTTATGGATTAAGGTTGTATCCTGATTTAGACAGAGCTCCGACGATGGCGGTGGCGGCGCGATGGCAGCACGAACGGAAGGCGGCGGCGGTGGAGCTGAGCGTCGCACTCAGAGAGGTGGCTGTGGAGATGTGTCACATATCTGAAGGAGAGCCTTCACAGCTCTAGAGAGGAGAGAGGGGCGCCCTTGGGCCATTGTGAGCAAATAATAGAATTTTCTTCATTAATGCTAAGTAATTCATAAATTACAAGGTATTTATAAGAAATGTAAAATGACTCAAACTACTCTCAGATCTAGAGTTAGTGAGGGGAAAACTAGGGATAGAGAATATTTCATTCCCCATGTGATTTGGAACATAATAAAATATCATTAAGAGGGGGGCGCCCCCTTGACTTCCAAGGGTGGAATCTTGACATTTTTTAACACTTGCCCCCCTTTGAATGTCAAACCATCTAGAAGCCACCTAGGACCATTGACCAGCCCCACATGGATCCCTAGGGCTTAGGTGGACCAATGGGAAAGAGTGTGGGGGCCACTGGCAGGTCGTGTTTGACTTTTACACAAAAACCCAAAGATCCTAAGGAAGAACAAATTGGCTTATAAAGCCTTACAATTGCAAACCTACTTCCAAAGGATATAAATGCAAACTAAGAGGACACAAATGCAAACTAAAAAGTTAGTGCCTGGTGTTGATTCCCATCAATTCTCCTCGGGTGGGAAGAACTCGACCTCGTCGAGTAAGGAGTGCGGTTGCTCGAGTAGCAGATGCGTCACCGAACCTGGAAGTGCGGAGTGCGCTCCACTCCAAGTAATCGACACCTGCTCATCCGTATAGATTCGCTATGCACACGCTACTAGGGAGGAGGCTAGAGGTGGACACTCCGGGGTGGGGTCACTCTCAAATGAAGGGAGGCGACTCAAAAGACTGTGGACGCACTTAAATTCGCTTATTCAGGTGATTTGTCTATTAAGATGGTCGATTCATCTATTAAGTGCATGGGCGTGCCAGTCACAATGTGACAATTTATTCGGACTCCGAAGAGCCCATAGTGCGCTCGACCTGACTTCGTCATACGATTGTGTGGTTCGTGTCGGGACCAAAACCCGCCGCGTCATAAAGGTCACGGCGTCATTTACATCCCCCATACGAGGGAACACCCTTGATTAATCACCGAGATTCAGGGCCTCATGGCCAAGAAATCAATCACATGGAAGGTCTATTACGAGGTATTGAAATCCTCGCGCGAGGGTGAGAAGAAGACCATTCGCGGTCATGTCAGTCGTGTACCGACCATTTAATGTTCGGACGAATGCCCGGCTCGAGAAAATTGGGGTTGTCACAGGAAAACCGGAACACATGTATGCCAAGGTGCGGCAAATTTATTGTTCGGAAGAGCGGAAAACGTTCAGCTGAGCCTCGGTTGGAGCGGTCAAAAACCAGAAAATTTGTTGGCCCGGTGCAAGAACAAGCTACGACCATACTGCGATGGGCCCCCCGCGGTCGAAACAAGACTTGCCTGAGCGTCATTAATATTTCCGGTGCCAATGGGCAATGAGGGAATATCCCTTGAATCGGTTGAAAAGCCCTGTGTCTAGGGAAGCGGAAGTTCGAAACGTGTCGGTCATTCGGGAGACCGTTTAACATTCGGACGGATGTCCGGCTTGAGAATATCATAATCGTCGCAGGAGAACCTGGAACATATGTACGCCGTGCTACGGCAAATACATTATTCCGAGACACTGAAAATATTGGTTAAATCTCGGTTAGTGTAGCAGGAAACTAGTGAATTTATTGGCCCGGTGCGAGATCGAGTCGGGACCATACCGGGGGCGCCTCCCGCGGTCCAAACGGGACTTGCGTGGGCATTGTTAATATTTTCGATGCCGAAGGGCAGTGGAAAAGTGTCCCGGGACTAGATTCCAAAATAAAGACGCATACCGACATGGCTAGCCATAGGCCTAAGATGTGGGTCAGGCAATGACCATGACTAGGGCGAACCCGTGGTCTAAGCATGACTCACGAAGGTCTTATTGATATTCCCACGCGTAGGGTTCGGGGATGACGAGAGCCATCTCGTTCCATCCAGATTGTGTTGGTCGTTCATGGACCACTCTATGTTCGGATAAAGATCCGTATTGAAGGCGCGACATAAACGGAAAATAAACCCGTACAAATGTATGCCGAGTTTATGGCAATCTCAATGAAAGAGCGGGAACGAATCCCAATGGGAAAGCATCAGGTTTGATAGACTATAGGCCCAAAGCAATATCAGATTACGACCGTATTGGGATGGCTCCCAAGGTCCGAATCCGACTTGGAGGGGCGACGTCAATGTTCCCTTTATACCGGGTCTTGAGGAGAATGAGGCTGTGGAGCGGAGCTCATCATTTATTATTATTATTTAAATTTCTATCATTACTATTTGTTATTTCTTTATATTTTTTTCTAGTGAGTTTGTTATTATTGTTCATTTAGTATTATTTATTATTATTATTATCTACTTATTTATTTATTATATTCTTTTTATTGAATCGATAATTATTATTACTTATTTCTCCCTTTTTTATTATTATAATTTTAGCATTATTATTATTATTTATCCCCACCTTTTTATGAGTCCGTTATTATTGTTATTGCTTGTTGCATTCGGCATGTGTATGGAGAGGGCAGAGGAGAGTGTACCGCTGAAAGGTTATGGAGAGTGTGCCGCGGGAGGGGCTGAGGAGTGTACCTGTAGCAACCCTAATAAATGAATAATTGAAATGAATTAAAACATATATATTACTGAAGTAATATATAAAAAGGAATAGGGTTAATTGGATGAAATAAAACAAAATTAAAAATAACGCCTCTTATTAAGGCGTTAATTTATAAAGAAACGCCTCTACCAATGGCGTGAATAAAGAAAGGACGCCCACACCTACGGTCGTCAGTTCTCACGCGACCAAATGGGTAAGTAAAAGAAACGCCTCTATCTTGGGCGTGTTTTAAAACACGAAACGCCCTTTTTCAAGGCGCTTTTTAAGAAACGCCCTTATGCAAGGCGTTAATTCAAGAATACACGCCCTGACCTAAGGCGTTAATTCAGTTCGTGAACCGATCGAACCCAGAACTTATCCAAGGAAAGATTAACCTAATCTAGTAAGTGTCTATTAGAGTAAGGACTCTATTAAGGATATATTACCCTCAATCAAACCCTACTCTTGTTAGGACTTCAAAATCCTATAAATAACATGTTCGATCGAACCCTAAAACCCATTTGATCGAACGTCTGCTGCTAGGTACGTGAAGAACAAACAGTTCTTCTTCCTTTCCTTGCTTTTGATAAACACATGAGGAGGTTTTAACCATCCTTCATCATCTTTGCTATAGGTGGCTGCTTCTAGTGTTTGAAGACAAAGGGTCTTCATCATCATCGTCTTCATCACCATCGTTGCCGAAGAATAGGTAAAGTTCTTCTTTTTCCCTTGCCTTCAGGTTACGTAGGTAAAGAAGATTGATATCTTCTCTTCCTTTACAGGTAGCTGTGGCAATATCTTCCTGAAGAACGAAGGTTCTTCATCCACGAAGGTTCCAAACAGAGTATCAGTATTATCAAACCATAAGGTAGGTTTTCTCAAGTTACTGTAGCCCAAATGAAATTAATGCAAGATATATATATATATATATAAGCATGTCATGCATATGATTATTATAGTTTTCACGCGTTTTCTGAAATATTTTGAAAGAAACGCCCTTGATTAGGGCGCTAATTTAAAAGAAACGACCATACTAGTGGTCGTCAATTTAATATTTGACGCCCTCTACGCAGGCGTTAATTTCATAAGAATCGCATGTGATTAATAATTGATCCTGTTTAAAAATTACAATACATATGAAATATTGATTTTTAATATCTTGCATGACTCTGTGAATTCCTGTTAAATTTTACTGCCATGACATGTCTCCTGTCTCTCGAAATATTATTTATTAAAATATCGTAAATCCCTTGAAATTCACGACTTGGACAAAGTCGTTTTCCATATTCTAACGCCCCAGTACAAGGCGTGAATATTAAAAGTAACGCCCCTTCCAAGGGCGCGTTTTTGATAAATTTCTGAGAATAATTATATCCTATCGAATATGTAAATGATGAGACGCCTGCCCATGCAGTCGTCAACTTTTAAGAAACGCCCCCAGGAAAGGCGTGTTTTTGATAAATTAATGAAATAATGGAAATTCTGCAAATTGGCAATATATGTAAACGCCCTTCAGTTAGGCGTTAATTACTTGAGACACGACTTGACCTAAGTCGTTATTTTACTGTAAACTGATTTTTCCTCTGATTTGCTAACCGATGGTTTATATATTATACATATATATATATATATATCGGCACTATTCTCCACTCCGTGAGTATAGTCCCACGTTTCATGTTGATTTATCGATCACACTCAACTCTCATTGACATACAAGCTCTCCATTGGACATTCCGTTCCTTTGGACTAGCAAGTTAGTCATAGAGACCTCCGTAAGACTCCTCGTAGCCTTGGATTCCCTCAAGGCCGACTGAGCTGGTTGTACCCTAAAAACCCATTACACAGTTTTTGCCATGTCAATCTAAAGAAAACATGGTATACCGGCCCTTATGATTATACAAAGAGTATATCATAAGAAATTCTTAATGGGATGATGATATCATGCCATGTCATGTCGTTCTTGTAAACCTCAATTCTATGATAAGAATGAGGGTATCTTACCTTTGATATACTGTTCATGTGGACCTCAATTCTATATAAAGAATGTCCATATTGATTTGTCATGGTACCTAAGTTAAAGGAACCATAATCTACCTAGTTTTACCGACATCGTGATTATACCGTTATTATCGCCATTCTATGTCCTTTGTCATATTTTGGACTCTATTCTATCAAAGTTGTCATACGTATCTACAAGCTTGATTATTGAAATTCTATATTGGCTATATAAACAAGAGTGGATGTCAAAACACATGATAAATGCCTGCGCATATAGGGCCCGATCTGGTCCTGGGAGGAGCACCCGAAAGTACTTGTGCCCATGGGAGTTAAAATGATAAGGTATCTGGCATTATACCGAGTACTTGACTTGCTTGATTGGACATTCCACACACATCTTGTACTTGAATCGTACTTGACTTTACATGAAATGCGTGGCCCGAAAAAGGGTAATTTACTTGCTTGATACATGATAGCCAAAGTTCTTGACATGACTCGATAATGGTACTTGCTTGAATATCTTGAATAACTTGTATCTTGTTCATGAAAGTTCATCTTATTTCTTTGATATTACATTCTCTCTATCTTGTCGTTTCATGCGAGCATGCATAGCTTTATTGCATCCATGAAAATGTAATTACTTAAACCACTTGCTAGTACTTGAGATATAATTTCCTACTGAGCGTTCGCTCATCCCGTTTGTCCCTTTTTACTTTTCAGGTAAGTCCGACGACGATGGAAGTCAATCGGATGGGAATGGTCAAGAGTGAAAGTGATAGAGCTTCTACAAGTGTCGTCTAGTCTTTTCCATAGTTTCTTGAGTCAACTATGTATTCTTTTCCTTTTTATTTAACAGAGTATTGGATTTGTAATAGTCTATCCATTATGAAATAAAGGATTGGGTTATCTTGCTATTTTGCGCATCTCTGTCTTTGTGTTGAATACATGACCACTCTGATTGACATGATTGATATAGACACGTCGTGCATCTCCGGGTATCTTCCGCGCTCGGGGCGTGACAGTCTTTGTGGTATCAGAGCCTAAGGTATTCAATTCCTAGGAAACCCAAGTCCAAGGATAGGTTTCAAAACCCTTAACCAAGTGAGAGTGGGTAGAACCAAGGGTTAAATGATCAATGAGTCCTTTATAAGATTATAGTGACATAATACTAACATAGCTATTGTAATTGTAGGATAATGGCTGCCGAACGTGCTCAATGGCGCAACATGCAGCGTACCCTTCAAGGGATGACCCAAGTGCTACAACAGGTAGCACAAGGTGGTGCTCCACGAGCTGGAAGCTTACACCAAGCATTCAAGAATATGAATCCCCCGAAGTTCATGGGATCGACCGATCCAGACGATGCCGAGCATTGGGTTCGGGAGATTGAACGTATATTCCGTGTTATGCAATGCACGGATCAGGACAAAGTCTTATTAGCTACTTTCCAGTTAGAAAAGGATGCTAGATGCTGGTGGGAGTCGATTGAAGCTACTATTGACCCAACTCAAGTTACATGGGGTGAATTCGTTGAATATTTCAACGCCAAATATTTCTCTGATAGGGTCCAGGAAAAGAAGGCCGCCGAATTTGCCGCATTAAAGCAAAGATCGTTATCGGTGGCTGATTATGAAGCACAGTTCTCTAGACTGTCTAGATATGCTAAGCATTTAATTGGCACGGAAAAGATGAAAGCCCGTAGATTTCTTAATGGGCTTAGGCCCCACTACATTACTCAACTGGCGCCTATGGATATTCAAGTTTATACTGAAATAGTGCGCCGAGCTCAGTTGCTTGAAGATGCCACGGAACTATCTGATAGGATCCGTGGGAAAGACAAAAAGGAGCAAGTCACAAGTTCGGGTTCTTTTAAACCCAACTTTAAGAAGAGGCCCAATAATGGAGGTTCTTCCTCTCAAGATCAGAAGTTCAAGAAATCCAAGCCTTTCTCTATCACCACTACCCCTTCAAACGTAGTATGCAAGCATTGTGACAAGGCTGGTCACAAAACAGAAGAATGCTGGAGGAAACTAGGAGCATGTCTCCGTTGTGGGAGTCGTGAACATCGGATTCCCGATTGTCCATTAATGAATGACCAAGACGGTGAGGGTAAACGCCCAGTGACAAGGAACGCGCGTCTTCATGCAATCCAAGAGACCGAACCAGAAGAAGAAGGCGGATTGGTGGAAGGTACATTAAAAATTTGTTCCAAATATGCACATGTCTTATTTGATACGGGTGCATCGCATTCCATTATTTCCAAGAAGTTTGCTGACCCATTACCTCTAGAACCAGAATGGATGAAGATAATATTGTCTACTCCTCTCGGAAACGAGACGGATATCACACATCATTACCAAAATTGTGAGGTATTGGTTCGAGGAAAGAATTTTCCTATTGATCTTATCTGCTTAGATCTAAAAAAATATGATGTTATACTAGGAGCAGATTGGTTATCCAAATACCAGGCAACGGTTGATTGCCGTGATAGCAAGATTGTTTTCAAGGAATTTCCGGAACTGACTTATACTAGTCCTAAGAGTCGAAGCAAATCCCCTCTTATTTCGGCTCTTCGAGCAAGCAAGCTCGTCAGGAAAGGATGTGTATCCTTCCTTGCTTTTGTCACTAATAAAGAAGCTAAGGAAACCAAGATAGAAGACGTTCAAGTAGTACGAGAATTCCCAGACGTATTTCCGGAAGAATTGCCGGGATTACCCCCGCAAAGAGATGTGGCCTTTACCATCGACTTAGTCCCTGGTGCTGGTCCGGTTTCAAAGGCACCATATAGAATGTCCCCTGCTGAACTCAAGGAGTTGAAGGAGCAGTTGATGGAACTAATCCGAAAGGGGTTTATTAGACCAAGTACTTCCCCGTGGGGAGCACCAGTCTTATTTGTAAAGAAGAAGGATGGATCCATGAGATTGTGTATTGACTATCGACAGTTGAATCATCTTACTATCAAGAACAAGTATCCACTGCCGAGAATCGATGAATTGTTTGATCAGATTTCAGGATCCAAATATTTCTCCAAGATTGATCTCCGGTCGGGATATCATCAATTAAGGATCAAGGATGATGACATTCACAAGACCGCATTCAGAAGCAGGTATGGCCATTACGAATTTGTTGTTATGCCTTTTGGACTAACAAATGCCCCTGCTGCCTTTATGCAGTTAATGAATAGCATATTCAGGCCTTACTTGGATCAATTCATAGTAGTCTTCATCGATGATATATTGATATATTCTAAGACTAAGGAAGAACATGAAGAGCATTTGAGGATTGCATTGCAAGTCTTGAGGACAAATCAATTATATGCTAAACTCAGCAAATGCGAGTTCTGGCTTGAAGAAGTGGCTTTTCTCGGACATGTCATATCCAAGGACGGTTTATCTGTGGATCCGTCAAAAGTTGAAGCTGTGAGAAACTGGGAGAGACCCACTAATACAAGCGAGATCAGAAGTTTCTTAGGTCTTGCAGGCTATTATCGGCGATTTATCAAAGATTTCTCTAAGATCGCCGTACCACTTACAAGATTAACTCGTAAGGAGATCCGATATGAATGGAGTGAGGAATGTGAAAGCAGTTTCCAAACTCTCAAGGATCATCTCACCACAGCTCCAGTCTTAGCCCTACCAATTGAAGGAGAGAAATTCGAGGTCTACACTGATGCTTCTGGCATTGGCCTCGGATGCGTTCTAATGCAACATGGGAAGGTCATAGCATATTCTTCTCGTCAACTGAAGAAGCATGAGGAGAATTACCCCGTCCATGACTTAGAATTGGCCGCGGTAGTATTTGCCCTAAAGATATGGAGACACTATCTCTATGGGGTACAGTTTACTGTATACTCCGATCACAAAAGTCTCAAATATCTATTTTCACAAAAGGAGCTGAACATGAGACAAAGACGTTGGCTAGAATATCTCAAGGACTTCGACTTCAATATACAATTCCATCCCGGAAAGGGTAATTATGTTGCTGACGCCCTTAGTCGAAAGCCGAGAGCAAAGATAGCAAATTGTATGATACAAGAATGGAGGTTACTTGAACAATTCTCCGAGCTCAATATAAGCTTGGACACGGAATCCAAATTTGTCACACTATCCCATGTAAGCATACAGTCAGATTTGTTATCTGAGATACAAACACTTCAGGATGACGATCCTATGTTAATAGAAATCAAAGGCAGATTAGAAGGACAATCTGATTTTCAACTAACTTCTGATGGAAGATTATCGTTCAAAGATAGAACTTGTATACCCGATTGTCCGGAATTAAAGAAGAAGATCTTAGATGAAGCTCACAGATCAAGATACACTATTCATCCTGGATCAACTAAAATGTACCAAGATGTAAAGAGGAACTTTTGGTGGCCTAATATGAAAAGAGAAATAGCGGACTATGTATCACGCTGTCTCACATGCCAACAGGTCAAGGCGGAACACCAAAAGCCTGCGGGAAAACTACATCCTCTAGATATTCCTAAGTGGAAATGGGAGGATATTGGTATGGACTTCATCATGGGTTTGTCTAAATCTAAAGGAGGACATGATGGAATCTGGGTTATCATTGATCGATTGACTAAATCGGCACATTTCTTGCCAATCAAAAGCCGATGGTCGATTGATGTGCTAGCTGCACTATACATTAAAGAAATAGTCAGGATACATGGAATTCCTGTCTCAATCGTGTCTGATAGAGATCCCCGTTTTACTTCTCATTTTTGGAAGGGATTACAACATTCGTTGGGGACAAGGCTCAACTTTAGTACTGCTTTTCACCCACAAACGGATGGTCAGACCGAGCGAACTAATCAAGTTGTTGAAGATATGCTGAGAGCATGCATTATTGACTTTGGAGGAAGCTGGCATGACCACTTACCTTTAGTTGAATTTGCATATAATAATAGCTACCAAGCTAGTATCCAAATGGCACCTTTCGAAGCCTTATACGGAAGGAGTTGTCGATCTCCCATATGTTGGAACGAAGTTGGAGAGGAACAACTATTAGGTCCAGACATGGTAAGGGATACAACTGAGAAGATACAGGTAATCAGAGAAAGATTACAAGTTGCTCAGACAAGGCAAAAGGCTTATGCTGATACCAGGAGAAGAGATCTTGAATTCCAGGTTCGAGATCATGTATTTCTTAAAATATCCCCTGGACGTGGCATACGAAGATTTGGTGTTAAGGGCAAGCTTACGCCAAGATTCATCGGACCATTTGAGGTACTCGAAAGAGTTGGCGAGGTTGCTTATCGCATCGCGTTGCCTCCTCAGTTGTCCGAGGTACACAATGTATTTCACATATCTATGTTGAAGAAGTATGTGCACGATCCGTCACATATTATTGAGCATGGAGATCTGGTGATCCAGAAAGATCTCACATATGAACAGAGGCCCTTGAAGATATTAGATCGAGAAATACGAGCTCTAAGGAATAAGGTTATTCCCATGCTCAAGGTGCAATGGAATAAGAATCCTGAACGCGAAGCGACATGGGAGACCGAGGAATCTATGAAGAAACGATTTCCCGAGTTATTCTAAGAGGTATATGTCCTACACTCTCCGCGTGTATAATTATATATATATTGAATTTGGGGACCAAATTCTTTTAAGTGGGGGAGGGTGTAGCAACCCTAATAAATGAATAATTGAAATGAATTAAAACATATATATTACTGAAGTAATATATAAAAAGGAATAGGGTTAATTGGATGAAATAAAACAAAATTAAAAATAACGCCTCTTATTAAGGCGTTAATTTATAAAGAAACGCCTCTACCAATGGCGTGAATAAAGAAAGGACGCCCACACCTACGGTCGTCAGTTCTCACGCGACCAAATGGGTAAGTAAAAGAAACGCCTCTATCTTGGGCGTGTTTTAAAACACGAAACGCCCTTTTTCAAGGCGCTTTTTAAGAAACGCCCTTATGCAAGGCGTTAATTCAAGAATACACGCCCTGACCTAAGGCGTTAATTCAGTTCGTGAACCGATCGAACCCAGAACTTATCCAAGGAAAGATTAACCTAATCTAGTAAGTGTCTATTAGAGTAAGGACTCTATTAAGGATATATTACCCTCAATCAAACCCTACTCTTGTTAGGACTTCAAAATCCTATAAATAACATGTTCAATCGAACCCTAAAACCCATTTGATCGAACGTCTGCTGCTAGGTACGTGAAGAACAAACAGTTCTTCTTCCTTTCCTTGCTTTTGATAAACACATGAGGAGGTTTTAACCATCCTTCATCGTCTTTGCTATAGGTGGCTGCTTCTAGTGTTTGAAGACAAAGGGTCTTCATCATCATCGTCTTCATCACCATCGTTGCCGAAGAATAGGTAAAGTTCTTCTTTTTCCCTTGCCTTCAGGTTACGTAGGTAAAGAAGATTGATATCTTCTCTTCCTTTACAGGTAGCTGTGGCAATATCTTCCTGAAGAACGAAGGTTCTTCATCCACGAAGGTTCCAAACAGAGTATCAGTATTATCAAACCATAAGGTAGGTTTTCTCAAGTTACTGTAGCCCAAATGAAATTAATGCAAGATATATATATATATATATATAAGCATGTCATGCATATGATTATTATAGTTTTCACGCGTTTTCTGAAATATTTTGAAAGAAACGCCCTTGATTAGGGCGCTAATTTAAAAGAAACGACCATACTAGTGGTCGTCAATTTAATATTTGACGCCCTCTACGCAGGCGTTAATTTCATAAGAATCGCATGTGATTAATAATTGATCCTGTTTAAAAATTACAATACATATGAAATATTGATTTTTAATATCTTGCATGACTCTGTGAATTCCTGTTAAATTTTACTGCCATGACATGTCTCCTGTCTCTCGAAATATTATTTATTAAAATATCGTAAATCCCTTGAAATTCACGACTTGGACAAAGTCGTTTTCCATATTCTAACGCCCCAGTACAAGGCGTGAATATTAAAAGTAACGCCCCTTCCAAGGGCGCGTTTTTGATAAATTTCTGAGAATAATTATATCCTATCGAATATGTAAATGATGAGACGCCTGCCCATGCAGTCGTCAACTTTTAAGAAACGCCCCCAGGAAAGGCGTGTTTTTGATAAATTAATGAAATAATGGAAATTCTGCAAATTGGCAATATATGTAAACGCCCTTCAGTTAGGCGTTAATTACTTGAGACACGACTTGACCTAAGTCGTTATTTTACTGTAAACTGATTTTTCCTCTGATTTGCTAACCGATGGTTTATATATTATACATATATATATATATATATCGGCACTATTCTCCACTCCGTGAGTATAGTCCCACGTTTCATGTTGATTTATCGATCACACTCAACTCTCATTGACATACAAGCTCTCCATTGGACATTCCGTTCCTTTGGACTAGCAAGTTAGTCATAGAGACCTCCGTAAGACTCCTCGTAGCCTTGGATTCCCTCAAGGCCGACTGAGCTGGTTGTACCCTAAAAACCCATTACACAGTTTTTGCCATGTCAATCTAAAGAAAACATGGTATACCGGCCCTTATGATTATACAAAGAGTATATCATAAGAAATTCTTAATGGGATGATGATATCATGCCATGTCATGTCGTTCTTGTAAACCTCAATTCTATGATAAGAATGAGGGTATCTTACCTTTGATATACTGTTCATGTGGACCTCAATTCTATATAAGAATGTCCATATTGATTTGTCATGGTACCTAAGTTAAAGGAACCATAATCTACCTAGTTTTACCGACATCGTGATTATACCGTTATTATCGCCATTCTATGTCCTTTGTCATATTTTGGACTCTATTCTATCAAAGTTGTCATACGTATCTACAAGCTTGATTATTGAAATTCTATATTGGCTATATAAACAAGAGTGGATGTCAAAACACATGATAAATGCCTGCGCATATAGGGCCCGATCTGGTCCTGGGAGGAGCACCCGAAAGTACTTGTGCCCATGGGAGTTAAAATGATAAGGTATCTGGCATTATACCGAGTACTTGACTTGCTTGATTGGACATTCCACACACATCTTGTACTTGAATCGTACTTGACTTTACATGAAATGCGTGGCCCGAAAAAGGGTAATTTACTTGCTTGATACATGATAGCCAAAGTTCTTGACATGACTCGATAATGGTACTTGCTTGAATATCTTGAATAACTTGTATCTTGTTCATGAAAGTTCATCTTATTTCTTTGATATTACATTCTCTCTATCTTGTCGTTTCATGCGAGCATGCATAGCTTTATTGCATCCATGAAAATGTAATTACTTAAACCACTTGCTAATACTTGAGATATAATTTCCTACTGAGCGTTCGCTCATCCCGTTTGTCCCTTTTTACTTTTCAGGTAAGTCCGACGACGATGGAAGTCAATCGGATGGGAATGGTCAAGAGTGAAAGTGATAGAGCTTCTACAAGTGTCGTCTAGTCTTTTCCATAGTTTCTTGAGTCAACTATGTATTCTTTTCCTTTTTATTTAACAGAGTATTGGATTTGTAATAGTCTATCCATTATGAAATAAAGGATTGGGTTATCTTGCTATTTTGCGCATCTCTGTCTTTGTGTCGAATACATGACCACTCTGATTGACATGATTGATATAGACACGTCGCGCATCTCCGGGTATCTTCCGCGCTCGGGGCGTGACAGTACCGCTGAGGGTGAAGAGTGTGCTGCTGGAGGGGCTAAGGAGTGTACCGCCGGGGGTGAAGAGTGTGAAGGGTCAAAGTGGTCAGGGCGTAGCTTAGTTGGGTGAGACAGAGTTCAAGGGGGAGAGAGGGACCCTGTTCAGTTCATGATGAAGCATCTTATATGGTCAAGCGTTCAGTTTCCTGTCATGAGATTGAGTCTCAAGTTATATTCAATAGTGCAATCCTTGGAGTCTTGTTCAGTTCAACTCTTGAAGCCTTGCATAGTTCTTTTAGCTGATTAGAGTGTTTTTACTGTTGCTTAGTGCATCCGTTTGCTGCTTCTTTTCATCTTTTAAGTTTATTGTTATTCCTGACGAAAATTCGGCAGCACCTCCCCTTGACCCGGAAGGTAAAGGAATAACAAGGAACATGCCCACAGGGAGTGGCATGAACCAACAACTGAGGGGGGGGGGGTCCCTGAGCAGTCGCCTTTAGGGAAACTACGGAAATCTCAGAGAAAATATCGAACGGGGAACTAGTAGACCGATGCAAGCTATGAATACCCCTGGGAAGTGATAATCAATGTGTGCCGCTGGGGCAGCCCAAGGGTGAAGGTGTACCGCTGGGCAATCAAATGGCAAGGGCGTGCCGCTGGGTAAACCCAAGGGAGGGTGTATCGCCGAGCAGACGCAGGGGCAATGTGCCGCCGAAAGAGTTGGACAGTGTGGTGACGAGGGGTCTGAGAGGGTGTATGTGAGCACCGTGGACTTCGAAGGAAGGAGTGGGGAATGGGTGCAGGGGCTATGGACCTTGAAAGAAAGGTTGAGGAGTATTCTAGCCAGTGGGTGGGCAATACACCAAGTAGAGGTCCACAAAACTTCGACGGGCTGCAAACAAGGGTAGAGAGAAAGGGACTGCGTTGCATAGTGTCACCAAGAAGAGGGAGAGGTTAGCCTTGCCTCGTCAAGCCAAGTGCTAAACCTCTCAATCACGTAGACCCCTGCCATGGGAGCGGAGATCAAGCAAGGAGCTGGGGAACCGGAGACAGACGCCAAACTCATAAACTAGCAAGAAGAGGAAAACTATAAATATACCAAACGGAGGCAAAAATCAGACGGAGTTTTATTCATGAGAAACTCAAAATGGCAAAGGCCATGGCCGTAAGACCAAATGTAGCCCAGTACATCCAAGCAAACAAGAAAACATCAGGAGAAAGAAAAGAAAAAGACTCGGGGGGAGAGGGACAGGATGAGGAGGGGTGGTCGTGCCCTTCACCGCCACCCTTCCCTCTCCACCTCACAGCATACACTCTCTCTTCCTCTCCTTCTTTTTCTTCTACCTTCTTCTTCTCTGGAGCTCTCCTCGAGCGGGCGTCTTCTCTTCTTTTTTCTGTCTCTCCTTCTCTTTTGAGGGCCTTTTTATACGTGGATGGTTGACGAGGTTGAACTCATGATGGCACTGTCATCCGAGGTTGACTTCGGTATCTTCCTCGTCAGATGAAGATCTCCCTCCTCCAGCCAGAAGGTGACACGGAGGCTGGTGCTAGCTGGCTTTGAAGTGGCCGAACTACGCCCCAATGGGTCTGCCTATTGACCATTGTATCTTCTACCGGTGCGTGCCGTTCAGGGGAATTCGACGCTGTGCCACTGGGGAGAGGGCGTTGGGCGTTGAGGGCAGAACGCCCGTACCGCTCGGAGCTTGAGACCGTGCCGCTCGGAGCAGAAGGGTTGTGCCGCTGGAGGGCTTGAGGCCGTGCCGCTGAAGGGCTTCCGGCCCGTGCCGCTGGGGCTTTCAGGATGTGCCGTTGGAGGCTTCAAGGGCGTGCCGTTGGAGGCATGCATAGTGTGCCGCTGGCACACTTTGGAAGTGTGCCGCTGGGGCTGTTTGGGGTTGTGCCGTTGGAAGGTAGTTGAAGGTGTGTTTTCCTCTTCTTCTTTCCTTTATCTCATCTTCTCTTCTCTTTTTTCTTTCTCTTCTTCTTCTTCTTCTCTTCACTCTGGATCGTGCAGACTCTGTCTCTACTTCTTCTTCAGGACTTCTGCATATTCGATTAGTCTTCTTCAGACAAAGGAGTCTTCCTTATATAGCAGTTCCAGCAGGAGCAGCACTGGGCGCGTGTCTTCCACAGTTCCCGCCCAATTGTTTTGGCCACGTGTCATCATCCTGTCAGCCCTTCCAACCTCGGATCACGTGCCATTCTTAAGCTTCATGAACAGTACCTGTCAGACAGACGAAAGGAATATCAGTTTAAGTCTAACAGCTTGTACAGACTTTGTGAAGGCAATGCAGTGTGTAGACTTTGCAATGCGAAGACAAAGCATGTACAGACTTCACGTTGTGAATGCAAAGCTAAAGCATGTACAAACTTGTGAATGCTTGAAGCACAGAATGCACTAGCTAGAGTTATGATTGTATAGACTATGCTGCAGTATGCATATGGTGAAGTATGTACATTGACGATGAATGCTCAGGCATGCCAAACGAGTGTGTAGACTCTGCGTGCAATGTATGAACAATGTACAGACTTCATGAATGCAAAGCTAAAGCATGGCAACACACAATCTGCAGACTTCGTGCAATGCATGAAGCAATGTACAGACTCTGTGAATGAAGCACACAGGCTGTTCAGACTTGTGCTAATGCTGCAAGTGGACAGTGTATAGACTTCAGCTCGTGCAAGCAAAGCCAATGTATAGACTTGGCGTTTGTGCAAGCAGAACAATGTACAGACTTTGTGTTGTGAACACAGGCTGTATAGACTTTGAATGATGCATGCACAAGACGCAACAAATGTACAGACTTAGAGTTTGTGCATGCTATAGTGCTAATGTATGGACTTAGTGTACTGCAGGGCAGACAATGTCTAGACTTTGAAAGCTAGAGCACGAACAGGCTGCAATGTATAGACTTTGATTGAGACGATGCATGAGACGTGCGATGTACAGACTTGTCGGGCCGATGCATAGACTTTGAGGGAAGACGCTAGACGCTGTACAGACTTGCTAATGTGTAACGTAGAATGCATCAAACAAAGTGTGTACATTGAAGATGAATGCATAGACGTGCCGTCAATAGATGTGTGGACTTGGTGTACATGCGATAGCAGTGTATAGACATTGCAATGCCTAGTGCACAAACTAAGTGTGTGCATGTGTGGACTTGGTGAGCATGCAGCACACAATGTGCAGACTTCGTGTAAATGCATGAAGAAGCAATGTATAGACATGGCGTCCAAGACACTGTATATGCATGAACGATGTACAGACTCTGTGTTGCGAACACAGGCTGTACAGACTTAGAATCAACAGATGCACGATGTACAGACTTTGCATGAGACTCTAGATGCTGTATAGACTTAGAGAGACGATGCATGCTGTACTGACTTAACATGAGACGCTAAGTGAGACGATGCATGCACCGATGTATAGACTTGACCTTAAGGCATGCACAGAGACGCTGAGTGAGACGATGGAGTGTATAGACTTTATGTGCAATACAAAGGCTGTACTGACTTCGTGTGTGTGCTAAGATAGTGTATAGACTTGTGTGTGCAGGGCAGACAACGTATGGACTGCCTACACCTGCGTCAAATGCGATGTACAAACTTGTTGTGCCACAATGTATAGACTTGAGTGTGCACAAATATATGCAATGTATAGACTTATGCATCAAGTATAGAACATTGCATTCTCCACGGAACAGATCAAACATAGATCAGACATATGCATTCATGTGATGGCTCAATGTGTTATTCTTAGCAAAATAATATGGTGACTCATTCATGTTGCTATCATTAAAACACCACATTATCATCAAAGCACAAGGGGCACAACACCCTTCTTTATTCCCCTGTACGTGAACATGGGGTGAGAAATTTTTAGTGTCTACAAATACCCCCCACCTGCAGGCGGCGCAGGCGAGGGATGAGAGAGCGGGGCCTGCGGGTGCAGGCCGGCTGAGAGATTCATCGACACGACGTGGAGAGTGGGGCTGCAAGAGCCTAAGGATGTCGGAAGCCGGCTACAAAAGTTGAAGTTGTTGGAAGGCGAGCCACGCAGGTGGAGAGAAGGGTTTATCCCTCTAATGATCCGGACGACAGATCCAAATCAGAGGGGGATTCGTCACCCAAAGGGACGGAGAGGAGAGTTTGTTGATTCAAAAGGAGTGTTCGTCACCCGGAGGGAAGGAGAGGAGAATTTGTTAATTCAACGGTCTGGACGGAAGGTCCGAATCGGATGGGTTATTCGTCACCCGAAGGGACAGAAGGAGAGATTGTTCCTTTAGAAGAGGTATTCATCGCCCGAGGAGACGGAGAGAAGAATTCATTCCTTTAATGATCTGGACGGTAGGTCCAAACCAGAAGAGGTGATGTTCGTCGCCGAAAGGGAACAGAGAGATGGTCAAGTCATTGACACGGGCTAGTGTCAACACAGGGAAAGAGCGTTGATCCCTCACCCGAACAGCAGGCTCGGGTCAAGGTGGAAGGGCGTTTTGTTCTTTAACGTGCAGGGGGTACCAGCTGTATGACGGGTCTTTTATTTCTTTGGCTAGACGGAAGGTCCGAACCAGAGTGGAGGGAATTCTTTTTAGTTCTCTAGCCGGCTGGAAGATCCGATCTAGAGTGAAAAGTCTTTTTGTTCTCTGGTTGGACGGAAGGTCCGAACCAAAGTGAGAGGGTGTTTCGTTCTCTTGTTGGACGGGAGGTCCGATCTAGAGCGAAGAGAATCCAATGTTCTTTCAATGCGTCGGGAGTACTGGCTACGAAATCCGAACCCGAGAAAGTGGACCGCAAGGGCCAGAATTGGTGTTGCAGAAGTAGGCCGTGAAGACCGAAATCGGGGGAGCGTGCTACAAGAGCCGCAATCGGGAAGTTGGCTGCAAAAGCCAAAATTGGGGAGCAGGCTATGAGAGCACAAAGGTAAGGAAGCGGATTACGGAAGCCGCAATCGGGAAGCTGGCTACAAAGCTGAAGGGCAGCGGGCTGCAAGAGTCGAGGTTGTGAAGAAGGCTGCAAGAGCCGAGATTAAGGAAAGCAGGCTACGAGAGCCAAAGATGAGAAGCAGGCTGCAAAGAGCCGAAGTTGAGAAGCGGGCTAACAGGCCCAGAATTGGGAAGCGGGCCGTAAAGAGCAGAGGTTAGGAAGCAGGCTACAAGAGCCGAAATCGGAGGAGCAAGCTGCAATAGCCGAAGTTGAAAAGCGGGCTGCGAAGAGCCGAAGTCGGGAAGCAGGCTACACGAGCCAAAATTGGGGAAGCAGGCTGCAAGAGCCGAAGTCGAGAAACTAACAAGCCGCGAGGGCGGAAAGTAGGCCATGGGGGTCAAGATTGGGCTCCACGAGCCAAAATTGGGAAGGCAGGCTGCTATAGCCAAAAATGAGCTTATATTTTTTTAGTTATTATTATTTATTTCTTTATTCAAGCATGTAAGCATTCGTCAGCAGGCATAACATAAGTACACATAAGGTAGCTCCCTCTATAGGGGATGGGATAGGGACATCGCCCATAATCCGCAGACATGGTGTGGGCCAGAAGGCATAGCTGAGGGGTGGTGCACCCGTCAAGAGGATATCGCATGTCTTGCATGCACAGCTTAAATTCACGCATTTCACCCGAGGCAATTCTCTGTGGCATGGCAGTGCAAATGTGTGAACAAGGAGCCCTAACTATAGGGATATGCATGTTTTCCTGGTGACATTCGAAGATCACTCTAGTGCCTACACATTAGTTTTAGGCTTTCGACTTTCGGTAGCTTCACACAGCCCCCATCTGTTTATTTTGGTAGCGGATTTACCGTTCGGCGCGAGTCTCCTCATGTGTCTCAATGGGGATTCCCGGCTACTAAGATTCGTCCTTATTGTGATTCGTTTCACCATTTCGCGCGAGTCTCCTCATTTGTTTCAGTGGAGATTCCCGGCTACTCGGATCCGTGTTCCTCTCTTTTTTTCTCCTCCCTTTTTTTTTTACAGTGGGGGGTAGGCAGCTTTTTCCTCACGATTACCTTTCACGCGAGTGCAGGAATTCAAGTCTCTGTAGAGTGCTAAGAAGAAATTCAGGCAATCTCTATGGTTGAAAGCTATTGAACACGTTAAGTGCGAAGTGTGGGAGCGTTGCCTCAGGTTTATTTTGTGAGTTGGGCTTAATAATTTAGCCATAACTCTTCCCCTTGACGTGTGCACCTGTCATAACTGGGTTCCCTTTGAGCATATGCCGCGACGCACGCGCATCCGGACTCGGGGCATTATTATTTAGCAAGGAAACAAGGTCCTAGAAAATTTCAAGGAGGTGCGTTATTCTATATTATAGGCAAGCACGCAAGCAGGGTAACCGAGCATTCTCTTTCTTTTTTTTGTTGTCGTGTTTTGTTATTATTATATATTTTTTTGCATAAGGAAATATTGTTGCTACGTATACGTGTAGTGGTAGTAAAAGTATTAGGGAAGTAGACCACGAAGGGCCAAAGGGACATCAGGGAAGCGGGCTATAGAAGCCGAGGGACATTGGGGAAGCAGGCCATAAAGGCCAAAAGGAAGCGGGCTGCGAGAGCCCAAGTTGGGAAGCGGGCTGCGAGAGCCAAAGTTGGGAAGCGGGCTATAAAAGCCAGAATTGGGGAGCAGGCCACGGAGGCCAAAGGGGGAGCAGACTACGGGAGTCAGAATTGGGAAGTAGGCCACGAAGGCCAAAAGGGAAGCAGGCCATGAGAGCCAAAGGGAAGCAGGCTACGAGCGCTAGAGGGAAGCAGGCCACGAAGGCCAAAGGGAAGCAGGCTACGAGAGCCAGAATTGGGAAGCAGGCCGCGAAGGTCGGAATTTGGAAGCAGGCCGCGAAGGCCAAAGGTTGGGATATTAAAAGGTAGGCTGAAAAGCCAAGAGATATTGGGAGTGCGGTGGGCCGGATGGATTAATCCTGGTAGTGGGCCTTGATCGAAATAGATGAGCCAAAAGTAGTTGGGTAGCGAGCCGTGTGAGGCTGAAGAGAAGGGTCTCCTTTTTTGATTCTCTGGATGGAGAAGGATCCGAACCAAAGTGAGAGGTTGATTCTTTAATTCTCTGGTCGGAAAAGGATCCGAACCAAAGTGAAAGGTTGATTCGTTAATTCTCTGGCCGGGAAAGGATCCGAACCAAAGTGGGAGGGTTTATTCTTTTGATTCTCTAGCCGGGGAAGGGCCCAAACCAGAGTGAAAGGTTGATTCTTTGATTCTCTGGCCGAGGAAGGACCCGAACCGGAGTAAAGGGTTGATTCTTTGATTCTCTGGCCGGGGAAGGACCCGGACCGGAGTGAAAGGTTGATTCTTTGATTCTCTGGCCAGGGAAGGACCCGAACCGGAGTAAAGGGTTGATTCTTTGATTCTCTGGCCGGGGAAGGACCCGAACCGGAGTAAAGGGTTGATTCTTTTGGGTGGCCAAAGGTCGGAGGTAAAAGTTTACCTCGTGACTCTTCTTTCTCTTCTTCTCTTCTTCTTTTGTGTGGAAAGGCGGGTGCAAAGACCACGTCTGTCTCTTGTCCATTCTTTTTCTTTTTCTATGTGAAGAGGCAGGTTCGAAGACCATGTTTGCCTCATGCGTGTCTTTTTCTTTATTCTGCTCTTCTTTTCTCATTAATGCCTCCGCGCTGGAGTGTATTTCTCTTAATGTGCCCCCAGGTTGGGGTGTAGCTTTATTTGGTATGCGCCTCCCCTGAGGGGTGTGCTTTGCCTCTCCACTTTTGTGCCGTCAGGCGGGGTGTATTTTTCATGGCTTCCACGTCCCCAGACCAGGGTGTGTTTCTTCTTCAAATGCCCCCAAGACGGGGTGTAGCACTCTTCAAATGCCCTCATAGTGGGGTAGGTGCTTCCGCTTCTTATGCACCAAGGGCGGAGTGTGTTTCTTTTTTTTTTCTCCCAGAGTGGGGTAGGTGCTTCTGCTTCTTATGCGCCAAGGGCGGAGTGTGTTTATTATTTTTTTGTGCCCCCAGGATGGGGTAGATGCTTCTGTTGCTTACGCGCCGAGGGCGGAGTGTGTCTCTTTTTTGGGTGCCCCCAGAGCGGGGTAGATGCTTCTCACGTGTCCCCAGGTCGAGGTGTATTCTTTTGCTTCTCATCACCCCAGATCGAGGTGTTTCTTCTCCAAGTGTCCCTAAGTCGAGGTGCAGCTTTGTCTATTTCCTTTTTTAAAGCCCCCACGCCAAGGTGTATTCTTCCCTTTCTTGTGCTCCCGAGGCGGGATGGGTTCTCCTCATGCGCCCCCCGAGGCGGGGGTAGATCCTTCATGGTTCCTATGCCCCCAGGCAGGGTGTAAATTCTTGTTTTCATACCCCTCATGCGGGGCGTGTTTCGTTTGCTTCATACGCCCCCATGGTGGGGTACATTTCTTCTTCGAATGCCCTTAAATCAGGGTTTGTTCTTTGTGACTTCTACGCCCCCGGGGACGAGGTGTTCTCCTTCTTCAAATGCCCCAAAGCCCGAGGTTTATTCTTTTGCTTCTGATATCCCCGGGGACGAGGTATATCTTCTACTTATCATGTCCCCAGAGTGGGGTGTGTTTGGCCTCCGGTGCACCCAAGGCCGGATGCGTTGTTATTGTTGTTTTTTTGTGTGTCCCCCTAGCTCGGGGTATAACTTCTTGCTTCTCATGTCCCTAAGCCGGGGTGGATCCTTGCTTCTTATGTCCCAGAGCGGGGTGAATTCCTCTGGTTCTTGCGCCCTCCCAGGGCAGAGTGTATTTCCCTTCACATGCCCCCGACACGGGGTATATCTCTTGCTTCTCATGCCCTCATTGTGGGGTGTAGTTCTTCTTCAAATGCCCCTGAGCCGGGGAGTCTCCTCTATGGCTTCTATGCCCCCAGTGGCGGGGTGTATGTTGCTTCATATGCCCCCAGAGCGGGGATGTATGCTGCTTCATATGCCCCCAGAGCGGGGATGTATTCCGCTTCTAATGCCCCCATGGCGGGGTATGTTCTTAGCTTCTTATGCCCCCAAGGTGGGGTGTGTTTTGCGTCTTGTGCCCTCGAGGTGGGGTGAATTTCTTTCTTTGTATGCCCCTAGTTCAGGGTGTGGTTCTTTTTTTTTTGAGTGTCCCCAGGCCGGGGTGAATTCTTTTCTTCTTATGCCCCCAAGGCGGAGTATGTCTTTTGCTTCATGTGCCCCCAGGCTGGGATGTATTCTATTTCTAGTGCCCCTAGAGTGGAGTGTGGTGCTGCTTCCGATGCCCCCAAGGCGGGGTGTAATTCTTGCTTCCTATGCCCCCGAGGCGGGGTGAACTCTTCTTTTTTTGCTTATGTGCTCCCATATCGGGGTGTATTCCTTTCTTCATATGCTCCCCCAAACTGGGGAATGTTGTTCGTTCTGCTTCAAATGCCCCCAAAGGGGGGTGTGCGTGTTGCTTCGTGGACCCCGAGGCTGGGATGTATTCCTTCTTCAAATGCCCCTAAGCTGGGTGGATTCTCTTTTCTTCTTATGCTCCCAAGGTGGGATGTAGCTTCTTCAAATACCCCTAAGCCGGAGCGTATTCTTTATGGCTTCTATGCTCCCGGGGGGGGTATATTTCTTCTTCAAATACCCCTAGGCCGGGGTGGACTTCTCTTTATATGCCCCTGAATCAGGGCGTGTTCTTTATAGCTTCCAGGCCCTCAAGGCGAGGTATGCTTCTTCTTCAAATACCCCTAAGACGGGGGTGTGATTCTTGACTTCATATGCCCTCAAGGCGGGGTGCATTCTTCTGCTTCCTCTGCCCCAGAGTGAGGTATACTTCTCTTTGTATTCCCATAAGCCAGGGTACATTCTTTTCGCTTCATGTGCCCCCAGGGTGGAGTGCGCCTTCCGCTTTTTTATCCCCCCGGGATGGAGTGTATTCTCTTCATGTGCCCCGGGCATGGGGGTGTATCTTTGTTGCCCGTTGTGCCCCCAAAGGGAGGTGTATTTCTCTTCACGTGCCCCGAACACCGGGTGTATCTTTGCTTTTTTTTGTATGCCCCCGAGGGGGATTCTTCTTCTTCTGCCCCGACACGCTGGGGGATGTTTGCCTCTTGTGCACCCAAAGTGGGATGTGTTCTCGATGGCTCCTGTGCCCCCGTTGGCGGGGTGTACGCTTCTTCTTCAGATTCCCCTAAGGCGGGGTGTATTCTCTGTTGCTTCATGTACCCCCGAGTCGGGGTGGATTCTCTTCATGTGCCCCCATGGCGGGGCGTACTCTCTTTATGTGCCTCCAGGAGCGGGGTGAATTGTTCTGCTTCCTGTGTCCCCCGTAGCGGGGTGTATCATTTTCCCATATGCCCCCATAGCGGGCAGGTTTCTTTTGCTCTTCGTGTCCCCAAGTCAGGGTGTGCTTCTCTCTTTGTGTGCCCCAGGCAGGGTATAGTCTTTCTTCTCATGCCCCCAGATCGGGGTGCTTCTTCTTCAAGTGCCCCTAAGTCGGGGTAGATTTCTTGAGTACCCCTAAGCAGGGGTGAGTTCTTCATGGCCTCCATGCCCCCCGTGACGGGGTAAGTGTTGTGCCCCTTAGGCACAAGCATATGCTATTTTGTTTTGATGATAGCAACACAGTGAGAGTATCACAGTGAGTCAGTCATTGTGTTAAGTGTACATGCATTACAGGTGCATTACTGCTAGTTACTGCATATGATCTTGCATTTCATTCACTAGCTAAACTGAGCCAGTTCATCAAGTCTATACATCGATGCATCGGTGCATTCATCAGTTGCACGCCATATAGTCTATACACTGCATCGGTGCATTCGTCAGTCTGCACAAGTCTATACACTCGCATGGTAGCCAGTCTGCTCAAGTCTATACACTCACATGATAGCAAGTCTGCAAAGTCTATACATCCATTAGCTGATATTTGGCGGCAAGTCTGTACATTGCATCATGTGCTTCATGCAATTAAGTATGCACATTCATTTGGCATGTCAGTGCATCCATTTGTAATGATCATAGCTTTGCATTCACAAAGTCTGTACATGCTCACACATGTTGCATATGCAAAGTCTATACATTATCTGTTGCATAACACATAAGTCTATACATGATGCACTCAGGCATAAACATTAGGCACAACAAGTCTGTACATCGTTTGTGCTTGCACGAGCTAAAGTTTACACAGTGTCTTGCTGCATGCATTTGAAGTCTGTACATCGTGCATCTGTTGATTCAAAGTCTGTACAGCATGTGTGCTTTATAACGCCAAGTCTATACATGCACCGTCTCATTTAGCGTCTCATGCTAAGTCTATACATTGTCTGTCTGCACACACAAGTCTATACACTCTTTGCATTTCTGCGTCTCATGTTGCATCTCACTTGAGCATTTAAAGTCCATACATTGCCTGGCACATTCACTCAAAGTCTGTACAGCCTTCCATCTCATGTTGCGTCTCACGGTGTGTCTCACATAGCGCTCAAGTCTGTACATTGCATCGTCTCTCAAAGTATGTACAGCCGTGTGAGCATCAAGTCAGTGCTTGTTAAGCTGCGTCTCATTTAGCGTCTCTGTGCGTTCAAGTCTATACATTCTTTGAACGTCTCATTCAGTGTGCATGTTGTGTCTCACTCAGCGTCTCATCAGTTCAAAGTCCATACAGTGTCTTAGTGCAAGCACTTCCATGAAGTCTATACATTCGTTACAGTCTATGCATAGTTGCATCATTAAGTCCGTGCATCCATTTCTAATGTACATACTTTGCTTGATGCATTCATCTTCAATGTACACACTTTGTTAAATGCAGTCTACATTACATCCCTAAATGTCTGAATACTCTTAGGTGAAGTCTGTACACACTTCAGGTGGCAAGTATGTACATAGTCACTGTTGTTGCTCGTGTTTAAAGTCCATACACTATACATTGCTTCATGCATTGCACGAAGTCTGCACATTGTGTGTTGCTATGCTCTAGATGTGCATTCACTTTGAATGTATATACTTATGCATAATGTCTGTTATTACAGAGATGTTGCTCGAGGAGGTTAATGATGCACGTGATCCAAGATAGAAGATGGCCTGATCGTGACACATGGAGCCACTGTGCTGAAATGCTGCCACGTGGACTGAGGCCTTTGGGCGGGAAATGTGGAGGACACACGCCCTAGCTGCTGCTATATATATGAAGCTTCTTCCTCAGGAGAAGTCTGATCAAAGCTGTGAGAGCGGGACATTGCACCACGGATTTGGACCCTCCTAGAGTCGGGCGGGATGTCGGCCTCCTTCTTGTTCTCTTCATCGACGATGCTGGCCAACCTTCCTTTTTGTCCTTTCTTTTCTTCCCCTTTTTGGTATGATAGACCAAGGTGGGTGTACAGGGGAGCGCTCACCCCCTCAAGGAGGGGATGAGTGGTTTGCTCCACCGCATCAATCCCACAGTGGTAATCATTATTCAGCACGGGTGTCGACGGATATGGCCGTACAACCCTCTCTCGCAAATTCTTTCTCTTCCTTTTCTGCTTCTTTCTTTCCTTTTTTTTTGCTTCTTTCTTTTCTTCTTAAGGAAAGGGGGTTTGATTTCCCCTCTCTTCTTCTCAGCGGCCTTCATGATTCCTGGAAGTCCTGGAAGCTGTAGGTGCCTCGGAATAGCATCTTCGAGGCAACAAAGATAAATTTGCTTAGTCCGGCTTTTCTCCCCATAGGGCTGGGGAAGAGAGTGCCTGCAATTCATCAAAATAGGCAAACAACGTTTATTAGGATAACATGAGGCCCTGAATCCCGGCGAAGAGATGAAGGGTGGTTTCGGTCCCACCGGGCGTGCCAGACTTGTGGACGCACTTAAATTCACTTATTCAGGTGATTCGTCTATTAAGAAGGTCGATTCGTCTATTAAGTGCGTGGGCGTGCCAGTCACAATGTGACAATTTATTCGGACTCCGAAGAGCCCATAGTGCGCTCGACCTGACTTCGTCAGACGATTGTGTGGTTCGTGTCGGGACCAAAATCCGCCGCGCCATAAAGGTCACGGCGTCATTTACATCCCCCATACGAGGGAACACCCTTGATTAATCGCCGAGATTCAGGGCCTCATGGCCAGGAAATCAATCGCATGGAAGGTCTATTACGAGGTATTGAAATCCTCGCGCGAGGGTGAGAAGAAGACCATTCGCGGTCATGTCAGTCGTGTACCGACCATTTAATGTTCGGACGAATGCTCGGCTCGAGAAAATCGCGGTTGTCACGGGAAAACCGGAATGCATGTATGCCGAGGTACGACAAATTTATTATTCGGAAGAGCGGAAAACGTTCGGCTGAGCCTCGGTTGGAGCGGTCAAAAACCAGTAAATATGTTGGCCCGATGCAAGAGCAAGCTACGACCATAATGCGGTGGGCCCCCCGCGGTCGAAACAAGACTTGCCTGAGCGTCATTAATATTTCCGGTGCCAAGGGGCAACGAGGGAATATCCCTTGAATCGGCTGAAAAGCCCTGTGTCTAGGGAAGCGGAAGTTCGAAACGTGTCGGTCATTCGGGAGACCGTTTAACATTCGAACGGGTGTCCGGCTTGAGAATATCATAATCGTCGCAGGGGAACCTGGAACAAATGTATGCCGTGCTACGGCAAATACATTATTCTGAGACACTGAAAACATTTGGTTAAATCTCGAACCATACCGGGGGCGCCTGCCGCGGTCCAAACGGGGCTTGCGTGGGCATTGTTAATATTTCCGATGCCGAAGGGCAGCGGGAAAGTGTCCTGGGACTAGATTCCAAAATAAAGACGCATACCGAGATGGCTGGCCATAGGCCTAAGATGTGGGTCAGGCAATGATCATGACTAGGGCAAACCCGTGGTCTAAGCATGACTCACGAAGGTCTTATTGATATTCCCACGCGTAGGGTTCGGGGATGACAAGAGCCGTCTCGTTCCATCCAGATTGTGTTGGTCGTTCATGGACCACTCTATGTTCGGATAAAGATCCGTATTGAAGGCGCGACATAAACGGAAAATAAACCCGTACAAATGTATGCCGAGTTTACGGCAATCTCAATGAAAGAGCGGGAACGAATCCCAACGGGAAAGCATCAGGTTTGATAGACTATAGGCCCAAAGCAATATCGGATTACGACCGTATTGGGATGGCTCCCAAGGTCCGAATCCGACTTGGAGGGGCGGCGTCAATGTTCCCTTTATACCGGGTCTTGAGGAGAATGAGGCTGTGGAGCGGAGCTCATCA
Organism: Amorphophallus konjac; assembly: GCA_022559845.1. Taxonomy (NCBI): domain Eukaryota; kingdom Viridiplantae; phylum Streptophyta; class Magnoliopsida; order Alismatales; family Araceae; genus Amorphophallus; species Amorphophallus konjac. The sequence continues at coordinate 111,415,385 of CM040121.1, forward strand.
TTTATTATTATTATTTAAAATTCTATCATTACTATTTGTTATTTCTTTATATTTTTTCTAGTGAGTTTGTTATTATTGTTCATTTATTATTTATTATTATTATTATTATCTACTTATTTATTTATTATATTCTTTTTATTGAATCGGTAATTATTATTACTTATTTCCCCCTTTTTATTATTATAATTTTAGCATTATTATTATTATTTATCCCCACCTTTTTATGAGTCCGTTATTATTGTTATTGCTTGTTGCATTCGGCATGTGTGTGGAGAGGGCAGAGGAGAGTGTACCGCTGAAAGGTTATGGAGAGTGTGCCGCTGGAGGGGCTGAGGAGTGTACCGCTGAGGGTGAAGAGTGTGCTGCTGGAGGGGCTAAGGAGTGTACCGCCGGGGGTGAAGAGTGTGAAGGGTCAAAGTGGTCAGGGCATAGCTTAGATGGGTGAGACAGAGTTCAAGGGGGAGAGAGGGACCCTGTTCAGTTCATGATGAAGCATCTTATATGGTCAAGCGTTCAGTTTCCTGTCATGAGATTGAGTCTCAAGTTATATTCAATAGTGCAGTCCTTGGAGTCTTGTTCAGTTCAACTCTTGAAGCCTTGCATAGTTCTTTTAGCTGATTAGAGTGTTTTTACTGTTGCTTAGTCCATCCGTTTGCTGCTTCTTTTCATCTTTTAAGTTTATTGTTATTCCTGATGAAAATTCGGCAGCACCTCCCCTTGACCCGGAAGGTAAAGGAATAACAAGGAACATGCCCACAGGGAGTGGCATGAACCAACAACTGAGGGGGGGTGCCTGAGCAGCCGCCTTTAGGGAAACTTCGGAAATCTTAGAGAAAACATCGAACGGGGAACCAGTAGACCGATGCAAGCTATGAATACCCCTGGGAAGTGATAATCAATGTGTGCCGCTGGGGCAGCCCAAGGGTGAAGGTGTACCGCTGGGCAATCAAATGGAAAGGGCGTGCCGCTGGGTAAACCCAAGGGAGGGTGTATCGCCGAGCAGATGCAGGGGCAATGTGCCGCCGAAAGAGTTGGACAGTGTGGTGACGAGGGGTCTGAGAGGGTGTGTGTGAGCACCGTGGACTTTGTAGGAAGGAGTGGGGAATGGGTGCAGGGGCTATGGACCTTGAAAGAAAGGTTGAGGAGTATTCTAGCCAGTGGGTGGGCAATACACCAAGTAGAGGTCCACAAAACTTCGACGGGCTGCAAACGAGGGTAGAGAGAAAGGGACTGCGTTGCATAGTGTCACCAAGAAGAGGGAGAGGTTAGCCTTGCCTCGTCAAGCCAAGGGCTAAACCTCTCAATCACGTAGACCCCTACCATGGGAGCGGAGATCAAGCAAGGAGCTGGGGAACCGGAGATAGACACCAAACTCATAAACTAGCAAGAAGAAGAAAACTACAAATATACCAAACGGAGGCAAAAATCAGACGGAGTTTTATTCATGAGAAACTCAAAATGGCAAAGGCCATGGCCGTAAGACCAAATGTAGCCCAGTACATCCAAGCAAACAAGAAAACATCAGGAGAAAGAAAATAAAAAGACTTGGGGAGAGAGGGACAGGATGAGGAGGGGTGGTCGCGCCCTTCACCGCCACCCTTCCCTCTCCACCTTACAGCATACACTCTCTCTTCCTCTCCTTCTTTTTCTTCTACCTTCTTCTTCTCTGGAGCTCTCCTCGAACGGCGTCTTCTCTTCTTTTTTCTGTCTCTCCTTCTCTTTTGAGGGCCTTTTTATACGTGGACGGTTGACGAGGTCGAACTCATGATGGCACTGCCATCCGAGGTTGACTTCGGTATCTTCCTCGTCAGATGAAGATCTCCCTCTTCCAGCCAGAAGGTGACAAGGAGGAGGGTGCTAGCTGGCTTTGAAGTGGCCGAACTGTGCGCCAATGGGTCTGCTTATTGACCATTGTATCTTCTGCAGGTGCATGCCGTTCAGGGGAATTCAACGTTGTGCCGCTGGGGAGAGGGCGCTGGGCGTTGAGGGTAGAACGCCCGTACCGCTCAGAGCTTGAGACCGTGCCGCTGGGAGCAGAAGGGTTGTGCCGCTGGAGGGCTTGAGGCCGTCCCGCTGAAGGGCTTCAGGGCCGTGCCGCTGGAGCTTTCAGGGTGTGCCGTTGGAGGCTTCAAGGGTGTGTCGTTGGAGGCATGCATAGTGTGCCGCTGGGACACTTTGGAAGTGTGCCGCTGGGGCTGTTTGGGGTTGTGCCGTTGGAAGGTAGTTGAAGGTGTGTTTTCCTCTCCTTCTTTCCTTTATCTCATCTTCTCTTCTCTTTTTTCTTTCTCTTCTTCTTCTTCTTCTCTTCACTCTGGATCGTGCAGACTCTGTCTCTGCTTCTTCTTCAGGACTTCTGCATATTCGATCAGTCTTCTTCAGACAAAGGAGTCTTCCTTATATAGCAGTTCCAGCAGGAGCAGCACTGGGCGCGTGTCTTCCACAGTTCCCGCCCAATTGTTTTGGCCACGTGTCATCATCCTGTCAGCCCTTTCAGTCTCGTATCACGTGCCATTCTTAAGCTTCACGAACAGTACCTGTCAGATAGACGAAAGGAATATCAGTTTAAGTCTAACAGCTTGTATAGACTTTGTAAAGGCAATGCAGTTTGTAGACTTTACAATGCGAAGACAAAGCATGTACAGACTTCACGTTGTGAATGCAAAGCTAAAGCATGTACAGACTTGTGAATGCTTGAAGCACAGAATGCACTGGCTAGAGTTATGAGTGTATAGACTATGCTGCAGTATGCATATGGTGAAGTATGTACATTGACGATGAATGCTCAGGCATGCCAAACGAGTGTGTAGACTCTGCGTGCAATGTATGAACAATGTACAGACTTCGTGAATGCAAAGCTAAAGCATGGCAACTGTTGTGCATGTGATTTTGATGATTACAAAATGCCTTTGTTGCTTGGTCGTGTGCAGAATGGTTGTTCATGTCGTCATGTGTATGGAGGTTGAAATGGTTGAGGAAATGATCATAAATTATTTCTATTAGGATATCATCATGTGGGTGTATTGTGATTCTATAAGGCTCATACGTGCTTTGAGGTTAGCACAAATATTGCATATACATTGTCTCTACACTTGGTGAGATTGCTTTGTGATGTGTGGGTTGATGAGCTTGGAGATTGAACAAATGGAATATGACTCAATAATGGTTTGCGTGCCTTGATTCCCAAGTTGTTCATCATGCAATGGTAAGAATTTATATTGGAATCTATGGTGATATTCTTATAATCTTGAGTTGGAAAATTGGGTTCTCAAGTGCTTTCATGTTCATACTTCATGTCATTTGGGTCTCGGCCTCAAAACGAACTTCATATGTTAATGCATGACCCATATATATTGATCTTGATCTAACATCTTGCTTTATCATGTTTTTCAGGATGAAAAATCATGGTGGATCTTCATGGGATTATGGTAATATTTAATCAATTGTTTCCCATTGATTTGATGGTGTTTTTAGTGATTTTTCAGGCCCAAACAAGAATGGGTCGACCCATGGGGTCGACCCTCTCAGGTTCGGTTCAAACAGAATCAAAACAGAACCATTTTTGTGAAGCTACCTGAAAGGGTCGACCCCTCATGGAAGGGTCGACCCCTGGGGTCGACCCCTGTAAACCAGAACCAAAGTGTTGTTCTGTTTGGGTTCTGGAAACCCAAGGGTCGACCCCTGGGGTCGACCCCTTGAATTCTGGAAACCCGAGGGTCGACCCCTGGGGTCGACCCATGTAAAACAGAACACAAAACCGTTCTGTTTGGCTTCTGTATGCCCGAGGGTCGACCCCAAGGGTCGACCCCTTCAGTTCCGACCTCCAGCCGCCATTTTTGACCGCCGTTTTCTTGCCCCAAAAGTCTTCCAATCTGAGTCCAACTTCTCCTAATCACTCCATAACTTGTGGGTCTTGTCCAAGGGCTGTCTCTTGACCATCCAAAACACTTATATACTTATCTTTGGGTCACAAACCCTAAGGAGAGAGGTGAGATCCGATTTTTGGGTGTTTTGCTAACCCTTGTGTATGCAGGTTCGGAGTTGAAGCTCCCAAGCCCTCTTCCACCTTGTTTTGAGCTTATATGTGAAGGGAAGAACGTGGATTCAAGTCCCTAATCGATCCTCTACTGGAAGCAACGTGGAGAATCAAGATACAAGCATCATCCATGCAAGAATCGATCATCTTTCTTCAAGAACGGTTCCTCATCCTGCAGAAGCTTTTCATCAAAAATCTGAGGGAGTTGTCTTGATCTTTCACTTCTGTGTTTTTGTTTGAGATTGCTCAAGGTCTTGAATGATTATCTATGAGGTGCAATATATATATATACATGTTCATTTGTTCATCCATTGATTGCTATCTTATTAGTACTGCGTTTTCATCCTAAGCAACAAAGATGAACTAATGCCTTCCTTTCTCTTGTAGAAGAAGAAGGAGGAGTTGTACCACAAGGATGAGAGTAGAGGGGTTCATGAGGCTAATCAATTTTCTGATGTAAACATGCTTGATTTGGAGCTTATCATTTTTATCTGTTCTTTCAGGTGAAGAAGAAATTAGAAGAAGGTAAAGACGTGCATCTCGAGGAGACGAAGAAGATGATGTCTAAATCATAATCATCCGTCAACAAGCAATGAGAATCAGTTTGTGCTGAAGAAGGGGGAGCCTTATACTTGATGCATACTTCTAGTTTTCATCTATAGAATTCGTTGGGAGGTCATAGCATATATATGTTTTGATTCATATACATTTGAGATAATACCTTGTGTGGGAGTTCGAAGAAGGGGATCTCCGAGTGTGTGTGTTGTTATATGTGTGCTGATTGTGCGGAGTATATCCGCGTGTGTATTGTTGCTGGGAGTTTTCTCCCGTATGGTTGAGTAGGCATTGTCCTATGTGTGTGTGTGGACGGAGTTGTGACTCCGTGTGCGAATTTGTTCGGGGTGTGTTCCCCAGTGTGTGTGTGTGTGTGTGTGTGTGTGCTGCTGTGGCAGCAGGTTGAGGCAAGGCCTCATGTGTGTGGTTTGCTACGAAAGTAGCGTGTGTGTGTTGGGGTTCATCCCTGTGTTGCTACATTTTGTAGCGTGTAGTGAAGCCTCACCGATTTGGTGAGGGGTGGACGTAGGGAGCCCGTCGTGCTCCCGAACCACCTTAAAAATCCCCGTGTCTTGTGGTTTGATTATTGTGATTGTGTGTTCTCTATCCTATCTGTTTGTACAACCGTGTGAGCTCGGTGAGATTGAGTGAATCTAGTTTAAACCTGTTTAGATTAAATTACTCAATCTTGTATATTCCGCTGTATGCTAGTTGAGTTTTTAATTGGACATAGTTTTTAGTAGAAGGATCTATTCACCCCCCCCCCCCCCTCTAGATCCGTGTTCCTACACTACGGTACCCAACAGCAACACACAATGTGCAGACTTCGTGCAATGCATGAAGCAATGTACAGACTCTATGAATGAAGCACACAGGTTGTACAAACTTGTGCTAATGCTGCAAGTGGACAGTGTATAGACTTCAGCTCATGCAAGCAAAGCCAATGTATAGACTTGGCGTTTGTGCAAGTAGAACGATGTACAGACTTTGTGTTGTGAACACAGGCTGTACAGACTTTGAGTGATGCATGCACAAGACGCAACGAATGTACAGACTTAGAGTTCGTGCATGCTACAGTGCTAATGTATGGACTTAGTGTACTATAGGGCAGATAATGTCTAGACTTTGAAAGCTAGAACACGAACAGGCTGCAATGTATAGACTTTGATTGAGACGATGCATGAGACGTGCGATGTACAGACTTGCCTGGCCGATGCATAGACTTTGAGGTAAGATGCTAGACGATGTACAGACTTGCTAATGTGTAACGTAGAATGCATCAAACAAAGTGTGTACATTGAAGATGAATGCATAGACGTGTCGTCAACAGATGTGTGGACTTGGTGTACATGCGACAGCAGTGTATAGACATTGCAATGCCTAGTGCACAAACTAAGTGTGTGCATGTGTGGACTTGGTGAGCATGCATCACACAATGTGCAGACTTCGTGCAAATGCATGAAGAAGCAATGTATAGACATGGCGTCCAAGACAATGTATATGCATGAAAAATGTACAGACTCTGTGTTGCGAACACATGCTGTACAGACTTAGAATCAACAGATGCACGATGTACAGACTTAGAGAGACGATGCATGCTGTACTGACTTAACATGAGACGCTAAGTGAGACGATGCATGCACCGATGTACAGACTTGACCTTAAGGCATGCACAGAGACGCTGAGTGAGATGATGGAGTGTATAGACTTTATGTGCAATACAAAGGCTGTACTGACTTCGTGTGTGTGCTAAGACAGTGTATAGACTTGTGTGTGCAGGACAGACAACGTATGGACTTCCTACGCCTGCGTCAAATGCGATGTACAGACTTGCTGTGCCACAATGTATAGACTTGAGTGTGCACAAACATATGCAATGTATAGACTTATGCATCAAGTATAGAACACTGCATTCTCCACAGAACAGATCAAACATAGATCAGACATATGCATTCATGTGATGGCTCAATGTGTTATTCTTAGCAAAATAATATGGTGACTCATTCATGTTGCTATCATCAAAACATCACATTATCATCAAAGCACAAGGTGCACAACACCCTTCTTTATTCCCCTGTACGTGAACATGGGGTGAGAAATTTTTAGTGTCCACAAAGACTCACTAGGAATCACCGCTGGGTCCCTTTATGTGACTAGATCCGATATGTGACGTAGAACCGATCCCAAAGTCCGACACGTCTCGCACTCGAAAGGGACTGACAACGCGAGCGTACAAAGACCGACTATGCTGGACACATGCATGGACAGACACACAAGACCCTAGACACACCTACTGTTAGTCCGACCCATACACATGCAAGGGTGGACCAGGACACCCGAATGTGTGCCATGCATACACTAGATGCAACCGGTGGTTGGCAGAATGGGGAAGGCATCTTAAAGTGATCCATTCATGCACGGACAACCTTTTAGATTTGGGAGGTTTGGGTGGGCCATCTTCTACATCATCCTGATATGTAGGTGTATCGTGAATGGGCTGGGAGGGTGTAGATGGATTGGCCCGTGGAGAAGGGGTATGATGGTGGACTCCCTCGAAAAGGTAGAGTAAAGGTGGTGGGTCAAGGGGTCCACAAGAGAATGGGTCGAAGGGATCAAAGAAGTATGACCCCTCGAACTAGGCTCCCATAAATCACTGTCCCACATTTGAAAAACTTGAAGGTGTAAATGATCACCTTCATTCATTGTGAGAGGTGGGGCGGCGGTCATATGTAGAAAATAAGATTTCTCCCTTGGACAAAAGGGAATGAAGTCGGGCTCGGCCGGCATAGGGAGGAATAAGAGGATCTCCGTGGTGACACAACCCACGGTGCACACGGAGGTAATAGACCCTAAGGCCGGATGGGTGAAGCTAAGACTAGTGGGTTGGTCGAAGCATCAGGTCAATGAGTACGTCAACTTCCATTGCAAGTCTAATCCCACAATAAGGTCATCCAATGTATCAACATGGTGACTAGACCGAAATGTAGTGTAGTAGAAGTTGACTGGCACCAATGGTAGGGTGGGCTCCATGGATGGATAGCATGGTGGGGTAGGGACCAAGCCATCCTTGAGCCAGCTAAGAAGCGGCTCGGCTATGAAAAGCGTTCCCGCTAGAAACACGGGTGGCTCGAGATGAGGTGGGTCCAAATGAGATGGCTCCGAATAAAGATGTGAGGGTGGTGGCATAGGAGCTCTCATGGGTGAGGAAGGCATGTCCTCCCGGAGGGGAAGTCGTCCTTGGGACCCTGTAGGTGGGGCCGGGTTGGGGCTACGGGCTATAGCCTCCCTAGGCTCGAGTATGGCTACCTCCTGCCTCGAAGGTTGGCAAGGGGAGACCAGCGACTCAAAATAAGCGCACCTCCTATCCACCCGATACAAAATCATTTGCACAAGTTCGGCAACGGTGTGGGTTGAAGTAGGGGTATCGCGGTGGACTCGTCCGTAATCAACCGGCCTAGGCGTGGGCACATGAGAGGCTTCTTGCCTCCGGATATGACCCACTTGGTTGGAAGTGAGTTGGTGTGGTCGGCTAGAGGTGATTGGGTGGGATGGGTTGGAGGGAACCGGTCCGGGTAGGTAGACCCTTCTAAGCTCTCTCTTCATGTCCCACCATGACTCGATGGGCCATTGCCTCCTAACCTCTCTCAAGCGCTCAATGTGGTCCCATTTTTCGGTGGCCTCGTGTAAAAGCCTCTCCTTGGCAAAATAGAATTGCCCGGCTTTGGACATGGTATAACAATCAAAGTATGTGTTCATGGCGGCCTCCCACTTGAGGTAGTCGCCCGAGTCATTGGAGCCATAAAAATCCGAGGCTTCGGGCCTACGGAAGTGGAGAGGATGGTTGCCAAGCCCATGGGTGGGCCAACGGTCATATTGCCTGGGCGACCGGGAGTCCATTGGAGACTGGGGACTATAAGACGGACATGCTGACTCTTGGACAAGACACTAGACACGACTATGCAAGGTTGGAATGTTCTAATTAATGCACACTAAGGACCCTAGACTTAAACCAAGATCCGGTACCTGGCGAGGTTTGATCCGAAGATCTCCTCGCGCAAGTGTGCGGCCTTCCCGATAGGCGCAGCCTAATGTTCGGGCAACACCTTTTGATATACCGATTAATGGTATGCAAATACGAAGACCGACTTAGACTTAGACTCCTAGACTTAAATGACTCCTTTTTTTTATTTTGTTTTCAAGCAAAGACTAACCTAGACTCAACTTCCGCTCTGATACCAAATTGATGTGGGACGGACACGTGACCTGGGACTCTAGCTCGCGGGTGTCCCTAGCGAGGGATACGTGAGACCATGCGCGGTTGAGAAACTGACAATGAGTCAGGTAGTCGGCTCTTCCGTGCTCGGATAGAGTCACGGGACGGGTCTCGCTCTCCCTCTCGCAGCAGTGATAAAATAGATATCGAGCTAAATTAACCTATCACATGCTCTCTAGCAGTGGCATACGGAAATATACGAAATAAAGCAAATGCCAAGAGAGGAGTGGACACGATACCTCCACGCTCCGGGCATGGGGAAGACGACCCCGGCCAGTTACGGTAACTCCCGGTACAATGGTAAAAACTTAATTGCAACAGTGAATTTTATTACCCACTCCACGCAGGGAGGTAAAGGGCTACAAGTGGGGCCCGGAAGGACCGACCCTGGGTTGACTGGCAGCAAGCTGGAGGTGCGTTCGGGCGAACTCGGCCTGCTAGTCCGACTCGGTCCTGCGCCGACTTGGTGCTGCACCGACTCAGTTCTGACTCGCTGGACAGCAAGCCATTGCCTCCAAAGGAACTTCACCTTCCTGAGATCTTCTGAAGGCGCCGCTTGACTGGAACGTTGGCAGGACGTCCCTGAACGACTCCATGAAGGTGCGGTTCCAGAAGTTGACTTTTGGTATTTGTTTGTGAATTTCTCTCGGACTGCTATTTCGGACCTCCATAAGGAACAGATTTACGCACCTCGACGGCAAGAATTAATTCTCTCATATCCGGAATCAGATCAAGGTGAAACAAGTGGCGTTGGAAAGAGGACTCCAAGATATACAACATATACTTTTTTTAAGTCGATCCAACAATGGGATGAGAAATGGAAGACTCTGTAACACGCTGTTGTTTCTGTGGATCTGATTACTGACACTCAAGACAGAAAGGGATCTGCCTGAATTTGACCTTTGCCTGAGGGGTAAATGATTTTTCCAGAGGCTAAAAAAATTACGGAAGGTAGGGTGGAACGTGAGGAACACTGAGGAATTTTTGTGATTTTTTTAAAAGTTTCTAAGGGGATGGGAAAAATACCACTAGGTGACACTATCCCCTGGATCTGCAGAATGGCAGATTACAGGGGGAAGAACAAGAAATATGGGAAAAATACTAAACGATGTCCAAAAGACAAGAAATTTGAACTGGAGGTTAAGGGAGACAGGAAAGACGAACCCGCAATGTTTGGGCTCTATCTGAAAATAATAGAAATAAATAGAATTTCAGGATTGAGGTTCTATTCTAATTTAGACAGAGCTCCGGCGATGGCGGTGGCGGCGCGATGGCAGCACGAACGGAAGGCGGCGGCGGTGGAGCTGAGCGTCGCACTCAGAGAGGTGGCGATGGAGATGCATCACATATCTGAAGGAGAGCCTTCACAGCTCTAGAGAGGAGAGAGGGGCGCCCTTGGGCCATTGTGACCAAATAATAGAATTTTCTTCATTAATGCTAAGTAATTCATAAATTACAAGGTATTTATAAGAAATGTAAAATGACTCAAACTACCCTCAGATCTAGGGTTAGTGAGGGGCAAACTAGGGATAGAGAATATTTTATTCCCCATGTGATTTGGAACATAATAAAATATCATTAAGAGGGGGGCGCCCCCTTGACTTCCAAGGGTGGAATCTTGACATTTTTTAACACTTGTCTCCCTTTGAATGTCAAACCATCTAGAAGCCACCTAGTGAAGTCCCGAGATTAAATGGCACCCAAGAGCGGGGGTGAATTGGGTGATAACGAAATCTTTATCGAAATAAAAATAATTTTATTATTACGTGAGGACACAGGAAAACAAGATCAGGAAAAACTAGATTTATCAAAACAACACTGCAATAACCCTTGGTACTAGGTGTAGTCAACAAATCCGTAGATTCACTCACGCAAGCTGTTATCTTTCTGGCGAGAGTAACCTTGTCAGTCCGAATCCAGCTTTTAATATACCGAAGGATTTATGAGAAAGGGGGGACAAAAATTCTAGATCTAACGGTTTTAAAATAACTGGATCCACAAGGGTGCACAGAAAGGGGATAGGAAATAAGGAGCAAACCACAATGAGATAATAATTTTAAGGTGGTTCGGATGCCACAACATCAACCTACGTCCACCCCTCACCGACAGTGAGGATCCACACACTATCTTGTAAAGTGTTACAAGATCAGACGCACACACACACACACACACACTGGGAAAGAGAGCTTCCGCGAAGGTGCAAGAACACCTTAACACACACACAACTACAACGGATTGAACACACAAACACACACACATGGATCTAGGAAGATCCACACACACTGAAAAGTTTAATGATTACAAGAACCACAAATGAAGCTCAAGAGAAAATATGAATTTAGAACACAAGAGAAGAATCTTGATTTGCTCCCCCTTAGTGGATGAAGAATACTTTGGATGCAGCTTTATCTCTTAGATTGATCTTCACTTGAATGGATGAAGAAGGATGAAGAACTCCTCTCGGATCACTGTTCACGTCTACAGTGCTAGCTTCCTTCTCTTCCTCTTTGATAGCCTCTTTGATCCACCTTGAGCATTAGGGTTTTCTTAACCCTCTTGTATAAAATTTATAGGCTTTGAATGGTCCATGGGCTCCCCCAGACTAGATCCACAATTTCTGGAGGGTTTGAGTGCTCCGGGATTAAACAATACCAAGTGGAAGGGCTTCCCTCTAAGTGACAAAAAGTCAACAATATTGGGCAACTCGGGGCTGGCGGTCGACCCACAAGGGCTGGCGGTCGACCGCCACTGAGAAACCTGCAGGAGGCCGGTCCCTGGGAAATCCGATCGACCGGGATTGAGGGGCAGTCGACCGCCACTGAGACAGCCTGTAGAAAATTCCATTCTGTTATTCCAGGTCAACTGGGGTGATGCTGGAGGTCGACCGGACTGTCAAAAACCTGAAAAATGAAGAGTTTAGCCCAGAAAAGTGTGTCCATATGATCGAGGCATGAATTGAACGATTGGTTAAAAGTTTTTTTAAGTTCATTCAAGTTCTTAGAAAACAATTTGGAATGCTAAAACCTTAAGCAAAAATATGAAGAGTTCTGACCTTGAAAGCTTATGAAAAACACTTAGGTTATTAGTTCCAAGCATGTGAACAACCATATGTCCTTGGTTTTGTTATCATCAAAAACACCGAGATATATATACAACAATCTCCCCCTTTTTGATGATGACAAAACTCTAGGACATTCAAACCAAAGTTCAAGTTTTAAGGAAATTCAATTTGGACGTAGTGCTAGAAAGGTCAACATGCTAGTCCGTTCAACACAAAGTAGCATATACCACCCAACCACTTATTTGCCAGCAAGAATATGAAATGAGACACAAATGCCAACCATCTGAGTTCAAACACTAGTACTTTCAATTCATCATTTCATTACAAGGTACATTAGTGCGAGAGTGAATGCACGACTCTAATACCAAAGACTAAGCAAAAGACTAACACTACGACAGCCCTCACATGTGACATGCAAGCAAGCACACAACCACACAACGACATACATAAGTAGATAAACCTACCCTACTACTTCTCCCCCTTTGTCAACAGCAAAAAGGGGTAGGATAGACGAAGGAGGGACTCAAGTAATGCTGGACCAAAAGAGAACAAGCTAGAGGTGAAAGCAAAACAAGTCCTCATGTAGCATCTTCAGGAGGTGGCTGATCGGCGGGAGGTGTAGGTGGAAGGCCAAGGTGCCGACGAATGTCGCCAAGATGGTGTGCATGAGTATGAAGAAGATCAAGAATATGACCAATGGATTCATCACGAGCCGCATCCTGGCGTCGCATGCCAAGAAGGGAGAGGTGCATGAAGCTAAAGGATCGGCCAGACTCAGCTAAATCCTCTCGGAAGGAGGTCATGTGGGTGGTGAGAGTGGCCATCTGAGTAGAGAGAGAGTCTAAGGCAGTAGAGAAGGTATCCATGCGCCCGGATATGGTGTCAAATGCAGTGCCTAAGGTGTCCCCAAGGGTAGAGAGATGATCCCCAAGGGTATCCACACGAGTCTCTAAGCCAGTAAGCCGCCCGTCAAGAGCCTCGTAGTCCACCGAAGGGCGCTGTCCGGCCCCCTGAGTGGAAGATTCCCCATGGTGAAACTGAGGTGGAGGAGGCATCTCAAAATCTGGTGATAAGGAGATGGTGGGGGAGGCTGCTCCTCAGCTGGAACTGGAGGGGGGATATCTCCTTCGCCTTGCTGTTGTACTGGTCCTTCTTCTTCCTCATTGATTTCATCTTCCCCATAAATTGGAATGTCCCGTACAAGCTCGCCGTCGGGACCAAAGTAGTTGCCAAAATCTGTGAAAATTTTATGCTTGTTGTATACATCATCCTGCCTAACATATATGAACTGCTCATTTGCCACATTAATCCCGACATAAATGAAGACATCGGTCAACTGTGAAGCATATGGAAGAGAGCGTCGGAGGTAGGTACGACAGGTGCTAATCAGATCTGTCATGAGCCGACCCATATTGATTTGAGTTCCATTCATGACATGATAGAACATGAATCTCTGAACTTCTGTAACCTCATCCCGACCGCCCACTTTGGGATAAATCAATGATGTAAACATGTGGTGCAGGACCCGTTGCAGTGGAGGAAAATGATTGGCATTCAGCTTGATCAAATTGCTCACACCGTGCACATACTCACAATTGGTCATAACAGAAAATGTTGCTAGAACTTCACCAAAACCATATGCCCTATCTGCACCCATGGCGGATACTCCTAGGGCCTGCTGAAATAACTCCGAAGTGATATGAAGCTCCACACCCTCAACCGTGGTATATAACTGTTCATTCCTCACAACTAAATACCCGTAGAACTGCTGCACCAACCGAGGTTAATATCTATTATACCGGGTAACAAAATCCATCCAGCCTTCCTGAACCTCAAAAAGAGCGCAGACATCCGGGAGGAGCTCATTCACCTCGTTGAAGTCGACCAAGTGAGGGTCGATAATGGGACGTGGAGGTAAAGGTGCTCGAGGCAGAGGAGGAGCTGGCTGAGGTGGAGGAGCCGGGGCCTCTAGCCATTGACGGCTAGCTTGCCCTTGGGCAGAACGTTGAGAACCCCGTCTGAGCGGCATCCCGACCTTGAAAGACCCACCGGAAAACCCTTGAACAATCGATCTCAACCCCGGGAATGTGGATGGAGCACAGGGGTACTGCTAGGGCTGGGATCGACCTTTCCACAGTATGGAAGCAGAGATGGATCTCCAGAGACGCACGAACGATCGTATGGAGGATGTCCCAAAGAGACGACGGGAGGACCAAGTCGTGTGCAGGTGGAGGAACAGAGGGTTGTGGGGGCTTGGGTGGTGGAGATAGGGAGTGCTAGGGTTAGGGCAAAGTGGTGGAGAGTGAATGGAAGTGAAAGATAGAGAGAAAGAGAGATAAAGGTCCCATATAAGAGGGGTCGGTTGACCCTTAAGTTAGGTCGGTCCGCCGCCGGCGGTCGATCGGCGTGGGCTTGGCGGTCGACCGTCAGGACCAAAATCCCTAATTTTTGAAATTTTCCTTTTCCTTCTTTTTGATTCTTTCTTTTTTTTTTATTTGGGGGATAGGCAACGGACTACCTGAGTGGGGCCACCAACATGACATGGGAGGTTTAAGGAGATGAAGATGTATATAAGAGAAAAGGTTCTGATTTGCCCTAGTTAGTACCTTTAGTGCCAGCAACACTGAGTCCACATATGTTTGTAATCAAGGAATATTTGGCCATAGAAGTATTATTCAAGAAAGGCTGAATATAAGTAGTTACATCCAAGCATACAAGGTGAGTAAAAACACATAAGAAAAAAAACAGAAACAATATGCATGTTTTCTACCCTTGATGCACATGATTTTTCTACAAATGCAACCCTATACCTCAAATGAAAACCTATGCATGTATGCTCTCACCCGTGCACATCCCAAGTTCTCTTCTTATCTTATTAAATTGATCCTGGTTCAGGGGTTTGGTGAAAATATCGGCTAGCTGATTGTGTGTGTCAATGAAGTTCAATTCAAAGACCCCTTTTCCTACATGATCTCTCAGGAAGTGATGACGAATATCTATATGTTTGGTCCTGGAGTGTTGAATAGGATTTTTAGACAAATTGATTGCACTAGTATTATCACACAAAATTGGCACACATGACATTTCAATATCTAAATCAAGCAGTTGATTTTTGATCCAAAGTACTTGGGCTCCACAACTTCTGTCGGCTACATATTCAGCCTCGGCCGTTGAGAGAGATACTGAATGTTGTTTCTTGGAGGCCTATGAGACTAGGCACCCACCAAGAAACTGACAGTACCCACTTGTACTTTTACGATCTACAATGCACCCAGCATAATCCGCATCGGTATAAGCAATTAAATCAAAGGAACTGCCGATAGGAAACCACAAGCCAAAGTCAACTGAGCCAATGAGATATCTAAAGATGCGTTTAACAGCTGATAAATGAGATTCTTTGGGGCATGACTGAAAATGGGCACAAAGGCATACACTGAATTGGATGTCTGGGCGACATGCTGTAAGGTACAATAGTGATCCGATCATACCTCGAAACAGTGTGAAATCTACTGTTTTACCATTTTCATCCTTATCCAGCTTTGTGGTGGTGGCCATGAGAGTTGATATAGGTTTTGTTTCTGCCATCCCGTATTTCTTCAACAATTCCATTGTGTATTTTGCTTGACTTATGAAAATGCCCACAGAAATTTGCTTCACCTGTAATCCAAGAAAGAAAGTTAGCTCCCCCATTAAGCTCATCTCGAATTCTCCTTGCATAATCTTTGCAAACTCATCGCATAAGGCATTGTTAGTAGCTCCAAAAATAATGTCATCCACATAGACTTGAACTACTAAAATATCCTTACCTATTTTTCTTGTGAAAAGTGTTTGATCAACCTTACCTCTCTTGAACCCATTTTCAACCAGAAATGAGGTAAGCCTTTCATACCATGCCCTTGGTGCTTGTTTTAGTCCGTACAAGGTCTTTTGGAGCTTATACACATGTCGTGGATGTTTGGAATCTTCAAAACCTGGAGGCTGCTCTACAAACACATCCTCCTTGATATAGCCGTTAAGAAATACAGATTTAACATCCATTTGAAATAATTTAAAGTTCAAGGAGCAAGTAAAGGATAGTAGGATTCGGACTGCTTCAAGTCTGGAAACAGGTGCAAAAGACTCATCAAAATCAATTTCCATCTCCTGGCTATACCCTTTGGCTACGAGCCGGGCCTTATTCCTAACAACCAATCCTGCATCATTCAACTTGTTTCTGAAAACCCAACGGGTTCCAATAGTGGGATGGTTCTTAGGATGCGGTGCGAGAGTCCACACCTTGTTTCTTTCAAACTGGTGCAGCTCTTCATGCATAGCCTGAATCCAAGATTCATTTTGAAGAGCTTCAAGAATGTCCTTGGGTTCTTCTTGTGACAGCAAGGCCATCAAGTCTTCCTCTTCTACTAGCCTTAGAGAGGACCTAGTTCTTACCCCCATCCTCCAGATTACCTATGACGTTCACGGTGGGATGATCCTTTAAAAATGTGGAAGAGCTTGGTAGGTCAGGATGCTGCACTTGTGGTTCTTGTAGTGTCTCGAGTGTTGGATCTTCATCTTTTTCACTATTGCTTGAGGTTGCTTTCAATGGTTCATCCTTAGCCTTGACACTCATTGAGTTCTTAGGATCTTCATCTGCATCCAAGGTAGAAGAAGTTTGGTCTGTCAGTTTTGATTCGAATTCATCAAAGATGACATGAGGACTTTCTTCAACAACCAAAGTCCTTTTATTAAATAAACGGTAAGCTCTAGAATTGAGTGTATAACCTAGGAAGATTCCTTTATCACTCTTTTCATCAAACTTACCCAGGTTGGACTTACCATTGTCCAAAATATAGCAAGGGCATCCAAAAGGTTTAAGATAAGAGATGTTTGGTTTCTTACCCTTGTAGAGCTCATACGGAGTTTTCATCAGAATGGGCCTTACCATTGCCCTGTTGATGATGTAGCAAGCTGTACTCACCGCCTCAGCCCAAAAATACTTAGGTAGGGAATTCTCAATTAGCATGATCCGGGCCATGTCTATTAATGTTCTGTTCTTCCTTTCCACTACTCCATTTTGCTGGGGCGTCCTTGGTGATGAAAAATTATGTTCGTACCCCTGCTCTTCACAGAAAATGTTGAATTCATGATTTTCAAATTTACCACCATGATCACTCTGGATGGTGGTGATGAGGTAACCTTTTTCATTTTGGATTTTTTTGCAAAACACTTGAAACTCCATCAGGGCATCACTTTTATTAGTTAAAAATAACACCCATGTGAATCTAGAAAAGTCATCAACAATCACAATGCCATAGGATTTTCCACCTAGGCTAGATGTTCTAGTAGGGCCAAAAAGATCAAGATGCAATAGTTCCAAAGGCCTAGCAGATGAAACAATGTTTTTGTTTTTGAAGGAAATTCGTGTTTGCTTGCCTTTTGTACAAGCTTCACAGATCCTATCACTTTTAAATTTCAATTTTGGCAGTCCATTCACCAAGTCATGTCTAGACAGCTTAGAGATTACTCCAAAACTAGCATGACCTAATCTTCGGTGCCATAACCATGCATTTTCATGATTGTTTGCAACCAAGCAGAGATCATCGCACGAAACATTATCAATATCAACAGTATAGACACTGTTATTCCTTTTTCCAAGAAATTTGATCTCATTTATGTTTTTGTTCAAGACAATGCAGTGAGTTTCATCAAAGATAACTTTGAAGCCCTTATCGCACAATTGGCTTATGTTAGCAAATTATGATTCAGACATTTCACCAAAAGCACATCTTCAATAAGAATTTCATAATTCTTACCAATGTTGCCAATCCCAATGATTTTACCTTTATCTTGACCTCCAAAGACAACTGAACCTCCATCCTTGTCTTGCAGTGTAGAGAACACTTCCTTGTTTCCTGTCATATGCCTTGAACAGCCGCTATCCAGGTACCATTTGCTCCCCCTGGCTTCAAGACATATCTGCAAGAAAAAAAATTCTCATGCAATTGTTTTTGGTACCCAAGCTAGTTTGGGTCCGTAGGAGTTAGTCCAATTCTTGGTATATCTCTTCTTGGTCCAAAAAGCATGATTTCTTGGTGGGTTTTGTCTAAACCAGTAATTCATAATAACATGGCCAAATCTACCACAATGATAACAATTAACAGGTGCAAACTTTCTTTGAAACTGTCGTGGTTTGAGTTGAACATGTTTTGGTTCAGCTTTGGAACATGAAGCATGGTTTTTATCTTCTTCATGAACAAGGGATGTGGTGATCTTATGCTCAAACGATTTATTGTTTTGGGGGGTGTATCCAAGACCTTCCTTTTGAAAATTGATTTTGATTCCCAACAAGTTATCTAGATTTTGCTTGCCCTTAACAAATCTTGACAATGTAGACTGGAGATCAACCACTTCTTTTTCTAGAGTCACAATCTTTTCTTCAAGTTCTGAGTTTGTAGATTTCAGAATTCGTTCTTCAATTTTGATCTTTTCACATGCTTTCTCCATTCAAATACTTTGCAAGATAATTCCCCTTTGGTTTTATCACAGTCTAAAATTATTTGTAATAGATTTTCTTTTTCTTCCGTAGCCTCAAACCATTCTTGTTCCAGTTTCTCAAATTTGACAAAGATGTCTTCATGTGACAAGTCATCAAGTTTCTTTTTGAGAGTTTTATTTTCAGATCTGATTTTCTTGTATTTCATGTACAACTTTTCATATTCAGATTCCCATTGTTCATTGGAGATGAAATCAGGGTCAGAGTTTACCTCCGTAGATTCATCTTCATGTGCCATGAGGCACAAGCTTTCAACGAGTTCTTGGATTTCTTCATCAGATGGTTCATCTTCTTCATCACTCCAAGTGGCGACCATGGCTTTGGGTTTCTTGAAGTTCTCCTTCTTGAATTTCTTTTTCAGATTCAGACATTCACCTCTCATGTGTCCAGGCTTCTTGCATTCGTAGCATATGATGCTACTTGGCTTGCTTGATTCGCCTTTGATTTACATGGGCCTTCTTTGCCCCTTTCTGAAGTTTCCCTGAAAGTTTCTCTTCTTCCTTAGAAATTTCCTCACTTGGTGAGTTATCATTGTCAATTCTTCCTCTTCATTGCTTCCGTCACTTGATTCACTTTCTTGAAATTCATCATCAGAGTGATGAGCTTTCAATCCAATGACCTTCTTCTTCTTGATGTCTTCATCAACTGTCTTCTTTATATTTATCTCATAGGTCATGAGTGACCCTATGAGTTCGTCCAAGGTGAGAGTTGACAGGTTCTTTGAGTCTTCAATTACCGTGGCCTTTGTGTGCCAAGCCGACGGTAGGGACCTTAACACCTTCCTCACAAGGTCGGAATTTGAGTATTCCTTCCCGAGACTTTTGAGAGCATTTGTGATCTCTGTTAACCTTGCAAACATCTCGGAGATGGTTTCTTCAGGTTTCATCTTAAATAGCTCATAGTCAGTGACTAGGAGATTTGCCTTGGTTTCCTTGACCTCTGAATTTCTCTCGTATATGAGTCACAGCTTGCCCCACATTTCTTTGGCTGAGCTGCACATAGAAACACGAGAGAATTCATTAGGGTGTATCACACATTACATAATATTCATGGCATTGAAATTAGCAACGCATTTCTTAATTTCCTCGGGTGTCCATTTTTCTTCATCAGCCCCGAGTTTATGAGGGCCCTTGTCCACAACTCTCCAAACTTCATACTCTTGAGCCCTCAGAAACACATGCATTCTATTTTTTCAGTACGAGTAGTTTGAACCGTCAAACAAGGGAGGATGGTTGATGGAGTGACCCTCGGGTATCATACCATTGTTTGCCATTTAACCGGATCTTACTCTAGATCGTTGGATCTGTGAAAGAAAGAGCCTTAGCTCTGATACCAATTGAAGTCCCGAGATTAAATGGCACTCAAGAGGGGGGGTGAATTGAGTGATAACAAAATCTTTGCCGAAATAAAAACAATTTTATTATTACGTGAGGGCACAGGAAAACAAGATCAGGAAAAACTAGATTTATCAAAACAACACTGCAATAACCCTTGGTACTAGGCGTAGTCAACAAATCCGTAGATTCACTCACGCAAGCTGTTATCTTTCTGGCGAGAGTAACCTTGTCAGTTCGAATCCAGCTTTTGATATACCGAAGGATTTATGAGAAAGGGGGGACAAAAATTCTAGATCTAACGGTTTTAAAATAACTGGATCCACAAGGGTGCACAGAAAGGGGATAGGAGATAAGGAGCAAACCACAATGAGACAGTAATTTTAAGGTGGTTCGGATGCCACAACAGTAACCTACGTCCACCCCTCACTGACAGTGAGGATCCACACACTATATTGTAAAGTGTTACAAGATCAGACGCACACACACACACACTGGGAAAGAGAGCTTCCGCGAAGGTGCAAGAACACCTTAACACACACACAACTACAACGGATTGAACACACAAACACACACACACGGATCTAGGAAGATCCACACACACTGAAAAGTTTAATGATTACAAGAACCACAAATGAAGCTCGAGAGAAAATATGAATTTAGAACACAAGAGAAGAATCTTGATTTGCTCCCCCTTAGTGGATGAAGAATGCTTTGGATGCAGCTTTATCTCTTAGATTGATCTTCACTTGATGGATGAAGAAGGATGAAGAACTCCTCTCGGATCACTGTTCACGTCTACAATGCTAGCTTCCTTCTCTTCCTCTTTGATAACCTCTTTGATCCACCTTGAGCATTAAGGTTTTCTTAACCCTCTTGTATAAGTTTTATAGGCTTTGAATGATCCATGGGCTCCCCCAGACCAGATCCACAATTTCTGGAGGGTTTGAGTGCTTAGGGATTAAACAATACCAAGTGGAAGGGCTTCCCTTGAAGTGACAAAAAGTCAACAATATTGGGCAGCTCGGGGCTGGCGGTCGACCTGCAGGGGCGGGCGGTCGATCGCCACTGAGAAACCTGCAGGAGGCCGGTCCCTGGGAAATCCGGTCGACCGGGATTGAGGGGCGGTCGACCGCCACTGAGACAGCCTGTAGAAAATCCCATTCTATTATTCCAGGTCAACCGAGGTGATGCTGGAGGTCGACCGGACTGTAAAAATCTGAAAAAATGAAGAGTTTAGCCCAGAAAAGTGTATCCATATGATCGAGGCATGAATTGAACGATTGGTTAAAAGTTATTTCAAGTTCATTCAAGTTCTTAGAAAATAATTTGGATTGCTAAAACCTTAAGCAAAAATATGAAGAGTTCTGACCTTGAAAGCTTATGAAAAACACTTAGGTTATTAGTTCCAAGCATGTGAGCAACCATATGTCCTTGGTTTTGTTATCATCAAAAACACCGAGATATATATACAACACCTAGGACCATTGACCAGCCCCACATGGACCCCTAGGGCTTAGGTGGACCAATGGGAAAGAGTGTGGGGGCCCTTGGCTGGTCCTACTGGACTTTTACACAAAAACCCAAAGATCCTAAGGAAGAACAAATTGGCTTATAAAGCCTTACAATTGTAAACCTACTTCCTAAGGATATAAATGCAAACTAAGAGGACACAAATGTAAACTAAAAAGTTAATGCTCGGTGTTGATTCCCATCAAGTCCCTAAATGTGACTAGATCCGAGATATTGAGATAGAGCCGATCTCAAATTCTGGCAACTCTACAACGTACGCAGTAGACCCGACTTGCCTCACACTCGAAAGGGACTGACATCGCGAGCTGACATAAGACCGACTATGCGACTCCTTATATGCTCGACACATGTATGTATAGACTCTGAACGAAGAAAGAAAAACACAGACTCACACAAGACCCTAAACAAACCTACTGTTAGACTGACCCATACATATGCAATGGTGGACCAGGACATTCGAATGTGTGCTATGCATACACATGACGCAACCAAAGGTCGGTAGAATCATGGACTCCTAGACATCCCAAAATGCACCATGCATGCAAGGACTTCCTATTGGACTGGGGAAGTTTGGGAGGTTTGGGTGGGTCAGGAGAGTTGAATGCACCTTTCTCATCACCCCTATATGTATGTATATCTAGGCAGTGAACGGGCTTGATGGGTGTAGATGGCCCGGCCCGTGGGGAAGGGGTGTGATAGTGGACTCCCTTGAAAAAGTGGAGTAGATGTGGTGGGTCAAGGGGTTCACTAGGGAAGGGGTCGAAGGAATCAAAGAATGTGTGACCCCTCGAGCTGGGTTCCCATAGGTCACGGTCTCACGTTTGGAATTCTTGAAAGTGTAGGTGGTCACCTTCAAGCACTGGGGTAGATGGGACGGTGGTCTCATATAGTAGATATGGTTCCTCCCTCGGGATAAGTGGAATGAAATAGAGATCGGTCGGCATATGGAGGAATAAAAGAACCTCCGTGGTGACATGACCCATGGTGCACACGGAGGTAATGGACCTCAAAGTGGGATGGGTGAAGCTACGACTTGTGGGTTGGTCGAAGCCTGGAGCCAACATGTACGTCAACTTCACCTGCAAGTTTAATACCTTAAGAAGGTCATCCAATGTTTCCACATGGTGACAAGACCGGAATGTGGTGTGGAATGAGTTGACGGGCACTACTTGTAATGCGGGGTCCACGGATGGATAGCAAGGTGGTCTAGGGACCAAGCCGATCTTGAGCCAACTAAGTAGTGGCTCGGCGATGAATAGCTTTCCCGTTAGAAACACGGGTGGCTCCAAATGAGGTGGCTCCGAATAAAGATCAGAAGGTAAAGTAGGTGGCAAAGGAGCACTAGGGGAAGGGTTCCCCGGCTGGGGTGGGTGAGGTCGTGGGGTAGGAGCGTCCTGCCTCGTGGGCTCATGTGGCCGTCTGACCGGCTCGGCACTCTACTGAAAGGTAGATGCTCGCCGAAGGGCAGCATCAAACCTGGACTCGAAAGGCTCAACTTCTAGAGCGACCTGATAAGAATGCTCCAGAGTGATCACGTCACGGCAAAGCAATTCAAACTGATAGTGAAGCCGTAAACCTCTCCGGAACTGAAATGCGGTCGTGGTGCTCTTCTCTCCAACTCCATATCCCAACCGGTACTCATCAAAGTCCCTAATGTACTCTGACACGAACTTGTTGCCTTGGACGGGCCTCATCGGGGCTTCCTCTAGGGTGGGGACTCGCGTAACCAGACCTTGGATAGTCTGGTCGGTAGCGTCCATCCTATCCTTCTGGCGTTAAGCCTAGCCTCAGCATGGCAAAAATATTCCCGTATATCTCGGTCACGCTTGTCCATCCTATCCATGCGAGTGTGTATCATTTTAGTTGAGACTTGGGCGTAGGGATTGGCCATAGTTGCGAATAAGTGGGCATTCCAGAGACTCTTTTTCTTTTTATTTTTTTTTAATGCAAAACTAATAAAAGCACCTAGACACTCTACATGGTGACAAGGGGTAAAATACGGACTTGACTACAAACCTATACTCAACCAGTATCCGGTATGTGGCGGAGGTGTAATCTGAAGACCGAACTCACGCAAGTGTGCAACCTTCCCAATAGGCGTAACCTATCGTTCCGGGAACACCTTTTGATATACCGGGTAGAGGAATGCAATGTGACACCTTGGACCGACTAGCCGACTACCCTAGACTCGACTTAGCTCTGATGCTAATTTGATGCGGGACGGGACGCGAACCTGGGACTCTAGCTCGCGGATGTTCCTAAGCGAGGGAAACGCGTGGATTTGTGCAGTTGAGAAATCGGCAATGAGTCTCGGTATCGACTTTTTCGCGTGCTCGGATCGAGTCACGGGACGGGTTCCACTCACTTGCTCGCAGCGGCGATAAAATTTGAACGAGCTAATATCCTAATAATCGCTCATGCAGCGGCATTCAAAATATACGAGATAAGCAGATGCATCAACGAAGGAGCGAAAACGTACCTCCACGCTCTGGGCGTGGGGAAGACGACCCTGGCCAAGACCGTAACTCCCGGTACAGTAAATGTAATTAATTACAGTAGTGAATTTCTATGCCCACTCCACGCAGGGAGGTAAAGGGGTACAGTGGGACCTGGGAGTAACGAACTCGGGTTGACGGGGAGCAGACCGGAAGGCTCTCGGGCCGGAGAAGAGCTGCTGGTCTGACTTGGTTCTGCGAAGCCCGCGGGACCGCAGGTGGGTCCGGCTGCTGGGACGACGGTGCCCGGGCGTCTCCTTGCTGCGGCGGCTGGCTGGGACACTGCTGGGGGGTTGCTGGTCGACCTCCGGGCGCGGTGGTCGCCGAATGTGAGCCGACGAATTTTACCGGGATTAACCAGCGGACTGCCTTGCTGGCCTATTCTCGGGACAGAATTGCGCGCTTCGACAAAATGAATTGTTGCGCCCAGATCCGCCGTCGGATCGAGGCAAAATTGGTACCATTGGAAACTAGACTCGAAGGGCTACAACATATATTATTTTCAGATCCATCCAGTAAACGGATTGGAAATGAAAAATTCTGTGGGTTGTAGTTGTTTCTGGCCCGAAATTACAGATAGTCAGGACAGATCAGGATCTGCCTAAAAATGAATTTTGATCGATAGGGGACTGATAGAACTAGACTCTAAAAAAATTATGGGTGGAAGAGGGGATGTGAGGATCACGTATGAAGTTTTTGAGAATTTTTGGGGGTGACTAAGGGGTCGGGAAAAATAGAAGAACAATAAGACACTATCCCGCAGATCTGCTGATTGGCAGACTGTCAGGGGTGGAACTAAAATACTGGGAAAAATATCAAACGGTGGCGGATTGACACGAAATTTAAAATGGGAATGGGTAACAAGGAGGGGGATGATCTCTCAAAATTTCAAGATCATCAGACTCACGGATTGAGAGGACCAACCAGATCTTCAAGTTGATGTTATGGATTTCATGGTTCAGGACAGCAGCTCGGAGATGTTGTTGCGGTGGCTCGACGGTGGCACGAACGGAGGTGGCGGCGGCGGTGGCTGGAAGTCGCATCCAGTGGAGGTGGTAGAGGTGAGAATCACTCCCAGAATATGACTTCACACCATAGATTAGGGCAACCTTCACAACTGCAAGGGGAGAGGGAGAGAGAGGGGGGGGCACCCTTGGGCAAATCTTGGAGCAAATGCTTAATTCTTCATTAATTCCATGAAATGAGAAAATACAATAGTTATATAGAAATAGAAAAAGGACCTAGACTACCCTCAGATCTAGGGTTAGGGAGGGGTAAACAAGGGATATGATAATTAATCCCCATGTGGTCAAATGACCAAAATAAAAAAAATACAACAATGAATAAACTATATTAAAGAGGGGGGGGCCCTTTGAAAATGGGAGGAGAATTTTGAATTTTTCTCCCTTCTTGTCTCCTTGGTCCAAGTCTAACCTTGGACTTTGAACCAGCCCCACATGACCCATGATCCTAGGTGGACCAATGGGAAAGAGGGTGGGGGACCCTGCTGGACCTACTGGCATTTTACATAGAAATCCAAAGATTCCTAAAGACTAACAAATTAGCTTATAATACCTTACAATTGCAAACCCAATTAGCTAAGGATATAAATGTAAGCAAAAGGATACAAATGTAAAAATAAAATGTTAGTGTCCGGTGTTGATTCCCATCACTTCTATGGGTGCGGGACGACTTCCCCATTCTATAAATAGAGAAGGTGGTACGTACCATAGGAACCAGATTCCAGCCTCTACAGACATATTTATAATTCCATCAGGAAGTTTGTTAGCATTTTTTAAAAAAATAACTTAAATAGTTTAGACAGAAAATAAATCCATCCCAAATCTGTCAAAAATTTCGGACAGATTTGAGACAGATTTATAATTCTTTCTGAAACCTTCAAAATTTCAGAGTGATTTAGGTCGGATTTATTTCCTATCTGATACTTTATTAGCGATATTTATTTTTAAACAACTTAAATATTTGGGATGAAAAAATATGGTGATTTGTGATGAATTTTGGGATAGAAAATAATTCTGCCTCAACATTTATTAACGACATTTATTTAATAAAAATATTTAAATAATTATGTCGGAATAAAATAGAACGGGTTGGGCTAGTTAGCGGGCTGAACTCAAGCGCGGGTCTAACCCGTGGACCCAGTCGACCCATGATTTTAAGCTTTACCAAGTGATTGCATGTCAAAATCAATCTTGCAGTCCGGCTCAAAATCGGGTCAAGATTATAGGCCTATCGGGCCAACCTAGAATAAATTTTGACGCAGATATAACTCTTAGAATTTGTTCTCGATCTAACCATTAGATTGAAACTGTTTGACGAAGATTCACCTGTTAGCTTTACTCATCGAAATAGAAATTGTTAGAGCAACGGGAGGGAAATGAGCCCAAAAAAAACTTGTATTGGAAGATGGATACAATAGCAATATGATTTTTTAAAAGACGTAAGTGAGATTAATGCAATATATTGAGGGGTGTAAGTAAAAGGTGAGCATTAAATCCTAGTACACAAGGTTCAGTTGGTCTTCCTACGTAACCTGTAACCTGGAAGGGGAGAAATAAAAGGACTTTTTTGGGTTTTCTTTTCTCAATGTCGTCGGTTTACCGGGGAATAAGGAGAGGGATGATTTTTCCAAATTTATATTTCTAGCCTCCATATATAGGTGAGAAGAGATCCGAAGCTTGTTCTTAGTTAGACGTATGCGCCGTCATTCTAGAAAAATCTGCACAGTCTTCCCTCTCTAGGTGTTGATAGACTTCCGTCCGTCATTCTACATGAGACCGATCAAAACGCGTTACAAATTATTTTAACAGGAATTAATGGGAGAGAGACCAGATCCATGTTTATCCTATTCGTCCCCCTTTAATTGGACAACCACCTACATATTCCTACATAGTTTGTGGTGTACATTGATGCGAGAGATTGTGGTGTGGAGGTACATATTCCCAAGCCAACCATTCCAATTCTTTTATTACCCACTTCATATATACGTAATCTCCAGCCAAGCAATCTCCATATAAACACAACCCAAACCCCTCTACCATTTCACCTCATCGATCCATCTTCCGGGGCCTCCACCAAACGCACCCAACTACACAGGCCCTCTCCCACGGAGGTGCCCCTGCCACAGCTGCCGCACAATATGGTGCCCCTTCTCTCCCTGCTCATCCTGACCCTCTCCACCCGTCTCCCCGTCCACGGCTCCCCGCCGGAGCCCGTGGTGAAATGCAAGTCTGGTAACGCTGACTGCATCGTCACCAACGGCTACGGCGCCTTTCCCGACCGCAGCACCTGCCGGGTGGCCGCCGTGGCCTACCCGGCCACCGAGAACGAGCTCATCGCCGCCGTCTCCGGCGCCGCCGAGAAGAAGCAGCACATGAAGGTGGTTACCGTCTACGCCCACAGCATCCCGAAGCTGTCCTGCCCTGGCGGACCCGACGGCGCCGGCCTCGTCATCAGCACCCAGAAGCTGAACAAGGTGGTGGCCGTCGACCGCAAGGCCAACCGGATGACCTTCCAATCCGGCATCGGCCTGCGGCAGCTCATCGACGCCGCGGCCGCCGAGGGCCTGGCGCTGCCCTACACGCCCTACTGGCAGGGCATCAGCCTGGGGGGCCTACTGGCGACGGGCTCCCACGGGAGTTCCCTGTTCGGGAAGGGCTCCGCCGTGCACGAGTACGTGGTGGCCATGAGGCTGGTCGTCCCCGCAGACGCTCCGGCCGCCGGCGGGCGATACGCCAAGGTGGTGGATCTCGGGGAAGGCGACCCTGACCTCCTGGCGGCCAAGGTGTCCCTGGGGGTGCTTGGAGTCGTTTCGCAGGTACGTAAACCTCCGAGCTTTAAACCTTATTGTTTTAAGTTATGAAATCCATGACATATATGATGACTTAATTAGCACGGAGAGTCGGTTTTAACCGTGCTTTCACTTCTCAAACAAAGTGGGATGCGCCCTGGCGCTACCTGTGGTGTCTAGCTAGGTGGTCCGTGGGGAGGGGACAATTAATTTGCCCTGTGGACGTAAGAAGATGCATTTGATCGTGGATAGGTTCTCCGTACATACTCGAGGGTCTATTGACCCCGGATAGGTCTCTCGTAACTATCCAAGGTCAATTGCCTCTTGTCCAGAGTCAATCAACCTTGGATAGGTCCCCAGGACCTACTCGGGTTAGTTCACCCACTGCACATGGTCAATTGACCCCAAAACCTATCCGAGGCCAATATACCCCTAGGTTAGCATATATGCCCATGTAGTCGTATCTTATTTAATTCTTTGGTCTCCATAGATGTCCTTATGGTTATATCCCGTGTACTATTTTTGGGAGAGAGATCATATTGTAAATTTTCTTCTAGGGAGATCTACCCCCTGAAAATCACTCGCAAGGAGCGTTGCCCCCTTGACCCTTTTGACGTGATCGCACAGGTCAATCCGCTATAGTGCGTTGACGGAACATATGGAGAATTGGAAAGAAATCTCTAGAGCGTGAATTTACGTCTTGTGCTTTATGTGCCTCCATTAAGGAGAATGGGTATTATGCCTTGTGCACCTCCACCAAGGATGGACTTCTACCTTTTGTCCGAAAATCACACAAACACCTTTATATTATTCAAAAATTACTAAAAGACCTCGGAACTTTTTAGAAATTATTAAAATACCTCGAAACCTTTTAGAAACGACCAAAATATCTCCGAATCTTTCAAAAATTACCAAAATATCTCTAAAGTTATGAAATTACCAAAATTCTTCTAGCTAGAGTTCAAAAATTATCAGAATGTGCTATGAGCCTCTCAGAAATTGTAAATAACACCCAGCCCATCCAAGAATTGCATAAAAATCCTGAACTTTGTAGAAATTATACAAAGCTCATGTCCTATCTCGAAGTTCCTAAAATACCCTTATCTAAGGTCACGTCTCCTATACGACTCCATGGATCGAGACCATGCCTCTTCCATGAAGGCGTGGTGTGTGCTCTCTTGAACTCTATTTAAAGCTTACTAAAAACTGTCAAACTTAAGAACCCCGATACTCAAGAAAATTACCGGAATACTCCTACTAACGAAGAAATTGCAAATAAATCCTAGAAAGTCAAAAAATTGTAGATAAGTATGGAGAAATCTTGAAACTATAAATAAACTTAAAAAGTCAAGAAATGGTAGATATGTCCAAGAAAATCAAGAAATTATAGAGATACCCATAAAGGGTCAGAAAATTACAAATAAACCTGGAAAATGTCAAGAAATGACAAAAATATCTAAAAAGTCAACAAGTGACATAAATATCCACATGTGTCAAGAAATGACGAAAATACTTTTAGAAGTCAAGGAATGACAAAAATGCCCAGAGAAGTCAACAAATGACAAAAATACTCCGAAATATCAACATATAACAAGAATGTCTTAGAAAGTTAAGAAATGACAGGACTGCCCCGGAAGGTCAACAAATGATAGAAACATCCCGGATAGTTAAGAAATGACGGCGATGTCCAAGACAATTGAGAAATTACATATATATCTTGAAAAGTTAAGAAATGACATATAAGTCCAAGAGAATCAGAATATTACAGAAATACCCAGAAAGGGTCAAAACTATAGAAATACCGAGAAAGGTTTAAAATTGTAGAAATATTTGGGATGGGTTAAAAATTACAAAAATATCTAGGAAGGCTCAAAAATGATAGAAACACCCAAAAGGGTTAGAAATTATGGACGTACCCAAGAAGGGTGCAATCATGATGAAACTCAAATTCAACGACTAGATCTTGACTATAATCAAATTTAATGGTCCGATAGTGCCTGGGAGTAAATCTAGCCATCCGATTGAGGACACTAGCAGATTCAACGGTATGTTGGAGTCTAGGAGAAAATCAACTAGAAGCAAATTCAATAGTTTGATCGTCTACGAAAGTAATCCAAAGATCCAAGTGTATTCATAAACCTACTCAGTGATCAGATAGCAATCAGATGTAAACCCAAAGACACGATTATATAACTAAGACAAATGTAAAGGTCTCAAAAGACTAATTATAATCCAAACTCTATTTGTTCAATGAATGAATGCCTTTAAATTTATTGCGAGAGTATGTATCTCTAATGGGCGATTGTCAAGATCATATCCATTAGCCAAAACTCACAATATCACAACGAATATTGTAGAGGCTAAAGGTGTTCTTTAACAGTTAATCAAGGGTATGTGAATTTTATGTCGATGTAAATAAATATCGACTGCGGTAGTATGGACGCACTTTTTGTACATATCATTTTATTTTTCTTTATTTTTATTTCTTTTTATATCATTTATTAGTGCGTAGGCGTGCCAATCACGAAGTGACAATTTATCTGGACTTCAAATACCGAGATGGTATGGAGTTCGTGACACCGTGAGAGATGACCTCCCAGCCCCCTCCTTGGGCTTGCTCTTGAGGCACTGCAACTCCGCGAAGTCCCCGTCGAGGAGGTCCTCACCAAGGATGAGGACAGCTATGGTTGTCATGACCTGTATCGTGGACGGGATGAAGAAGGTAGTGGGCCAAGCGAGGGAGGGCTTGATGCCACTGAGGCCAATGATGAGGGAGTAGATGAGCTTGGCATGAGGATCTGAGTGGCGCTGATGCCCACGTTGGCCTACCCCACTACTACCCGTTGGTGACACTGACCACTCTGAGGGGGAACATGGAGCTCATCTAGTACTGGTCGGCGACGAAGTTGGTGAGAGAGACACTGGCAAGGAAGCGTAGAAGGATGAAGCCGAGGGTGGACGTGACCGTCGAGACAGCAAACACGGCGGGGGCGGTGAATAGGGAGAAGATGGCGAGGGAGACCCGGGGGCCCCAGAGGTCACAAGCGGGGCTCATGGCAAGGCAGGAGAGGATGGTGCCAGAGACGGAGGCGATGCTGATGTTGGTGATGTCGGTGGAGGTGAGGAAGAGGGCGTTGTAGATGACAGGGAGGAGGGAGGGAGGAGGTGGAACAGTAGCACCAGAAGAGGGAGAGCCAGGAGAGGTGGAAGTCCCTCATGTGGGGTGCTGCGGCCGAGAGCAATCGGAAGGTGGTGGCCTTTTGGTCATGGTCCACGGGAAGGGAGAAGGCAGCCTCCACCACCTCTAGGTCATGAATGGCACGACAAGAGGTGTTGGGCGGACGCTTGTGATGTTAATTAGCTTCCAAGGAGTAGCACATAGAGCGTAGCCTAGCCTGGCGCCAACGGTCGCATCCGGCGAGTGTTGTGGGCCAGCATGACGAGGTAGAGATCGAGGTACTTCTCCTCAGTGGGCGGCCGATCTAGCAACGGGTGGTGCCGCCTGGAGCGCTTCCTCTTCGCCCACATCTGCGAGCAGCCGTGGGCCTCTGCCTCCCCCTCGCTAGTGTCCGTTATGGCCACGGTGTTCAAGGCTTCTAGTGCCATTAGCTTCCAGGGTCTCCAGGTTGTTCTACCAAATAGGTCCACATAAAATTTAAAAATCATGACATTTTTGGCAAACAAATAGTTATTTGTTTCCATTAATTTAAAAATTAAGTTGAAAATTGACATAACATATATAATTTTTTAGGTAAAAAAAATTAAAAAATTATTCTCAAACATCATATAAGTTAAGAGCAGAGATGGGAAATTTTACAATTTTCACTGACGCTTACGCCTGTAAGATTTGAACTCACAGCCTCCCATCCACTCATCGTTCCTTGATGCCCTCTCGCTGTTAACAGAAGCAGATTTATCTTCTTCTTTTATGCTTATGTTAGTAATTAAGGGCTATCTGTTGTTACCTTTTCGTCGTTCATGTGGGGATTCTTTCCGCGG
The DNA here is from genome assembly GCA_022559845.1 of Amorphophallus konjac. Taxonomy (NCBI): domain Eukaryota; kingdom Viridiplantae; phylum Streptophyta; class Magnoliopsida; order Alismatales; family Araceae; genus Amorphophallus; species Amorphophallus konjac. Next base: position 111,447,011 of record CM040121.1, read on the forward strand.
TTACACTAGCTTTGTGGGTCAATGAAAGTGTATTTCTCACCGTCCAAAAAACAAAACAGAGACTTGACCGCATGCACGTCCTCTCATTGCAATAATGACCTCTCCACGAGTGGGAATGTAAAAAAGGAGCCTTGTAACCATTATGCGTTTGGATAGTTTGCGGTAGAAATCTAGGATGATATATAGCAAGTACTATGGCATTATAAGAATATTTTTGTTACATACATATATATATCTTAGGTCTTTAACAAAATCCTTACGATTAGTATATGTTTAGATATATAGTTTTTGTTTATAAATATTGGTAGTAAAAGGTATGGATAGGATATTTTCGTTATTTTAGGGTCCAATGAAGGAATCTCATGTTTTCTCCTGCATGTGTGTGTGTGTGTGTGTGTATGCGTGTGTTTTATGGAGGAGGAGGAGGGGGTGGGGGAGGCTGGAGGCTGTTGTAATTAAGCAGCTAAATAAACGCACAAATGTGCACATACATATATGATGGTATACTGCAGGTGACGCTGCAGCTGGAGCCCATGTTCAAGCGGTCCATCACGAACCGGGTGCAGAAGGACGCGGGGTTCGAGTCGACGTTGGAGTCGTTCGCGGCCACCACCGAGTTCGGCGACGTCACCTGGTACGCCGGCCCCGGCAAGGTCGTCTACCGGGACGACGTCCGACGGCCCGTTTCCACCCCCGGCAAGGGCAAGAACGACTTCACCGGCTTCCGGGCCCAGCTCTCCGTCCTCACCGCCGGCATCCGGACTGCGGGTACGCACGTCTAAACCTTTTTCTTTGGTATCTGCCCACTAATTAAGATGATAATGACGACGACGACCACGGCGACGATGATGATTAATTGAATTCTTAATTAATCTTAAATCGTATAATTTTCGTGATATCATAATATTATTCTAGTATAATATTTCCATTAAATCATCGCATCATTTTTTATCTGATCATACGTATTGTTCGTGACGAATGCTTTCGGCACGTCCTCTTTAGTAAGTGATGTATATTCCACCATTAAATAAGCAAAGCAGTAGAGTTTCTGCAAAACTAATTCTAAATAGGAAAAATCGTAACATATTTTTATTAGGAAGCGCCACGCTTTTTACCACTCATTTGTCACATGCATTTTATTTTTAAGCTGATTCATTTAAAAAATAGACAGTAAAAAATAAATTTAAAATTTGATAATAAATTTGGAAGTATTAAAATTTGAGAATCTCATGATTAAATTAATGGTCAAAATAAAACTAGAAAAATGAGACGGAAAAAAATATAGCATCCTAACATTCTTTTATTTTCTTTGGTGCATTAAAATATCTGTTTTACATCCCTCCTCTGATAAAAATATTCTTAGCACTGGCATCTCCCTCTGAGCTCTTTCAGAGGAAATCCTGGAGGCCACTGACAACTCAGACGGGAAGTGCCTCCTCGCCAGGGTGCAGGTGAACACCCTCCTCGGCACCGGCTCCGGCCTCCAGAACAACGATGGCCACCTCCTCGAATTCACTGGCTACCCCGTCATCGGCAACCACAGCGACCTGCAGGCCTCGGGTAAGCCCCTCAACCCACACACACCTGCAGAAGTCATCCAAAAATACATGGTGAGGTCGACGCACCGCATGGTGTGGGGTCGACGCAATAGAAGAAGCCAGAAGAGATAACTTGCTGGAAGTAAGAAGGGGTAGACGCACTGTAAAGATATATCGACTCAACAGAACAAAATCTGTAGGATAGTTTCTGGAAAGTCGGAATAGGTCGACACACATAATCTTCCACCGATAGAAAGATTTTGAGAAATTTGAATAGCCACCCCACGCATGGATCCCTCTCCCAAGCTGATCTGTATTTTTTCTTTTATCTGATTACCTACTGATACTCGGAAAATTCAACACTTACACTCCCTCAAATAATGAGAAAGTAAGATTTGAAATGAGAATCTTATGATTCCTCACAAAGTGAAGAACCACCTAGATTACCTCACTGATCTGCACTTCGATCACTCTCATCATCTTCATATGATCTTCACCTTCTCTTCTGCCCTGATCTGATCAGGGTCGTGCCAGACCGGCAAGGAGGACTGCCTGCTCACCGCCTGTGTATGGGACCCCCGCGTGGGCGGCCTCTTCTACCACAAGACCGCCGCCAGCATCCCCCTCCCTTCCATCGCCGCCTTCATCGCCGACGTCAAGAAGCTGCGGGAGCTGCGGCCCAACTCCCTGTGCGGCCTTGACCTGTACGAAGGCCTCGTGATGCGCTTCGTCCGCAGCTCCACGGCCTACTTGGGCAAGACCGACGACTCCGTCGAAATCGACATGAGCTACTTCCGGTCCCGGGACCCGGCGGACCCCCGGCTGGACGAGGACGTGCTGGAGGAGGTGGAGCAGATGGCGCTGTTCAAGCACGACGCGCTGCCGCACTGGGGCAAGAATCGGAACGTTGGCTTCCTGAAGATAAGGGAGAAGTATGGGGCGCGGGTCGAGCACTTCGCGACGGCCATGGCGAAGTACGACCCCGAGGGACTGTTCTCCTCTGACTGGACGGACGCCGTGCTGGGGCTGCGTGGGAAGAGCTTGGTGGTGGACAGGGCGGGGTGCGCCTTGGAGGGGCTGTGCATCTGCTCCAGGGACGAGCACTGCGCGCCTGCCAAGGGGTACGTCTGCCGGCCGGGGCTGGTGTACAAGGAGGCCCGGGTGTGCCGGAAGGTGGACGAGAGCGAGCGCGCCGAGGCGGTGGCACATACTGAGCTGTAGGGAGGGCGTCCACCCTGCAGAAGCGGTAGAACTCTTGTCACTGGCCATGATTGACGAAAGTGGAGAAATCAATAAAAACAAATAACAGGTACTGGAACCAGAGAGGCGTCAGCCGGAGAGCTCTGATACCATCAAAACACATGTCCACACACCAACGACTGCAGATGAACTCATGCCTCTGTTCTGTTCTTCCAAAACAGAGGATATATATATTATTTGTGTGAATAAAAATGACACGGGATTTACATCTGAGAACTCCTTTCACAGTTGGGACTCTAGAGTTCTTCCCTTACATACAGGAGGGTCCTATCATACAGCAATAGTCTTAAACCCAGAATTAAATTACAGGAGATAATCTGAGACTTCATCTCAAGGCTAATCACACTAGAAGAGTCCTAATGTTACCTTGCATCTTGCTTGGGAGGTTTCCTCAGTGCATGGTGCATGGGAGCCAATTCCGCTTACATGGACGTTCGGAAATTGGAATAGCTAGTTGGAATAACTTAAGAGTGAAATTTATTTTTTGGGACAAAAACAGGATGAATAAAAGTGGTGTTCATGTTTATGATTATGGGAATCCGAAATGTCTCACCTTTAATCATGTATGAAAAGATTTCTGTATATGTTCATATTTATGTGTTTTCTACGAAAAATATCCCTTGAAATAATAGTGTATACGGGCTGTCACGTCCCGAATCGATAGCAGCGGAACGTGTTATTCGGAACGAGGCAACGAAACAGTCGTGTCGATCAAAGCAAACTATAAGACACAATATTATTGGACAAAATATAATTTCATTCAAATTTCAACTATAAATTTATTACAACTTTTGACTCCAACTGGTAGACTCAATTAAAGAAAATTACAATGTACTCTTGACTAACTACACTCGACATAAGGCTCGGAGAGATCATCTAAGAGGCCGGAGTTCTCTTTACTCTTGCCCTTGCCCTTCTTGGTCGCACTCATCCTCATTATTACCTGAAAAATATGAAAAAATATTGGGTGAGCGAACGCTCAGTAGGTCTTATATCTCTTGCTCCAAGTTAGCTTTAAGTAATTACAAGTTAACATGAATATGCAGGTCATGCAAGATACAATAATCAAGAGCTATAACGGCACGAGACAGAACAATAATTTGGAGATAGTTTCAAGAACTATAAAGGAAATAGACAAGACAATAATAATTTCAAGAACAATCATGATGAGACAATAACAATCATTTCAATAAGGTGCTCGCGTTTGTAGGAGCATAACATGACACTATCATTTGTAGGATTGGCCATATGTATAATATGACTTCAAACATTCGAGTCTTGAACATGTCAATCTTTTGTGGATGTGTCATAGATCAATCTTACTTTTCATTGATGCAATGCCACACTCGATCATTCACGATACCGGCACATGTTTAGACTTTGCCTCGTCTATGGGATCAGATCCGGACCCCGTCACTTTTCGTTTCTAGCATTGAATGTCATGTTTGTTGGACCCATAGCCCCTTTTAACTTCTAGACCAATTCCATGTCATTTAATGGCCAAAAGAGTTCCAAGAATTAAGTCATGTAGGAACAATAAGGTAGATTTACGGAATAGGGATTCAAGGACAGAACTTTGTATAAGGATAACATGGCGATAAATCTCGCACAAAACCAAGACAATCACGAAATCTGGGATAATTGGCGTCCACGCAGGCCGCCACCAATTACATAATCTGCATCCACTGTGGTGGTCGCTAATTCTGTGAACAGTGCATGCACGAAGAAATATCGTCCACTGAGACGGTCGCTATTTCAGTTTTGGCGTCCACTGTCCTGGCCGCCAATTCCAGGCAGGGACAGGTTCTCACAGAATGCTAGAAACAGCGCTCTATGAGGGCTAGGGTGTCATGTTTCTTCAGAGTGACATGAATATCAGGGTTTCCAAGAATTTGAGGGTACAACCTGCTCGGCTGCCTTGAGAGAATCCAAGGCTAGCGGAGGTTTACGGAGGCCTTAGAGAGAGAAATTTCAGTCCGACAGAAGGAATATCCTACGGAGGGTCTTTTAATCTCCAAGAATAGTGTGTAATCGTGAATCATCGTGAAACATGGTCTCCATCTCGGACTTGAGATAGAAGTGCCATAAGACCCGCAGTATGGGTCAAAACCCGATAAAACTGTGAGAGCAAGAAATCACGTCAATTCAAACAGGCGCTATATCATAAATTAGTGTCTGCTCAAATAGGCGCTAAATAAATATTTTGCTGAATTTTAATAATAATATAATGAATTAGGGTCCTTTCAAGAAGGCGCTATATCTTGAAACAACGTCCATGTTATGAACGTCAATTCTTAATTTCCAACCTTTTTATATAGATTCAATAAATAACAAGATTTGGCGTCCTTTAAGGAGGCACCATATCTCTAGGTAGCATTCAAGGGATGGACGACGATTCATGAATTTCAAATTAATTTATTTTAATAATAGAAATAATAATTAACGTCTTTGTGAAGAGGCATTATTTCATTAGGTCACGTCTTTGCAAACATACGCCAATTCTTTTCGGCTACAAGCTCTTAAGCACCGGCTAGGTGCGTTTATAGACAGAAGCTACTGTTTATTTCTTTTTAGAAACGTGAACAGTAGCACTTTGATGTTTACGAAGAATTTAGGAAAACTGAAGACATGATAAGTGAGAGAAAAATACCAGGATTCAGGAAATATGCACATCATTATTTTATCTATCATGGTTTCATAGTTATAGATTTTTAAAGATGGGTGTATTTATTAATTAACAGGGAACTAGCGTCAAGAGGATTGATGCTAATTGAATTAGCGTCCATGGTCAAGACACCTTTCATTAAAATAGGGTCACTATTGTGGTCGCCAATTTCCTTATTATGCAGAACGTAGCAAACATGTATTAAAACATGCAAAACATCGACGTAAGATCATGAGAAGCTACATGGCCTATCTAACATGAGGATTGCATGGTTTGCATGAATTTTAAAGGGGTTTTGCTTGGGAGATTGCCTACCTTTCATGGTTTCGACGAAGGCGTAAGAAGAAGCAGAGGTTGCAGACGGATGTTGCAGACGAAGCAGAAGGAAGAAGAAGAGGAAGAAGAAGCGTCGTGCGACAGCAGCAACCTCACGCCCTTGAATAGGAAGAAGAGGAAGAAGTCTAGACGTAGATGCAAGGAAGAAGAGATGAACAAGCATCCTCTCTTCGATTAGCAACAGCAGCAGCACCTTCGAACACACGAGCCGTAACCCTCATGCGTTCGATGGGGCTGGGTACTTATAGGGAAAGAAAACCCCTGTGCGTGCAGGAATCCTATTAGGTTTTAACCTTCCATGTGATCCTATCATTTCCAAATTCTTAGCTACTTTCCAGGTTTGATCCTAATGCTCCAAGCAACCCTGTTCGATTGTGAAACCCCTCCCATGCATGCTTCAAACGTAATAAGAGTTTTGTATAGCCCAAAGGCCTTACCTTATAAGCGTATTTGTACATATGCCCCTAAGGCCCTAACCGTAAGGCCCACTAGTTATTGGACTAACAAACATGTGGCCTTTTAAGATTTATTATGTGTTAAAAGGGTTTGTGATTATTGGGTCTTTATTTTTTTTTAAGGGTTTCAAAGTCCACTTATTTAATATCCATACCCATTATCTAATTTAACTATTTCTATTTTTATTATATGACTAATATTATATAGTCATTATCATTTATTCTCTTTTAAAATTTTCGGGTTGCTACACTGGCAATAAGTAGGGTAGGTGATCCAAGTCCAAAACTGTTAACCCTTTAAATGATGGTGTATATGTGAACAAAGAAACAAAAACTGAATAGCAAACCTATGAAAATAATCCTCGAGGGGTGCGTGACCTAGGATTTTCTAGTTCGCTAAGTTTCTCGTTACCAACAAAAAACATATGTAAATAAGCTCCCATTTATTCTCCATGCACATGAATAACCCCCAGATTTGGCGAAACTACAGGGAGTTACAAATATGTATCCTAATAATGTCACGGCTTTTATATATGAAGAATGCGCTGTGTGACGACCCAGGAGATCCGGATACCGATAACCCGATATCATCGACTTACCGATACCAAGAGCTCGGGGAAGCCACCCAAGAGACTGATGAGGCCCCATAAGGGTTAGTGAGTGTTTGTTGAGGGGATGCATAATGAATAGAAATTACACGCGCAATATTAATTAAAACATTCATATGAACTTTAAACAGAAGCAACTATATATATATCAAAGTGGTAAATTTATACAAGTAGTCCAGATTCATATATCACAAGTCCCACACTGTACAATGCTCCACGGGACGCAGCCCGGCCAAAAGAAGAAAAAAGACAGACTGACCACTGACCACTGACCGACCACTGCTGGATCAAACGTTTATCGCCAAAAGCACGAGAGAATCCTACAGCCGGTTGCTCCGCCCTCTCACAGCAGAGACTCAGTAGGGTTCACAGAAATCCCTAACTCGCAACTAACTAAAGGAAGGCAGTAAAGCATGCATTGGCATAAATAAATGACAATTTAATAAAGCTGTAAAACTAGCTAAACAGTTTAGAAATAGCTAACTAATATGCCAATTTAATTCAAATGCGAATACTCGAAATCTACCAATAGACAATAACTCAATCATTTCCAAGTGACTAAAGAGAGAAGAGAGGAGATCCACCAGAAGAAGAAACCAGATGCGTCCACTGACGGCTTACACTGCGTCTCAAGCATCTACGCAAGCCTGATCATAGCAAGCGAGACGCGTAGCAGTACCAATACAAGTAACTAGTCAGAGCAACACTCGTCAGTGTCAGTCAAAGTCTCTGACCACATGTGCACACACCGGCTCGTGTCTAGAGCCAGGCCTCTAGCTAGTATTCCCCTTCGCAGGACGCTACGGTTGGACTGGGGCCCACTGAACTAGCTTAAAAACCGTGAAACTGGGATACCCCGCCACCTCTCCCGGGTGGGATCAACACTGAAAGTCGTCGGGCTACGACTGGTGGTTCCATCACTAGGAAAGAGAATAAAGCTCTATTGGGATCTAAAAACATGCCATAATTTCTGATAAGAATTAAACATGGCAATTAAGTAAGATTAAATGCATAATTAACTGAATATGCTAAGATGGCCATTATTCAATAATTTAATATTTGAATAATTTGAACATGCTAAAATAGCAATCATTCCAACTTAATTTATTTACGCAGTCGAGATGTCAGCCGCTCGGGTCAACAAACAGGCTATGGCGGACCATTATAAAATCCAAAATAAATGAAACATGGTCCTTACCGGAGAACTGGATCCATTCTCGGTCGATTCAAATCGACGGGAGTTATTATTTTTAACATGTTCCCTGCCAATCAATCATCTCAATATAACAATTTATAATCTATGAACTCAGTGACGATGGGCCTGCTGTAGTTAATCTATGAACTTAGCGACGATGGGCATGATGTAGTTAATCTATGAACTCAGCGACGATGGGCATACTATTAAAACATAAAGACGATGGGCATGCTGTTAAAACATAAAGACGATGGGCATACTATTATTACTCTATGAACCCAGCAACGATGGGCATGCTTTTGGAACAATTTAACGGGCTAGGGCTTATGATCCCCCTACCTCAAACGTGTCGAAATGTCCGATCCGGTTGCGAACAAGCCGAGGTACGCGTCGCGGTCCGCCTCTCCTGGTCGTCTCTCCACTCCACAGTGTTGAGTCTTGTTGAATCTTTCATCAAAAAGGGGGAGATTGTTGAGTCTTGTTGAATCTTTACATGTTTGATGATGACAACACTATAAGTCTTAGTGGTCTTCAAAAATTATGTCTATGTGAAAACTTAACAAAAAAATATTTTTTGTGAAAAATGAACAAAGAACATGTTTGTTGAAGAATGAACCTTCATTTCATTTCAGGTATTTTTCAGGGACTGTATTCGTGTTGGTTGGCACTTCGTCATGTTTGTATATAACACCTCGTGTTGAACTGTTTGTCTTCGTGTCGTTTTTCTCTGAAGTGTTTGTTTTGATTCAGTGACATTTTCGTGTCATTTGATCCTTACTTCGTGTTGTTTTCATCGTCTTCGTATCATTCTCCGTGTAGTGTGTGGTTCTGTCAGAGTTCACTTCGTGTCTGTCTTATGTTGAAACCACACTTCGTGTTGGTTTCTGTTTTGATGAACTTCGAGTCGTTTTCCAGTGAACCCCGTGTTGTTTTGTCCTCCTGCGTCATCCTTGTTTTCACTCCGTGTCTATTCTCTGTTCTCATCATACTTAGTGTTGTTTTTCATTTCATGTCAACTTCACTTCGTGTGTGTTTTTTTTAACCCGTGTCGATTATCGTTTTGACTTCGTGTTGTTTTCAACTCGTGTCGATTACTGTTTCGACTTCGTGTTGTTTTCAGTATGTGTCAATTTTGTCTTCGTGTCGTTTTTCACCTCGTGTCGTGTTACCCCGTGTCAATTACTGTTTCGACTTCGTATCGTTATCAGTCCGTGTCTCTCTTATGTTTTTCCACACCTCGTGCTGATCACTGTTCTTTCTTCGTGTTGTTTCTTTGTATTCTGTCTTCGTGTTGATCTTTCGTTATTTAGACTTCGTGTCTTTATCACATTGATCACACTCCGTGTCGCTTCTCATCTCATAACTTCGTGTCGGGTTTGTTCTAGTGCGTACAGGACATCGCAGCACTTCATGTTGCTTCCTGTTTCACTTTCGTGACATTTGGTTTGTTGTATCTTCGTGTCGTTTTTATTCTTCCTAGTCCTCGTGTTCTTCTTGTATTGAAACCATACTTAGTGTTGGTTTCTGTTCTTGTCTTCGTGCCTTTGCGTTGTTTTTCTATCTACCTCGTAAAGTTCTCTTAGTAATGTTCATTGTGTCACCACCTTATCTCGTGTCGTTCTCTGTTTAGTACCTCTTGTCGTGTCCACTAACCTCATGCAGTTCTAGTCTTTTTATGACACTCAATATTAATGGCTCTTATCTCGTTGCAGGTCCGAGGAAGAACATTCACCAATGTCTGGGTGCACATGATCCGATGCTGAAGGAACAAATACAAAGAGGGCACGTGGCAGGAAGGTTCTAGGATCGAGCGTGGGAGGCACACGCGTTCAGTGCCCTATTCATCTGCTGCGGCTATAAAGAAAAACCTTTCGCCCACCGATGAAGAGTGATCAGAGCTAAGAAAGAAAAGGCAATGTTACAGAGAGCTCGATCCAGCAGAAGAAGAAAAAGAAAAGATAGAGAGATAGTGCTCGTGTGAAAGAGGAAGAGAGTGTAAGAGAAAGAAAGAGAGATAGAGAGTGAGTGAAAGAGCTCGTGGAGAAGAAGAAAGAAGTTTACCTGAAGATCTGTCTTCACTGGACCGTGGATCAGATCCAGGCCAGTCAGCTCTGTTAGGAGCCAAATTGTGCATTTCGTGTTTCAGCTTCTGTTTGCTGAAGTTATTTTCGTTTATTATTTTTTCCTTTATTTTCTGGTTTGTTGTGCTTTCCGATCCTCTGGTCTGAGGTCGTGTTCCCTCCGGTTTGGAGGAAGGGAGATCTGATCTCCAGTAGCAAGTAGCTGGGAGCTACTTGTGGGTTCCCTCCGGCTTGGAGGAAGGGAGACTTGTCTCCGGTTCTGGACTTGTGGATTCAAGTCCAGAGGTTCCCTCCGGTTTGGAGGAAGAGGGGAGATTGTTCCCCTGGTCAAGCTGTGTGGCAGCAACTGTTTGCAGACTGAGTCTGCTTGATTCTAGCGTTCGCTAGTGAAGCCTCACTCCGGTTGGGAGTGAGGGGTGGATGTAGGTCTGAAGGACCGAACCACCTAAAAAATCTATTGAGCAGTGGCTTGATTGTCTGATTTGCTTCCGCTAGATGCTTGAATAGGTGCGCTCAATGTGATTGTATTTGAGTTGAATAGAATTGGTTCCATTCTGTTTCCTTATCTAGCATCCGGTTTTTAAATTTGGCCATTATTCGTAAAAGGATTCATTCACCCCCCCTCTGTATCCGGGCCAAGCACCCTAACAGTTGGTATCAGAGCGGGTGTCTGCTTACAAGGTCCAGCGACCTGCAGATCGATCTTGCAATCTTAGGTGCTTATTTCTTTTTTGTGCTTCAATATTCTTGTGCGTTAATCTGTGTGTTCTCATGGCCCATCCACCGATCTTCAGTGGTACACATTTTGATGCATGGTTCGCTGTTTTGAAGAATTATGTTAAATCTGTGAATCCAGACCTGTGGAAAGTAATTTCACATGATCCTCATGAACTACCTAAGAAAAAGTCCAAATGGACTGACAGTCACAAATCCATGCATGAAGAAAATCAGATAGCAATAAATTTAATGAAGGCAGCTACTGATAGAGCTTTTCATTCATGTTTCTTTGAATCCAGTTCTGCTAAAGATATTTTGGATGCACTGAAGCGAACTCAGGAGATAGATGTGGACAGATGCATGATGGCCAACAGAAGAAATCAAAGTGCCAGCGATCAAGGCAGCAATCAAACTAAAGAAGATGATGATGATGAGGTAAATCTCTTCGAGAACTTCTCTCTAGAAGATTGGGGGAATGCATATGCTGAACTATTTGAATCTCATGAACTGTTAAGAAAACAGTATAAAAAGTTGAAGAAGAGTACTCGGGTAGATAGTTCTAGCTCTCCATGTAAAAATTGTTCAAGTACGAAGCAATCACATGATGCATGTCTGTCTGATAATCATATGCATAAAAACCAGAATGTAGAACTGAAGATGGAACTTAAACGTGTCTACTCTGAACTGAACAGTCTAAAATCTGAGGATGACTCTCTCAGAAAGTTCTCTGAAGAACAATTAGAGAAACTTAAACGAGAGAATGAGTTGCTGATTGAAAAATTTAATGCCATAAAATCTGTGAACATAGAATTACAGAAAGATTTTGAAAAACAACAAAAGGATTTGAGGGAGTTTGAAGCTAGGAGAGAAACCATGGTTAACTCAGAAGATCAGCTTCTAATAAATGAGTTAATTCAAAATGGTAAGCTTAAAGAAGAAGTTGAAAAATTAAAACTGTTAAACAGTGCCATGTCTGCAAGACTTCTCACATTGGAAAAAGGGAAAGCTATCTGCACAAACGAGACTGAAGAGGTAGATGAGCTAAGAAGGGAAATTGAAGAATACAAAACAGCTAACAAGGTTTTGAATGAAGCTGTCAATTGTAGTGAACAAGAGATCACTAGTTATGAAATACACATTGCATCTCTTGAAAATGAAATTCAGGATTTGAAAGCTTCCTTGTCTAAATTTGTTGATGGGCAGAAAAACCTAGACAAGCTGCTAGGTGTAAAAGTAAATGTCAAAAAGGAAGGGTTGGGCTACTATAATCTCAATAAGAAGGCCTTGCAGAACAAAGTAATGACATCCTTTGTAAATACTTCAAATGTAGCCACTACATCAAAAGACAAACAGCCCATTGTTCAGAAAATTCTGGGAACAAAGATTAATTCTAACAAGGAAGGACTGGGTTACAGTCAGTCATGAGGAAGGATGATGGAGTCAACCTGAAAACTGTCTTTGTCAAATCCTCTGAACAGGAAAAACCTTCTATCTCATCTCCACCTCAGTACAAGGCTAAGAAAACAGAAAAACAAAATAAAAATCATAAAACATCAAAAATTCAAAGGAACAATCTGCATGCTAAGAACTCATCAGATAAATGCCATGTTTTAAAGAAATCAAGTGGCTCGTGTCATTATTGTGGTAAGTATGGACATCTTATGAGTAATTGTTTTGTGATGGAAAAAGATGACAACAAGCATGCTAGAAAATCTGTGTCTGGTCAGAAAAGGAATGTCAAATGCTCTAATTGTGATAAAGTAGGACACACTACTGCTCATTGTTGGTTTGGAAGTAGTAAGGAAAAATCATGCTCATACTATACAAAACACTTTGTAAATCAGCATGTCTTTAAGAAGAACCAGCACATTATATGTTTTAATTGCAACAAAATTGGTCACAAGGCCTCTGAATGCTGGTCAGGTTCCTTTAGAAGAAATTCTCTCGTTTGCTCTCACTGTAGAAAACATGGCCACACAGTCAAGGACTGTTGGCATATTCAGGGTAGAAATGTGAATCTCAAACATGCCAAATTCCCTGTAAAAGAAGCAACAAAACCTTCATGTCATCACTGTGAGAAGTCAGGTCACAGGGCTGCAACCTGTTGGCTGGCAGGATATCAAAACCAAACCAGTTTTGGTAAGCAGAAATTTTACCCTGATAACAGAAAATCTCATGTGTATGCACATAGAATTCATGCTAATAAAAATGTGCATAAATCAGATCAGAAAACCACTCCTGGAAATGTGCTGAGAAAACTTGCTAAACATAATAATGTCATGTCAGGACCCAAGACCTCTTGGGTACCTGTTTGTGCAAAATGAACCTTGTTTTGCAGGTGTGCCTTGGGACTGGAATAAAAGGGGTAATGATCCAAGGCACTCAAGAATGAAAACCCCATTCTCACAATTTTCAGGTAATCTCTCTACATGTCCCATTTTGAAACTTACTGCATATCTGGTTTGATGCATTCTTGCATATCCTGCTATTAGTTTCATCTAGTGCATGCATATTAAATATGGTCTTGCATATTCATTCATCATCTGCAAGTTGCATTATTTTCTAAAACATGCACTCTGAAATTTCTGAAATCTTTAACTGAAAGCGAATGCTGGTTGAAAACTGTATGTTGCATAATTCTTTCTTGGCATACACTGCATTCATTAAATAATTAACACTTCCAAGAGTCGTGTGTGAGATGTCCTTGAGTGGGCTGAAGAGGAGCTTGTCAGGCTATTTGGTTTCTGAAGATTTTTGTCAACCAATGCAGTTAATGTGGTTTTAAGATCAGTCATCTCAAGAGGTTGCAGTTTGTTGTCCAAGAGTTGCTCTGGATGTGAGACAGAACTACTTCAAATACTATATTTGGATATGTCCTTAGTGCTTAATGTCTTGAGTGATCTCTCACTTGTTGGCTTGCTGATAGGAGTGCTGCTCATCTCATTTCATCTTTCTCTATTCAATCAACCACCTCATTATCTCTCACCTCTCAATATTGGTTCAGATTCTCTCTCGAAGAAATTGTGGTTTCAGTCTTCTTGCTCTTATCAGATAAGATCTGTATACCTTAAACCACCCTATATCAAGTGTAACAATCTACACCTGTTAATAAAGAATTTCAATGTTTGGGGGTTATATTTGGTCCTTGATCCTTCTAAGTTATCTTCTCAAGTGTTGGTCAACATATTATAAAACTTCCTGTTAAATGAGAAAAACTTATTGAGGATCTCGACTTAACTGAAACTTATGTAAAGAGAGCTCTGAGATAAAAATTATGTTAAGTAAGATTTTTTTTAATCATGAGAAGTGCTTCCAGGGAATACGCCATTATTTGTGGCAGAGCAATGGCTTTTGTGGAGAAATAGACACTCTAGATCAATGAAGTCCAGAGTATCTGTCATGATACAATTAGCTATCTCTGTGTAGAAATGTTAAAATAAAAAAAAAGGGGAAAGGGAAAAAGTCCTCAAAGAAAAATATCTTTGGCATAAAGGTAGTTCGTCCTGAGTAACCAGGGTTTCTGGTGTCTGATAAACATGTCTCCTTGTGTAAAAAGGGACTATACTACCTTGTGTTCAACAAATTGGTTGACTCTGTATGCCTTCTCGTCCATTAAATGAAGAAATGTTCTCTGCTTGACATTAATGTGTTATTTCGTTGCTTGACAAACATAAGGTGCAATTTAATCGTGTCTCTCTCTAGGTTAAGCAACTTTAACAGCTAATTTTGTGTTTATGCTGATTTAATATCTTGAGTTAACTGACCTTGGTTTTTGGAAGAATATAACCCGTCCACATATTGAAGGGCTAACTTAATATGGTGTAGCTGCGTTACATCAGAACTAAGGGTATTTTGGGTATTTACAGAAATAAGTGTGATAAGAGTAAAAAGCTACTCGACAATACCTCTTGTTTTGTTCACACGTCTTCAACCTCAAACCCTTATTTCCCCTTGTCGATTCCTATTCATCCTCGTGCCGCTCCACCTTGAGCGTCTTCTTCAAACCTATCTCCATCTCTTCCCGCTCACCTTCTTCCCCCCACAGAGGTCCATTCCTCTCTTCAGTCTAGCATCGCGTCCAACAGCAGCCTGCAAGAGAGAGTTGATACTCTGAAAGTTCCGGCAGATGGATCAGCAGAGGTCAGCAGCTCCGGGTGACAGGAAGAGGAAGGGAAAAGAAATTGTTGAAGAGCCTTCATCTAAACAACAGAGATGTGTTGAGCCAGAACCTGCTGCGGAAGTCTCTTCAGAACAAGGTACCAGGTTTTCTCAGTCTACCGTGTTCTTAGAAAGTGGGAAAATCATTCCTCCTAGAATAATAGATTTCGGAGATGAAACCTTGGTCTCGAAGTTTCCAGAATTGTTGAAAATCTTTGAGTTTCAGGAGTGGAGAAATTTCTTAGAAAATCACCGTGTCTATTACCCTAGGCCGGTAATGGAATTTTACAATAACTTGTCCTTGAGCCGAGACAAGTCTACCTTGTTATCATCTGTTAAAGGGGTCGAGATAGCTGTTACATGTGACTCCCTTCACAAAGCTCTCGGTATTCCAGATAAAGGGGAGGTAGAGGGAAGCTTTCGATACAGTCTCCATGAAGCTTTCTCTGTCATTACTGGTAAACCCAGTAACATTCATGATAAGGGGCAGTTGAAGCTAAAAGCTTATCAGACATCGTTATTTCCTCCTCTTCACAAGCTCCTTCAGAACGTCATTGCTTCCATTATCACCCCACAGACTGGGGCTAGAGGAAGAATTACAGACACGCAGAGATTTCTACTGTTTTGTCTGATTCAAAATGTGAAGATATGTCTGCCAGAGATCATTTTTAATGTCATGAAGGGATGCATTGGATCCAAGAGACATCTTCCCTATGCCGCCCATATGACAGATATCTTCAAGCATTCTGAAATTTGCTTGGATGGAGAGGCCGCATCAGAAGTTAAGGCCCGAAACATTTTTAATATGAATTTTGTTTCAGTGTTTTTGGGCTTAGAGGACTCTTCTATGGTGGGGCAAGTTAAGGTCCAAAAGGCCAGGGAATCACAAACTCAGGGGGAGCATTTGGAAGAAATTCAAGTCTTAGCCCCAACTGGTGAGCAATTAGTTACTGAGATTGATCATCAGGAAACACCAGCTGGACAACCAGAGTCCACCTTGCCAGCTGCACCCACCGAAGTATCCTTCTCCTTTCAGAGGCTAGTTGAGGCTGCATCTGAGGACATCAGATTGTCTGACGAAAGCATTCAGACAGATCTAGATGCAACTATTGCTGGGCTATTTGATTCTTTTGGGAAGACATCTGAAGAGGTAATAGTGCCTGAAGAACAGCCAGCTAAAGAGCAAGACAGTACTGATCAAGATCTTGCTGCTTTTGTTAATGAAATTTTGAGAGAAACTGTTGAGCGAAGCTTGGAAGAGGCTACCAACTTGGTCGTATCTGAAAGTCTTGAGCAGGCCTTAGTTGGCAGCCCTACAGATCAGGAACTCATGGAAGATAGAGAAAAGGTTCCTGTCATAGAACTAGATACAGAATCTTCAAGTGAAGAAGAGGAACCTGAAGATATATTCCCTCAGAAAGAAACTCAAGCTGAAGATGAAGTTCAGGTCCCAGCTGAGAGCAGTCAAATGCCAGTACAAGAGGAAGCAGCTGAGAGAACTACACCTGGCAGTGAATTTTTTGGTACACCTCTAGGTCCACCTAGACTTCTATCTGCAGAGGCACCCAACATTGAATCTACTCGGGCGCCCAACATTGAAGAGCTTCTCATAAACCTGACTCAGCAGATGCAAAAACAAGACAAGAAATTAGATGATCTGCTTACATTTGTCACTCTCAACATTAATCAGGTACATACCAGATTACTGAAGCTTGAGATATCTCTCCTCACTGAATGGAGACGATTTCTTCTAAACAAAAGGGCTTCAGATGATGCAAACAAATCCTTGATGGAAGGATTACAGGAGATTTGTTCAAAAATTGCAAAAGCTCTGAGAGAGTCACATGATGTTAGTATTTCCTCCTTCAAAATGTCTTCTACCATAATAGATCATTGCTATGAGATCAGAACAGCCTTAGAATTGTTGAAGAAGTCTTCAAGTGCCCTAGGTCCAGGCATTCAGCAAATCTATGATAAGTTGATCACCTCCTTATCAGAAATGACAACTCTGACTGACAGATATGAAACGGTCAATGTTCGCCAAGAAGACATTATTTCTGAAGTGGCAAATGTCAGAAGCACTGTGGCGTATTGGCTTGCTGAACTATCAAATGATTTAAAGGAATTTCAGTCTATCTTGGGTTCAACACCTGGTCACGCCTCTTCCAGCAGAACTCCACCTCAAGAACATTCTTCTGCTTCTCCAAGGGGGAGACCACCACAAGGCAGGACGCGTGGCCCCTCTAGCAGACAAGCCAGATACTTTTCTTGAAAAGTTGATGCTCTGTATTTTTGTTGCCCTTTTGAGGCCTTCTCCCTCAGACTCTTGGACAAATTAACTTAACTCATATCATTTGCGTTGTTGCATTCTTCTTGTTTTCATTTTTTTTTTATGATGTCAAAGGGGGAGAAATCAGGAAAGGAAAAATGTTTAATGTTTGTGATATTCATTGCGAATGGCTATCTAGTGTTTTTTCCTTCTCTGCACAGACTCAAGACTCATAGTGTTGCCATCCATCAAAAAGGGGGAGATTGTTGAGTCTTGTTGAATCTTTCATCAAAAAGGGGGAGATTATTGAGTCTTGTTGAATCTTTACATGTTTTGATGATGACAACACTATAAGTCTTAGTGGTCTTCAAAAATTATGTCTATGTGAAAACTTAACAAAAAAATATTTTTTGTGAAAAATGAACAAAGAACATGTTTGTTGAAGAATGAACCTTCATTTCATTTCAGGTATTTTTCAGGGACTGTATTCGTGTTGGTTGGCACTTCGTCATGTTTGTATATAACACCTCGTGTTGAACTGTTTGTCTTCGTGTCGTTTTTCTCTGAAGTGTTTGTTTTGATTCAGTGACATTTTCGTGTCATTTGATCCTTACTTCGTGTTGTTTTCATCGTCTTCGTATCATTCTCCGTGTAGTGTGTGGTTCTGTCAGAGTTCACTTCGTGTCTGTCTTATGTTGAAACCACACTTCGTGTTGGTTTCTGTTTTGATGAACTTCGAGTCGTTTTCCAGTGAACCCCGTGTTGTTTTGTCCTCCTGCGTCATCCTTGTTTTCACTCCGTGTCTATTCTCTGTTCTCATCATACTTAGTGTTGTTTTTCATTTCATGTCAACTTCACTTCGTGTGTTTTTTTTTTAACCCGTGTCGATTATCGTTTTGACTTCGTGTTGTTTTCAACTCGTGTCGATTACTGTTTCGACTTCGTGTTGTTTTCAGTATGTGTCAATTTTGTCTTCGTGTCATTTTTCACCTCGTGTCGTGTTACCCCGTGTCAATTACTGTTTCGACTTCGTATCGTTATCAGTCCGTGTCTCTCTTATGTTTTTCCACACCTCGTGCTGATCACTGTTCTTTCTTCGTGTTGTTTCTTTGTATTCTGTCTTCGTGTTGATCTTTCGTTATTTAGACTTCGTGTCTTTATCACATTGATCACACTCCGTGTCGCTTCTCATCTCATAACTTCGTGTCGGGTTTGTTCTAGTGCGTACAGGACATCGCAGCACTTCATGTTGCTTCCTGTTTCACTTTCGTGACATTTGGTTTGTTGTATCTTCGTGTCGTTTTTATTCTTCCTAGTCCTCGTGTTCTTCTTGTATTGAAACCATACTTAGTGTTGGTTTCTGTTCTTGTCTTCGTGCCTTTGCGTTGTTTTTCTATCTACCTCGTAAAGTTCTCTTAGTAATGTTCATTGTGTCACCACCTTATCTCGTGTCGTTCTCTGTTTAGTACCTCTTGTCGTGTCCACCAACCTCATGCAGTTCTAGTCTTTTTATGACACTCAATATTAATGGCTCTTATCTCGTTGCAGGTCCGAGGAAGAACATTCACCAATGTCTGGGTGCACATGATCCGATGCTGAAGGAACAAATACAAAGAGGGCACGTGGCAGGAAGGTTCTAGGATCGAGCGTGGGAGGCACACGCGTTCAGTGCCCTATTCATCTGCTGCGGCTATAAAGAAAAACCTTTCGCCCACCGATGAAGAGTGATCAGAGCTAAGAAAGAAAAGGCAATGTTACAGAGAGCTCGATCCAGCAGAAGAAGAAAAAGGAAAGAGAGAGAGATAGTGCTCGTGTGAAAGAGGAAGAGAGTGTAAGAGAAAGAAAGAGAGATAGAGAGTGAGTGAAAGAGCTCGTGGAGAAGAAGAAAGAAGTTTACCTGAAGATCTGTCTTCACTGGACCGTGGATCAGATCCAGGCCAGTCAGCTCTGTTAGGAGCCAAATTATGCATTTCGTGTTTCAGCTTCTGTTTGCTGAAGTTATTTTCGTTTATTATTTTTTCCTTTGTTTTCTGGTTTGTTGTGCTTTCCGATCCTCTGGTCTGAGGTCGTGTTCCCTCCGGTTTGGAGGAAGGGAGATCTGATCTCCAGTAGCAAGTAGCTGGGAGCTACTTGTGGGTTCCCTCCGGCTTGGAGGAAGGGAGACTTGTCTCCGGTTCTGGACTTATGGATTCAAGTCCAGAGGTTCCCTCCGGTTTGGAGGAAGAGGGGAGATTGTTCCCCTGGTCAAGCTGTGTGGCAGCAACTGTTTGTAGACTGAGTCTGCTTGATTCTAGCGTTCGCTAGTGAAGCCTCACTCCGGTTGGGAGTGAGGGGTGGATGTAGGTCTGAAGGACCGAACCACCTAAAAAATCTATTGAGCAGTGGCTTGATTGTCTGATTTGCTTCCGCTAGATGCTTGAATAGGTGCGCTCAATGTGATTGTATTTGAGTTGAATAGAATTGGTTCCATTCTGTTTCCTTATCTAGCATCCGGTTTTTAAATTTGGCCATTATTCGTAAAAGGATTCATTCACCCCCCCTCTGTATCCGGGCCAAGCACCCTAACACACAGTTCATCCCGGGTGGATGCCCCTGCGTCCCTCGCGTCGCGGAGGAAGTCTCCGCCAATCCTAGCACGAGAGGAAGGCCGATTAGCCGCGAGAACGCCGTGAGAGGGGGAGAGAGGAGTGCCCGAAGCCACCGAGGGGTCGCACCTTCGCGCCGGGATCAGAGTCGACGAGGATGCTGACGTGGTCTTGCCTCCGCTAGCCCACCGGCGGAGCCGTCGGCCATCCTCCACTGGCCTTGTGCCGCCGCGCGCCGCCGAGAAGAGGAAGGCGAGAGAGGGAGGGGGGCTAGCCGCGGGCCTCCTCCTCCTTGCTGCTAGGTCGCCGCCGGCGTTCCTCCACCGTCATTGTTCGGTGGCCGCCACCGTCCTCTACCGTGGCCGGCTGGTCGCCGCACCGAGAAGAGGGCCGGGGGGGAGGCAAAGTCGCACCGTTCGCGGCGTTCGCCCGCCCACCTGTGGGTTCGCCTGCGCTCGGGTGAAAAAGAGAAAGGGGGGAGGGGGAGAAGAATTGGGAAAGTGGGAGAGAGAGAGGGTCGACAGTGGGTTAAAAAAGTTAAAATATATATTTTTTTATTTTTAACCCTTAATTGCATTCTAAACCCCCTATGAAGCGAAATTGGGTATATGCCCACTAATTTACTTAAAGGCTTTAATCTAAATAGATTTAATACTAGAAAAAGCCCATAAATCTCATAAAAATAGCCAAAATTCATAGAATTAATTCTATTCTAAAACTGGTAAAGATCCGTTAAAGAACGGGTCTCACAGTCCCTCCCTCCTAATAGAAATTTCATCCTCGAAATTTAAAAGGAAGAACAAGGAGAGAACTGAAAGGACTATACCTTATTCGAACAAGAAGGGAAATTGCTAACGCATTTCGTCCTCATGTTCCCATGTAGCTTCATTGCCAGAGTGACCCTGCCAGACAACCTTAACTAGAGGAATTACTTTATTTCTCAATCGATGCTCACGACGATCTTCAATTCTGATCGGATATTCTGGTGTAGATAAATCTGCGGTCACTTCAGGCCAAACTGAATCATCGAGGACGTGAGATGCATCAGAGGTATACTTCCTCAGCTGGGACACATGAAAAACATCGTGGATTGCTTGCATTGCCGCTGGCAATTGAAGACGATAAGCCACTTGGCCCACACGTTCCAAAATAGAAAATAGACCAATATAACAAGGATTGAGCTTTGCACGCTTCCCAAACCTCATAACGCCTTTCATCGGAGATATTTTTACAAACACCATATCTCCAGGCTCAAATTGCAATGGTCGCATGCGCTGATCTGCATAGCTTTTCTGTCGACTCTGAGCTGTCAACATTTTCTGCCTGATCAAGCGAACCACATCAGCACATTGCTGAACCATATCAGGTCCTGTCAATAATCTATCACCGGCCTCAAACCAGTTCAAAGGTGTACGACAAGGACGCCCATATAAAGCTTCATACAGTGCCATGCCAATACTGGAGTGATAATTGTTATTATAAGCAAATTCCACAAGTGACAAATGCTGACTCCACGAACCCTGCCAATCTAGGCAACACGATCTCAGCATATCTTCTAAAGTCCGAATAGTCCTTTCTGACTGACCATCGGACTGCGGATGATAAGCTAAACTAAAGGCCAACTCTGTGCCCAACACTTTTTGAAAACTGTGCCAGAAGTAAACCGGGTCGCGATCTGACACAATTGATATTGGAATTCCATGCAATGGCACAATCTTCTAAACATAAAGCTCGGCCAATTTCTGAACACTCCAGGTAACTTTAATTGGCAATAATCTTGCTATTTTTGTTAATCGATCAACTAACAGCCAGATCCCATCGAAGCCTTGTGAAGTCCGGGGTAAACCCACAACAAAATTTGTCGTGACATGATCCCATTTCCACATCGGAATTTCTAAAGGCTAAAGCATCCCTCCAGGTTTTTGGTGCTCAGCTTTAACCTGTTGGCATGTCAAACATTTAGACACAAATGCAGCTACATCCCTTTTCATTCCTGGCCACCAGAATTACCTTTTCAGATTTTGATACATCTTGGTACTACCGGGGTGAATAGCATAACGGGATCCATGGGCTTCACGCAAGATGGTATTTCTCAACTCATCAACAGCTGGAACATACAGCTTGTCACGGAGACTGACAACCAACTCATCATCAAATTTAACATCATGCATCATTATAACGCGGGACAAATCAGAATCTGCCTGTTAAGCTTCCTTGATCTACTGATAAATAGCTAGAGTCATCACAAGACTAGCACACACAGCTACCATCGGATCAGAAGGAACGTCCATGCTAAAAGTTTCACTAGGAAACTGTTCCCACAATTTCCATTCATGAACAAGCAAATGACAAATTTGCACTTTCCTGCTCAGAGCATCAGCCACAACATTCATTTTTCCTGGTTGATAGGAGAGAGTGAAATCATAATCTTTCATATATTCCATCCATCTGCGTTGTCGGAGATTTAAATCTTTTTGAGAAAACACATATTGCAAGCTTTGATGACTGGTAAAGATCTCAAATTTCTCGCCATACAAGTAGTGTCTCCAGACTTTCAGTGCAAAGATCACCGCTGCAAGCCCTAAATCATGAGTCAGATAATTCTCTTCATGCTGTTTTAATTGTCGGGATGCATAAGCTATGACTTTACCATGTTGGATAAGCACTGCACCCAAACCTACTCGAGAAGCATCCGTGCAAACCACGAATCCACCCGAGCCAGAAGGTAATACCAGCACTGGAGAAGAAGTGAGAAGCCTTTTCAATTCATTGAAGCTCTGCTCACATTGATCTGACGAGACAAAAGGTACATCTTTCCGTGTCAGTCTAGTCATCGGTGTGGCAATCCGTGGAAAGTCTTGAATGAATCTTCGATAATAGCCCGCAAGACCCAGAAAACTTCTAATCTCTGTCATAGTCCTTGGTCTCTGCCATTGAAGAACAACCTCAATCTTTGTCGGATCAACTGCAACTCCGTCACCAGAAATCACATGGTCGAGAAAATGAACTTCCCGAAGCCAAAACTCACATTTACTGAATTTTGCATATAGCTCGTGATCTCGCACAGTCTGCAATATAATCTTGAGATGCTGAACATGTTCCTCTTCAGAAGCCGAATAAACCGGAATATCATCGACAAAGATCACTACAAATTGATCCAGGTATGGACGGAACACACGCTGCATCAGGTCCATAAAAGCTACTGGAGCATTGGTTAGCCCGAACGGCATAACCAAAAACTCATAATGACCATAACGCGTGCTAAAAGCGGTCTTTTCCACATTAGATTCTCGAATCCGCAATTGAAAATAGCAAGATCGAAGATCAATCCGTGAAAAGACAGTAGCAGATTGTAATTGATCAAACAAATCATCGATCTTGGGCAGAGGATACTTATTCTTGATAGTCACCTGGTTCAATTGCCTATAATCAATACATAGCGTCAAGATTCCATCTTTCTTTTTCACAAATAAAACTGGAGCACTCCATGGAGAAAAGCTGGGATAAATATAGCCTTTTTCCAATAATTCTAACAATTTTACCCTCAGTTCCTTCAATTCAGCTGGAGCCATACGGTATGGTGCCTTTGCTAAAGGTGCCGTATCTAGAATCAATTCAATCACCATTTCGATTTCTCGCTGAGGAGGTAAGCCTGGTAACTCATTAGGAAATACATCAGGAAATTCACAGACCACAGGAATGGCATTGATATCCTGCTGTGGTGCCTTAACAGCAACCACGGCAGCTAAGAATCCCTGACAACCTGCATTAAGTAATCTACAGGCTCGAATAGCAGAAATAAGCAAGCGAGAAGAACGAGATCGAATACCTTGAAAATAGAATGTTGGTTTCCCATGTGGCTGAAAATAGACTTTCTTTGATCTGCAATCAATCACGGCTCCATACTTTTCTAACCAATCCATGCCCAGAATAACATCATAATCAGCCAGCTGCAACGCATATAATCTAGCCGACAACTGATGATTACCAATCATAATAGGCGACTCTTCCAGACAAAGAGGAGTGAACATGAAATCCCCGAAGGTAATTCCACAAGCAACTCACAAGTAATTTCAGAAGTCGGCTCCTCAATACAAGCAATGAACTTTTCAAAAATAAACGAATGAGAAGCGCCTGAATCAAATAAAACACGAGCTGTATGACCATAAATCATAACTGTACCTTCAACAAGATGAGATGCCACAGCTTCAGCACGGGTTATGTGAGAAACCTTTCCCTTCTACTTCCTACCCGCTGTAGTAGACTGCTGGGAAGAAGACACTGAAGCTTGAGGATAATACTGCTATGCTTGAGGTGGTGGAGGGGGTCTGAACTGAGATGGCTGCGGTTGAGAAAATTGCACTGGCTTCGGCCTCTGTGGATAGTCTCGAACCATATGTCCCGGTTGATCGCATCGGAAACAAACCATCGGCAGCGAACACGGCTTGCCTGGGTGGCTCCCACCACATCTTGCACACATTCTCGGCTGACTAACTGCTGAGCCTTGATGTTGTTGAAAAGAAGGTGCCGATTACTGCTGAACGGTACCCGAAGATGCCTGATTGCCATACCGCATCTTAAAATTCTTGAATTTCTTGAACTTAGGCTTAGTAACAGGAATGCCACTGGCAGCATGAACAACAGATGGGACTCCTGTAGTAGATGGCTGACTGAACTGTTGACGCTGGACACTTGGCTGGATTGACGCCATTTGAGTATGTCCTCGGGATCTTGCCAAGTCAAGCTCTAAAGCCGCATCTGCCTGATACGCTGCGTCCATTTCTGCCACCCTAGTCGCAATCAAAGGTTGCCTCAACTCTGGTTTTAACCCACGCAGAAATTGCTCGGTCTTTAAAGCTTCATCAGCAAGAATGTGGGGCGCATACCGACCCAATTCCATGAACTTGTTCCGATATTCCAGCACAGTCATATCGCCTTGAGCTAGTTCCATAAATTGATGCATTTTGTCCATCCTGAGGTAAGCTGGACTGTAAGTGCGCTCAAAGGCTGTGACAAACTCCATCCACGTGATCTGACGAAGAGGACGGGATCTGAAAGCAACTTCCCACTCCGTGGTCCACCACGTGAGTGCTGCTCCTTGGAGTTGAAAAGTAGCTAGCATGACTTTTTCGTCCTCTGTGCACTCCATGGAACGGAATACACGTTCAGTTGCATCTATCCACACTCTGGCTGCTTCCGGATCTACATGTCCTTCATAAGTCGGAGGGTGGAACAGTAAAAATTTTTTCAAAGCTCTACCACGACCACCAGGAGGCAAATCACCTTGAGGAGCAGGGTCAGCTTGAATTGGGGCTGGTACATTAGCTGGAGCCGGAGGAGAAGTGCCACTTCCTACCCTCACGAAGTGTGCCCTTCTACGAGGCGGCATCTTAATCTAGAAGAAGACATGCAATAACAGAAAATGCATCAGTAATCACGGAAAACATCCTAAGCCAGCAGTAGACTCACATGGACTTGTTCTAGACTAATGCAATTTTAATTCCTTATACAATTCCTCAACACGGCTCTGATACCAACTGTGACAACCCAGGAGATCCGGATACCGATAACCCGATATCATCGACTTACCGATACCAAGAGCTCGGGGAAGCCACCCAAGAGGCTGATGAGGCCCCGTAAGGGTTAGTGAGTGTTTGTTGAGGGGATGCATAACGAATAGAAATTACACGCGCAATATTAATTAAAGCATTCATTTGAACTTTAAACGGAAGTAACTATATATATATCAAAGTGGTAAATTTATACAAGTAGTCCAGATTCATATATCACAAGTCCCACACTGTACAATGCTCCAAAAATAAATAACTACACGGGACGTAGCCCGGCCAAAAGAAGAAAAAGGACAGACTGACCACTGACCGACCACTGCTGGCTCTAAGGTTTATCGCCAAAAGCACGAGAGAATCCTGTAGCCGGTTGCTCCGCCTCACCTGTAAAAGGAAGGGGTGAGTCTCACAGCAGAGACTCAATAGGGTTCACAGAAATCCCTAACTCGTAACTAACTAAAGGAAGGCAGTAAAGCATGCATTGGCATAAATAAATGACAATTTAATAAAGCTGTAAAACTAGCTAAATAGTTTAGAAACAGCTAACTATATGCCAATTTAATTCAAATGCGAGTACTCGAAATCTACCAATAGACAATAACTCAATCATTTCCAAGTGACTAAAGAGAGAAGGAGAGGAGATCCACCAGAAGAAGAAACCAGATGCGTCCACTGACGGCTTACACTGCATCTCAAGCATCTACGCAAGCCTGATCATAGCAAGCGAGACGCGTAGCAGTACCAATACAAGTAACTAGTCAGAGCAACACTCGTCAGTGTCAGTCCAAGTCTCTGACCACGTGTGCACACATCGGCTCGTGCCTAGAGCCAGGCCTCTAGCTAGTATCCCCCTCCGCAGGACGCTACGATTGGACTGGGGCCCACGGAACTAGCTTAAAAAATGTGAAACTGGGATACCCCGCCACCTCTCCCGGGTGGGATCAACACTGAAAGTCGTCGGGCTACGACTGGTGGTTCCATCACTAGGAAAGAGAATAAACCTCTATTCGGATCTAAAAATATGCCATAATTTCTGATAAGAATTAAACATGGCAATTAAGCAAGATTAAATGCATAATTAACTGAATACGCTAAGATGACCATTATTCAATAATTTAATATTTGAATAATTTGAATATGCTAAAATAGCAATCATTCCAACTTAATTTATTTACGCAGTCGAGATGTCAGCCGCTCGGGTCAACAAACAGGTTATGGCAGACCGTTATAAAATCTAAAATAAATTAAACATGGTCCTTACCGGAGAGCTGGATCCATTCCCAGTCGATTCAAATCGACGGGAGTTATTATTTTTAACCTGTTCCCTGCCAAACTATTTTTAACCTGTTCCCTGCCAATCCATCATCTCAATATAACAATTTATAATCTATGAACTCAGCGACGATGGGCATGCTGTAGTTAATCTATGAACTCAGCGACGATGGGCATGCTATTAAAACATAAAGACGATGGGCATACTGTTAAAACATAAAGACGATAGGCATTCTATTATAACATAAAGACAATGAGCATGCTGTTAAAACATAAAGACGATGGGCATACTATTATTACTCTATGAACCCAACAACGATGGGCATGCTTTTGGAACAATTTAACGGGCTAGGGCTTATGATCCCCCTACCTCAAACGTGCCGAAATGTCCGATCCGATCGCGAACAAGCCGAGGGACGCACCGCAGTCCGCCTCTCCCGGTCGTCTCTCCACTCCACGGTTCGTCCCGGGTGGATGCCTTCGCGTTCCTCGCATCACGGAGGAAGTCTCCGCCAATCCTAGCACGAGAGGAAGGCCGATTAGCAGCAAGAACGTCGTGAGAGGGGGAGAGAGGAGTGCCCGAATCCACCGAGGGGTCGCACCTCCGCGCCGGGATCGGAGCCGACGAGGATGCCGACGTGGTCTTGCCTCCGCTAGCCCACCGACGGAGCCGTCGCCGTCCTCCACCGGACTTGGGCCGCCGCGCGCCGCCGAGAAGAGGAAGGCGAGAGAGAGAGGGGGGGCTAGCCGCGGGCCTCCTCCTCCTTGCTGCTAGGTCACCGCCGGCGTTCCTCCACCGTCGTCGGCCGGTGGCCGCCGCCGTCCTCTGTCGCGGCCGGCCTTTCGTCGCACCGAGAAGAGGGCCGGGGGGTAGGCGGAGTCGCGCCGTTCACGGCGTTCGCCCGCCCACCCGCGGGTTCGCCTACGCTCGGGTGAAAAAGAGAATGGGGGGAGGGGGAGAAGAATTGGGAAAGTGGGAGAGAGAGAGGGCCGACCGTGGGTTAAAAAAGTTAAAATATTATTTTTTTTGATTTTTAACCCTTAATTGCATTCTAAACCCCCTATGAAGTGAAATTGCGTATATGCCCACTAATTTACTTAAAGGCTTTAATCTAAATAGATTCAATACTAGAAAAAGCCCATAAATCTCATAAAAATAGCCAAAATTTATGGAATTAATTCTATTCTAAAACTGGTAAAGATCCGTTAAAGAACGGGTCTCACACGCTGCAAGACCACATTGTAGAACCCCGCCACTGCCAGGGTGCTCTGCTAGGGTTCCCTAGCGTGCCCTGGCTGCCGTCGGCATGCCTTGGCCTCCACTGGCCATGGCTGACCATGGGGGAGGCCCAACGCCGCCCCTTGCTATCCCTCTTGGCCCTTCTCCCCTCCAAGTGACGTCAAAGCCTACCCTCCAAGTGACATTAAAGCCTACCTCCTGTGCTTCCACTACTCACGAAGGCTACTCTACCCCCATTTCTGAAGTCTGCATGGCCGATGTTGTGGTTGCTCACCCTATTGTGACGAGAACGCCATCGGTCGAGACTGCCCAGTAGTCTTTTGTATAGGCCCTTGTCTTATGTAATATATTTAGAATATGTTGAGATACATGAGTAGCTTAAAGTTACTATATGAGATTTGCCAACTATTTATATGTTAGACATGTTTTTGGTTTTGATGCATACTAAGTCTTTGGACTCACACATCTGGCTTAACTATTTTTCAGAAAATTAATGTAAGTTTTGGCTTCGACGATGAGTGAGTCAGTGAGTGATCTAGGAATATTTTGAATTCTACTGCATAAAACAAGTAGATTTAATTTCCTTCTGTATAATGAATGTAATTGTGACTTTTGGGTTAAGAGATGTAGAACATTGTATGTGATGTAAATTATGTCTGGTTATATTTATGAAAATAATATGGTCGTGTTTTTATAATATAGATGATTTAGTCTTTAGCACCTTGCAGATTTCTCGACTCAAAATGTTTGAGTTTAGATGTGACATCCCCAAACTAGATATGGGATCCATGGAAAGGGGTGGTATAGGCAACCTATTGTTTATCCCAACCTATGATAGTTCTACCCTTTTTGTCACATGATAGGCCATGATGAGGCAAATTGCAGGAAGAAGGGTGGTTCTAATGAATCCCAGCTAGTAGCCCCGGTCACCGATGATGTTCAATGTTGTACCGAAAAGCGCCCAACACCAAAACATTAGCAACAATGGCAAAGGGTTCAACATTGTCATGTGGAACAAACTGAGAAAGTGCCTACTCAACCAAGTCCTAGGTCCAAGGGAAAATCACATGTAGTTTCATGTTCAAATGCATTCGATTTCCTCGAAAAGGCATCTGATGATCATAATAAGGCTGACCAGCAAGATCCATCTGATGCAGGTCTTGGTAGAGGTGATTCTAACATTGAAGCCATGTCACCATCGGAAACTGAGGTTCCTTCATCCATTGTTGCCCGTGATGATGCTCAAACGAGATCTATCTTGCCATCGGTGGATGTGGTTCATTCGCACAGTGATGATGCAACAAGGGCTATGCTTCCCCCTCCGTAGGTACATGAACGTCATGATAATTCTTGCACTATTAATGAAGCAGTTTTCAACCCACCGCCAGTACTTCCTCTTGAATCTACTCCATCCCAACCTGTTGTGAATTCTGGTGTATCGAGCAATGAGGTGTCTGAGGGATTATGCCCGCCTACTATGCATGCTAGTCTAAGGAGTGATTAATTTTCATGGTATTGCAGCTGATGATGGCGTAAATAATTTGAAGCTTCTATGTCCCTCCAAAAAGGATTGTTCTATTGTTGATATCAATATTGGTGTGGACGTGCATAATCCCATGCCCCATCAATTGCCTTCTACTCAGATGGTTGATATCAATACTGACTTCCTTCAGCTAGATAGGAAGAGAAGAACAGAAGAGAGAGGGGCCCCTACAATGTAAATGCACCCCTCTCTGATAAATCCCCCCATAGGGAAATGAAGTGCTACCATTAAAGTAGGGCTCTCGAAAAGGTGCATGTTCTTTGAAATCCTAACTACCACAGTGGGAACTATCGCCCTTGACCTGATCCACACATCGCACATCACATCAATAGCTAGGGGGCATGTGATGTGTCTAGCATCGCTAATCTTCGCCACGTATAGCGCTTCCAGCTTAATCCAAGATTTCACTAGGTCTTGAGATTTTAAAACCATCATCATTAAGGGCCAACGACACCATATTCGAGATGCCATGATCCACTCCACATACTGTGACTCACGTTGCTCTGACTAACGTACCGCTCCATACGGTCTTTTCAAGAACATAGAGCTTATCGCCCAAGGATCCTTCGCTCGCTCCCATCTATGAATAGGGGCTTCAGCGGCCTCCTCAAGGTATGGAAGAAAAGAGGGTACACTCCTAGCCACCTAAGACAACATATATATGGCCATAGATAAGGGCATAATAATGCTGAGCCTTCACCATGAAAGACCTCCATTCAGGGGGCATCCTCAGGGCACAACCACTCAAGTGCCAACCCCTTTCCTTCTGAGAGCCCTACCTCCTTCTTTCTACCAGCTTATGAACTTAAGCATCAGAGGGTTCTCACGGGAAACATCGATCCACTATAGTGAGGCCTTTTTCTTGCAGGAAAACTCGGCAAGATACTATCAAGATAGTGGCTACTTTTGATAGGCTAGCTGAGAAGCCCTACAAGACACCCTCATGCCTTCAACCCCACAGTATGGGACTAACGACTCGGCTTTTGGCCGTTAAGCCCCAAACCACCAACCAAGAAAGTGCCCAGGGCCACATCGGTGGCATCCTAGTAGCCGAGTAGATATCAAGCCCCAACACTTCCACACGAGATTCCCAGGGCTTCTCCAAATGGCCTTGGAGTCCACATCTTCCAACCTAGAGATCTGCGACCCCTGGTTGGCCGACAAGCTTGCTTCATCAAGCGGGATTCCAACATCAATGTCCTCCGACCTCGTCTCAGGGATCCCGACTCAGTAGGCCAACATAGAGTCCGGTCTTAGCCAGATCGCCCCCTCGAGCTTCATAACTTGGTTGTTGTGATTGAGATGCTATACAACGTATGCATGACAGAGATTCAGAGGGGTGGGGGAGGTGAATGAATCCCCTTCAATAATTTTGCCCAATTAAAAAAATTATAACTAGAAATCGTGTGGAAGTAAAAACAATCTGGCTAAGCTAAACAAATGTTCTAATGAGACACACACTTGAACACTTGACATGTTGTCCTTATGTGAATCTCACTCGAACACTTAACCTGCACACCCAGCAAGCACTCAGCAAATCTATGCAATTGTTAGACAGAGCCACATTAGACACACGATGAATTACGAAGAGCTTAGGCTAAATCTATGCAATAGAACTGCACCTAAGCATAAATCTACCGTGAGTCAGAATTGCAATCTAACCAAAGACGCAAGGAGATTTAGATGGTTCGGTCTGCTACCACAGACCTACGTCCATCCCCCACTCAAACCAGAGTGAGGCTTCCCGTTGCCTAACAGCTTGAACCGCTGAGCATTACAGCTTGCTTACAGCTGAGCATCGTAGCTTGCTTCCGCTGATTCACAGCTTAGACCGCTAAGCATCACAGCTTGCTTATAGCAGAGCATCACAGCTTTCTTCGCTGAGCATCACAGCTTGCTCCGCTGACACATAGCTTGATGTTCAAATAAGAAAACAAAAGACAAAACACATCACCAAAAAGTTGGAGATTAAAACTGAAAAGATATAGCTCTTCGAAAGAGCAAATTGGCTTGGATCTGATTTAGAGGCCAATGATGAATAGATCTTCAAGATCTTCTGATTGCTTCTCCAAAAGCTTGATCCCTTTTTCTTTCTCACGATCTCACGAGCTCTCTCTCTTCTTTTACTCTCTATTCTTTTCTTTCTTCTATGCTCTCACGATCTCACGGTCTCACTCTATTTCCTTCTCTTCTTCCTCTTCTCTCACTCACAGACTTCTTCCAATGGAATCTCACTTTTTCTTCTCTCTGCTGCTTTCTTTCATTGCTCTATCTGTATCTGGATCTTCTGGTTTTTCTTCTCTATTAGTATATCTCTCTTGCTCTCCGCAGAAGTCTTCTTATATAAGAATAGGGGCACCAGAGGTAGGTTGGCCGAAAAAGATGATTCCACCTTCCTCGGATTGCCCCACGTGGCAGGATCCTGTGTTCCCTACAAGATTCACCTGAGGGCACTGTAGATGTGGAAAATGTGGAGCGTGGTGTCACAAGTCATATAGACAAGCATATGTGCATATCAAGTGAACATCATGAACATGTGACTATGTAAATATGGTAGCATGATCATACAGTAAGATAAAGGTGATAAAAGATGTAGAAGGATACTGTGATCACCACCAAGGAATAACAACGCCAAAGAATATGAAATACTATGCACGTTGTGTACCTTGGAAAAAGAGGATGATCGCGCTCAATATCAAGATGCGGGGATTTGTGGATTACCTCTCCTCGCCTTCCAGCCGGCTAGAAGGTAAGGGCCTCACTTTCCATGCTTTCCTGCGAAACAAACACAAAACAAGAGGTAAAACCCATTAGAAAATGCTGTGTAGAAATCTGCCCAAGTGCATAAAGTAGCATGAAAGATTGAGGGTGAACTTACCGGGGGAGGGTTTTTAACCCCTATGGAAGGGTGCAAACAATAGGTGTGTATATTGTGATGAGATTAACATGAAGAAGTTGATTTAATATGCCATGATGAACATAGATAAACAAGGTGCAAAAGTGTGTCACAAGAAAAACTGTGCAAACAGTGTAAATTGGGTGCAAAGACTGATGCAAACAGTAGGGCAAATGAAGTCCAAATGGGGAGAAATTTGAGATGACAGAAGACTTGAGTGTTGTAAAGAAGTAGGAACAAGAATCACTCCAAAAGGAGGTCGGGACAGAAAGTTATGACACCAGAGATTTGGCGAAAAAATGCAGACTATGCAGAAAATTCAAAGTGCACAAAAATGGGCTCAAAGAATGATGAATATCTCACAAGATAGAACACCAAAAGAGGAAAGAGTGGATGCTATGGAAAGGTGGGAATGTTGTGGTGAAACTAGGGTAGAAAGGATAGTTTAAAACGGGGAAGACAGCAGTGAAAAACAGGGTGGAGAACTCAAGAAAACAGAAAGGTGCAGAACATGGGAGAAAAAATGACTGTGTAAAAGCAGAATGAAAGTGCAAAACTCACAGATAAAAATATGCATGAAGATGACGAGGTAATGAGCCCAAAACCAAGGAACACAAAGATTATACTTCCCTCTAGAGCCTGGAGTTGAAAGGACAGATCAAGAGTGCCCCACGGCCTCGCACTGGCGACGCAAACATGCCCCCGTCGCAAGAAATCTGAGTTTCAGCAAAGTGCAAAACAATGTGGTGAAACCTCAAAAGATGGGGCTTGGAAGAGGGGGAAAAGATATGAGAAATAAGGTAAACATATAATCAACGTGAAGCTAATACTCCCCTCTTCAAGATGGAGTCGAAGGAGGACAAAACGGATGAAGCATGACTCCGCCCCGGCTTGATGAACAGGCCCCCGTCGCGAACTTTGTAGCAGAAAACCAGCAAACTATGATGATTTGCCAAAAGTAGGGGCGAAGTTAGGAGGGCAAACGATGATGAAATCGAGCAAATAATGAATCAATGGAAAGACAATACTTCTCTCTTCAGGCTAGGGTTGAAGGGTTTAGTAGAAAATTCGGCATGGCTTCGCCGTCGCCTTGAAAACACGCCCCCGTCGCACAGGAAATCTGGGCAGGTTTATATAGAAAAGTGGTGAAAACCCCCAACTTTCTCCCATGATTCTAGAAGATAGAGTCCACCAAATCTCAAGATCTCTAGATCATTCTCGAGATAATAGTCAAGATAAGACGTAGGAACAAACGGCACTCTTTTTGGTGGAAGGATGTGGAAGTTATGGCTCTTGGAAGAAGCCTCTGGAACCTAATCTACAGGAGTTTTTGTTACACGAAATGCATAAAACCTTAACGTGCGGCCAAGATTACAGGAGATATAGTCAATTAAAAATCGTGCTCCATATACCAAATTCAAGATAATACAAAGGGGAAGACACAGCAACAAACGGGGCTCAATTTCGTGGAGTATTCTAGAAGATAGAGCCCTAACAAAGAGGTCCCGTTGCACAGGTTTGACCTTAGAATCCGGCGGTGAAGAAAACGGAGTTCAGGACTTTTTAGACTCTTTGGGGTATAAACGGTCGCACGATAGACCGTTCTATGAATGGGGCGGTCAAGGGGTTGTGGACGCACTTTTCGACACCCTCATTTGTTTGTTTCTTTAAGTCGGTTTATTCGGTGGGTTTATTCGTTTATTAAGTGTGTGGGCGTGCCAGTCACCTAGGTGACGATTTATTCGGACTTCATGGAAGCCCATGGTGCGCGCGATCTGACTAATCAGATAATTGTGTAGTTCGTGTCGGGACCAAAACTCGCCATGCCATAAAGGCCACGGCGTTATTTACATCCCCTCGGAGAGGGGAACACCCTTGATTAATCGCCGGGAAAAGGGGCCTCATAGCCAGAAAATTAGTTACATGAAAAGTCTATTAGGAAGCATTGAAATCCCCTTACGAGGGTGAGAAGAAAGCATTCGAGATCATGTCGGTCGTGTGTTGACCATTTGATGCTCGGACGAGTGTTCGGCTTGAGAAATGCGTAATCGTCATGGGAAAATCGGAGCATATGTATGTCGCGATGCGACAAATTTGTTGTTCGGAGGAACGGGAAATATTCAGTTAAATCCCAGTTAGAGGGGTCGGAAACCAATAAGTTTGTCGGCCCGGTGCAAGATCAAGCTACGACCACACTGCGGTGGGCCCCCCGCGGTCGAAGTCAGGCTCGCGTGGGCATCGTCAATGTTTCCGGTGCCGAGGGGCAGCGGGAAAGTGTCCCGGGACTAGATTCCAAAACAAAGACGTATATAGAGATAGCTGGCTATAGGCCTAGATGTGGGTTAGGCGATGACCATGGTTGGGGTGAACCCGAGGTCCAGACGTGACTCACGAAGGTCTTATTGATATTCCCACACGCAGGGTTCAGGGAAGATGAGAGCCGTCTCGTTCCATTCAGATTTTGTTGGTCATTCATGGACCATTTTATGTTCGGACAAAGATCCGTATTGAAGACGTAAACGGAAATAAACCCGTACAAATGTCTACCATGAGTACGGCAAGTTTAATGCAAGCGTGGGATTAGATCCCGGGATATATGTCGGTCACTAACGGACCATACACTGTTCGAACGAGAGTCCACATTTGAAGCATCGAAGATAACGACAAAGCTGTATGGATATCTACCGTTGATACGTCAAGTTTAATGTGGATGCGGGATTGGATCCCGATAGAGGTAGGTCAAGCTGATGAACTATCGGCCCGAGATGGTTTCAGACTATGGCCATAACGGGGTTCCCAAGGTCCACGTTCGATGCCATGGGGCGTCATTGCTTTTCTCTTCACACACAGTCCGGGGAAACGAAGGTTCCAAGGTATGAGTGCATGTCGGTCATGGTCGGATCATTCATTATTCGGACGTGAGTCCACGTTTGAAGCATCGGAGACGACGATAAAACCGTGCAAATGTAGGGCGTAGACACGACAAGTTTAATGTGGGGTTGCGGGATTAGATCCCAGAAGAAGCGGGTCGAGTTAACGAACTATTGGCCCGAGATGTGTTTGGATCATGACCATGTCGGGGGTTCCGAGGTCCACGTCCGATACCACAAGGCATCATTGATTTTCTCTTTGCACCCAGTCCGGGGGCGTGAATTGTTAAATGTAGAGCCCGATCTCACCAACGTGCGGCCTCGCACGCGGATCGACCTGCGCGGTCAGGTCGCGGGGTTCGACCTGCCTGGTCAAGTCGCAGGGGTCAAGGGGGCAGCGCCCCCGGAACAAAATTTTAATTAAGGCGCGGGTGATAGAGTTTCTTTTATTCTTTTATTAGCATGATTGACCTTTTATTATTATTTTTTGCTTGTTTATTCCCCTTTTGTATTAAGCAGGCGCGCCGGATTAAGGATGGATAGGGGGGGCGCCGTTTTAAGGGTTCAATGAGGAGGGCGCGCCGGTTAAGGCCACGCCGGATTAGGATGTGCAAGGGAGGGGGGGCGCGCCGTACTTGGGAGGTAAGCAGGGGAGCACGCCGTATTAGGAATAGGCAAGGGGGCGCGCCGTTTTAAGATGTATAGAGGAGTGGAGCGCGCCGTTTTAAGGTTCAATTGGGAGATTGGGGTTATGAGAGTGGTGTTAAACCGCCGTGGTGAAATAGTGACCGCGCCGGATTAGGCCACGCCTGGACATCATCTCCTGAGTTTTTATTCGTTCTGTGGACTTGTTTTGCTTTCTATCCTTGATTCTCTGGCCGGGGGGGGATCACAAGTTAGATTGATTGTTCAATTGACACCATAGATCAATAGGATGAAGGTTTAAGCATCGTTGATGGTTTGTTAAGGTGAGTGAGCAGGAGGTTTAAGTGTTTTATTCGGGGGGGTTTGTTCACAGAGGTTCAGTGGTTGTTCACAGAAGTTGCTGTATGTGAAATTAAACGTTCAGTTTGTTCTTGAGTGTTCTTGCATGCTCTTGGCCCTGGAGAAAATCCGGTAGCACCTCCCCCGGGCCAGTACTTGCCAGAGAGAAGCGAAAGCCACCACACGGATTACTCCCGGGTAAACTCTCAAAGTGTGAAACGGCCTCATGGCGGTCCGTTATCCCAAGTGTGAGTGTAGAATGCTCAAGGGCCAGCCTGCGAGAGCGACCACGACTCACGGGCAATGATCTTCGGGGCGGGGTGAATGTTTGCCACAAGGGAAATGAATGTTCATCCGGTGACGAACTCCTTCGAAGGCCGTGCTATGGAGAAGCAAGCCTCGAAGAGTCTTGGATGAGGAGGAGGAGGAGAGAAGAAGAAGGAACCGGGGATTAGAGCAGAGGATACTAAGATTGCAAAAGGCCCTTTTCTTTTTATTCATCCGCATGACCAGGGAAGATTTTTAAAACAGAAGGGATTAATCTCTTGACAAAGAAGAAATACATCGCGAGGGGGAAAAGAATACATTGACGAGGGAGGGGGAGAGAGCACAGGCTCTTCCCCCTCCGACTCACCTCTCCTCTCTCACACTCACTCTCTTCTTCTTCTTCACCTTGCCGGCGCTGGGGGACCAAATTCCTTCTCTCTTCTTCTTCTTCTCTTCGCTGAACCCAGCCGAGAGCACCCTTTTTTTCTCTTTTTTCTTTTTGACGGGTTCGTTACATATATATGGAGGTGGGGGAAGAAGTCTCTGAATTCCCCTTCCCTTTCGTTCCATTCTTCTCGTCTCCCCCTCCGTGTCTGAAGCTCTTGAGTGGCCTGCAGGTGGAGGGGTTGATAGAGTAGGCATGGTGCCTCCATGAGATTGGCCGACGGTGACCGGCGGGGAAGCGACGTTCGGTGCGGAGCTCGAAGATTGCCATTCCAGGGAGCTTGAGGAGCTCAGGCGGTTGCACGTTGGTCGGACGCAGGAGGCCTGGCCATTTCAGGTAAGTTCTCTCTATTTGCGCCCGAAAATAGGGGATCGGACTGATGACGGGATGGGTTGATTGCGCGCCGGGGAAACGCTTCAGAGAATAGTCTATTGTGGGCTTTGAGAATGAGGGGTTAAAACGGCGCCGTTTTAACCCCTCATTCTCAAAGCCCACAATAGACTATTCTCTGAAGCGTTTGCATTCAAAGGGGCGGCCCTCCAACGGGAGCGCGCCGTTTTAGCATAAAGAGGAGTGGCGCCGTTTTAACGAAAGCAAGGGGGCTCGTACTAGAGCAAAAGGTGGGGCACGCCGTTTAAGCAAAGGGGCGCGCCGTTTTAAGGCGCGCCGCTTTAAGGCCCTTCCATGCCTTTTTAAGTACCGAACGGATTCTTCTTGAAGTCGTGGCTGTTTATATGAATATTGGCATTCCCAGAATGTTCCGGTTGCGATGTATGGCCTCCATAATATTCCTTTTGCAGCCTCTGGGGCTCTATCCCAGACTTTGCGTGACTTTCGATGCAAGCTGAGACTGTGCCAGAGTTCCCGGCTCTCCTTTGATTCAGCTCTCGGCGCGGCCGGCTGTAGAGTTGTGGCCATATCTTCAGCTCGGGGGCTCCCTCATCGGCTAGCGGACCACCAAGCGAGTCCTCGTCTTGATCGGGTGAGGTATGAGGCTTATTCGGCATTTCCGTCTTCGACTCGCGCTCGAATGTGTAGACGCGGATGTCGCCATGATCATCATTGTCATTTTTTGGTGTCCACAGGGGTAGACCGCCCAATGAACTAGGGGGCATTCGGGAGACTTTTGGCTCAAAAATTGGATAAACGGTCATCCACAGACCGTTTTATGAATGAGGCAATCCCAAGAAGACCGTTTTATGACATTTTAAAATAAAAAAAATAAAAAAAACTAAAAAAGTTACTGTTCACATGTTAGGCGGTCCCAAGAAGACCGTTTATCATGTTAAGCGGTCCACATTGGACCTTATGAACAGTAATGGTCAACAATTGACCGTTTATCAAGGTTTGGCTGCCAAGCTCACGCGATTTTAGAAATCAATGAATATCTTGAAAACAGTGCAGAATTAGAAATAGTGGTAGAAGAAGAAATTATAGATAACTGAAAGATGAACAACTTTTATAAAGAGACTAAGATGAAAAAATAATCATAAGAGAGAGAAAATGGGGTGAGAATAGATAAAAATACTAAGGCTTGAAAACGGTGGAGAACTGGATAATGGCGTAGAATAAGAAAATGTAGGGCTTTAAAAATGGAACAACGTTGGTGAAGGACACTTAATGAATAGAGGAAAGGAAGGGGGTGAAAAAGGACCATTTTTCAAGACTATGCAGCGAAAGGGGCCGCATTCCTGAGGGAAGTCGACCTAAATGGGCCGTAAGTCGACTTGGAAGGTCGGAAGGTGAAAAATAGGCTCCAAGGCTCTAAGAAATCATGATCTCCAATGCTCAAAGAGAATGGAACAATGAAATGGGCTCGAAATCCATCCAAGGAATGCTCCAAAATAATGGTTAATTTGGGACATCAAAAAATGATGAACAAGAGAAATGACGCAACTTGCGGGCTAAAAACGGGTGTCAACAGGTGCGTGGAGGGAATACTCCCGCCAGAATTGTTCAGAAAAATGATTAGCTAAAGTACTTCTGGATTCCACATGTGAGATGAAGATGATGTGCTGTACACGTGGCAGATTCCTCCTGTTTAAGGTTCCAGCCTACCTTGGATCACATGTCCTCTTATTTAAGCCTCGAGCCACGTGACTGTTATGAGTGTAAATCTTCCTGCCTCTTATGTGTTCATCACTGGATCCTTTAGTGACTTAAACCTGTCAACATGATAAAAGGCATTTAATCAAATACCTTATCATTATAAGTAGTTCAGAGAGATGTTTAAGAATGACAGGTTTATGCATGGTTTTATAAAGATGATCATGATATAGCCAAAACCATAAAGATCAGGTAGCAATTCAATAGACATCACAGAAGATCATAAACATCAAAGCATAATACTCTATGTGCTTTGACTTGACAGTGTATCCAACAACAACACCTGCATCGACCTATGCAACACATGTAGACTTGTTATGCACATGATATGAGTGAAGATAATGAACATACATCGACTTATGAAAATGAGAGTCACATTGCACCAATGAGTTTCAGGCAAAGGTGAAAAGATGTACAGACCTGATTGAACATGATGCACTGGCTTGATATGAAACCTAGACACACTAGCATTGACCTTATATATGTAACATATATGCTCAGACCCTACGTGTGCATGTGCACCGACCTAGTCTTGTGAATGTGCACTGACTTACGAATGTGCTTCGACCTTCATGTGAATATGCTCAGGCCTTTTACATGCATGTGCTCAGACTTGTATGAATATAGTCTGACCAGCATAATCCATATGCTCTGACCTGATGCCTTCATGTGCACTGACTACAGTAAAGGTGCTCCGACCTTATAATGCACACTAGCACATATGCTTAGACCTTATAGTGCAAGCTAGCACATGTGCTCAGACCTAAAACTGCACATATGCTTAGACCTTAGTGTGCGCTCATGCACATATGCTCAGACCTAAAATTGCACATATGCTCAGACCTTAGTGTGCAACAGTGACAATTAATGTGCACCGACCTTTGCATGCAACATTTTCTTCATGTGCACTTACCTGACAAGCAACACTGAACATGTGCACCGACCTTAGTATGCAATAATGACAATGTGCACCAACCTTTGTATGCAACAATGACAATGTGCACCAACCTTAGTATGTACAAATGACTATGTGCACCGACCTTACTGTGCAGCAGTGAACATGTGCCTCGACCTTAGTATGTACAAATGACTATGTGCACCGACCTTACTGTGCAGCAGTGAACATGTGCCTCGACCTTAGTATGTACAAATGACTATGTGCACTGACCTTACTGTGCAGCAGTGAACATGTGCCTCGCCCTTAGTATGACTTAGACATGAACGTGCACCGACCTTCTATGAAGGAACATGAATGTGCACCGACCTTACCTGTTCACAGAGAAGGTATTTGCACCAACCTTTATGCTTTAGACTTGGATGTGCATTGACCTTACCTGTCAAAGAGTTGACTCACAATTTGATCAGTTGACCTGTTGTCAGTTCTTGAACTGTGGCGTTGACCTATGTTGACTTTCTTTTCATGACTTTTTGAGTCATCTTCAGAACCTATTCTGACATATTTCATACTTCTATATATGTGATGAGATCATTAATTCATGCATCGAGGTTTTATCATCAACGTTAAATATAATGACATAATGGTTGACATCATCAAAACCACAGAGACACAACAATCTCTCCCTTTTTGATGATAGTAATATTATGAGTCATTGCAATAAATTCATCATGATGATCAATGTGACCTAGCAGGGCATGCAACACAATATCTGATAGAATTAATGACTCGCATATTCTCCCCCTTTGACAACATCAAAAAGGAAGGAATAGTAAGCTGAACATGTAGACTATATTCTCCCATCATGAATGTAAAATGCAGACAAGTATGAACTATAACAGTGCATGCATCATCTGACAGAAATATGACTCACATATTCTCCCCCTTTGAAAAGAGAAGAGATATTGACGTGAAAGAAATGTCTGCACTTTCCCTTGCTACAAAAATATACTCCCCCTGAGCAGATAATGTCTCTCTTTGGACACAGTAGAAGGAGTTGAATGAAATCAAAGCACAGGGACAGTCATGTTTAAGCAGATCAAGCTAATTACAAAGATGCTGATGAAACAAGATCCCCCTTTGAGTGTACAGAGGGATTGGAGTGGAGGTAAACCATCAGACATACAGATTTAAACTTACACAAGGTCAATGAAGGTAACATCAAAAACACAGGAACAGTTATATATCAGTTCAGGTTAAGACAGATTGAAGCAAGAGCAGTGAGCACAATCTGATATTTGGATTTCAATAGTAAATGGAAACTGAGCACAGGAATTTGAAAATATGATATGCAACAGAACCAGAACAGGAACATAAGAAGTCCTACTGAGCTCCCAAAAGTTTTAGAGAAGATTTTCAATGAGTTATCAAAGTCATAATTCCAAAGTTAAAGATATTTCAGATTCTTCCACTATAAAGACTTATGACATAATCTTTATTGAACAGTCTGGTTTAAATATGATGTATTCAAGGTTTGTTCATAAATTCTGTACTCATATCTGAGAATCAATCTTTTTAATAAAAGTGAACCAACCCTCCGTATTAACATCTAGTTTAAACCTGCCTTTATCTTAATCAATCAATGTCAATGACCCCTTTAGGAGTTACAAACAGTAGTATTGAGGTTAAACAAACATAAATGCATCTGATTTTGTTTGCCATTTCTGAAAATTTTTTGAAG
Organism: Amorphophallus konjac; assembly: GCA_022559845.1. Lineage (NCBI taxonomy): Eukaryota > Viridiplantae > Streptophyta > Magnoliopsida > Alismatales > Araceae > Amorphophallus > Amorphophallus konjac. The sequence goes on from CM040121.1 coordinate 111,488,704, forward strand.
CAATTATTTTTGAGTGCAAAATTTCTTTTCATACCAATTGTTGGTCACATTTTTCAAGAGCAATCGAGTTTTAGTGCACACCTTGTAACTAGAGGATACACGTTGTTTAGACGCCAGTATCCCTAAGCACTTAACTATCATGCTTCACACTGAACAGAGATAACTAGGGCACTTCATGACATATGTTTACTCCATTTCTTTGATGAAGAACCCAGTTTCTCGGTGCAACTTAGCCATTGCTCTGCCTTAATTCTACAGATAGAGCAATAATTTTTCAGCAGAGTTAACTATGGTACATCATGACACAGTCCTTTAGACATGGTTTCTCAGTAACCACAGTCATTGCTCTGACCAACTTTTACCTTTTTGACATTTTCAGATTTTCAGATGTTTAAAGACAATACTTACTACATGTATCTCTACCAGAGTTAGCCATGATCTTAGAATTTTCAGATTCCAGAAGATCTTACATGATATAACATGAACTACTTGGTTAAAGTTTATTAAAAGATTTGATTCAGATATTTTCAAGATGTTCAAATCAAAACTCAATAAATACATAAGACTTAAACCAGTGAGTATTTCAGACATTCATAGTTCCATATAATGGAAGATTCCTAGTACAAATGTTTTCAGATTTATGATCAAGATATGCCCATTAAAATCTTCATGAATTTCTAACAAAAATGTTCCAACAACAGTCAATGCTTTAGAATTAAGATCATCAAGAAGCATGCAAATTGTTAGAAGTTTTCAGAAGGTCTGATAACAAAGATTAGTCATTGTAGAATTACATCAGCCAGAAATATTTTCAAGGAATGGCAATCAAGTCAAGTACACTTCAAAACCGAATTTCTGACAATCAGCTCCCCCTCAGCAAATGCAACGCAGTAGATTCTAGAATGATGGGAAAGATTAGCTCAAAGGAATTCAGAGCAGATAACTAGTTTGGTTGGACTTACAGTGTTTGAAGAGAATCATCATTCAGAGTTCAGACGTTGAGAATAAAACCAAGCAGCAAAGACATTAGTTAATCAGATGAAAATTTGGAGCTTCGGTTGACCAGAATGGAAAATGTTGGTCGACTGAACTGGACAAAAATGCAACAATATGTTCCCATTGAATTGTGCAATCAATCAATCTTTTTGGTATTTTCTGTATGAAGTATATGCAATCAACTAAATGCATTAAGCCATCATATATGACATGAAAAATATACATGGACTTAATCTAAACACATATGTATGTGACACAAGAATTACCCTGATTAACTCCCCCTGACTTTATGCAACATATGCAATGAAAGCTAAGCATAGGGTTTTATGATTCATGCTCATGATCATCTAGACTGCCCTATGTGCAAATTGACCCATGGTAATAGACGGAGTACTTAGGTCCAAAGGACCACCTCACACATGATGTTGGTTTCCAGACAGAAAGGATCTGCCCTCCTCCCAACTTACCATTTAATATACCACTGGGTCATGCATGACAAGTTTAGAGTAAATGCAGTCCTATATACATGATGATTTTGCTGAGCATGAATATGCGCATATGCGCCTTATATGCAGCATGACATCAAGCAAACATGAAATTCAGGCAATTCAGATTCAAGAGATGACATTTGTGAATCAATTGTATGCAAACATAAAATTATTCAAGATACTATCATATGAATGCCTGCATGTCAAACAATCTTTTTGAATCTTCAATCATGAATATGAGTTCTCAATATATGTAATCTAAATGTAAATTCAATACAAGTTCCATGCAGACTGACTAATGGTACTTGGCGGAGTACTTAGACCCATAAGGATCACCATCACGCTTGGGGAAAGTTTTCAGATAGACTTAACCTACCCTTCCACAATCGCCATTTGATATACCAATTAGCCAGCTTTTTATTTCAAGAATGCAATCAATAGAGAGAGACAAGATTTTCAAATAATAATGCAAATATCACATATGGATGTAAACATGTATGCACTGCCTCATGAGATGTAGCAAACTAAAAGAAATTATTTAAAGTTTAAAAGATCAAACCTGTCAAGCACAAAGATGGGATTTTACCATACTTGGGTGCCTTGGCTTATTAAACCCCTTTATTCATCAGCTTCCAAGGCACTCCTGCAAAACAGCTTTTATTTTGCACAAATAGGTACCCAAGAGGTCTTGGGTCCTGTCATGATAGTGGCACTTCTGAATTGTGCTCTCAACATTTTCTGAGCCAACATATCATCAGATTTCATCAAATAACAGTTAGGCATGAAATGCCCAAACTGTCCACAATAATGACAAGGAATCACAAATTTCATGTTCTTCTTATATGAGTTAGCATGAACATAAAGTTGGTGTGAGTGAACATGATTGTTTCTGTTATTAACATGGAAATTTATCTTTTCATTACCAGCCAGCCAACAGTCAGCAGCTCTGTGGCCTGACTTTTCACAGTTAAAACATGCAAAAGATTTTTCTTTAATCACAAATTTATTTCTTCCAAAAACATTTTGATTTACATGGAATTTAACAAATTCAGAATTAAATCTCTTTCCCTTCTCATGCCAACAGTCCTTGACTGTATGGCCATTCTATCCACAATGGAAGCATACGGTGTGCTTACCTCTAGACTCAACTTCATTTCTGTTGAAAGCCTTTTTATTGACAAGTTGATTAACATGTTTTGAATGAATGCTTCTACCTTGTACATGCCAACAAAATGCAGCAATGTGGCCCAATTTGCCACAACAAAAATATTGAGTTTTCTTTGCATGATTCTTAACATGGAATTTCTTATCATGCATTGCACTAGCATTGAGATCATCTTGTTCCATTAATTTACAATCATGCATTAGATGACCTATCTTACGACAGTAAAAATAGTGAATTCTTTTCTTTTGAACAGAAGAAGGTTTCTTAGCATGAGAATTCCTAGCATGAATTCTACCACCATTCAAATCATCCTTCTTCATTATCAGACAATCATTCATCATATGGCCAGTTTTCCCTTAATAAAAACAAACAATACTCTTCCTAGAAACATCAGGGAATTTCTTGGCCTTAGATTTTGCAGCATTCATGTTGTTTCTTTTCTTTTTCAATGTTCTCTTTTTCACATTTTTATTCTGTGCTTGAATTTTTTGATTAGCAGGCTATTTTGAGGAAGATGCAGAAGTGCTAGCTATATTTGAGCTACACACAAAGGTTTTGTACAACTTCTTCTTAATTTCAAATTTATTCTGTATCCTCTTACCTGAATCAGTGGCTTCATCTTCCATGTGAACCTTTGCCTTACCTTTATCTTCATGATGTTTAGATGAAGTCTGATTCAATACAGTGAGTTTACCATTCAAGGAAGCTAAGAGGATTTCAAGATCAGCTTTCTCTTTTTTACACAAGGCCAACTTTTCGTTCAATTTTTCATTTTCATTTTTGTGTTTTTCAATTTCTTTTTCAAAGACAAGAGCCATGGATTTTTCTTTCTCAAGATTCAGTAACATGTCTGACATAACAGTGTTGAGCTCCATCAACTTGGTCATTTCATCCATTAATTTTTCATTCTGAACCAGTTCATTTATTAAAGCATGATCATCATTGCTTGAACTCAATTTTTCTTCCAGTTCAAAAATTTTCAGGTTAAGTTCTTGGTTTTCATCTTTCAATAAGCACAGTTGTTTCTTGCATGTATGGACATTAGACAAACATTCATCAAGAGATTGTTTCAGTTTCGAACAAATTTCACAAGAAACATTCGAACTAATCTGATCAATTTTCTTTTTCAATTTTTATTTTCGAATCTTATTTTCTTGTGTCTATCAGATAATTCTTCATACATCATCACCAATTCATCAAATGAGAGTTCTTCAGATCCAGAGTTTACCGGAGACGCTGAGTCCTCATTTAGATTACTTCTGTGATCACTCTTGTTTGCCATTAGACATTTTTCTTCCTTCTTTTCATGACTGGCAATCACTTTGTCCAATATTTTTTTTCCAGAGGTGCACCTGAAAGCAAACGGAAATAAATCAGTATTAACTACAACTTTTAGAATATTAAGAACTGTGATATTATCACGGTTCTTCAGTCTGTCCTCATTAGACCACTTGGTCTGATCATGAGGCAATTTGTGTGGGCCATTAGATACAAGACTCCAAAGATTAGAGTCAATGGAGTTAATGTAGACACATAGGCCGCCAAGCCAATTGTTAAAGTTTGAACCATCAAAGATCTGAGAGAAGCCATTGAGAAACAATTAAGCAGATTGAAAGCAATGAGCTGAAAACAGTAATGCACCAGTGTTGGCCCAAACGGTGATGAGCGCGGACAAGAAGGGGGGGTTGAATTGTCCCCGAAGACGTGATGGCATGTTTTAAAACTAACATTACAGAATTAAAATAATTGAGGAAAATAAACTAAATTGAGATGTTGATGATTCTTTCACACTCACCTAACTCTCACGATCGTGTTAAGCAATTGATTTTCTCATCCTCACTAGGCCCACACGAGTGAGATACAAAGATATATCAATCAAGTACACACCAAAAAATAGGACACCGGGATTTTTAAGGTGGTTCGGTCGGACACCCGTCTGCCTACATCCACCCCTCACCGAACTCGGTGTGGCTTTCTCAACATGCTGCGAATGCAGCAAACACAGGGATTCCTCCCACACGCACGGGGTAAAAACCCCAACACACACGCTGCCGAAGCAGCACACACACGGGGACGTGCCCCAACAACACACACACAAACTCGGGGAACAAACCCCGCAATCTAGCTCACAAAGAGAATGCAAACTCCGCACACACACAGTATTTCGAGTTTAAAATAAAAGGAAAATACGCAATGATGCCCATAATGAAAGATAGATCATGAAAAGCATCATAAATGATCTAACAAAGGATGCAGAGATTTTTCCCTTTTTGAATGATCTGGTACTCCAAGCCGAACTTGACGAATGATCGCGATTTTGCTATCACCGGATTCCTCTCTTCAATACGCTTCTTGTTCTCTTCTTCCTCGAGCTTCAAAAATCAACAGATGCAGATGATTTCTTCCTTTTTCTTCTTCTTCCTCTCCTCCTTGTTCTCCTTATCCTGCAAGATAGAAGGAATTAGCTATGCTTCTTATTCTCCTCACAAAATTCACAACATATATATAGCAGCACAATAAGAGGATCAAATGACCAAGAAGCCCATGCAAAATGTCTCTAATATGTCTATCAATAACCTAGGGGCAATGGGGTAAAATTTCAGTCCAATCGGAGACCATTCGGATGGGTTTCGGTGGCTTACGGAAAACACGCGCGAAGCTGTGAAACCAGATGGCTCGACCCATCTAGCAAGTGGGTCGACCCACTTGTAGTTCTGCAATCTGTCTGCTGCTGCAGACTTACAGGGGTCAACCCAGTTGGGCACTGGGTCGTCCCACTTGCATCAGAGCTTCTGTTTGGGAAGTTTTCTGCCCAAGGGTCGACCCAGACTATTGGGGGGTCGACCCATTCACCTTGGGACTATAGAAAATGATATTTAATGAAAACCCAATGAACTAAACATGCACCCCAATGTAACCAAACATGAATTACATTAAAAACAAATTCTTACCATGTCTACAATGATTTGAGAGCATGATTGAACCTGCACTTTATAGAAGCTCAATTTCATCATTCATTCATCAATGCAAAATGAAAAGAGCAACTACCTTGCATTTTTGTCATGTGAATGGATCTCTTAACCTGCATATTGAGCTTTCGCAGTTCAACCACATATAACTTTGATTTAAAGACTTTTACTCCAAAAACCACACAACCGATTGTAAATTTTCATGCTTCAACACAAATTAATTCAATTGGTTTGCACAAGGATTAAAGACCATGAAGAGCCCACAAAGATGATGCATGAAAGTACAATCTAAGTCTTGTTTTCCTCAATTCAAACTTGAAAGCTCAAGAATGATATCACACTCACAAGCCACCAAAACCTTAACTAAAAATGCATTCATTTAAACCTTCATTTTGCCAACCAAAAATTCGGATCAATTATTCATGTGTTTAACTTACAAGATAATCCATTAGAAACCCATGAATGATATGCATGAGAGCCCTTTAAAGAAGATGCATTAAACACAATTGAAAACCCACTTAAGAACATAATTTTCCTCATTCAAGGATCAAATACAATGAGCTATCCATCAAGCACTATGAGAATGCCTTTCACTCAAAATTCACCAAGTTCCTCATTAAAAGTTAAAATCAAATAGCCACTCAATGAAACAAGGTATTGGCATGTTTTTCACCACTATTCAACAAATGATAATATGAATGGGTTAAGCATCTTGCAATCCCAAAAGAAAACTGATTTTGTCAAAGCATGAGACTCTTTGATAGCTTCAATACAACAAGAAATGCATGCATGAAAGCAATTTCAAGATACCGAAACCTCAATTAAGAGTTGAGACATTTAGGCATGTATTTGCTATGCATGAAACTCTTTCAACCCAAATACATCAATAACCATGTGAGGCATGTTAAGACTCAACCTACTCAAAACTCCCATGAGCAATATGCAATGAACCACATTCATGATATTGAAGGACTAATGAAAGAATGTTCATGAAAACCCTTGTAGGATTAACCAATGAGCACAATGAGATCGACTCCATTAGAACAAAATTGCAGCCTTTGATTGTGTTGAAAATGAAGTCCACCATACCACCATACATAGGTTAGTTCCTGTAAGACAAGATAATCAACATATGAACTCCTTTAGCATCAAGACTTTTTCACAAGACATGCACACATGATTTTCACTTCTACACATACGCAATGCACACAATATTTTGTTATCATCAAAACCATTGCCAAGGACAAAGAGGGAGCGCAACGAACCCAACAATCTCCCCATTTTTGATGATGACAAAATATTGTGGCACCCAATCAAATCAAATCAGATATGTCTCCCCCTTTGGCATTATCAAAAAGTGGGGAACATCAAACCCAGAAGAGAAATCATCAAAGTCCATGGATAAAGCAAAATGCCATGCACATGACAGAGTTGGATGAACATTTGATAATTTTCCACAGTGTGTCAAATGCACTTATGTACTTATTCACCATATGTACAGCTGTTCAAAAGATGCAGTTCAAAATATGCACAGTGTAAATGCTATTCATGCCAAATTTCCACAATATGACCTTTATCTCCCTAATCCAAATTGTATGCACTATGCACATTTTCATTGACTTCACTTCAAAAAGTATGCACATGATATGACAAAATGAGCACTCTTTAACTCTCAAGATGAGCAAACACGAGCACACCTTTCTCTCCCCCTTTGTCATCAACAAGTAAAGTCTGAGGGGCAAGATGTAAAACCTCCTCAATAGGGTCCACATACACATTGTGGAATTGAAAATCAATGGCACAAGAACCCGACAATGACAAATGCCAATATATTTAGATGATATTCAGATGTAGTGACAAAGAACCAACCATCAACTAAAAGGTGTGTCATAGCAAAGTATTCAAGGTCATATGAACTCAAGAGTACAGGAGGATATCTTGAAATGCAGACACATCAGATGTATGACAATGAATGCAATCAAAACATTCTTTCCAATTATTAACTGTAATACATTTGAAGTCAAAGAAGCTTGTAGAGCAAGATGAGTTCATAGATAGAGGAGTCAATAATGAAATGCATGATTTTTTTTTGATTTTCAGATTTTTGCTTTCTTTTGAAATGCATGATGGCACTGGAAACGTGCGAAAACTTCATCAACAAAGACCCCATATGCAAAGTGAAAAAAAATGGGGGGGGGGGGGGTGCAAGAATCCAGTAATGAACCTACAATGAAAAGAAAACATGTAAACCATGAACACTTAGCAATGCCAAATGCACATAATATGATCTCTATCTTCCAAATGCAAATTTGTATGCACTTTGCACAAGCCCAATTTCATGATTTCTAACTCCAAAAACTATGCACATGGTATATCAAAAAGGAGCACACTTGCTCTCTCCCAAAAACTGGTATGCAGTCAAAAATAGATGCACATGTAAGGTTCAATTTTCTTTGAGTTTTAGGTTTTTAGTTTTGTGTTAGAAATGCATGAACTAAATGCACATGGTTGATATGCAAATATGGACAATATGAACATGCAGAGTGCAGATGGAATGATCAAATGTGATTGACCCCAAGCCGATAAATGTAGATACATGCAACATAGCTTCCCCTTTTTATTTAAAGGAATGTGATAGGTGTAGAAAAAGTGCAGGTGAGTCAATGTAACCAGAATATTCATGTATAACACCTAGGAGAATATGTAGATAGATAGAAAAAGACATACAACAATCATGCAGTCAATCAAATTTTCAAAATACATATCAAATTAAATTACCAAATGTGTGAGTGAGTAACATGAGAATGAATTTTAGCCATATGGATAAACAGATTTTCAGATCAACATAATGAGAGACTACACAGACAACACTTCAATTTAGAGAACAACGTATTGGAGGCTACGCTTTGCCTCAATCAAATTTTCATCAGATTTTTTTTAAAAAAAATTTCACAATGATAATCTGAATTTTTCTTAGAGTGATCAGGTTCAAATAATTCCTTTTTACGCGAGGAGACAAATGGAGCACATGCCAGACTCTCCGGCTACTCGAATATTGAACCATTTTACCTCATTTTGAGCAGAGGTACTACAGTACAACCCCTTTCAGAAATGAACCACATCACGTCTCAAGTGACGTGCATCCAGTTTACTCAGTGAGACTGAGCATTGCTCTGCCTTTTATTTCATCCAAAATTTTCAAGCTGAGGCAGGCATATTTTTCCTCACCTGTCTCTTCAAAATACATGCAACATGTACAATTTTTCTAGAGTGCTGAAAAGAAATTCCTATAACCTTATGAATAACACTATTTTTCATATTATAGTGCATGAAGTGTGCAAATTTGATTTAACATGTATGGAGAAAATTTAACTCAAAACAAGATAGTGCAGCTCCCCCTATGTAAATGCACTGAACAGGAAATGCTCCCCCTGAATGTTTGACATGAAGCACACTAGTTAAGACTCAGACGTAACATTATTTATCAAGGGAGTGTAAGGTCTTAGAATTTTCAAAGAAGGGGTTGTAGCATATATTAACATGCAAGCACAAAGTAAGGAAGATATGCAATATGCAATGTAGAATGCAACAAGGGTGCGGTATGTAAGATTTCAGATTTCACATGACAACTCTATATGCATCTAATGCAACTAATGCGTGAAATGCATTTTTACAAATGTGAGAACATAATTTTATTTTGAAATGAGGATTCAGGAGTTTTATACAACGCATCACATCTTTCACCACAAGATAAGCAACCACAAAGCAATATCATCATCCAAAAAAGAATGGAATAGCATCAATCTCAGATTTTTCAGCTAGCAAGACTCCCCCTTAATCAAATGCATGAGAAATTTACTCCTCATTCCATCCACTTTCAATCATTGAAGAGATCAAGCAATTTTTCATCAAGTCAGAATGTTTCATCTCATCAAGCACAGGATTAGAGAATGCAATATGTAGTGCATATGCAAGTTGAATGCAAAACACAAGAGCTCAATTTTCACTTGAAGCTCAAAGTGCTAGAATATCCAAATTGAACCGAACCCTTTTATTGTAGCATAATACCTATATGAACAAGTGTGTAGAGATAATCAAAAACATACAATGCAGCCCATGAGACATAGGGGCTAGCTCACAAATGAGCATGGAGTGAGGCCTAAACAAGACAACATACAAAGAAAGTTCAGAAACATATTTTAAAATTGATACTCCTCAAGATGAAAATTCATTCATAGACCAAGCATTGGATTTTTTCGAGTTCTAGTATGAGGCGGAGATTTTGGTCCGAAGACCCAGCTCACACAAAGTGATGCTTTCCTGATAGGCTTAACCTACCATTCCGGCAACACCTTTTAATATACCAGAACTTTAGATAACTTCACACATACACATGCAAGCACTTCGGATTGAACAATATTCAGCACACTGGCATCTTGAACAAGAACTTCAAAGAAAAAGTTTATTTTCTTACCTTTGCCTTGAGTTACCTTTATTTATCAACAGTCCTTCATCGGCCTCAAGACATTCCTGCACCAAAAACTTATTTGACAGTTTTGGATACCCAAACCTTCTTGGGTCCCAGATGGTTAACAGAAATATTCAATTTTCTCAAGGCATTCAAATCATCAAATTTCATTAAGGCACAATCATGCATGCTATGACCAAAATTTCCACAATAGTGACAACTGACAGAAGACCTAACAGGATTAGCATGACTAGCATGGAATTTTTGTGGGATGGCAAAACTATGATCATTTTTGACATGAAAATTCTTCCTTTTATTTACTTGCCAACATTGTGCCACATGATGTCCAAGTTTGCCACAAGTGAAACAATAACTCCTCATCCTCCTTTTGGAGGCATAATCATTTTCGCATGCTTTCAAATCATCAAGTTTCATAACTGGACAGTTACTCATAACATGCCCAGGCTGACCACAGTAATAACAACTAAACCTTGAAGGTTTTCGGATATGAGCATGCTTCATGTGACTTTGATGAGAATCAAATTTTCTATTTTGACACTTAGGACCATTTTGACAGTTTGGTGAGGGAGCAGATTTCTTGGTCCTAGGTTGGGCCTGAGTTTTAATCTTGGGTTTCTCAACAAAGGAAGCATTAGAAGAACAAGAGGCATTCACAAATGACGTTTGAGTTTTCAGACCAAAGGCTTTCTTTTTACTAGGTTCATAACCTAGACCTTCCCATTGGAAATTCACTTTGGTTCCCAAGATTTTATTGAGATTGTCTTTCCCCTTGATAAATTTAGACAGAGATGCATTCAATTCACTGATTTCATTCTCAAGTGAGGAAATATGCAATTTTGAATTAACTAGCTCTTCCTCACACTTAGCTATCTTATCATTCAACATACCATTGATAGTTTTATGACTTTCAATTTCTTGCAACAAAACATGCACTTTCTCAAGTTCATCAACAGACATACATTTTCCCTTTTCAACAAGTAATTTTTCAGACATGGTTGTATTTAAATGCTTCAACTTTTCATTTTTTGTTGCAAGTTTATCATTCATTATCAATTCATTGCATAGATCATGATCAACAAAATTTGATTCCAGCTTATTTCTTAGCTCATTCTCAGTTTTCTTCAATTGATTAATTTCATCCATGAGAGCTTCATTTCCACTCCTTAAACATGCAATTGTTTCTTTGTAACTTTCAATGTCAATCATGCATGTCTCATTTAATTCTTCAAACTCAGCACATTTTTCACAAAGAGAGTCATAAATAGTGTTTTTAATTTTCTTTCTCAATTTTCTATTTTCTGACTTAATTTTCTAATATCTACTCGACAACTCCTCATAAGCACCAAGTAGTTCTTCAAATGATATTTCATCAGATTCAATGTCAGAGTTTACCTCAGAGGCAGTTTGATAACTGTATTGCTCGGACACTTCGCTCGATGTATCCAACTTGTCAGCCAAGAAACATAGGCCATTTGTCTTATCCTCTTGAGCCTTGATCAAGCAATCCATAAGCTCTTTTGTCGTCCTACAAGAAGAGACAAAAGGAAACATATTAGCATTCACAGAAGCTTTCAATAAACTCATAATTGTAACATTTTCATGGTTTTTCAACTTATCCTCTTCAGACCATGTGGTCTCATCCAGAGGCAATTTGTTAGGGCCATAATATATCAATTTCCAGAGTCTAGGATTAACAGAGTTAATTAGCCCACATATTTTACCTAACCATGAATCAAATCATCGCCATCAAAAACAGGTAGGCAACTCATCGAAATATGATCAAGAGAAAAATTCATGATTGTAAACACACTCGGATCTCTCTGAAGATCGTTAGATCTTATGGCAATAGAGCCTCGCTCTGATACCAATTGTTGGCCCAAACGGCGATGAGCGCGGACAAGAAGGGGAGGTTGAATTGTCCTCCAAGATGTGATGGCAGGTTTTAAAACTAATGTTGCAGAATTAAAACAATTGAGGAAAATAAACTAAATTGAGATGTTGATGATTCTTTCACACTCACCTAACTCTCACGATCGTGTTAAGCAATTGATTCTCTCATCCTCACTAGGCCCACACGAGTGAGATACAAAGATATATCAATCAAGTACACACCAAAAAATAGGACACCGATATTTTTAAGGTGGTTCGGCTGGACACCCGTCCGCCTACATCCACCCCTCACCGAACTCGGTGAGGCTTTCTCAACACGCTGTGAATGCAGCAAACACAGGGATTCCTCCCACACGCACGGGGTAAAAACCCCAACACACACGCTGCCGAAGTAGCACACACATGGGGACGTGCCCCAACAACACACACACAAACTCGAGGAACAAACCCCACAATCCAGCTCACACAGAGAATGCAATCTCCGCACACACACAATATTTTGAGTTTAAAATAAAGGGAAAATACACAATGATGCCCATAATGAAAGATAGATCATGAAAAACATCACAAATGATCTAACAAAGGATGTAGAGATTTTTCCCTTTTTGAATGATCCGGTACTCCAAGCCGAACTTGATGAATGATCGCGATTTTGCTATCACCGGATTCCTCTCTTCAATCCTGCTTCTTGTTCTCTTCTTCCTCGAGCTTCAAAAATCAACAGATGCAGATGATTTCTTCCTTTTTCTTCTTCTTCCTCGCCTCCTTGTTCTCCTTATCCTGCAAGATAGAAGGAATTAGCTATGCTTTTTATTCTCCTCACAAAATTCGCAACATATATATAGCAGCACAATAAGAGGATCAAATGACCAAGAAGCCCATGCAAAACCCTAGGAAAATGTCTCTAAAATGTCCATCAATAACCTAGGGGCAATGGGGTAAAATTTCAGTCCAATCGGAGGCCATTCGGATGGGTTTCGATGGCTTACGGAAAACACGTGCGAAGCTGCGAAACCATATGGGTCGACCCATGTAGCAAGTTGGTCGACCCACTTGCAGTTCTGCAATCTGTCTGTTGCTGCAGACTTACAGGGGTCGACCCAGTTGGGCACTGGGTAGTCCCACTTGCAGCAGAGCTTCTGTTTGGGCAGTTTTCTGCCCAAGGGTCGACCCAGACTATGGGGGGGTCGACCCATTCACCTTGGGACTATAGAAAATGATATTTAATGAAAACTCAATGACCTAAACATGCACCCCAATGTAACCAAACATGAATTACATTAAAAATAAATTCTTACCATGTCTACAATGATTTGAGAGCATGATTGAACATGCACTTTATAGAAGCTCAATTTCATCATTCATTCATCAATGCAAAATGAAAAGAGCAACTACCTTGCATTTTTGTCATGTGAATGGATCTCTTAACATGCATATTGAGCTTTTGCAGTTCAACCATATATAACTTTGATTTAAAGACTTTTACTCCAAAAACCACACAACCGATTGTAAATTTTCATGCTTCAACACAAATTAATTCAATTGGTTTGCACAAGGATTAAAGACCATGAAGAGCCCACAAAGATGATGCATGAAAGTACAATCTAAGTCTTGTTTTCCTCAATTCAAACTCGAAAGCTCAAGAATGATATCACACTCACAAGCCAACAAAACCTTAACTAAAAATGCATTCATTTAAACCTTCATTTTGCCAACCAAAAATTTGGATCAATTATGCATGTGTTTAACTTACAAGACAATCTATTAGAAACCCATGAATGATATGCATGAGAGCCCTTTGAAGAAGATGCATTAAACACAATTGAAAACCCACTTAAGAACATAACTTTTCTCATTCAAGGATCAAATACAATGAGCTATCCATCAAGCACTATGAGAATGCCTTTCACCCAAAATTTACCAAGTTCCTCATTAAAAGTTAAAATCAAATAGCCACTCAATGAAACAAAGTATTGGCATGTTTTTCACCACTATCCAACAAATGATAATATGAATGGGCTAAGCGTCTTGCAATCCCAAAAGAAAACTCAGTTTTGTCAAATCATGAGACTCTTTGATAGCTTCAATACAACAAGAAATGCATACATGAAAGCAATTTCAAGATACCGAAACCTCAATTAAGAGTTGAGACATTTAGGCATGTATTTGCTATGCACGAAACTCATTCAACCCAAATACATCAATAACCATGTGAGGCATGTTAAGACTCAACCTACTCAAAACTCCCATGAGCAATATGCAATGAACCAGATTCATGATATTGAAGAACTAATGAAAGAATGTTCTTGAAAACCCTTGTAGGATTAACCAATGAGCACAGTGAGATCGACTCCATTAAAACAAAATTGCAGCCTTTGATTGTGTTGAAAATGAAGTCCACCATACCACCATACACAGGTTAGTTCCTGTAAGACAAGATAATCAACATATGAACTCCTTTAGCATCAAGACTTTTTCACAAGACATGCACACACGATTTTCACTTCTACACATACGCAATGCACACAATATTTTGTTATCATCAAAACCATTGCCAAGGACAAAGAGGGAGCGCAACGAACCCAACAACCAGGATAAGCAATAAGCAGTAAAGCACCAAATACGTCAGGATCCTCTGTCAATCATTGGATATGGAAAGTCAGAGACCCGCTCTGATACCAATTGTTGTGATTGAGATGCTATACAACGTATGCACGACAGAGATTCAGGGGGGGGGGTGAATGAATCCCCTTCAATAATTTTGCCCAATTAAAAAAATTATAACTAGAAATCATGTGGAAGTCAAAACAATCTGGCTAAGCTAAATAGATGTTCTAATGAGACACACACTTGAACACTTGATAGGTTGTCCTTATGTGAATCTCACTCGAACACTTAACCTGCACATCCAGCAAGCACTCAGCAAATCTATGCACCTGTTAGACAGAGCCACATTAGACACACGATGAATTACGAAGAGCTTAGGCTAAATCTATGCAATAGAACTGCACCTAAGCATACATCTACCGTGAGTCAAAATTGTAATCTAACCAAAGACGCAAGGAGATTTAGATGGTTCGGTCTGCTACCACAGACCTACGTCCATCCCCCACTCAAACCAGAGTGAGACTTCCCGTTGCCTAACAGCTTGAACCGTTGAGCATTACAGCTTGCTTACAGCTGAGCATCACAGTTTGCTTCCGCTGATTCACAGCTTAGACCGCTGAGCATCACAGCTTGCTTACAGCTGAGCATCACAGCTTGCTTCCGCTGAGCATCACAGTTTGCTCCGCTGACACATAGCTTGATGTTCAAATAACGAAACAAAAGACAAAACACAGAACCAAAAAGTTGGAGATTAAAACTGAAAAGATATAGCTCTTCGAAAGAGCAATTTGGCTTGGATCTGATCCAGAGGCCAATGATGAATAGATCTTCAGGATATTCTGATTGCTTCTTCAAAAGCTTGATCCCTTTTTCTTTCTCACGATCTCACGAGCTCTCTCTCTCTTCTTTTACTCTCTCTTCTTTTCTTTCTTCTCTGCTCTCATGATCTCACGGTCTCACTCTATTTCCTTCTCTTCTTCCTCTTCTCTCACTCACAGACTTCTTCCAATGGAATCTCACTTTTTCTTCTCTCGGCTTCTTTCTTTCACTGCTCTATATGTATCTGGATCTTCTGGTTTTTCTTGTCTATCAGTATATCTCTCTTGCTCTCCACAGAAGTTTTCTTATATAGGAACAGGGGCGCCGGAGGTAGGTTGGCCGAAAAAGATGATTCCTCCTGTCTCTGATTGCCCCACGTGACAGGATCCTGTGTTCCCTACAAGATTCACCTGAGGGCGTGTGGAAGGAATACTCCCGCCAGAACTATTCAGAAAAATGATTAGCTAAAGTACTTCTGGATTACACATGTCAGATGAAGATGATGTGCTTTACATGTGGCAGATTACTCCAGGTTAAGGTTCCAACCTACCTTGGATCCCGTGTCCTCTTATTTGAGCCTCGAGCCACGTGACTGTTCTGAGTGTAAATCTTCCCGCCTCTTATGTGTTCGTCACTGGATCCTTCAGTGACTTAAACCTATCAACATGATAAAAGGCATTTAATCAAATACCTTATCATCATAAGTAGTTCAGAGAGATGTTTAAGAATGACATGTTTATGCATGGTTTTATAAAGATGATCATGATATAGCCAAAACCAAAAAGATCAGGTAGAAATTCAATAGACATCACAGAAGATCATAAACATCAAAGCATAGTACTCATGTGCTTTGACCTGACAGTGTATCCAACAACAACACCTGCATCGACCTAAGAAACACAGGTAGACTTGTTATGCACATGATATGAGTGAAGATAATGAACATACATTGACCTATGAAAACAAGAGTCACAGTGCACCAATGAGTTTTAGGCAAAGGTGAAAAGATGCACAGACCTGACTGAACATGATGCATTGGCTTGATATGAAACCTAGACACACTAGCATTGACCTTATGTATGTAACATATATGCTCAAACCCTACGTGTGCATGTGCACCGACCTAGTCTTGTGAATGTGCACTGACTTACGAATGTGCTTTGACCTTCATGTGAATATGCTCAGACCTTTTACATGCATGTGCTCAGACTTGTATGAATATAGTCTGACCAGCATAATCCATATACTCTGACCTGATGCCTTCATGTGCACTGACTACAGTAAAGGTGCTCCGACCTTATAATGCACACTAGCACATATACTTAGACCTTATAGTGCAAGCTAGCACATATGCTCAGACCTAAAACTGCACATATGCTCAGACCTTAGTGTGCGCTCATGCACATATGCTCAAACCTTAGTGTGCACTCATGCACATATGCTCAGACTTAAAATTGCACATATGCTCAGACTTAAAATTGCACATATGCTCAGACCTTAGTATGCGCTCATGCACATATGCTTAGACCTAAAATTGCACATATGCTCCGACCTTAGTGTGCAACAGTGACAATGTGCACCGACCTTTGCGTGCAGCATTTTCTTCATGTGCACTGACCTGACATGCAACACTGAACATGTGCATCGACCTTAGTATGCAACATTGACAATGTGCACTGACCTTTGTATGCAACAATGACAATGTGCACTGACCTTAGTATGTACAAATGACTATATGCACCGACCTTACTGTGCAGCAGTGAACATGTGCCTCGACCTTAGCATGGCTTAGACATGAACGTGCACCGACCTTCTATGAAGGAACATGAATGTGCACCGACCTTACCTGTTCACAGAGAAGGTATATGCACCAACCTTTATGCTTCAGACTTGGATGTGCATTGACCTTACCTACCAAAGAGCTGACTGACAATTTGATTAGTTGACCTGTTGTCAGTTCTTGAACAGTGGCATTGACCTACGTTGACTTTCTTTTCATGACTTTTTGAGTCATCTTCAGAACATGTTCTGACATATTTCATGCTTCTATATATGTAATGAGATCATTAATTCATGCATCAAGGTTTTATCATCAAGGTTAAATATAATGACATAATAGTTGACATCATCAAAACCACAGAGACACAACATTGGCGACGCTCCACACAACCCCGCATCTTCCAGCTCAATTCCTAGGTGTCACATCCCTCAACCTCATCTTGGGCCAAGCATGAAGCACTCCAACGATGAAGGCAAGGAGAAGCTGAAAATACCTTAATGAAGGGTTCTTCCAAGAAGCAGGCGCAGTGTTGCAAACCTCACCTCACCCTGGTTAGCAGCAATATCCAAGTCGTCGTCCTGAGACGCCTCTACTCCATACTCAAGGCTGATCGCAAATGATGCCCAAGAAGACTCCAAAGCCCCATGAAGGTGAGTAGAGGCCAAGGAAAGATAACGCTCGGTGGCACCATCCAGGGCCGTCAATAGAGGCTCGGATGATCGACTTTGGAGCTCACCATGTCAATGGAGACATATTCTCCTCTTTCTCAGGCTCTGTATCTTGACCTAGCCACTCTTTCTTAGGCTCTGTAATTTTACTTTTGCTGATAATATAACTCAGTTCCTATGAATTCAAATGCAAGTGTTGTAGCACACGCAACAATACGCAAAAAGAACAAAATACATGTTTGATGAAATACATTGTACACATTCATAAGAACAGGGAAAACTTTTGAAGCTAGATGTTAAAGAATTCCTTGTCGTATAATCTTCCTCAAAAGTAAAATCTTCAACCTAATATTTTTATAGGACAGAAAAGTTCTTCAGTGGCCATGGATACAAATATTTTCCTTTACAACAAGTTATGCAAAAAATGGAGATGGTTTCTTCACAGAAGTATAGCAGAATGTTTACACATCCATTTTCTATCCACACATTTGATTACACTTAAAAACATATAGTTTCTTCTCCTCAGTGTGTATTCTGATGACCAAGTGCTGTTGTGTCCACACCATTTGTTGAGTTGCAGTCATTCGGCAATGAGGTACCAAATTCTTGCTCATTTGATAAAGTTATTAAATTAATGATCTATTCATTAAGAATTGTTCTACTGGATAGCGAGCAAGAAGAGAAGTAAATAATGTTAGATTTAATGATTTAAAATTTTTTATGTTTGAGTCCTAGTGTGGTTTTATCCCACATTGGAGGATGAAAAAAAGTTTTCATCTACTTTTCATTGGGACTCTTTACTACCTTGTGCACTCCTTTGGGGACACTATAGTAGTTGGGTTATTTGAGCTTATTGGGCTCTTTGGTCCACTTCCTATTTAACGCGCGTGTGTATTGCCTTGCCTTGCCGATGCCGTGTCGTGCATGCATGTGATATTCGATGTTTAATTTTTTTTTATTTTATTTTTAACCATTTGACCAAGTGTCTCTTAGTTTCTATTCACGTCTCTATCCCGCATCCCTATGGAAAGAGAAGTGTCTATTTATGTGCTTGACCAGTTTTAGACTCCCGTTGGGAGTCTATTTAGAGGAGAAGTTCTTCCCAGGGTTGAACTAACGTGAGCAATGCATCCTCTCATTTTCTTCCTCTCTGTCATTTTTCTCTACAAGAGCTTGAAGTGGTCAATTGTGGTGTTCGTTCCGACGTCACAACTTGGAGTGCACCTTTGCGCCGCCATCGTTTGGGTCATCAAATCTTTGAGGAAGTTTCGTCATGGAGCCTATTGCATCGTGTAGGGGCGAAACGACTCTAAAGAAAGTGACATCACACTTCGACCAAAGTTTTATCTTTCTAAACTTAAATTCCATATATTATTTGTTGATCCACCTGATAGAGAAATCTCTCGGTTGTGCATCCATGAAGATGTATATATATAACTTTTCCAACAAATAACAGGGCAAGAATATGCTTTATCAACAAGGAAGTCATGTTGGCAGAATAATTCGCATGCATCTATAGATATTACACTACAAAATGCCAGAAGGATGGGCTCGCAACGCCTCCTGCAGTCTCAATCACTCTCCATAGATGATCCTTCATTCCAGATGCACCACCTTCCAACAGATATGGCATGCACTTCTTTAAGGACTGCAGCAGAATTGAGCCCAAAACCCCCACCATTTCTCTTTCCGCGGCAAGAAGAGGCGAGATTGCCTCCCTCCATGCATACATCCGCTTACAAAGCAGTTTCAAATTCTCCCCTTCCAAGTCCACGCCACCCACTCTCCTCTCCTCGTAGAAGCACAGATCCCTCAGATCCTACTCCAGCTCACTTTCCATCCGCTCCAGGACATGATTCGACACGAGCAGCCCAACTGGCAAGCTCCTCCATCGGTAGAGGAAGAGGTCGGAGACCTTGAGGTGGACGAAGCGAGAGTCGGAGTCCAGGGTGAACCAGGTCTGGATGGGTTTCATGTAGAGGAATTGGGCTTGTAGGGTGCAGGTGGACGCGGCGAGGCAGGGGTCGTAGAACAAACGAGGGAGCCAGGCCGGCCCGCAGAGACGAGGGTCTTGCCGATGCCGGTGTTGGTGACCCAGACGACGTAGGTTGGGTGGGAGAGGTCGAACTTGAGATCAGGGGTGGAAGGGGCGGAGAAGAGCCTATGCAAGCAGTGGTGCCAGGGTAATGGGCGGAGGAGGGAGCTACTGTGGTGTTGGCGGCAACAAGGGAAGAAAATGGCAAAGAAACATAAGGCGAAGGCGAACAAAGGAGGGGAGAGGATAAAACAAGGATGCGAACCGGAGAACCGGCCAAATCGGGAGAATCGAACAAACCATAAAATTGGGTTAAATTCAAGGCTTGAACTGGCAACGGAAAAACCCCTATTGTGCTTTTAGTACACACACACACAAACACAAACACACACTTTGGTCTGTTTCAATCTAGTTTCGTGAGGTATATATATATATATATATATATATATATTTATTTATAACCATAAAAATCACTTTTGCGGGACTACTTTGGTCTGTTTCAATCTGGTTTCGTGAGGTTCTTGCCTGGTTCCTCGATATAGTGCACAACTACAGTCATTCCAGATCCTCTCCCTCTCCCATTCACGCATAGCTGTCCGAATGTGAACTTCCCACTTGTGCACAGCTCCCTCCATGTTTCCCTACACATGGACTTTGATACTTAAAAAAAAAAGTCATGTAAAAGGTTTTCGCTTCAACCAAACTTGGTGGACTTGTATTTGAAATTTATTTTCATTTGTCCACTTGAGTAAGATTTAGAACTAATAAGTAAAATATTAAATATGCTTCATGTTAAGATGACATTTATGCAATAAATATGGCCCATTAATAGTTGTGGCTTAATAAAACCCTAGCCGTCGCTGCAGCCTGAGCAGGCCCAGGGAGGCCCTGCCATCGGCCACCTCGTAAACCCCCATCACCGCCAGCCCCCGCCGGTGCCCACAATGAAAAGAAGCCCCCGATCGCCGGAGAGTGCCGCAATGGCACCTCCACCGAACTCCCATGCCGCCGGACGTCACCGGACGGCCACGGCTCACCGTGGAGGACCGTCGCCGGCCCCTGCCAGCCCTCATGGGCGCCAGCAATCAAGCTTTTTCGGCTAAAATGGCATGCTCCCCACGCCACGAATGGCGACTATGACGACGAAGGCATGGACGATTCGGGCTCGCCAGTGGGTCAATGAACGCACCAAAATGTGCATTTTGATCCTCTCGATGTAGGGAATAATTCCCCAGCATCAATCGGCCATTGCTCATCCTATAAGCGACCCAATTGAGCAATGAACATAGAGCCCCATGCAAGAACGCGAACGATGAAAATATGACAAAACCGCATCGATTTTGATCAAACAAGCAACCTGGCTCTGATACCACTATAAAGTTTCGACTAGAAGCGCAACAGAAAACATCGAAACCCTAGATTGCATATCATTGCCGATTTTTTAAAATCGAACAAGATCGATAAATCCCACGGTGTGAAGAACGATTCTTTACCTTTGCGAGGTTGAGAATCTCCCAAAAGCTCGAGGATGAACGAGATGAAGATCCCGAGGTCGCAAGCTGTCCAAGCATCTGGCCTCTAGACGTATCCACACGAGCAGTGGAAGTAGACGAGATCTCCTCCACGATCTCCACACGCCGACCTGATCTTAACACCACCATCCACTGGGGAGGAAGGAGAGAGATGGAAGGGGGTGCCCCTTGGAGAGAGAGGGGGGCCATGGTTTTCTCTTGGAGCTTGGCCAGGGTTTCTCCCTTCAGCGTATATTTATATACCTTTGACATTTTTCATAAAAACCCAATAATAGTCTATAAAGGCCACCCATCCCAGTCTGTCCAATACTCTATTGTGTGACCCTCTATACCCAATAGTCTGCTTGATTTTTCAGCCTATTAAGTAAAGAACTCCTTCTTAACTTAATAAATATTATCCATTATCTCTTAATGGAATCAACGGGCTTTCTGATCACGAAAAGCACCAAGTAACGCCTCGTGATCCCAAATGACATTGGGGATAAGCAACCCACACCGGAACCTTTCCGTCTACAGATTCCACATAGTTATAGACCCTCATTCATCCAATGCCCCACCAGGACTAGGGTATGGTCAAACTATGAAACCCCATTGTGTCCCAGCTCAATTGAACTCTATACTCCAAACTGGTTCATTAGAAAAAGTCTTTTTCCATAATGAACTCCCATACCCTTGTAGATGCCTAATTTCGGACATCCCGCGGACCTTGTTTAGCCATCATAGAAGTGACACCTTTTTTTCGGTTGATTGGTAGTGTAGGGTCTCATCCTTGTTTAGGTAGGCTTCACCCTGTCCCTTCGCAGATCCAACTCCCTGGAAGGCCAAAGTCTTGGCCGCCCACATCCCTGGGCGGCCAGACACCTGGCCGCCCAACCCTTTCCAAGGTGGCCAGAGAGCTGGCCGCCCACATCCCAAGGCGGTCAGACTCCTGGCCGCCCTGCCCCTCAAGGTGGCCATCGACATGGCCGCCCTCACCCTCAAGAAGGCCACATGTTTGGCCGCCCAACTTCTTTGGACGGCCAGAACCTTGGCCGCCTCCTGATAACTGCAGTCAATCTCATGTTTCCGCCCACTCCGGGCACGTCCACCAAAAGCGCTCCCACTCGGGGGGGGGGGGGGGGGGTTCGAGACTCACGTCGCTTACACGTAATCCATTTTTTGAATGCTTTTTGGAGGGAGATTGCCCCCACATACAAAATCCCACTCCGAACCATCTCACGGGGGTGTTGGACACTTTGTGAGGGAGGTTGGACACTTCGTGAGAGAGGGGGTTGGACATTTTGAGAGGAGGAGAGGCTAGTTATTCGAGGCCCAGAGAGAGCTGTGAGCACGAGAGCGCCTTCCCCGACCTTCACCCCAGTCAATCCATCTGAAGTTGAGAAGCTCCGCGGGAGAGAGCTTTATCCACGTTGAGGGCGGCCATCGACATGGCCGCTCATCATCTTTGACGGTGACATAGTTGGCCACCTCCTGTTTGTCGACCGGCAAACCCCATCTTTCTTCCCCTATCCTCTATTTTACTGCTCTTTAGCTTGTTTTACTGCATTCATGCATGCTAGATTTTCCTAGATCCTTTTCTCTAAAGAGGTTTTCCAATCCAAAACATAGGGAAGGCGGATGGTCAAAAGTCTCGGCCATCCCCCTTTCCGCCCCCCTTCCCGGTATGATTGACCCCATTTGTATGTTTTCTTTACTTCCATGAGCATTTACTACACTTTCTCAGTCTAATGATCTTTTTATTTGCTGGTTAATTTGCAGGGACTTCATCACCGACTCACAGAGCTCCGCGTTCTTGGCCGACCAAGAGCGAGGACAGAAGAACCCACATTCTCCCGTTCCTAAGACATTCACGATCATTCTACCCCTGTGAGGTTCAGGTAAACACCTCTGGCGATCACTCTACCTCTTTCTTTCTAACCTGTGCACTGTGGGTAGCAGCAGCACAAGTTCGGGAGGACACGCGACATACGCCTACACCTTCCGGCACCTACAACCATTCTGGCGATCACGATGGGACACTGATTGCTCACTGTGAGTCCTTAAATTGAAGTTTATTGCATTTAGTTTCCAGCAAATAGCTTTTTCTTATTTTATTTTTCATTTTTAGTTGACCACGTCGCCTGTTTCTACTTAGCTTGCCTGCAAGACCAAAACAGGTGGCGGCCAGGTGTCTGGCCGCCTAGGTCCCAAGGCGGCCAAAG
The DNA here is from genome assembly GCA_022559845.1 of Amorphophallus konjac. NCBI lineage: Eukaryota > Viridiplantae > Streptophyta > Magnoliopsida > Alismatales > Araceae > Amorphophallus > Amorphophallus konjac. Next base: position 111,512,343 of record CM040121.1, read on the forward strand.
ACCTAGCTGCCCACCACAATCTAGAAGGCCAACTACTTGGCCGCCCAAGTCCCAAGGTGGCCATGTACCTAGCCGCCCAATCCCTTTGAGCGGCCATCGAATTGGTCGTCTCCTGTTTGCATTTCTGCTTCTGTTTCAGTCCCGTTTGCATAGTTTAGCTTGTGTTTTGCATATTTTTTGTTTTATTTGTTCTAACATTGCAGGTTTGAGTCCGGGGTGGGCTTAGGAAGAGCCGGCATCACACATATTAGGAACACCCTCCCTTTGATTTTGACTCTTCACCTGGGGATTCCCACTCGGGTGTAACTAGTCCTTTTAAATTGGGAACCTCCATGAGTCCCCGCGAACCGTGGATTCCCACACCGTCGCTGGGCGGGTTGTACCTTGAAGTCCTATTAGATTTCCTAAAGGGTTTTAAGTGAGATTCATATTAGGATTATCCTGAAGTTTGGCCTTGATTCCCCTAGAAAATTCATTCTCATCTAAGAGGGAACAAACTCAAATTGGACTAATCTCGGGATTAACCTAAACTAAAATTTCGGGGGCACATTGTTTGAATACATGCCTGTTGTTAGATACCATTAAATCAATCCTATTTGGCTTTTAAAAATTCCACTTCAATTTTTTAAAAGTTAATTAGGTTTGAGTTACAATGGCTCAATGTTATTCTAACATGCATGTTGTTGATGAGGATGATTTGGAATTTTATGAAACACAAACCCGGCTTGATGCCGAGGAAGATGCACCCAATGCTTTCATTGGGATGTGTCAAGATTCACAAATTGATGTACATCAAAGCACAACTGGTGAAGAATCATACTCCCAAAGTGAAGAGTCCATCAATGTCAAAACCCCATCAATCTCTCCAAAGGAAGACCAAGAGCTAGCTAGAGTACTATCTCGATATTCTCCTAACTATTTGGTTGCTCTAGCCTCTCGAAGGAGATCACATCTAACTCATCAACTCATTCCTAGGAGATCCCCAATTCCAATGCCAAATTCATTCAATAGGACTCCCTCCCATGTTCTTAGTCAACCAAACCATCCTCTTCACCCTCAAGGGGTTGCATCCTCTCCGATATCTCATGTCATGCCTAATGTTAATGCACCCCTTAAGCAATCCAATCTCATATCCCGACAAGAGGTGGAAAGATATGTTCGGCAAGTGGTTACCGAAAGTCTCCCCAAACCTCAACCTCACTCCTTCACTAGCTATTGCAAACTTTCGAATGCTTATTTTCCACTGGGTTTCAAAGCCCCCAAATATCGGAAGTATGATGGTTCCACAGATCCACATGAACACCTCTCTTGCTTTCTGATGGATTCTCACCAATGGCTTTATGATCGGGTCCTCCTAGTTCATCTCTTTCAAAAATCTCTAGAAGGAACGGCCTTTAGGTGGTTCTCTTCACTCCCAGCCACTGATCTCATTAACTTTGACATTGTGTCCGAGCATTTTATCGCTCATTTCGGCCACATGGCTAGTGTAGCTCCCACCCTCACATATCTTATCATGGGAAAGATGAAGCCCGATGAGGACTTCACTCAATTTGCTAATCGGTGGAGAGCTATGGCTTTTAGGTCTGGGATTGCCATCCCGGAATCCCAAGCCATCACTGTTCTAGTCAATAACACAATTCCTCAGCTTCGTGCTACCTTGATGCTTAGCGAATTTCACACATTCGCTCAACTCTACAAATGAGCTCATGTTGTTCAAACTCAACTCAAGAATTCCTCCTTTCCATTCTTCCTTGATGATTATAATGTCCCAACCTTGGAAGGGGCAAGTTCCTATGATCACATCAATCCCTTTAACTGGCCTCCCAATTCCACCTATCCCATGGATGCCACTGTAAACTCCAAGGTGCCTACCAAGGGGCAAGGGAACATTCAAAATTCCTTTCCTTTCCATCAATCACCTCATGTTCCATCCTACACCCAGGAAATTTTAGCTATGGTTAGGGGCAATCAAGAGTCTAGGCTAATGGAAAGAGGACAACATTGGCAATATGATGAGGAAGAAGTGGCGAATGATCAACCCATAGTGAGCTCGGATACATGACACATAATTGGCCATGGACAAGGGGCAAGACCTTTGGTCTTGATCCGACCCAAGGGTGAACCACCCCAACAAAGCCAAGACATCCCTCCTTCCAATCTAACTCCACCTCAAGGGGCAAGGCCCTTAGTTCTCATTCTGCCTAAGGGCACATCTACTCGGCAGTCAAATCAAGGTGTCTCTCCTCTGCTCATGGCAGAGGTTCACTCAACTTCATCCACTCTCTACCAAGACACCTCGCGGGAAGAGCTACTAGCATCTCTTGATCTAATCAAACCAGCTCCTACCCCAGTCATGCTGCCAACTCAATTTGAACCAGCTCCTATTGTTGATGAGTCCTTTTTGACCTCTACCCCAATTGATTCAACTCTAATTCAGCTTCCTCAACATGAAATCATCCATTTTGATGAATCAAGTGCTGAACTCACTCTCATAAATCAAGATGTCATTCCAACTTTCCAATCAAGCTCTCCACATATCTCTAACCCTCAGATTGCTCCTGCTTCAGAAATTTTGGCTGACATCTCCACGGTGTTGGACCCGGCCACGATCATGTCGTCAAAGGACGAGGAGCCCATTATCTCCACCTTGGATACCCTCCAGTCTACTCCATCCTCCGAATCCTTAGAGTCACCCGTACCTAGGGAGAAATCCCAGGATGTAGGATGGCACATAATGTCTAAGATGGCCTATACAGCTGGTGCAGGGTTAGGAAAAGAAGAACAAGGAATTAAAGAGCATATTGAGGAAAATAGAACATTTGAGAGATTTGGATTGGGGTGTCAACCAACTAAGGTTAGCAAAGACAAATCAACAAGGTGGAATTTGCATGATCATTTTGTAAAGGAATCTTGTCCTTTGGAAGAGAGAATCGCCAATGTAGAAATATTCTTTGAAGACGAACATGTGGATCCAAAAGAAAAGCTAGATGAGGTAGACATAGAGGATTTGAGTTTATCTAAACTATTCTCTGAAGAATCCTTGTCGCACTCCATAACCCAGGAAGAAATTCATGAAGCCAAAGGAGAACCGACTTTGTTAGTCCTCCTCTCTTTCCTATTCCTCTTGTTCACTTCATTCAAAAGTGGTTCCATCTTCAAAGCTGGTCAATTCCAAAAAGAAAAGCTTGAAACTGTCATTGAGAAGCCCACTCTAGGGGCAAAACTTTCAATCCATGATTCCCTAGCTCAGGAACCTCCATCCTTAATCACACAGCTCCAATCAACAGCCTTGCTAGGGGCATTTGCTCTGTACATAATAGGTCAGGTTTAGAAGAGTCCAAACCTTTAGCTACATCACACAAGAAGGTTAGGGGCACTCAAATTCCCTACCAACTTTGGTCAGGTCTAGCTAAAAGTTACAATTTGTTAACTCAAATCTTGATGTTCAGTTTAATGAATTCAATAAAGCTGTTGCAAGATGAAGAACGATCTAACCCGCCTCCTTTGGCCAAACATATTCAAGTCAAAGATCCTGTTAATTTTAGTAGGTATAGGGTCCGTGTCCACGGCCGCGTACTTGCTTCCCATTCACTTGAACTTTGTTTCCGACCTACCAAGGAGGTGGATTGCTCCTCTTCCTCCATCCAACAGTCCACAGAATGCCCGGACGATACCGTCCGCTCTGTAGGAACCCTTGTACATACTTAATAATCCAAAATCCAAAACAAAATAGAAAATTCATACCCAAAATCACAAAAAAAATCAAAAATCAAAGAAAATCAACAGTCTGGCGGCTGCCATGTTTTTCACTCCCCATCCCTTCATGTATGTTAAGGTTAGGTTGTATTAAAGCCTTGATGGTTTAAGATTTTGATCTATCAGAACCGAGGAGAATTCCATCTAGCTACGCTAATGCTCCCAGGGGCAGGAAATATGCACACACTCATATGCTTTCAAAATATGACAACGGCCTAAAAACGGGCGACTATCCCAAAGATTTCTTCAAGACTCCAAAATCCTCCTTTTCCTCTCTACTCGACCAATCAAGACAGTCGACGCTCTTAAGGCCTTGAGCTCAGCAGCTGAAATGCAATACCTTTATGTGAGAGTAGGACTCACCTTCCTTGCACAATGAGACCAGAGCACGTGAACAAGGCAGTGTCCCCGCAGGCGGCAAAAATGCAAAAATTCAAAGGCAATGGCAAGGGGGTGTAAAATCCCTACTTCCAAGCAAAAAGAATGAAAAGAAAGAAAAATCCCAAAAGGGAACAGATGAAAGAGCCTGATCGTGATCGTGCCTGGTCAAGATAAAGAAAGCCCTACAAATCAAGTCCAAATTCAAGGGGCAACACAAAAGCAACAAAGTCCCAAAGGTGGTCCGAAATCATCAAAAGGGAGGAGTGAATTAAGCTCGCTCATAGCTCATCGTTTTAACGACTTTGCCGATCCTCTTGTGAAGTTTATCCCCTACATTCTTTTTTATTTTGAGGACTTAAAATCCAAAAGAAACTCCGAAGGATATAACTCTGTTAACAGCTTGTAGCCTTTTTTCAAAAAAAAAAAAACACACACTGTATGATTGTCTACCCCGAAAGAACAAAAGCCTTTGCTACAAGAAATCTACATGTTTCTGGTATGTCAATGTTCTCATCACCTTTAGTGTTTTCTTTCATCAACCTTGGGCTTAGGTCAATGCAAGCGTGTCACCTGTTGAGTCTTGTTGAATCTTTACATGTTTTGATGATGACAACACTATAAGTCTTAGTGGTCTTCAAAAAATTATGTCTATGTGAAAATTTAATAAAAATATTTTTTCTGTGAAAAATGAACAAAGAACATGTTTGTTGAAGAATGAACCTTCATTTCACTTCAGGTATTTTTCAGGGACTGTATTCGTGTTGATTGGCACTTCGTCATGTTTGTATATAACACCTCGTGTTGAACTGTTTGTCTTCGTGTCGTTTTTCTCTGAAGTGTTTGTTTTGATTCAGTGACACTTTCGTGTCATTTGATCCTTAGTTCGTGTTGTTTTCATCGTCTTCGTATCATTCTTCGTGTAGTGTGTGGTTCTGTCAAAGTTCACTTCGTGTCTGTCTTATGTTGAAACCACACTTCGTGTTGGTTTCTGTTTTGATGAACTTCGAGTCGTTTCCCAGTGAACCCCGTGATTGTTTTGTCCTCCTGCGTCATCCTTGTTTTCACTCCGTGTCTATTTTCTGTTCTCATCATACTTAGTGTTGTTTTTCATTTCATGTCAACTTCACTTCGTGTGGTTTTCAACCCGTGTCGATTATCGTTTTGACTTCGTGTTGTTTTCAACTCGTGTCGATTACTGTTTCGACTTCGTGTTGTTTTCAGTATGTGTCAATTTTGTCTTCGTGTCGTTTTTCACCTCGTGTCGTGTTACCCCGTGTCAATTACTGTTTCGACTTCGTATCGTTATCAGTCCGTGTCTCTCTTATGTTGAAATCACACCTCGTGCTGATCACTGTTCTTTCTTCGTGTTGTTTCTTTGTATTCTGTCTTCGTGTTGATCTTTCGTTATTTAGACTTCGTGTCTTTATCACATTGACCACACTCCGTGTCGCTTCTCCTCTCATAACTTCGTGTCGTGTTTTTCTACACCTCGTGTCTTTGTCTCCTTGTGTCTTCACCTCGTGTTGTTTTCGTCTCTTTGTGTCGGGTTTGTTCTAGTGCGTACAGGACATCGCAGCACTTCATGTTGCTTCCTGTTTCACTTTCGTGTCATTTGTTTTGTTGTATCTTCGTGTCATTTTTATTCTTCCTAGTCCTCGTGTTCTTCTTGTATTGAAACCATACTTAGTGTTGGTTTCTGTTCTTATCTTCGTGTCTTTGCGTTGTTTGTCTGTCTACCTCGTAAAATTCTCTTAGTAATGTTCATTGTGTCACCACCTTATCTCGTGTCGTTCTCTGTTTAGTACCTCTTGTCGTGTCCACTAACCTCATGCAGTTCTAGTTTTTTTTTATGACACTCAATATTAATGGCTCTTATCTCGTTGCAGGTCCGAGGAAGAACATTCACCAATGTCTGGGTGCACATGATCCGATGCTGAAGGAACAAATATAAAGAGGGCACGTGGCAGGAAGGTTCTAGGATCGAGCGTGGGAGGCACACGCGTTCAGTGCCCTATTCATCTGCTGCGGCTATAAAGAAAAACCTTTCGCCCATCGATGAAGGGCGATCAGAGCTAAGAAAGAAAAGGCAATGTTACAGAGAGCTCGATCCAGCAGAAGAAGAAAAAGAAAAGAGAGAGAGATAGTGCTCGTGTGAAAGAGGAAGAGAGTGTAAGAGAAAGAAAGAGAGATTGAGAGTGAGTGAGAGAGCTCGTGGAGAAGAAGAAAGAAGTTTACCTGAAGATCTGTCTTCACTGGACCGTGGATCAGATCCAGGCCAGTCAGCTCTGTTAGGAGCCAAATTGTGCATTTCGTGTTTCAGCTTCTGTTTGCTGAAGTTATTTTCGTTTATTATTTTTTCCTTTGTTTTCTGGTTTGTTGTGCTTTCCGATCCTCTGGTCTGAGGTCGTGTTCCCTCCGGTTTGGAGGAAGGGAGATCTGATCTCCAGTAGCAAGTAGCTGGGAGCTACTTGTGGGTTCCCTCAGGCTTGGAGGAAGGGAGACTTGTCTCCGGTTCTGGACTTGTGGATTCAAGTCCAGAGGTTCCCTCCGGTTTGGAGGAAGAGGGGAGGTTGTTCCCCTGGTCAAGCTGTGTGGCAGCAACTGTTTGCAGACTGAGTCTGCTTGGTTCTAGCGTTCGCTAGTGAAGCCTCACTCCGGTTGGGAGTGAGGGGTGGATGTAGGTCTGAAGGACCGAACCACCTAAAAATCTATTGAGCAGTGGCTTGATTGTCTGGTTTGCTTCCACTAGATGCTTGAATAGGTGCGCTCAATGTGATTGTATTTGAGTTGAATAGAATTGGTTCCATTCTGTTTCCTTATCTAGCATCCGGTTTTAAATTTAATCCATTATTCGTAAAAGGATTCATTCACCCCCCCCTCTGTATCCGGGCCAAGCACCCTAACAGTTGGTATCAGAGCCGGTGTCTGCTTACAAGGTCCAGCGACCTGCAGATCGATCTTGCAATCTTAGGTGCTTATTTCTTTTTAGTGCTTCAATATTCTTGTGCGTTAATCTGTGTGTTCTCATGGCCCATCCACCGATCTTCAGTGGTACGCATTTTGATGCATGGTTCGCTGTTTTGAAGAGTTATGTTAAATCTGTGAATCCAGACCTGTGGAAAGTAATTTCACATGGTCCTCATGAACTACCTAAGAAAAAGTCCAAATGGACTGACAGTCACAAATCCATGCATGAAGAAAATCAGATAGCAATAAATTTAATGAAGGCAGCTACTGATAGAGCTTTTCATTCATGTTTCTTTGAATCTAGTTCTGCTAAAGATATTTTAGATGCACTGAAGCGAACTCAGGAGATAGATGTGGACAGATGCATGATGGCCAACAGAAGAAATCAAAGTGCCAGCGATCAAGGCAGCAATCAAACTAAAGAAGATGATGATGATGAGGTAAATATCTTCGAGAATTTCTCTCTAGAAGATTGGGAGAATGCATATGCTGAATTATTTGAATCTCATGAACTGTTAAGAAAACAGTATAAAAAGTTGAAAAAGAGTATTCGGGTAGATAGTTCTAGCTCTCCATGTAAAAATTGTTCAAGTACGAAGAAATCTCATGATGCATGTCTGTCTGATAATCATATGTATAAAAACCAGAATGCAGAACTGAAGAAGGAACTTGAATGTGTTCACTCTGAGCTGAACAATTTAAAATCTGAGGATGACTCTCTCAGAAAGTTCTCTGAAGAACAATTAGAGAAACTTAAACGAGAGAATGAGTTGCTGATTGAAAAATTTAATGCCATAAAATCTGTGAACATAGAATTACAGAAAGATTTTGAAAAACAACAAAAGGATTTGAGGGAGTTTGAAGCTAGGAGAGAAACCATGGTTAACTCAGAAGATCAGCTTCTAATAAATGAGTTAATTCAAAATGGTAAGCTTAAAGAAGAAGTTGAAAAATTAAAACTGTTAAACAGTGCCATGTCTGCAAGACTTCTCACATTGGAAAAAGGGAAAGCTATCTGTACAAACGAGACTGAAGAGGTAGATGAGCTAAGAAAGGAAATTGAAGAATACAAAACAGCTAACAAGGTTTTGAATGAAGCTGTCAATTGTAGTGAACAAGAGATCACTAGTTATGAAATACACATTGCATCTCTTGAAAATGAAATTCAGGATTTGAAAGCTTCCTTGTCTAAATTTGTTGATGGGCAGAAAAACCTAGACAAGCTGCTAGGTGTAAAAGTCAATGTCAAAAAGGAAGGGTTGGGCTACAATAATCTCAATAAGAAGGCCTTGCAGAACAAAGTAATGACATCCTTTGTAAATACTTCAAATGTAGCCACTACATCAAAAGACAAACAGCCCATTGTTCAGAAAATACTGGGAACAAAGATTAACTTTAACAAGGAAGGACTGGGTTACAGTCCAGTCATGAGGAAGGTTGATGGAGCCAACCTGAAAACTGTCTTTGTCAAATCCTCTGAACAGGAAAAGCCTTCTATCTCATCTCCACCTCAGTACAAGGCTAAGAAAACAGAAAAACAAAATAAAAATCATAAAACATCAAAAATTCAAAGGAACAATCTGCATGCTAAGAACTCATCAGATAAATGCCATGTTTTAAAGAAATCAAGTGGCTCATGTCATTATTGTGGTAAGTATGGACATCTTATGAGTAACTGTTTTGTGATGGAAAAAGATGACAACAAGCATGCTAGAAAATCTGTGTCTGGTCAGAAAAGGAATGTCAAATGTTCTAATTGTGATAAAGTAGGACACACTACTACTCATTGTTGGTTTGCAAGTAGTAAGGAAAAATCATGCTCATATCATACAAAACACTCTGCAAATCAGCATGTCTATAACAAGAACCAGCACATTATATGTTTTAATTGCAACAAAATTGGTCACAAGGTCTCTGAATGCTGGTCAGGTTCTTTTAAAAGAAATTCTATCTCATGCTTTGAATGTGGAAAGTATGGCCACAGGGCCATTGATTGTTGGCATGCTCAAAGGAAAATTTTCAGTTCTAGAAAGTATAGATTTCCTGCTAGTACAAATGCTCTTAGAAAGAACAAAGTGATTTTCAAAAAGAAAAACTTTGAATGTGTTGATTATGGAAAACAGTTTGGTAATGCAAATAACAGAAATTTCTATGCTAATGCACATACAATTCATGCTCATAATAATGTGCATAACCCAGATCTGAAAACTACTGCTCCTTGCTATCAAGTTAAAAATGTGCTAAGAAAACCTGCTAGGAGTGATAATGTCAGGACAGGACCCAAGACTTCCTGGGTACCTGTTTGCGCAAAATAAACTTTGTTTTGCAGGTGTGCCTTGGGACTGGAATAAAAGGGGAAATGATCCAAGGCACTCAAGAATGAAAACCCCATTCTCACACTTTTCAGGTAATCTCTCTACATGTCCCATTTTGAAACTTACTGCATATCTGGTTTGATGCATTCTTGCATATCCTGCTATTAGTTTCATCTAGTGCATGCATATTGAATCTGGTCTTGCATATTCATTCATCATCTGCAAGTTGCATTATTTTCTAAAACATGCACTCTGAAATTTCTGAAATCTTTAACTGAAAGCGAATGCTGGTTGAAAACTGTATGTTGCATAATTCTTTCTTGGCATACACTGCATTCATTAAATAATTAACACTTCCAAGAGTCGTGTGTGAGATGTCCTTGAGTGGGCTGAAGAGGAGCTTGTCAGGCTATTTGGTTTCTGAAGATTTTTGTCAGCCGATGCAGTTAATGTGGTTTTAAGATCAGTCATCTCAAGAGGTTGCAGTCTGTTGTCCAAGAGTTGCTCTGGATGTGAGACAGATCTACTTCAAATACTATATTTGGATATGTCCTTAGTGCTTAATGTCTTGAGTGATCTCTCACTTGTTGGCTTGCTGATAGGAGTGCTGCTCATCTCATTTCATCTTTCTCTATTCAATCAGCCACCTCATTATCTCTCACCTCTCACTATTGGTTCAGATTCTCTCTCGAAGAAATTGTGGTTTCAGTCTTCTTGCTCTTATCAGATAAGATCTGTATACCTTAAACCACCCTATATCAAGTGTAACAATCTACACCTGTTAATAAAGAATTTCAATGTTTGGGGGTTATATTTGGTCCTTGATCCTTCTAAGTTATCTTCTCAAGTGTTGGTCAACATATTATAAAACTTCCTGTTAAATGAGAAAAACTTATTGAGGATCTCGACTTAACTGAAACTTATGTAAAGAGAGCTCTGAGATAAAAATTATGTTAAGTAAGATTTTTTTTAATCATGAGAAGTGCTTCCAGGGAATACGCCATTATTTGTGGCAGAGCAATGGCTTTTGTGGAGAAATAGACACTCTAGATCAATGAAGTCCAGAGTATCTGTCATGATACAATTAGCTATCTCTGTGTAGAAATGTTAAAAAAAAAAAGGGGAAGGGGAAAAAGTCCTCAAAGAAAAATATCTTTGGCATAAAGGTAGTTCGTCCTGAGTAACCAGGGTTTCTGGTGTCTGATAAACATGTCTCCTTGTGTAAAAAGGGACTATACTACCTTGTGTTCAACAAATTGGTTGACTCTGTATGCCTTCTCGTCCATTAAATGAAGAAATGATTTCTGCTTGACATTAATGTGTTATTTCGTTGCTTGACAAACATAAGGTGCAATTTAATCGTGTCTCTCTCTAGGTTAAGCAACTTTAACAGCTAATTTTGTGATTATGTTGATTTAATATCTTGAGTTAACTGACCTTGGTTTTTGGAAGAATATAACCCGTCCACATATTGAAGGGCTAACTTAATATGGTGTAGCTGCGTTACATCAGAACTAAGGGTATTTTGGGTATTTATAGAAATAAGTGTGATAAGAGTAAAAAGCTACTCGACAATACCTTTTGTTTTGTTCACACGTCTTCAACCTCAAACCCTTATTTCCCCTTGTCGATTCCTATTCATCCTCGTGCCGCTCCACCTTGAGCGTCTTCTTCAAACCTATCTCCATCTCTTCCCGCTCACCTTCTTCCCCCCATAGAGGTCCATTCCTCTCTTCAGTCTAGCATCGCGTCCAACAGCAGCCTGCAAGAGAGAGTTGATACTCTGAAAGTTCCGGCAGATGGATCAGCAAAGGTCAGCAGCTCTGGGTGACAAGAAGAGGAAGGGAAAAGAAATAGTTGAAGAGCCTTCATCTAAACAACAGAGATGTGTTGAGCCAGAACCTGCTGCGGCAGTATCTTCAGAACAAGGTACCAGGATTTCTGAGTCAACCGTATCCTTAGAAAGTGGGAAAATCATCCCTCCTAGATTAATAGATTTCGGAGATGAAACTTTGATCTCGAAGTTCCCAGAACTGTTAAGAATCTTTGAGTTTCAGGAGTGGAGAGATTTCTTAGAAAATCACCGTGTCTATTACCCTAGGCCGGTAATGGAATTTTATAATAACTTGTCTTTGAGCCGAGACAAGTCTGCCTTATTATCATCTGTTAAAGGGGTCGAGTTAACTGTTACATGTGAGTCCCTCCATAAAGCCCTCGGTGTTCCAGATAAAGGGGAGGTAGAGGGAAGCTTTCGATATAGTCTCCATGAAGCTTTCTCAGTCATTACTGGTAAACCCAGTAATATTCATGATAAGGGGCAGTTAAAGCTAAAAGCTTATCAGACATCGTCATTTCCTCCTCTTCACAAGCTCCTTCAGAATGTCATCGCTTCCATTATCACACCACAGACTGGGGCTAGAGGAAGAATTACAGACACACAGAGATTTCTACTGTTTTGTCTGATTCAAAATGTAAAGATTTGTCTGCCAGAGATTATTTTTTCGGTCATGAAGGGATGCATTGGATCCAAGAGACATCTTCCCTATGCCGCCCATCTGACTGAGATATTCAAGCACTCTGAGATTTGCTTGGATGGAGAGGCCGCATCAGAAGTGAAGGCCAGAAACATTTTTAATATGAACTTTGTTTCAGTATTCTTGGGGTTAGAGGACTCCTCTATGGTGGGACAAGCTAAGGTCCAAAAGGCCAGGGAATCACAATCTCAGGGGGAGCATTTAGAAGAATTTCAAGTCTTAGCCCAAGCTGGTGAGCAATTGGTTTCTGAGACTGCTCAACAGGAAACACCAGCTGAACCACCAGTGTCTACCTTGCCAGCTGCACCCATCGAAGTACCATTCTCATTTCAGAGGCTAGTTGAGGCTGCATCTGAGGACATCAGATTGTCTGACGAAAGCATTCAAACAGATCTAGATGCAACCATTGCTGAGCTATTTGATTCTTTTGGGAAGACATCTGAAGAGGTAATAGTGCCTGAAGAACAACCAGCTAAAGAGCAAGACAGTACTGATCAAGATCTTGCTGCTTTTGTTAATGAAATTTTAAGAGAAACTGTTGAGCGAAGCTTGGAAGAGGCTACCAACTTGGTCGTATCTGAAAGTCTTGAGCAGGCCTTAGTTGGCAGCCCTGCAGATCAAGAACTCATGGAAGATAGAGAAAAGGTTCATGTCATAGAACTAGATACAGAATCTTCAAGTGAAGAAGAGGAACCTGAAGATATATTCCCTCAGAAAGAAACTCAAGCTGAAGATGAAGTTCAGGTCCCAGCTGAGAGCAGTCAAATGCCAGTACAAGAGGAAGCAGCTGAGAGAACTGCACCTGGCAGTGAATTTTTTGGTACACCTCTAGGTCCACCTAGACTCTTATCTGCACAGGCACCCAACATTGAATCTACTCGGGCGCCCAACATTGAAGAGCTTCTCATAAACCTGACTCAGCAGATGCAAAAACAAGACAAGAAATTAGATGATCTGCTTACATTTGTCACTCTCAACATTAATCAGGTACATACCAGATTACTGAAGCTTGAGATATCTCTCCTCACTGAATGGAGACGATTCCTTCTAAACAAAAGGGCTTCAGATGATGCAAACAAATCCTTGATGGAAGGATTACAGGAGATTTGTTCAAAAATTGCAAAAGCTCTGAGAGAGTCACATGATGTTAATATTTCCTCCTTCAAAATGTCTTCTACCATAATAGATCATTGCTATGAGATCAGAACAGCTTTAGAATTGTTGAAGAAGTCTTCAAGTGCCCTAGGTCCAGGCATTCAGCAAATCTATGATAAGTTGGTCACCTTCTTAACAGAAATGACACTTCTGACTGACAGATATGAAACTGTCAATGTTCGCCAAGAAGACATCATTTCTGAAGTGGCACAGGTCAGAAGCTCTGTGGTATATTGGCTAGCTGAACTGTCAAATGACCTAAAGGAATTTCAGTCTATCTTGGGTTCAGCACCTGGTCAAGCTTCTTCCAGCAGAACTCCACCTCAAGAACATACTTCTGCTTCTCCAAGGGGGAGACCACCACAAGGCAGGACGCGTGGCCCCTCTAGCAGACAAGCCAGATACTTTTCTTGAAAAGTCGATGCTCTGTATTTTTGTTGCCCTTTTGAGGCCTTCTCCCTCAGACTCTTGGACAAATTAACTTAACTCATATCATTTGCGTTGTTGCATTCTTCTTGTTTTCATTTTTTTGATGATGTCAAAGGGGGAGAAATCAGGAAAAATGTTTAATGTTTGTGATATTCATTGCGAATGGCTATCTAGTGTTTTTTCCTTCTCTGCACAGAATCAAGACTCATAGTGTTGCCATCCATCAAAAAGGGGGAGATTGTTGAGTCTTGTTGAATCTTTACATGTTTTGATGATGACAACACTATAAGTCTTAGTGGTCTTCAAAAAATTATGTCTATGTGAAAATTTAATAAAAATATTTTTTCTGTGAAAAATGAACAAAGAACATGTTTGTTGAAGAATGAACCTTCATTTCACTTCAGGTATTTTTCAGGGACTGTATTCGTGTTGATTGGCACTTCGTCATGTTTGTATATAACACCTCGTGTTGAACTGTTTGTCTTCGTGTCGTTTTTCTCTGAAGTGTTTGTTTTGATTCAGTGACACTTTCGTGTCATTTGATCCTTACTTCGTGTTGTTTTCATCGTCTTCGTATCATTCTCCGTGTAGTGTGTGGTTCTGTCAAAGTTCACTTCGTGTCTGTCTTATGTTGAAACCACACTTCGTGTTGGTTTCTGTTTTGATGAACTTCGAGTCGTTTCCCAGTGAACCCCGTGATTGTTTTGTCCTCCTGCGTCATCCTTGTTTTCACTCCGTGTCTATTTTCTGTTCTCATCATACTTAGTGTTGTTTTTCATTTCATGTCAACTTCACTTCGTGTGGTTTTCAACCCGTGTCGATTATCGTTTTGACTTCGTATTGTTTTCAACTCGTGTCGATTACTGTTTCGACTTCGTGTTGTTTTCAGTATGTGTCAATTTTGTCTTCGTGTCGTTTTTCACCTCGTGTCGTGTTACCCCGTGTCAATTACTGTTTCGACTTCGTATCGTTATCAGTCCGTGTCTCTCTTATGTTGAAATCACACCTCGTGCTGATCACTGTTCTTTCTTCGTGTTGTTTCTTTGTATTCTGTCTTCGTGTTGATCTTTCGTTATTTAGACTTCGTGTCTTTATCACATTGACCACACTCCGTGTCGCTTCTCCTCTCATAACTTCGTGTCGTGTTTTTCTACACCTCGTGTCGTTGTCTCCTTGTGTCTTCACCTCGTGTTGTTTTCGTCTCTTCGTGTCGGGTTTGTTCTAGTGCGTACAGGACATCGCAGCACTTCATATTGCTTCCTATTTCACTTTCGTGTCATTTGTTTTGTTGTATCTTCGTGTCGTTTTTATTCTTCCTAGTCCTCGTGTTCTTCTTGTATTGAAACCATACTTAGTGTTGGTTTCTGTTCTTATCTTCGTGTCTTTGCGTTGTTTGTCTGTCTACCTCGTAAAATTCTCTTAGTAATGTTCATTGTGTCACCACCTTATCTCGTGTCGTTCTCTGTTTAGTACCTCTTGTCGTGTCCACTAACCTCATGCAGTTCTAGTTTTTTTTTATGACACTCAATATTAATGGCTCTTATCTCGTTGCAGGTCCGAGGAAGAACATTCACCAATGTCTGGGTGCACATGATCCGATGCTGAAGGAACAAATATAAAGAGGGCACGTGGCAGGAAGGTTCTAGGATCGAGCGTGGGAGGCACACGCGTTCAGTGCCCTATTCATCTGCTGCGGCTATAAAGAAAAACCTTTCGCCCATCGATGAAGGGCGATCAGAGCTAAGAAAGAAAAGGCAATGTTACAGAGAGCTCGATCCAGCAGAAGAAGAAAAAGAAAAGAGAGAGAGATAGTGCTCGTGTGAAAGAGGAAGAGAGTGTAAGAGAAAGAAAGAGAGATTGAGAGTGAGTGAGAGAGCTCGTGGAGAAGAAGAAAGAAGTTTACCTGAAGATCTGTCTTCACTGGACCGTGGATCAGATCCAGGCCAGTCAGCTCTGTTAGGAGCCAAATTGTGCATTTCGTGTTTCAGCTTCTGTTTGCTGAAGTTATTTTCGTTTATTATTTTTTCCTTTGTTTTCTGGTTTGTTGTGCTTTCCGATCCTCTGGTCTGAGGTCGTGTTCCCTCCGGTTTGGAGGAAGGGAGATCTGATCTCCAGTAGCAAGTAGCTGGGAGCTACTTGTGGGTTCCCTCAGGCTTGGAGGAAGGGAGACTTGTCTCCGGTTCTGGACTTGTGGATTCAAGTCCAGAGGTTCCCTCCGGTTTGGAGGAAGAGGGGAGGTTGTTCCCCTGGTCAAGCTGTGTGGCAGCAACTGTTTGCAGACTGAGTCTGCTTGGTTCTAGCGTTCGCTAGTGAAGCCTCACTCCGGTTGGGAGTGAGGGGTGGATGTAGGTCTGAAGGACCGAACCACCTAAAAATCTATTGAGCAGTGGCTTGATTGTCTGGTTTGCTTCCGCTAGATGCTTGAATAGGTGCGCTCAATGTGATTGTATTTGAGTTGAATAGAATTGGTTCCATTCTGTTTCCTTATCTAGCATCCGGTTTTAAATTTAATCCATTATTCGTAAAAGGATTCATTCACCCCCCCTCTGTATCCGGGCCAAGCACCCTAACATCACCTGTCGGTGCGACGGCGTCTGATTCTGGGTCAGCGTCGCGCGGTTGGCCATAGGGTTCCAAGGTGTTCCATCATACATCGTCTACGGTTGTGAGGAAATAGACCCGGGTCGGGCAAATCATTTACCTTGACCACTTTTTGGGTGTATCTCTGCGGTCGGAAGCAACTGGGAGCCTAAGCTTGGCATGACGGTATTGTCATTAGGATATGTCTTAACCGGTAAGATAATCATTCGAGGAGTCTAGAGGCCCAAATCAACCTAGATGTGCGCTCAGGATACCTAGGAGGTTGTAGAAAGAACCTATCCTTTCATCATTGTTGTGATATCTCATGGGCAGCTGCTAGACGTTGGCCAAAAAAAAAGTCAAAATATTTAATTCAAAAAAATCCAAATATATCAAAACCTCAAAAAATCTAAATATTCAAAAAAAATCCTAAAAATGGAGGGGCATCTCCCCGATACATGCATCTCACACACACCACCACACTACACCATCTCCTTTTCCTTTATCACTACCCCACAATTGTGAACCCCAAAGGCTACTCCCCTTTCTTCATTCCATCCCACCAGGGGATTCATACCTACACTGCTACCAACACCCAAACTAAGGGCAAATTGCATGCCCATCTACCCATCCAAGTTAGTCAAGTCCCTGGCTGTCCTTGTCGGGAGGTAGAGCATCCCTCTCCTTCGCTTTCCATGAATTCTGATGGCCAATTGAACTTCGCCAGCTCGGCGCTTCAACTTGAGTCCTAAGCAAATGACACATTCATATCACTTGATTTTCAGCAGATGGTTGGTTGCATTACATATACCATTTTCCTCCATATCCCCCTGATTGGACAAACGTCCTACTTATGTCAACGAGTCCAAAACGGACTTCGGCTATGGAGCTTGAACTATCCTTTTGGTGGCGAAAAACTCGGCCACAGCTGAGGGGTTCCCTATACGCTATAAAAAGGCAGCCCATGAGCCACCGTAGAGGAGGATGCTGCCCTTTTTACCCCCCTTCTGCTCCTATGAAAGTTGTTCTGCTCTTCAAATTCTTCAACTTCTTATTCTTCCTCATCCTCTAATTCTTTCTAGTTTTAAAGTTATTGCAACTTTTAATCACGTTTTATTTCTTTTATTTTCACCGTTAATTCTTTCTCCCGTACCCTCTTTTTTCTTTTCTGTTCTCAACCCTCTCTCTATGATTTCGAACCACCTGTTTTATTAAGTTCTAAAAACTTCCTTTTCTCCTCTTCTTCCATCTTCCTCTCCCTCCTCTTATTTATTCTCAACTCCCCAAGATAGAGACTCTTTGTAGCGACCCGGATTCCGGATACCAGATATACCCGGTAGGACTACCGGATACACGTGGTACCGCATGGGACCTGCGAGGCCTCCCAAGCGCGGGAAAGCGCCGATGGGAAAAAGGAGTGTCGTGTAGTACATTGAACTGACAGATATAACAGCAAGCAATTAAATTTCATTAGAATGGTTTGCTAAAGTAGCAGAAATAAAATTACATTTTCATTAATAATTCAAATTTTAGCAGGTACAGCTGGCAGCTACAACAACGCGCTCCACCCAGAACAACAGAGGCAGACGGCGAAACCCACCTGAAAAGCAGGGGTGAGTCTCTAAATAGAAAATCAGTTGGGGTCACGCAGATCCCCACTGGAAAACGCACAGTGCAACGAAAGCAACAACAGAAACATCAAGTGCAGCAAAGCAGTAAAGACTACACTAAAAAGTTATAAAACTACGCTACATGCAGTAGTAAACAGACGGGAGGTAGGAGTATGGAACAAGCAAGAAAGGGGAAGAACCCACGCCAGACAAGTGGCGGCCGAACTAACCTCGGCACCCCAAACTACTCCAAACAACAACAGAAGGGCGACTCTGATCCAACAAAGTCAGAAGTTACCGATCTGCCAACCCGACACCAGGTCTAAGATGAAGACCTACAAAGACGGCTAAAATAATCACGACGGCCTACACGATTGGAACATCGTGCACGCAACCCCAGGCTCATCTCAAACACAGCCAAGAACAGACCACACATCCAGGGTAGCAAATCTTGGACAAGGCCAAGACTAGCCGACACGAAAAGGAGAACACCGGCTCCGAGAAATGCAAGAGTCGCTGGTCAAGTGATAGGAGTACCCTCACACTAGAAGAACAGCCAGATGCGTCCACTGACGTCTTACACTGCGCCTCAAGTGTCACGTCTACCAGACCGTGTGCAGCACGGAGGAGACTAGACACACCAAGAACCAGGTCCGTGGAACAACGACGTTCCAAGGAAAAACGGCACCTCACGGACACAAGACCGCAGCACCACAACTGCAAGTAACTAGTCAGGGTCACGCCCGTCGACGCAAGTGCTCAGTCCCTGACCACGTGTGCACACACTGACCCGTACCTAGGCCAGGCCTCTAGCTAGTATTCCCCTCGGTAGGACGCTACCGTTGGCGGGGGCCCACGGAACTAGCTTAAAAACCGTGTAACGGGAAACTGCCCGTCCACCACTCCCGGTGGGTGACGTACTAAGAAAAGCCTATGTCACAGGCTATGACTAGTGGAGGTTCATAAGGCACAGACTCCAAAACACAAATGCTAGAGTACAGACAGTCTAAGGAAAGCCCTGTCGCACGTACCACCAAGCACCACTGGCAGCACCACCTCTGCCAACAGACTCAGGACCAGGCAACTAGACCTACCACGTAACGATCCCGAGTCGAATGACTCAAAGGTAAGATCGTCACAGACAGCGGAACAAGCTGCCAATCAGTCTATTCCTAAGCCAGCAAAACAACGCTCCGCAGAAAACGACACACGGAGACCTGAGAGAAACACCAAAAACCCTAAGCACACCTGGACACGCAAATCGAGGTAAGATAACACCTCGAGACATCCAGAAGTAGTTGATGCGCTCGACAGTCGTCGTTTAAAAATGCCGTGCCACACAAATTTCAAAATTTATAACCGCACTCACTCACTCGAATGTTGTTGAAAATATGAGTACAGTGGTGAATACGGGTCGATCCCACGGGGAGAGAAGTTTGATTTTAGTTCAAGTTGGAGATACCCTTATGTTTGGAAAAGTAAATTTTGTGTTTTTAGTGCGATTATCACTAAGTGGAATTGAAATTGTAACTGTAAATGACAAGAGATAAGTAAAGGAAATTTAGCCAATTGAGTGAAGAATGCCGTCGTGTCCACACCGAGCCTTTGATGAAGATCGCTCCGCCTAGGAAGTCGACGCCATTAGAGGATTTGAAGAAGAATTACCGCTTTGGATATGTGTGATGAAACCGTGAAGAAAAGGTTTAGATTGAAATTGAAACAAAATACAAGTGAAAATACAAGTGACAATTATAACAGAAATCTATTGAAATAGAGGTTTGGAAGGTAAAGAATAATTTGAAATCTAGAAGGAATTAGATAAAATGGAAAACATGAAAGTTGTAGAGAATGAAAAGATGAAGAACGTTTATGAAGAACACAGAAACAAAAAATGAAAGGAAGATAAGGAAAAACTTGAAAAACTATGACCTATTGGTTCGGATGAACAGTAATTGACAGAAAAATAGCACCTTGAAAACGTAATTCTAGAGCTCAAACGAAGAGGAATTTGACAAAGTGCAAGAAGAATAAAACTTAGATCTACAAGAGAGGAACAACTCTTATGAAGAACTCAGAGTTATTTGAGGACTAGAAAGACTTCAAAATGAAGAAATGGAAGAAGGTATCACCACGGATGAACAGTAAATGCACAGGACAGCACTTAAGAAAATGGGTATTAACTCTATGCATTTGGACGAATTTGAAGAAATACTAAACAGAGAAGTTAAAGAACACTTGAAAATGAACAACTTTCATGAAGACAAGAATTTGCAATGGGGACCACAACAATAAGTAATTGAACCAAGAATAGACTGAATGCTTAAAAAGAACCTTGCATTAATATCAAATCAACTTACAAAGGTGACACCAAAAGCTTGTAAAACATCAAGATCCAACCCTCCTATGGAGCTCTACTAAGACTTACAATGAAGAACTTTAAGAATACAAAGGAAAATCTCTATACTATCTCTCCTTCTAACTATCTCTAACAACTAACTAGTTCCATTACACATGAAGGCCCTTTATATAGGGCAACACATAACACCCCCTCTCATGTGAAACAACTCAAGTGCACCTAATTTTGACCTAAATTGGTAGGCTGGAATGTGCTGCACATTTTGCCAATTTTTTCTGATTTTTTTCAGATTTTTCTGGCATTTTTTTGGCCGTCTTTTTCTCTATTTCTCTCACTTCCTCTCTCTGCCGGCACGTTGCGCCGACCGGCGCCGAACGGGTTAGGCCGCCTGCCGTGGGCCCGCCATGCGCCTGCTTCTCCTGTCGCCGCCACGCGTCGCACGCGGCGCACGCCCCCGCGTGCATCGCGTGCAGTCGCCCACGCCTCAGCACCTCGCCACACGTCCCGCCACAAGCCGCCACGTGCCCCCCGCCGGTTCCTTCGCGCCGCTCCGCGTCGCTCCGCGCTGGCCACGACCCCCGCCCCCCCATTCGCCCTTCTCGCCTCGTCGCCCGTGCGGGCGGCGAAGGCGGGAAGGGCGGGGGCGGGTTTTTTTTTAAACTTTTTTTTGTTTTATTTAAATATATTAAATATATATATATATATATCTATATATATATCTTGTATATATTTGTATAAAATGCTAAAAAATATCAAATAATTTTATTTTTTTTTATTTTTTTTTCTTTTTGAATAACTTCCTGGGCTTTTGGCCCAGTTCAATATATATTTTTATTCTTTTTTTTAGCTTTCCTCGAATCACGTGCCTGCATAAATACATAAAAATTATTATTAAAATTTATTTAATTTCAAAAAATTAAACATTTGATTCAAAATCAACAATAAGTGTGAGAAGTGTATATTGATCATAATTTAAGCTTATAAAAATGTGAATAATTATGAATTAAGAAGGAAAAATACACACTTATCACACCCCCCAACTTACTCATTGCTAGTCCCTTAGCAATGTAATTAATGAAGAATTTCAGGACCAACAAGAGGTTAAAATTAGCCATGCCTCATTTCTAGATCATCTTTCATAGAGTCAACTAAAGATCAGGAATCTGGAATAATTACCACAGACTAGCCTTATGTCGGAAATTCAGGCACATGACCAAGAATTCTAATCAAAATTCAGTAGCACTTGTGCATGTGTAATGCTAAGTCCACAGTGAAGACAATTGCATCCCCCATTTGCTATTCCGAGCAAATGCCTTTCAATTCTGCTATGGATATATCCACGGCATTATTATGCCAAACCACTACCCCGCTTAAGGCGTTTGCCATCCGACCGTCTTACCTTCGGCACCGGTTTTCATATGAGGGCCAACTCAAATAACACAAGAACCACAGTGTGATCCTAGAGCCAACGTCTACTGACTTTTATTAAGATCTCTCTGCCGTCTACAACTAAAACTTACATCTCTCTGCCGGCCCGTTGCGCCCACCGGCGCCGAACGGGTTAGGCCGCCTGCCGTGGGCCCGCCGTGCGCCTGCTTCTCCTGTCGCCACCACGCGGCGCACGCGCCCGCGTGCGTCGCGTGCAGTCCCCCGCGCCTCAGCACCTCGCCACACGTCCCGCCACAAGCCGCCACGTGCCCCCCGCGGGTTCCTTCTCGTGGCTCCGCGTCGCTCCGCGCTGGCCACGACCCCCACCCCCCCATTCGCCCTTCTCACCTCGTCGCCCGTTCGGGCGGCGAAGGCGGGAAGGGCGGGGGCGGGTTTTTTTTTTAAACTCTTTTTTTTTGTTTTATTTAAATATATTATATATATATATATCTATATATATCTTGTATATATTTGTATAAAATGCTAAAAAATATCTAATAATTTTATTTTTTTTTCTATTTGAATAACTTCCTGGGCTTTTGGCCCAGTTCAATATATATTTTTATTCTTTTTTTGAGTTTTCCTCGAATCACGTGCTTGCATAAATACATAAAAATTATTATTAAAATTTATTTAATTTCAAAAAATTAAACATTTGATTCAAAATCAACAGTAAGTGTGAGAAGTGTATATTGATCATAATTTAAGCTTATAAAAATGTGAATAATTATGAATTAAGAAGGAAAAATACACACTTATCAGTAGTGTCTCGAGCCGGGCACAACCACCGAGACACACACACACAAGGTCACATGTCAACCACTGGGTCACACCGGGTTGACCGGAACCAGACCAAAACACAAGCAAAGGTAGGGTAGAAAATCCTACCTCAAGCAAGAAGACTCCTGGCTACCTTACAACGTAGTCCTAGCCCTCATAGGACGTCGGGAGACATCCACGGGATAGCGGGCAGACCACAAGGCCAAGCCAAGACAAGCAGAAACCGAAGGAACAGAAATCGGAGCACAAGGCATGTAACGCACCACCCCTAGACCGCTACAAGCATGTGACGATCTAGACCAGGGCCGTTACTCACCAAGCGACGGTCGGGCGACAGGCCGACACACACACCACCCTAACCTACCACAAAAAACACGAAAGCACGCAACGCACAGCACCAGGCGCGTCGCACCCACCCGACGCGCCAGACCGGGGCCGTCGGGTCCAACACAAACCCAAACCAAACGGAGCTCAAACGAAGTAACGCACGAGAGCGAGTGCGTTATAGCCACCCGACGCACAAAACCAGGCGCGTCGGAGCCAACACAACCACAACCAAAACCAAGTAACGCGCAACGCCAAGCGCGTTACAAACAAACAACGCGGCAAGGGAGACACGTCAGAGACAACCGACGCACAGGGGCAGGCGCGTTATTCACAACGGCGTAGCCACCCTCAACCCAGCACAAAACAACAAATAACGGCAAGGGGCAAGCGCGTTATACAACAATGACGCACAGGGGCATGGCCGTTACACCATCAAACAGCACAACACCCACAACCCTCAGCCAAACAGCATGTAACGGTCCAAGAAGGACGCGTTACACACAAACGATGCATGGGGACAGGCGCGTTACAACCAAAATAACGGATGGGAACCCATCCGTCGGGGGAACCGCCTCAACGGTCAAACGTCGGTCAAACGGACAATAACGGCCAAGGCAGGGTGCGTTACTTCCATCTAACGCGCTGAGTCAAGCGCGTTAGACCAACCGACTCAACCCCAAAACAAGGCAACAACAAGCGAAGTAACGCGCAGACCTAGGCGCGTTACAGGGAAGCGACGCGCCACCCTAGGGCCGTCACTCACCCAGAAGCCAGAAAGCTCAAAAACCTCAGACGAAGTAGCGGTCAGTCGTAGGGCCGTTATATACAAGTGACGACCACTGGAATGACCGTTACATCGGTCACGGTGGGAAAACAGAGGAACGGCCAAACCGGCCCGTTCCACGCCCCATTCATGCCAAAACGCAGGGGAAACAAACCTAAACACTGGAAAACAACACTAGGGTGCTAAAAACCCCACATGCAAGCTCGAAAACACAAAATCCGGGCGATTTCATCAAATCCACCCAAAGTGGGTCACCGAGGTTCCCGGGCTTCTATCGGCCTCGAATGAACACCAAACGACACGAAACTAACGTGGATGGGATCCTGACATCCCAGCGGTCAGTTAGAAACTAACTACGCCGCAAACAGTCACCGTTTAACGGCCGACCCTAAAAACCACGAAAATCACGATTTAGGCAAACCAAGCCCAAACTCGACCGTTTCCTAGCCGAACGTCGTGCAATGGTAGGGAAAACGGAGAGGAAGAAGTAAGGATCAGTTACCCTACCTCCACCGAAGAAACCAAGCCCCGAAAGGACTAAACCACGCCGAAAACCACTCGCGAACCGATTTCACCGGCTTTGAATCCACCGTTCGGGATCGCGCCGGAATCGATCCGATCCTTGCTCCATCGCGCACCTAGCTAGCTCCATCACGTCCCCAACACGTGCCTCTAGGTCCTCCGTCTGTAGCCGGAGCCGAGGAGGCGAACGGGAGAGAAAATGGGAGAGAGAGAGGCGACGGCGGCGAATGAGAAGGAGGAGAGAGGAAAAGGAAAGAAAAAGAAAAGAAATTAGGAAATTTTCCTAATTTCCGAAAATTCCGAAAATTCCGAAATGGGCCGAAAATGCACAAATTCAGAAAAATACGCAAAAATAGTCGAATTGACCGGCTCGAAGAGTACATCGTCGCTGTAGCATCCACGAGTTTGAGAATTGACAAACAAACTCACCGTAGGGTTCCGTAACTAGTACATGAGAAAAACCCACACGGCTCGTCAAACTCAACTCGGAAGCCACAAAAGCGAACCGAAACTAAACGAAACCAATCTGAAAGACCCAATGAAGATCCAGCAAGACCTACCAAGGATCCAGGGCATTACACTCTTCTTCGGTCCTCTCACGACGGTGCTCATCAAGGCGGGGTGATCTTATCCAAGGCTCGGCGAGGATTGGACGGCGCTATTCTTCATCATTCCTGGCTCTAGTTCTTCTCTTTTTGTTCTTGATTTATCATTAGTTGTAACTTTCATTTTCATAGACGTTATAATTTCAATTCCTAGCAATACATGTTTCATTTTGTGCAATTGTCTTTCTTTCTCTTCTTCTCTCTATCTCTTCCAATTTTCTCTTTTTGACCCTCCAATATTCTTTAGATAGATTTAATTTCATGCACTTTTAATTTTATTTTCAAAAACTCACTCAACATTTTGCTCTAAATAAATACAAGAGTTTTCAACTTAATAAAAGAATCTTCCTCCTCGTGGGATCGACCGGTATTCACCGCTCTACTTTGATCTTAAAAATCTTTTTAGTGAGTGAGTGCGGTATTAATTTTAAAATTGAGCACGGCATTTTAACGATAAGTGTTTGTGAACGATCAATTTTTGGCGCCGTTACCGGGGAGAAAATGATTTTTGATAGTTAAAAATTCTTGTGTTTGATGTGTATATATTTATACTAATTTTTCTATTTTTATTTGCAGGAAGAAAAATCAAAAAACTTGAAAATAAAAAAATTTTGGATCTAAAAATCCTAGAAAATCAACTGTTGTAGAAAGCGTCGCTGAAGGGGCTGAATCTGTCACCAAAAGGAGTGGAAATCAGATAATCAGGAAAATCCAGGAAAAAGAAGCGTCGCTAAAGACCCGAATCTGTAAGTGTTTGTTCTGCCTTGAAAATTAAAAGATCAAAAAATTCTTGAAATAAAAATCCAAAAAATCAAAAAATCAGAAACATCAAAAAAACATGATTTTAGGCCTTATTTTCCAGTAGATTTGCATGTTGTTTGGTGATTTTAGTTGCTAGTTTCCTCATATCCATCTTTCTTTGAAAAAAAATTGAAAACTAGTTCTTGAAAAAAAAATTCATCATCACGATATCATGCTTTCACATTAATTACTCTTGATAGGTCCAGAGGGGGGTGAATGGACCTTTACCCGTAAAAACAATGAGGATTAAAAAATAAGTTCTCAATTAGGAGTTTCCAAAAAAAATCTTAACGGTCAAACATTAAACGCGCAGAACGATCAGCTAGGAAGATAGAGATGGATCGGCCTAGACAAGCATCTACCGAATAGATCCAAAGCCAGAATAGAAACCAAACACACTACGCCAGGGATTTTTAAGGTGGTTCGGTCAGACCTCCAGTCTGCCTACGTCCACCCCTCACTTCAAACCGAAGTGAGGCTTCCACTAGCACCGGCTAGCCAAGCAGACTCAGTCTGCGACAATTGCTGATTCACAGCTTCACCAGGGGAACACCCTCCCCTCTTCCTCCACACCCGGAGGGAACCCTAAGGACGCCAAGTCCCTAGAAACTAAGAAACAAGTTCCTCTTCCTCCAACCAGAGGGAACACTAGTGATCTGCAGTCACTAGACCCAGAGACAAAGGTCTCTCTTCCTCTGAAGCCCAGAGGAAACCCACAAGCAGCACACGGCCACTTGCAACTGGAGATAACGTCTCCCTTCTCCTGAACCAACAGAACAGGAGGACCACCGATCTCAACCTGAGACTCAGAGATAAAACTAGAACAGTAAAGAAAGATCAAAAACAAGAAACAAAAAAAGATACAGCATACTGAATGCTGGAACGATGAAACACGGAATATAGCTCACAATAGAGTAAACTGGTTCGGATTTGATCCTGAAACCAGAAACCTTCTTCTTCTTCTTCTTCTTTCTGAACTCTCAGATTCGAGCTCTCTCTCTCTCTCACTCTCTCTGCTATTCTCTCTTCTTCTTCTTCTTCAGTTTCTGCCCTCTATTTTCTTCTCTTCTTTTGCTGGATCGAACTCTCTGCACTTCTGCTTTTTCTTTTTTCCTTTCGATCAACCTTCATCTGTGGACGAAGGCTTCAATATATAGCAGCAGCAGGTGGATAAGGTGCAGAATGCGTGTGCCTCCCACACTTGATCCAGAACCTTCTTGCCACGTGCCTTTATAGCATTGGTTCCTTTAGCATTGGATCACGTGCAGCTCGGTCACTGGGAATATTCTTCCTCGGACCACCTTCTTCTTTTTGTTTTTCTTCTTCTCCTGCAAAGAAATTAAAACCATTAAAACTCAGGGCCACAAAAACTAAAACTGCATGAGGTATGTGATAGCAATACGAGATGCACTGTACTGAGAACGACACGAGATACACAAGATTATTACAGTACGAAATAAAGAGAGAATGACACGAGGTCAGATGAAAACAGCATGAGGTAAAGAGGGAACGACACGAGATACACAGTAATAAAGCTAACACTACAAAGGGAACGACACGAAGTCAAATGAGAACAGCACGATGTGAGAAGGAAATAACACGGAGTAAAACGGTAGTAAAACACGCGATCAGAGGAAACCTGGACGAAGATAGAAAGAAGCAACACGAAGACACAAATACAAAGACAACATGAAGACACAGAAACAACACGAAGACTCAAACATAGAAACAACACGAAGACTCAAACACAAAACTAACACGAAGACACAAGCACAAAAGATAACACGAAGACACAAACACAAAAGATAACACGAAGACACAAACACAAAAGATAACACGAAGACACAAACATAGAAACAACACGAAGACATACAAAACGACTCGAATACAGGATTGCTTCGAACTTACGAACGACTCGAAGATGAGGACGGCACGAAACGACACGGACTGAAACCAACTCGAAGACGAAAATAGAAACCGACACGAAGTGTGGTCACAAAGCAAGAAAGACACTTCCAACGTACAGCCTTCATATGATGTGAGGCGATGTGTAGACTTTGCATTCAACTGGATGTATAGACTTGGAATGGTCTTCAAGGCAACAATGTACAGACTTTGAAATAAAGAGTGTACAGACTGAGAGTTCAAGGCCACGATGTATAGACTTTGCCCAAGGAAACGAATGTGTAGACTTTGGCTTGGAACGAAGGTAAAGATGAGGCTGTGTAGACTTGGCCAGAACATAAGACTCGAAGACATAGGGGTGACACAGATGGAGCGACACGAGGTGGCACAGAAAGTAGCACGAGGTGCTGCAGTGTTCAGCACGCGATGGAACAAATAACGACACGAAGACAACCCCTGAAAATAACTGAAGTGACTCAAAGGATTATTTTTTCACAGAGAAATATTTTTGTTCTCCACAAAAGCTCATAGTGTTGTCATCCTCAAAACATGTAAAGACTCAACAATCTCCCCCTTTTTGATGGATGGCAACACTATGAGTCTTTACAGAGGAATAATTTTAAACCTGTTCAAAGCTAAACATCATCAGCACCATCATTAATTATCATTAACGAATCATTAACAACAAACAAATCATTCTCAATCATAGTAGTAGCAAAGACAAAGACTTGAGTTCTCCCCCTTTGTCAGCATCAAAAAGAAAGAACCAAAAGGAGGCAGAAATGCAAATGATATGAGATGTAATTAACAAGTCCAAGAGTGAGAGATCCTCAAAATTGGCAAAAAATACAGAACACTATTTTTTAAGGAGAAAAGAATCTGGCATGTCTGTTGGAAGTGCCTCGCGGCCTGTCTAGTGGTGGTCTACCCCTTGGAGCAACAGAGGAGAAATCTTGAGATGGACTTCTGCTGGAGGATGCCTGACCAGGGGCTGAACCCAAGGCAGAGTGAAGATCCTTCAAGTCATTGGACAATTCAGCTAGCCAATACACAACAGAGCTTCTGACATGTGCCACTTCTGAAATGATGTCTTCCTGGCGAATATTAACAGATTCATATCTGTCAGTCAGAGTTCTCACTTTTGTTAAGAAAGCGATCAATCTGTCATAGATCTTCTGGACATCTGGACCTAGGGTACTAGATGACCCCTTCAAAACTTCTAAGGATGTCCTGATCTCAAAACAATAATCTATAATGCTGGCAGATGACTTAACAGAGGAAATATGAGCATCTTGTAATTCACGAAGTGCTGTTGCTATCTTCGAACATACCACCTGCAGGATTTCCATCGAGGACCTGGTGGCATCATCTGAAGCTTTCTTGTTTAGCAGGAACTTTTTCCATTCAATCAGGAGAGAAATTTCAAGCTTCAGTAGCCTGGAATGAACTTGATTAATATTTAGAGTGACATACTTGAGCAGATCATCCATTTTCTTATCCTGTCTCTGCATCTGCTGAGTCAAATTTATAAGGAGTTCTTCAATGTTGGGCGCCCGAGCAGATAGAAGTCGAGGTTGACCTAGGGGTGTACCATAAGATACACAGCCTGGTGCTGTTCTCTCATCTGCTTCTTCTTGTACTGGCGTTTGGCTGTCTCCTGCTGGAACCCTATCTTCATCTTCAGCTTGGATTTCTTTTTCAGGAAACACATTTTCAGGAGCTTCTTCTTCACTTGATGATTCTGCTTCTTGTTCTATGTCAGTAACTTTCTCCTGACACTCATCCACTCTTTCTTCCATGAGATCACCATCTGCAGAGCTTTCAACAGGTGCTTGTTCTATAATTTCAGCTGTAACCACGTTGTCAGCCTCTTCCAAGCTTTTCTCCACAGTCTCTCTAAGAATGGAATTAACAAACTCAGCAAGGTCTTGCTCATTACTTTCTTGCTCTTGGGCAGGCTGTTCCACGGGCAGCCTCACTTCTTCTGATGTCTTCCCAAAGGAATCAAACAAACCACCAATATTTGTATCTAGTTCAGTTTGAATGCTATCTTCAGACATCCTAACTTCTTCAGATGCAATCTCAACAAGCCTTTGAAAAGATATAGATGCTTCAGTAGGTACAGCAGAAGTAGCAGATAGTGGTTGTTCAGATGGTGTCTCCTGTAAAGCAACCTCAGAAGCTAATTCTAAAACAGTTTGGGTAGATTCTTGAGGGTGTTCCAGAAGCTCTCTCTGAGCTTGTGATTCTTTGACTTTCTGGGCCTTAACCTGCCCCGTGAGAGAAGAACCCTCCAAGCCCAAAAATACTGAAACAAAATTCATGTTAAATATGTTTCGACCCCTAACTTTAGACATGGCCTCTCCATCCAAGGAAATTTTTGAGTACTTGAAGATGTCTGTCAGATGGGCGGCGTAGGGCAGGTGTCTTTTGGACCCAATACACCCCTTCATGACAGAAAAAATAATTTCAGGCAGACAGATCTTTACACGCTGAATCAGACAGAACAAAAGAAATCTCTGAGTGTCTGTGATTCTTCCTCTAGCTCCAGTCTGTGGGGTGACTATAGAGGCAATGACGTTCTGAAGAAGCTTGTGAAGAGGGGGAAAAGATAAGGTTTGGTAAGCTTTCAACTTCAATTTCCCCTTGTCATGAATATTACTAGGTTTACCAGTAATGACCGAAAAGGCTTCATGCAGACTATATCTAAACCCTCTTTCCACCTCTCCTTTTTCTGGAATACTGAGAGCTTTATGGAGAGAGTCACACGTTACTGCTATCTCAATCCCCTTAACAGACGAGATCAGAGCAGACTTATCTCGGCTCAAAGACAAGTTATTATAAAATTCCATTACCAGGCTAGGGTAGTAGACACGGTGATTTTCTAGGAATTTCCTCTAATCCTGAAACTCAAAAATCTCCAAAAGTTCTGGAAACTTCAAAACCATGGATTCATCGCCGAAATCTATTATCCTTGGAGGAATAATTTTCCCACTCTCTAAAAACACGATAGACTGAGAAGGCCTGGTACCTTGTGCAGAAGAAATTTCCACAGCTATTTCTGGTTCTAGACATCTTTGCTGCTTGGATGAAGGCTCCTCAACTGTTTCTTTTCCCTTCCTCTTCCTTTCAACAGGAGCGACGGATTCTAGCTGATCCATTTGCCATAACTCCCAGAGTATCAACTCTTTCTTGCTGGTTGCTGCTGGAGATGAAGCTAGAACCAAGAACGGAAGAGAACTCTGTGGGAGAGATGAGATTTTCGTGAAGAAAAATGAGCGAGAGAGAAGGGTTTGAAGGAGCATACAAGACGTATCGGCACGAGGAGGAATAGGGAGCGGCAAGGGCACACGAGGGTTTATGGATGTAACCTTGAGGAACACGAAGGGTTTTGGGGAATCACTTTTCACTCTTATCTAACTTTTCAGGAAATACCCAAACTACCCTTATTCAATATGTAACACAGCCATTGCCCGTTAAAGTTCGCTCTTCAATATATGGAATTATTATATTCTTCCGAATACCTTGGTCAGTTACCTCAAGACATTAAATCAACAAGATCACAAAACTAGCTGTTAAAGGTACTTAGCCTACAGAAGGTCACGATTAAAATACTCCTTATGTTTGTCAGGCAAAGAAATAACAAATAGATAGTCAAGCAGGGTTCATTACTTCATTTAAAGGACAAGAGAGGGCATACAGAGTCAACCAATTTGTTGAGCACTTAGGTAGAATTGTCCCTTTTTACACAAGGAGACATGTTTATAAGACACCAGAATCCCTGGTTACTCAGGACAGGCTACCTTTATGCCAATGAAAATCAATGAATTTTTGTTGACTTTTCTTTCCCCTTTTTTTTTATTTTAACTTTTCTATAAGAAACAGAGATAGCTAATTGTATCATGACAGAAACTCTAGACTTCTTTAATCTAGAATATCTATTTCTCCACAATTGCCATTGCTCTGCCACAAAGAATGGCGTATTCCCTGGTAACACCTCTCATGATCTTGGACTAAAGACAGAGCCCTTACTTAACACAAAATATATATATATTTTTTAAAGCCCTCTTCACATAAGTTTCAGTTAAAACGAAATCTTCCGCAAGGTTTTTCCATTTAACAGAAAGTTTTACAATATGTTGACCAACAATAGAGAGGATAACTTAGAAGGATTAAAGGACAAGATATAACCCCCATACATTAAAGTTCTTTATTAACAGGTGTAACTTGTTACAATAGATTTTGGGTGGTTTAAGGTATTCTGATCAAATCTGATAAGAGTAACAAAGCTAGAAGAAGGAATTTTTCTTCAAGAATATTCCTGAACCAAAGGGGATAAGGAAAGGATAAAAAGGTGACAAACAGAATGGAGAGAGATGAGATGAGATGAGAAGCACTCCTTTCAGCAAAGCAGCAAGTGAGAGATTACTCTAGAAATTAAAGACCAAGGAGCTCACAAATGAAATCTTCCTGAGGAAAATCAATCTCGTAACCAGAGAATGCTCTTGGGCAAAAATCTGCAACCTCATGAGATGACTGAACTCAACACCAACTAACCACATCGGCAGACAAAGATTCTTCAGATTCTAGATGACCTGACAAGCTCCTTTTCAGCCCACGCTAGGACATCTCACACACAACTCTTGGAAATATTAATTATTTATTGAATAACATACATGCTATCAGCTGAAATGCAATACGTTGAAGCAAACTTATGGTTTTTCAAATAAATGGAATGTGATGCAATGAGCACGAATCAGTAAGTTGACACAATAATTGTATCTCCCCCTGACTATGAGCATGAATTACAGCGTGATGCCAAGTATCCATCCAAGAGAGATTTTAGCAATGCAGTCAGAGGAGGACACTCATGATCATGGAATACTTAGATGCACACAGACTACATCACATAACCAAATTTAAATCACACCAAAACAGAATTAAAGCAGGTATTGGGAACTGACCTGAATATTTAGATCCTAGTTCCTTTTTTTTTTCAAGTGCCTTGGCTTATTTCTCCTCTTTATTCTTCAACTTTCAAGGCACACCTGCAGGTTAGCAAACTATTTTGCACGAATAGGCACCCAAGAAATCTTGGGTCCTGAGTTAGCAGTGACATTCTTAGCAGGTTTTCTAATCAATCTCCTAGCAGCAGGTTTCAGATTCGATTTATGCACATTCTTATAAACATGATTTTTATGCACATATGAATGAAAATTTTTGTTAACAGAATTGAAATTCTGCTTACCAAAACCAGCATTGCTTTGGTATCCTGCCAGCCAACAGGTTGCAGCCTTGTGACCTGGCTTTCCACAGTTAAAATAATGAGAAGAGTTCATTCTCTTAAAATTCTCTTTTCTACCCTGACCATGCCAGCATTCAATGGCCCTGTGGCCTGTCTTTCCACAGTTGACACATGCAGAGTATTTTCTATTTGCAGCAACTTTATTCCTCTCAACATCATTATGGTTTGCAGGAAATTTAGCATGATGTGAAGAATATATTTTCTTACCATTTGCAAACCAGCATTGTGTGATGTTGTGTCCTAGTTTGCCACAGTGCAGACATTCAATTTTCTTTTTCTGGAATGAAGAATTTTTATCATGAAGTTTCTTAGCATTCATTATCTCGGCCCTCATATCATCTTTCTCCATCAATTTACACTCATGCATTAAATGTCCAAGTCTATGACAGTAGTGACATGACATTTTCCTTTTAGATGAGTGTGTGTGCGGACTGTGATCAACATGCACAGATGAGCCCTTTTTATTCATTTTCTATTTTTTATCCTGTTCAGATGATTTAACAAAAATAGTTTCTAAATTTGATCCATAGACCTTACTCATGACTGGACTGTAGCCCAGTCCCTTTTTCTCAAAAGTAGAGCTAGAAATAGAATATGTCTGAATTTTATTTTCAAAGATCTTTTTATTTACAGGGTTATAACCTAACCCTTCCTTCTGAAAATTAACTTTTACTCCCAGTAGTTTGTTCAGATTTTCTTGCCCATCAACAAATTTAGACAAAGATTTCCTTAAGTCTTGGATTTCTTCTTCTAAAGAGGCAATGTGTACATAACTTGCAGTCTCTTGTTCATTGTAATTGACAGCCTCATTCAAGACTTTGTTGGCAATTATGTATTTCTCAACTTCCTTTCTCAACTCATCAATTTCTTCTGAATTATTGGACACCACATGTTTACCCTTTTCAAATGTCAGTAATCTCTCTGACATGATGGTGTTCAACTGTTTTAGTTTCTCAATTTCTTCCTTTAGTCTGTCATTCTGAATTAATTCGTTTATCAAAATCTGATCATCAGAGTCAGTTTCAGATTTTCTTCCATCCTTAAAAGTTTTCAAGTCTTTTTGCAGTTTCTCAATGTTTTTCTGTAATTCAAAGTTGACAGACTTAATGGCTTCAGATTTTTCAGCAAGTACTTTATTTTCAATCCTGAGCTTCTCTAAACTTTCCTTGCTTTCAGCTGAGAATTTTCTCAGGGAATCAATCTCACTCACATGATTCTTATTTCCATTGATTAGCACATCATTTTATTTTTTCAACATTTGTAGATTAGACACACAGGCATCATGAGAACTCTTCAATTCAACACAATTTTTACAGTCAGACCTTGAATTATCTAATCCCTTATTCCTTTTCAATTTTTTATATCGTTTTTGCAATTTTTCATATGACTCAGATAAGTCGCTGTAAGCATTTTTCTAATCTTCTATAGAAAAGTTCTCGAAGAGGTTTACCTCTTCTTCATTCTCCTCCACCTCTTGGCTGGTACTGTGGTCACTTCTGCTAACCATCATGCATGTGCTTTCATTTCTCCAGTGGGCTAGCTTCAACTGGTCCATAATATCCTTGGCGGATCTGCAATCATGGAAACAAGAATGCAAGGCTTTATCAGTCGCTGTTAACATTAGGTTTAAGGCTTTTTGATTCTCTCGAAACATCTGATTCTCACTGTCCGTCCACTTGGACCTTTTCTTGGGCAGTTCATACGGGCCTTGTGAAATCAACTTCCACAAGTCCTTATCAGCTTGTTTAACAAACATGCGAAAAACACTGAACCAAATGTCAAAATCAGATCCCTTAAAAATTGGTGGATTAGCCATTGCCATTAATTCAAACGAACAGATATCAAACACTAACTCACAAGTAAAACAATGCACATAGGAAACACATAGAGGATCCTCTGAGAATCGTTGGATTCTGAACCAGAGACAGCTCTGATACCAATTGATAGGTACAGAGGGGGGTGAATGGACCTTTACCCGTAAAAATAATGAGGATTAAAAAATAAGTTCTCAATTAGGAGTTTCCAAAAAAAATCTTAACGGTCAAACACTAACCGCGCAGAACGATCAGCTAGGAAGATAGAGATGGATCGGCCTAGACAAGCATCTACCGAATAGATCCAAAGCCAGAATAGAAACCACACACACTGCGCCAGGGATTTTTAAGGTGGTTCGGTCAGACCTCCAGTCTGCCTACGTCCACCCCTCACTTAAACCGAAGTGAGGCTTCCACTAGCACCGGCTAGCCAAGCAGACTCAGTCTGCGACAATTGCTGATTCACAGCTTCACCAGGGGAACACCCTCCCCTCTTCCTCCACACCCGGAGGGAACCCTAAGGACGCCAAGTCCCTAGAAACTAGGAAACAAGTTCCTCTTCCTCCAACCAGAGGGAACACTAGTGATCTGCAGTCACTAGACCCAGAGACCAAGGTCTCTCTTCCTCTGAAGCCCAGAGGGAACCCACAAGCAGCACACGGCCACTTGCAACTGGAGACAGCCTCTCCCTTCTCCTGAACCAACAGAACAGGAGGACCATCGATCTCAACCTGAGACTCGGAGACAAAACTAGAACAGTAAAGAAAGATCAAAAACAAGAAACAAAAAAAGATACAGCAGACTGAATGCTGGAACGATGAAACACGGAATATAGCTCACAATAGAACAAACTGGTTCGGATTTGATCCTGAAACCAGAAGCCTTCTTCTTCTTCTTCTTTCTGAACTCTCAGATTCGAGCTCTCTCTCTCTCACTCTCTCTGCTATTATCTCTTCTTCTTCTTCTTCTTCAGTTTCTGCCCTCTATTTTCTTCTCTTCTTTTGCTGGATCGAACTCTCTGCACTTCTGCTTTTTCTTTTTTCCTTTCGATCAACCTTCATCTGTGGACGAAGGCTTCAATATATAGCAGCAGCAGGTGGATAAGGTGCAGAATGCGTGTGCCTCCCACACATGATCCAGAACCTTCTTGCCACGTGCCTTTATAGCATTGGTTCCTTTAGCATTGGATCACGTGCAACCCAGTCACTGGGAATATTCTTCCTCGGACCACCTTCTTCTTTTTATTTTTCTTCTTCTCCTGCAAAGAAATTAAAACCATTAAAACTCAGGGCCACAAAAACTAAAACTGCATGAGGTATGTGATAGCAATACGAGATGCACTGTACTGAGAACGACACGAGATACACAAGATTATTACAGTACAAAATAAAGAGAGAATGACACGAGGTCAGATGAAAACAGCACGAGGTAAAGAGAGAACGACATGAGATACACAGTAATAAAGTTAACACTACAAAGGGAACGACACGAAGTCAGATGAGAACAGCACGATGTGAGAAGGAAATAACACGGAGTAAAACGGTAGTAAAACACGCGATCAGAGGAAACCTGGACGAAGATAGAAAGAAGCAACACGAAGACACAAATACAAAGACAACATGAAGACACAAAAATAACACGAAGACACAAACAAAGAAACAACACGAAGACTCAAACACAGAAACAACACGAAGACTCAAACACAAAACTAACACGAAGACACAAGCACAAAAGATAACACGAAGACACAAACACAAAAGATAACACGAAGATAGAAACATAGAAACAACACGAAGACATACAAAACGACTCGAATACAGGATTGCTTCGAACTTACGAACGACTCGAAGACGAGGACGACACGAAACGACATGGACTGAAACCAACTCGAAGACGAAAATAGAAACCGACATGAAGTGTGGTCACAAAGCAAGAAAGACACTTCCAACGTACAGCCTTCATATGATGTGAGGCGATGTGTAGACTTTGCATTCAACTGGATGTATAGACTTGGAACGGTCTTCAAGGTAACAATGTACAGACTTTGAAATAAAGAGTGTACATACTGAGAGTTCAAGGCCACGATGTATAGACTTTGCCCAAGGAAACGAATGTGTAGACTTTGGCTTGGAACGAAGGTAAAGATGAGGCTGTGTAGACTTGGCCAGAACATAAGACTCGAAGACATAGGGGTGACACAGATGGAGCGACACGAGGTGGCACAGAAAGCAGCACGAGGTGCTGTAGTGTTCAGCACGCGATGGAACAAATAACGACATGAAGACAACCCCTGAAAATAACTGAAGTGACTCGAAGGATTATTGTTTCACAGAGAAATATTTTTGTTCTCCACAAAAGCTCATAGTGTTGTCATCCTCAAAACATGTAAAGACTCAACAACTCTTACATGCATTGTTGCATTTAGATAATTCTCTTTTCATTTACTTGCATCATTTGAAGAAAAAAATTTCATTCTCTTCTTCTCTTTCTCCCTTCTCAAGGTAATTAGGCACACCCCTCTTGAAATTGGAAGGACCCTCCAATTGTGCACTCCGTCTCATTGGACCGGAATCTCCTTTTCCAAGACCTCCATAAGTCCACGCACCCGTAGATTCTCTCACGGACGTCGGACAGGTTGTACCAAGAAGTACCCCAAAGTTAGTTTGCCCTTAGAAGTTAAAAAAAGAGTTTTGGGACTTGTTACTACTTTGAAAAAATCGGTGTCTAGACTAGAGGTTAAGTGGAAAACGCCTAAGCGGGCTTGTAGTTATTTAATTAGGTCCCTACGAAAGTTGGGGGAGCCTCCCACAACCCCACCTCTTACCTGGCTGGTGGACCAACTTGGTAGTGAGTGCCGATTCCTCTTTTGTTTAAAAAAACCATCATTTTTCATGCATTATTCATATAGTTGTTGATTTATTGATTGCATTGCTTTGAAAAAAAATTCAAAAAAAAAATCAAAAACAACACACATTCTTTGTGTCCTATTGTATTGCATGCATGGTAGGAGATCTCTACATCCAACCTTGCTAGGACCTATAGTTGAAATTGAGAGGTTAGTACACTCTAGATCAAATCATCAACCTAACCTCATAGTTGATCATAATCAACAAGAAGCTCCCAAATAAATGAAGGACTACTTCATGCCAAATCAATATCAACCATCCTTCTATGTGCATGCACCCCAAAACCAAGCAATGCAATATGAGATTAAATCCAGCACCATTCAGATGTTGCCATCTTTCTATGGTAATATAAATGAAGATCCATATAAGCATCTTGACGAGTTCCTCCAAATTTGTTCTACTGTCAAAATCAGAATTTCTCTGATGATGCTCTCAAATTAACTCTCTTCCCATTCTCTCTTAAGGACAAAGCTAAACATTGGTTAGGAGCCTTGGGGATACCGATTGAAACATGGGCTGAAATGTAGAAATAATTTCTTAAGAAGTTCTATCCCATTGGGCGAACCAATACTATGAGGAGAGAAATCACTAGATTTACACAAAATCCTGGGAATGGATCCATGAAGCATGGGAGAGATTGAAAGATTTATTAAGGAAATACCCGCATCATGGGTTGTCAAGATGGAAGATAGTTCAGGCATTTTATGAGGGTTTAACTAATAACTATCGTCAAATGGTGGATGCATCCTGTCGGGGAGCCTTTATGAGCAAAAGCGAGGATGAGACATACAATTTATTTGAAATGCTAAGTGAAAATTCTATTAGTCATGCCTCGCTGTCATCCTATGAAAGAATGGTTGGATTGTCTAAGAGGGCAGGGCTTTATGAGGTGAAAAATCAAGGAGAGGTTGAGAATAGGATGTATATTAATGCTCTTACATAGAAATTGAATAAAATGGACATGTTGGCGCAAAAGATGGAGAAGATTGATTTGGTGGCTCAGAAGTTAGATCAGTTGCAATCTATGAATAGACAGGAACCTTCCTTCCCATCTGCCTCTCCTTCTCAAGCATTCTCAGATTCCAACCCTCAAGAAGTTTGTGTTCTTTGCTCAAGCCCACATCACACTATTACTGATTGCCCTATAGCGGCACAACTCCCTCCATTTATCCAAGAATAGATTTTTGCTGCTTAGGGCGTCTCCAAGCCTACATACGATCCATATTCCAATACTTTTAATCCAGGCTGGAGAAATCACCCAAACTTTTCTTAGAAAAATCAACAAGGATCATCCCAGCAAACTAATCCCTCAAATCAGCCAATCCAAAAATAATCATTCCAAGTTCCAGTTCAATCTCACCAAAACTTCTCTTATGCACCTCTTCCACATCAACCCCAATTTAAGCAACCTCCAATTCAGCATTCGCAGGCCCCATATCCTCAAACTCAATTTTCCCAGGGCTACTATCATCAGTATCCTACTTTTCGATCTAATCAGACTCAAGTTCCTTTCCAACCACCTCCTCCTCAGCCCAACTTCGATGAAAAATTCGATCAACTCCAACAATTAATTCTTACTCAGCAACAATCTATTTCTAAGTTGGAGAGTCAGTTAGGGCAGTTGGTAGCAGCTAGCATAAGAAGGGAGGTAGGTCAACTCCCGCCTCAACCAATGGCTAATCCCAAGAATCAACCTCTTGGGTTCTCCCAAGAGTCCCTCTTCTTCCGTAGCCAAACCAACCTCAGCCTCCCCCTCCTGTAGGTGCTCAATTTGAGAATGTAAGGCTATCTCTACCCTTAGGAGTGAGAAGGTGCTTAATGATCCTTATAAGGCTAGGGGAGTTGGTAGCAGTTCGGCCCAAGAGGCCTAAGATGAGAGTGATAGTGAGGAGGAGGAACTCACGATTGTAAAGGAAAAGAAGAAGCCTGAAGGGATGGAGCTTGATAAAGAAAAAACCAAGATTGAAGAGAGACCCCAAGAATGCATGCCAAAGGTCCCCTTCCCTGATGCATTAAAGTCAAAAGCCAACAAAAAGTAGCTGGTTCAACAAGAAGAGCTGATGGAGTTGTTTAAACAGGTAAACATCAACATACCACTTTTGGATGCTATAAAGCATGTGCCGGCATACGCGAAATTTCTGTAGGAGCTATGTACACCAAAAAGGGAACCAAAGATAGTAACTCAGAAGATCCGCTTGTCTGAGGATGTAAGTGTTGTTGTAATGAATCATCTTCCTAAAAAATTGAAGGATCCTGGAGCTCCTTTGATCTCATGTGACATAGGTGGAGTTACCTTTGATCAGGCGTTGCTAGATTTAGGAGCCAATGTAAACCTGCTGCCCACCTTTATCTACGAACAATTTGATTTGGGAGAATTAAAGCCAACATCTATAATCCTTCAATTGGCGGATCGATCGGTGAAAACACCCAGGGGTCTTTTGGAAGATGTAATAGTTAAAGTTCATGAATGCTACTTTCCTGTGGATTTCTCAATCTTGGATATGGCCTCGTCCCAGGAACTAAAGCACACACCTATTATTTTGGGACGCCCATTTTTAGCTACAGCTAAGGCCAACATCAATTGTGCCACAGGAATGATGGACAAATCATTTAGAGGAGAGAAAGTTTCTTTGAATGTTTTTAAGGGATCCCAATACCCGGACCAAGAGGAAGAATGTAATGTAATTGATATATTTGGGAATTTGATTGAAAAAAGTCTGGATGATGTTAAGGACACCCTAGAAGAGGGTAGCATGCTCCAAGACTCACCTCTCTCTTCTACACCCTGGTCTAGGGTAGAGCCACTTCCTACATTACAGTCCATACCTATCCTGCCATCTCTTGAACATCCTCCTACTCTTGAACTCAAACCTCTCCCGGACTCTCTGAAATACACGTATCTGGGCCCTGATCACACTCTTCCTATTATCATTGCCTCCAATCTCACCTCGGCTCAAGAATCCAAACTCTTAGATGTTCTTAAGGAGCATAGGGGGGCAATAGGTTGGTCAGTGGCGGACCTAAAAGGGATTAGTCCGGATGTCTGCATGCATTACATTTATTTAGAGAATAGTGCCAAGCCAAGTAGGGAGATGTAGTGCAGATTGAATCCAAATATGAAAGACGTAGTCAAGAAAGAAGTGGTGAAATGGTTGGATGCCGGGATCATATATCCCATCTCTGATAGTAAATGGGTCAGCCCCACACAAGTTGTGCCAAAGAAGTCAGGGATGATTGTGATTAAAAACGATCAAGGAGAGGAGGTGCCGACGAGACTACAAACTGGGTGGAGAGTTTGCCTAGATTACAGAAAGTTAAATTCAACGACAAAGAAAGATCATTTCTCTCTCCCATTTGTGGATCAAATTTTGGAAAGATTAGCTGGACAAAATTATTTCTATTTCTTGGATATATATTCTGGGTACAATCAGGTTGCTATATACCCAGATGATCAAGAGAAAACCACCTTTACGTGTCTTTATGGCACATTTACTTTTAGGAGAATTCCATTCGGGCTCTGTAACGCCCCCGCTACCTTTCAAAGATGTATGATGGCTATTTTCTCATAAATGGTGGGTGAATTTCTAGAGATCTTCATGGATGACTTCTCAGTATTTGGTGATTCATTTGATTTATGCTTGGAGAATTTAGAGAAAGTGCTAAAAAGATGCATACAGTCGAATCTGGTGCTGAGCTGGGAGAAAAGCCATTTCATGGTTAGAGAAGGAATAGTGCTAGGCCACATTATGTCTAAAAGGGGGATAGAAGTAGACAAAGCTAAGGTGGATTTAATCTCCAATCTTCCCCCTCCGACTTCAGTAAAACAAATTTGATCATTTCTTGGTCACGCTGGTTTTTACAGAAGATTCATTCCCAACTTCTCTGCCATTGCTCGCCCGCTCACTCAGCTTCTGGCTAAGGACACTCCTTTCCAACTAGATGATTCTTGTTTAAGGGCATTCCATTCCTTGAAAGCGGCCCTCACTCAAGCTCCGATTCTTCAATCTCCAGATTGGTCGCTACCTTTTGAAATTATGTGTAATGCCTCAGATTATACTATAGGAGTTGTCTTATGTCAAAGAGTTGATAAGAAGCCCATGGTGATCTATTATGCAAGTCGCACCCTTGCTGATGCTCAGATGTACTACACCACCACGGAAAAGGAATTACTTGCTGTTATTTTCACCCTGGAAAAATTTTGATCATATCTTTTGGGGGCTAAGGTTATCGTCTATTCTGATCACGCAACTCTTAAGTATTTGCTTTCCAAGAAGGATACTAAACACCGTGTTATTCGCTGGATTCTCTTGTTGCAAGAATTTGATCTTGAAATCAAGGACAAGAAGGGGTTAGAAAACATTGTTGCTGACCATCTATCTCGCATTGTGATACCTGAAAGTGCACCAATGTCCGATTCCTTTCCTGATGAGCACCTTCTTGCTATTTCTCACACTTCCACCCCCTGGTATGCTCACATTGTTAACTATCTAGCTGTAGGTCAAATTCCAGGTGGGTGGACTAAGTAGGAAACGGATCATTTCTTTTCTAAGGTCAATCATTATTTTTGGGAGGACCCGGAGCTGTTTCATTTTGGTTCTGATCAGATTCTTAGAAGATGTGTCCCCGAGGAGGAGCAATAATCAGTCTTAAACTTTTGTCACACTCTAGCCTGCGGGGGACACT
Source organism: Amorphophallus konjac (assembly GCA_022559845.1). Lineage (NCBI taxonomy): Eukaryota > Viridiplantae > Streptophyta > Magnoliopsida > Alismatales > Araceae > Amorphophallus > Amorphophallus konjac. Next base: position 111,554,286 of record CM040121.1, read on the forward strand.
TCTCAGGTAAGAAGACTACGGCAAAAGTTTTACAGAGTGGATTCTACTGGCCCACGTTATTTAAGGATGCATATGAATTTGCCAAAACATGTTTGAGATGCCAAGCTATGGGCAATAATTCGAAAAGAGATATGATGCCACTAAATCCCATTCTGGTGGTAGAAATATTTGATGTTTGGGGAATAGACTTTATGAGACCATTTCTACCATCATTTGGCAATGAATACATTTTGGTGGTGGTCGATTATGTGTCTAAATGGATTGAAGCTATTGTGCCCCGGCTTATTTTAACGAAGACAATTTGGTTTATTTTCGTGTGATTTGCATTGCTTAACCTTTGTTGGATGTGAGTCAAATTGATTGGTCTTTGTTTGGCACATTTATTTTATTTAGTTTAGTTTATTTATTTATTTATTTATTTTATTATTTATTTATTGGCGTGCCAGTCACCGAAGTGACAATTTTATTGTGCGCTCGATCTGACATGGTCAGTCGATTGTGAAGTCCGAGTCAGGACCCGAAGTCCGTCATACCATGAACGCTATGACGTTAATTACGTCCTTCCAAGGAAGGACAACCCTTGATTAAACGCTAAAAGTAGGAGGCCTCGAGAGGCAAATGTATATTCATGTGCGGAAATGGAACTTCATACCGAAGCCAGGAAGGCGGGCAAGATAATGACACCAACCGTAGAAACAGATGATATCGCTAAGTCAGCGGTTCAAAGCCCGGGGTTAAGGGGGGAAGGAGGATCTCAATCACAGGTAGCCTGAGCCGCGACCGTGATGAGGTTTAAAACATCGATCAGTATTTCGACAGCATCTTCCCTTTATCTGGGTTATGCCCAGGGGGAAATAGGCTGTCACCCACGGAGTGCCGGGATGAAAGCCAAGAGAGAGAGAAGTGTTGAACTTCCCGAATCGCATATTTGCCATGGGGCAATGTTTGGTATTCCCTGTAGAAGCCGGTGGAACTCATGCAGTGGTAGAGCCCTCCCGAGCTAAAGGGGTTATTCATGAACCCGATGCGGGATGACGGAAAGTGAGCGAACGCTCAATGTTGTGCCCTCGCACGCGGATCGACCTGCGCGGTCAGGTCGCGGGGATTTTGGCAGCTTAATATTGGCTTTCATCATCCTGGGGGAATTTTGGCAGCACCTCCCCTAGACTTAGCATCTGCCAAGGGATGATATAGGCTGACATCGACGGAATGCCGGGATGAAAGCCGAAAAGTGGGGGAGCACTAAGGCTCAAGGAGACTGTACATGTCTCTATCATCAATCACTATTCCCCGTCTCGGAGGTCGACGAGACCCTTGTAAAGACAAGGTCCGCCGAACCCGCGGGGTTGCATGTGAATCCAGTTAGGGACCGCATAATATAGGGGAGGCCAGTTGGGCAGCAGAGCAGGCTCTCGGCACAGCAAAGTGGGAAGGGAGGCTCCCGGCACGAAGGCAAGGAGGCAAAGGGGTTCCCGGCGCGAGGTTCTCGGTGCAGAGGGAAGACGGCAGAAAGCTCCCGGCGCGAGGGGCTTCTCGGCGCGCTATTCCCTGGCCGAAGGGAGCTTCTCGGCGTGAGCTATAGTAGGGGCTTCTCGGCGCGCCAATGAAATGGCCAGGAGAGGCTCTCGGCCTGGCTTTTTGGTGGATGGAAGGGGATCTCGGCATGGCCTTTTGGTGGATGGAAGGGGCTCTCGGCGTGGGACTTCCCGGCGCGCTCATGGCCGCGCCGGGAGCCTAGCGCCGGGAGGCCGTGGGCTATGGGTTTTCAAAGAAAGGGGCTTGTTGTTTAGCTGAAAGGAGGGGAAGGCCTCTCGGCCTTACAGTTCTCGGCGGGGAAACTTGCACGCCGAGAAGGTGGAATGCGGGAGAATTTCAGGGTTTTCAGAGATGCTACGGTACTCTGTTTCTAGGATTTCTGGGTTTTATGGCTCAGATCGAGACCGAATCAAGGGTGCATGAGGAGGTTTCATGAATGTCTCTGCTAGAAGGACGCCAAGGGAGCTGAGAGGCCGAATCATCAGGGGGAGGAGAGACCATCGTCGGGGCCTGAGTAGCTTTTAACTGTCTGCTGCCAGACGTCTGGGGGAGTCAAGAGATGGCTGTCTCTGATTCCCCAGACTAGCATAGCATCATCTGAGAAGTGAAACGGCGATGAAAGAACCCTCGATGCTGGGACCCCAGGCCTTAGTCATCCAACGATTGGAATGAAGATCCAGGGTTGCATTCGTCTACGGGCTCAAATGTATCTTTTATAGCCGACAGTCCGGGGAACCAAGAGATTGATGTCTCTGGTTCCCGGACAGCACAAGAGGCTTGAGGGCAAGAATCAAACACATACGGAGGGCATATCATTGAAGTAGGAAGAGAGAAGAGAATAGAACCCAGCAACCCACTAAGCAAGGGTGGGGGTTCTACCTTCATCCCTGTTCGAAGAACAGACTCGACTCCGAAGCCTGAGTCATTTCGCCCATGGGGCATTCATACAAACAATACGCATACATATGGAGACAAGGGAAGATCGTATTGCCTAAAACCCATCACGGCAACTGCATTTATTTCATCTCACCATCATTTACATCGACTGCAGAGCTGAAGCCGAGAAACATAAAGGGAGGAACAGGGAGAGAATCGTATGAATAATCTAAACATCAAGACTTCGACTATTACATACGGAGAATCAGTAAAAAGAAAAAGAAAGAAACATCGAACATGGGGGGGGGGGGGGGGAGGGGGGAGCATTGACTCCTCTCCCTCCCCCTATCAGCCCACCTGGAGCCTTTCTTCCTTCTTTTCTTCTGCTTCTTCTTTCGGCGGAGACTCTCCCTCTCTTTTCCTATCTCTTTTTCTTTCTGGCTATCTGTTCACTCTTTTTTCTTCGTCTCTTTGTTTTCTTCTTTTCTGTCTGTCCGCCCTCCTCTGATGTCTTCGAAGGAATGGGTTTATATAGACCCCTCCTCTTCTTGCATCTCGGCAGATGGTAATCGGCGTGCCTCATTCGTTCGCAATAGCTCCCGGCGCGCCAAGTGGCCTCCTGTTGAGGTTCTCGGCGCCACACTCGGAAGCCCATTTGGCTGGCCCATTTAGGGCTTTTAAGCTTCGCACGTGCCTTGGCCTCTTTTAATCCCTTAAATTGATATTCATCAGAACCAGAGAAGGCCCTGTATTGGTGACATAACCTTGCTGAGATCATCTTAAGATTTCATCAGTCAGCAGGCTGGGATTTCATCAGTATTGCCATCTGAATGGCGACAAAATCGGATATGGTTTCATCAGCATTGTCATCTGAATGATGTCAAGACCAGATGTCATCTTTAACCCGGGAAGGCTTCAGCAGGGCACGCAGTACATGAAGACGGTTCTTCTTTTATTTTGACTTTGTAGAAGTCTTCACAGTCTTCATTTGCTGGCTTTGGCTTCATCTTTGTCTTTGCTCCCGCCTCATCTGTCAATAAGTCAACATCTGACCCATTCTGACATGTCATCTGTAGATTCTTGGATAGGGCAGCAATACAGCTCTTGTTAAAATATGGTAGGAGGTCTCATCAGTCAGGTGACTGCTATTTCATCGGTGTCGTCGTCTGCTAGACGACGACACTGGACATTAGCCTGGCCGGATGGGTGGTTGATGAGCTTCATCATTGATCTTTCACTGTTGGTCTGATCTTCTTTTCAATTTCTTATCTTCGCCATTGCTCATTTTCCAGGCGTCAACAGTCTTTCATGAGCTATGCATGATATCACTAATGTGTATGGTTGGTTGAATTGGCAATGGACTGAACTTTGTATGATTGGTCTATTTTTGGAACCCTTGAAATTTATGAATGGTTTGGTTGTATTCAATTCAGAAATGGACTATTTGAGTCTATTTCATTTGTGAGGTTTGTGAAGGTTCAGTCTGCCTTGGACTGAATTTGTAATGAAAGAGAGATATGAATGAGTTAAATTGAAAATGGCTTATCTATGCATGAATCAATGTTTGAAATGAGAGCATGTATTTTGAATGGCTAGAGGTATTTTAATCATCTCCAGATGTGTTTGCAATACCTACTTATCAACATGCAGGTTGGATACAAGAAAGTGGCTCCATTATGAGCATTGATTTAAGATTGATTTGAATTTGAGTTTCTATAAATTACAGGTTCAATCAAGCCCATAAAACCTTGAAGTCATGGTAAGAATCAATGTTTGAATGTATTTCAATATGGGCACCTTGGTCTTGATGCGTCTTCCATGTATGTGGGGTTTATTTGACTGCATAAGGCCCTTTTCTGTCTCTGCTTTGCAAGTGTCGACTCTCAGAGTCGACACTTGATGGGCAGCTTACTGTCTCGACGCAGCAGGCTGCATGTGTCGACTCTGAGCGTTGACACTTACAGGCCTGGTGGTCGACTTTGTTGCTTACAGCAGCTCTGGCAAAAAGTGTCGACTCTGAGAGTCGACACTTTCGCCTGGTTTCAGGTTTTTTCATCGCAGATAGAACACTTGGCAAAAAGTGTTGACTCTGAGAGTTGACACTTTCTGCCGTGTGTTGTTTTTTTTGTTCTCTGCCAGAACACCCGCAAACAAGAGTTGACTCTGAGAGTCAACACTTATCCCGGGCGTCCAGAACGGGTCTGTTGGTTTTGGTTCTGAAACCCCCTTTACTTGATCTGTCTGCCATGGTTTTTTACCCTCTTACCCCTAGGGTTTCACCACTTGATTAGGTGTTGTTTTGAAGGGTTTTCTCATGGGTTTTATTGTCCTTTTGCATCTCTTTCTTTGGGCATATATATCCTGCGATTTCCATTCGTAGAAGATGATCTTTTTGAGCTAACGAGCCTTATCCTTGCAGGAAAGGAGGAGAGCACTACACATCTGCTGGAGGAAGAAGAAGAGGCTGCTGGAGATCGCTTCTCACGAGCCTGAGCTCAGATCTGGAGGCGACTGCGGCTGTTCTCCACCATCTACTGTCTTAGGCATTTGAATCTACAAGGGGCGGCTGCTTCCACTCCCTGGTTTATCATTTCTAGTGCACCCTTCCACCTTAACTCCAAGATCAGTTGAGGATTTAAAGGGGGATCTCATGTTCTCTTGCTTCTATATCTCTATTTGAGCATATATATATATATTGAATCTGGACTGTGCTTTGTATTTCCATAAATTGTTCTTCATAGACGATTTCGGAGCGTCGTCTCCGTGTGCGTGGCTTCTCGTCGTTGTGCGAGAACGCACGTGTGTGGGGTCGTTGACCCCGTGTGTGTTTGCTTTGCTGCCGTCATGTAGTGGGTTTTAGTGAAATCCTCTCGGGTTGAGAGGGGTGGATGTAGGACGACCCTCGGGTGCGTCCGAACCACCTAAAAATTCCTTGTGCTGTGGTTTGCTGCTTGTGAGATTGTCTTTCTATTCTATCCATTCTAATTTACGAGTGTGATGCGGTGGGCTGAGAGTTCATTCAATCTGTCCGCTCTTTATATTTTATCTGAGTGGTTCATCAAACTGCGCTGGAGAGTTGTGAGAGCTTGCTTGATCTTCATCATATCTAAATCTTCTTGTTCATCTTTCTAGATATCTTATGTCATCTCTGCGTTGTGTTTTAAAAAGGGGGCGCAATCAATTCACCCCCCCTCTTGATTGCTTTCCTAATCGGGCCAACAATTGGTATCAGAGCCTCGGCTCTATTTTTATTTAGAAACCTTGCGGTTTAGAGTGATCTGTTAGGAATGGCTAACAAGGGGTTGATGCCCGAAGGGCATTCTATACACAGGCCTCCCTATTTTGATAGAAATAACTATAGTTATTGGAAAAATAGAATGATTGTTTTCCTCCGTGCTCAAAGCCATAAAATATGGACTGTGATTAAGAATGGTCCATACACTTTACCTCCAAATGAGGAGATGTGGAATGATGATCATATAAATAAGTCTACTGTGAATTTTAATGCTTTAAATAATTTTCAGTGTGCTATTCACCTGACTGAATATGCTCATATTTCTATGTGCAGTAGTGCGAAGGAAATGTGGGATAAGCTAAAATTAATTTATGAAGGCACTTCAGAGGTCAAAGAGACGAAGGCTAACATGCTTATCCGAGACTACGAGCTGTTCCATATGAAGGAAGGAGAGACAATCTCCGAGATGTTTGCACATCTCATGGAGATAACAAATGGGTTGAAGTCACTCGGGAAAGAATTCAAGGACACTAAGTTGGTCAGGAAAGTGCTGAGGTCATTGTCACCTAGTTGGCACACCAAGGCTACCGTGATAGAAGATTCAAAGGATCTTTCTACACTCACTTTGGATGCTCTCATAGGGTCTTTAATGGCCTATGAGATAAATATCAAGAGGACTGAAGAGGACACCAAGAAGAAGAAGTCGATCGCATTGAAAGCAAACCCAGAGTCTATCTCAAGTCAGGAGGATTCCATGGATAATACAGATGATGAAGAAGTTTACATGATTACAAGGACGGTTAGACAGTTTCTGCGGGAAAGAAGAAAGTTTAGTGGAAAGTTTAGGAAAGGAAAGAGGCAGATCAAGCAGAAGATTGAGCCATCTAAAGCTGCCGAAATTATGTGCTATGAATGTAAAAAGATGGGGCACATGAGAGGTGAATGCCCCGAGCTGCAGAAAAAGGCCAAGAAGGTGAAAGGCAAAAAGCCAAAGGCCATGAAAGCTACATGGAGCAATGAGGACGAGGACGAGTCTACGTCCGAGGAAGAAGAAGATATCGAGGAGATGGTCAAGAACCCGTGCCTTATGGCACGAAGTGATCAAGACGAGGTGTAGGTAAATTCTGATTTTGAACTCATTACCAATGATCAATGAGAACTAGCTTATGAGGAGTTATATGGAAAATACAAGAAGATTAGAAATGAAAATAAAAACTTGAGAAAGAAAATTTATGAAATCATTCATTCACTTAATTCTTGTGATAAGTGTAGTCTGTTTAAAATGCAAGTTCAAAAGTGTTAATGAATCTCTTGAATCCAAGTTGATCATGTTTGAAGATGAAATTTCATGCTTAGAGGTAGAAAAATAGAATGCATTCAAAACCAAAGACGTGTTGGATTAGGTGGATGGTCAAACTAGAGGGGAGGGGTGAATAGGTTGACCCTTTGAAAAATTAATACAAGATCACACTCGCTTTATAGATCAGAATACTAATTAGAAGTTCAGTAAACAGAGTATATGAAGATCGTGCCTAATCAAACATCTAACGATGGATGGATAATGTGAGAATAGCAAACCACAATAGGAACACATATTTTTATGGTGGTTCGATCTCCCTGTGGAGACCTACGTCCACCCCTCACTAAACCAGTGAGGACCCCTGCTGAGCTATACAGCTTAGCTTCACCGAGGAACTACTTCCTCAAACAACGCTGAGCATTACAGCTTGGCTTAACCAGAGGAAAGATCCTCTAAACCGCTGACGAACAGCTTGCAGGCAACCATGCCCATACACCCTTGATCCAAGCACAATCTGCTGGATCAAACCCCTCCCTCTACTCAAACCAGTACGAGGGAGAAACAATGTAATAGAGTTCAAATTGAAAAGATAAACAATAAATGAAATCACTCAGTAATGAAAGAATAATCTCAGATCTGTGAGGCAGTCGGATCTCAGGCTTGAATTCAGAAATCTGGGAGAAAAAGCTTCAACGATCAGCTAATCTTCTTCTTCTGAAATGTAGATGAACTTGCGATGGATCACTGCTCCTAGATCTCCTCAGGTCTTCAGCAGATCGCCATCAGGAAGAAGATGAACTCCCAGTTCCTCTCGTGAGCTTCTCTTGCTCAGCCTTGTCCGCAGAAGCTTCGAAATCTCCAAAAACTTCTTTAATAATCAAGTTCCCGCGCTCACTTCTAGATCCATGTAATATATACATCTAGTGGGCCCCAACCAGATTTTCTGGTTAGCCCACTGATTGATCTCATCAGAGCCTTCTGGAATCGCGAATGAAAACAAGATCGAAACACTTTTTGGCTGATGTGGCCTTTGACGTCACTAATGACTGGGGTTCACCCAACTATATATTTTATGAAAGAATTCATACAGCGTCAACCCATGGTGACCAAAGGGTTTACGCTGCCTTGAACTGTCCACAAAGCTTTTAGTTCATAAGTGGATGCGTGGACGCATTAGGTTACTGCGTCAACCCACTGAGCTAACCCAGAGCCAATATCATCTCAGATTGAACTACTGCGTCGACGCTATCATGCTGTAGCGTTGACGCATTGGGGTATTCCAATGAACCATACTTCTACCTTTTGAACTGCTGCGTCGACGCTGCTCTACTGTGGCGTTGACGCAGTGAAGTAGATCTGTGAGTGCCTTTGCTTCTTAAGCTGATGCGTCGACGCTACAATGATGTGGCGTTGACGCACTGATATTATATCAGTGACTTATGATTTTGCCTCTTCAGCTGATGCATGGACGCCTTGAACTCCCTGCGTCGACCATGTTCCTTTCTTGCACCAAACATTAGCCAAATGCATGCGTTACTGAATCAAGTATTAATTCAACATTTTAAGTTGGATTCAACATACACATCTCATGGTTGTCATCATCAAAACTAGGGGCACAACAATCTCCCCCTTTTTGATGATGGCAACTATGAGGTGAATGCCATTGCATCTAAATAAAAATGTATTATTCAGATCAAACAAGGAATTCACTTCAGTGACTGAAACAAACACCAATTTTTGTCATTCATTTAAGTCCAATGTTTTACATCAAAGAGAAAGACAGAAAAAAGAAACTTCAGTCAGTCAACACATTTGATGCAGATGCACTGCAGTTCTAGACTAGACTCCAACTTGAGTTCATTTCTCTCCCCCTTTGACATCATCAGGAAGGGGAGTAGATGAGGAAGACTGAAGTACAGTTGCAGACACAATATCCAACTGTTGCTGAAGCTGAGCCATGGATGTTGCCATAGTGTCCATCCTTTCAGAAAGCAGCAGATCTCTTTGCACCACAAACTTGTGGTATTCTTTGATCTTGGTAGAAATACCATCAAATCAGTTGTGTAATATATCAAACAGATAGTCCACCTGAGCTTTCTGCTGAGATCCCCATTCAGGTGCAGAAGAGGATGCTTCTGTTGGTGGAGGGCAGTACACATCATGCTGATCTTCAATTGTGGGTGGGAAGTTTTCTTTTAGAATAAGCAACACATCCACAACCTCATCACCTACTAGAGTCGTTCATTCAAACAGTTTAGCAATGTCCTGACCAAAGGATGTAATCTTTTCAAACAAGTTTTGAACCGTTTCACTGAACATCAAATTCTTGTCTATCAGGGTAGAATATTTCAGATTCAGCTTTGACTGATTTTCCTTGATCTCATAGTTGTAAGTCTGTACACTCTTTACCCTGTTCAAACATTGTTGATGCAAGTTTTGTAAATTACGCATGACTGACCCAGCTTTCTGACAAGCTTGAAGAAGAGATTCCATAAATTCATGAAGCTTCTTGTCTAACTTGAATTTATCACGCGTAAATTTTTCCCATATGCTGTCTAATTTCTGTTCAAGATGTGACAGCCTCATATCCGTTGTTGAGCTTAGGTGCATTATGGAAGAGTCAATGCTCTTGAATTTCATTTCCAAAAATTGAATGAGTGTAGGATTGATGCCAGAAAAATCAGGTATACCAGCATCATGCTGAAAGTTAGCTGGAATTTCCTCAGAAGTAGATGCAGGTCCCCTTGGTGGAGTGGGTTCTGGAAGAGGACCCTGTACAATGACAAGCTCTCTGGAAGTAACTGGAAACACAGGAGTATCATCTTGTACATTGTAATCATCTTGGATATTGCTGAAGTCTTGGTAGTCAGGTCTATCTGCCCTAGCCTCTTGTCTTTCCATTCTGTTTAGACTGGCCTCTTGCTGATCTTGTGTTTCAGTTCTCACTGCTTGACCAGTGTCCACTTAAGTAGATACATGTTTCTGACTTGGCAAAACCCGGACTGGCTTTCCATTTATGACCTTTAATCCCATGAATTTCTGAATGTAAGAGAGGGAGTATACATTCCCTTTAGGAATATTCAGTTTCTTTTCATCTCCAAAATTTACTCCAACTTTTCTAAATATGGCAGTCAATGGAGCAGCATATGGGAGTGTTCTAGATTGTGTTAAGCAAGATCCCATAGTTTGAATGATTACATCTGATAATGAAATGTGTATCTTTTTTCAGCATGCAATACAGTAAAAATCTCTGCATCTCAGTAACCCATTCCCTGCCACTGCTCTGAGGTGTTATCATGGATGTGCAAATATGGTGGAGCAGTCTATTGAATGGAGGGAACCTATTTGCTTTAAGACTAGATAAAAAAGTCTCCCTGACGTCTGTAGGATCACTTGGTTTTTCAGTTAGAAGAGCATAAGCTGCATGCTCATCAAACTGAAAAGTGTGTAGCTGAACCCCATTCATTAGTATTTTCCAAGCTCTAGCAAACAGTTTGTTTGTCAATTCGAAACTAACATTTCTGACAGTTGAAGAAATTTTGGGGATCTGAGGTTCATACTTCAAATTGTGGTAAAATTCCCTAACTAGGGTGGGGTAATAAATCTTATGATTTGTAACGAAAGACCACCAACCTTGAAAATCCAAGGTAGGGAATAGTTGCGGAAAAACCTCAAGCAACTCAAAGTCGGTAGCAACAATATACCGTGGAATAAGGACTTTCAGAGGTTCTTCCACATTGATGGTGAGAGAGGGATCAGAAAACCTTACATGGGAGCTGTCCGCACCTTGCTTCCCCTTTGCAGCAGCCGAAGATGTGGACTGCTCCGCTGCCCTTGATGTAGATAGCTTTCTCTTTTTGGTTGGTGGGCTTGGATGGAGATGGCATTTTTGAAGAGATAGCTCTATTTCTTTTCCTTTCCGTTTCCTTGGAGCTGAAGGAGACGGTATCTCCTCTGGAGGGTTTTCTACGGGAACATCAGGAGTCTCCTTCTGCTTTGCTGCCCTTGTCTTTGCCAGAGAGTTCTTTTCTTTCCCCTTACATGTCCGTGAAGCTAACTGGGAAGGTATCTCCTCTGGAGCACGTTGAAATTTGGTTCGAGGCTCAATCTTGCCCTTAGAAAATATGGGAGCTCTTCTCGTTAGACCCTTCTTGTTCTTCCCTTTCTTCACTTGATCCGGAGGCGCCATGGCAGCGAGAATCAAACAGGAACAGGAGAGAAGATTCGGAGAGGTAGAAGCCCACTAGGTTTTGGAAGGAGCTGAGGAGACGGCAGCGTTTACGCTGCGGGGTTTTAAAGAATGAGACGACTCGAGTTCAAATCAAAAAGGCGAACCGGTTCACTGTGCTGAACCGGACTGGGAAGAATGTGAAGTTATTGCATGACTGCGTTGACGCAGTAAGGCACTGCGTCGACCCCACCAAAGTGAATAATGAAAGTAGTTTTGAGAAGACATAAGGAATAGTGAAGACCCATAGTATTTAGCCATTCTAAAGACACAGAGATTATGAAAAGATGAAATTACATTCAGGGATTTTTAATAGATAAAATTCAATTTCCCTTATGAGAGATATGATGAGAAATTATGAGAGCCCCTAATTCATTTAATGATGTGGAGAAAAACAATCTTAAGAATTTGAGACAAATCTTTAAACAAAAAGAGCATGATTACGGAATAAGGATACAACAATTTGCACACTTGGAACTTTCTCATATCTTTCCCTTAGATTGTTCAATTTCAAGAGACCCTTAGAGAAGTGAATTTAACTAGTATTGAAGATGAACTCTATAGGTCTTTATATGAGCTTCAGGTCAACCACGCATATATATTTAATTTGTTAAATTCTCATTTGCAGTCAAGTGTAGCTAACCTTTTGAAACGGGCACACATGTTTATCAGACACCAGAGTTCCCGGTTACTCAGCATAGTTAACTATTCTGCTCCAATGAAACAGAGTTGGCAACTCACATCATGACATGCCTTTTAGCACTTCATTGGTGCATGAAGGTAGTTTCTCAGTGGAAAGTTACCATTGCTCTGTAATGAGTTATTTTTCTTTTGAAACAGAGTTGGCAACTCACATCATGACATGCTCCTTAGCACTTCTTTGGTGCATAGAGATAATTTCTCATTGAAAGCTTGCCATTGCTCTGCAATTTATTCCATGTAGATATTTATATACAATGCACATGGTTTGTTTCTTCAGCTCTTATTAAACCTATTCTGAGTTTAAAGTCAATACAGATATTAAATTCATTTACACAAAGTGGTCTCTTTACTTTTGATCATCATAGTTCAAGAATGGATGAGTTCCCAGTTTTATTAAGTAGTTCCATGACTATTCCATATGAAAAGCACTTTTATGTTCAAGAATTTTAGCATTCAAATAACAAAAGATTTATAGAACTCCAACCATTAATACAGCATAGAGACAGTCAATAAAGATTACCACCTCTTATAAGGGAATTATCATTTTAGCTCCCCCTTAATCTATGACATCAATTCACATTTCAGATCTCAAGAAATTTCCCTCATACTAAAGATTGAGTGGTACTTCACTACAAGCTGGAAAAAACTGAGTATAGAAGAAACAAGGTTGATGAGAGGTTGAGAAGATGACACCAAGTTTCAGACAAACTGAGGTACTAGAAGATTTCAACATAAAAGGATATGTGAGATCCAAACTTCAGTGCTGCATTAACCCTTCTGAAGTAATCCAATTAATTCCAGAACTCATTTGCACCAGGTTTATTTCAGTGCGTCAACTCAACCAAGTGATTGCGTTAACTCACTCAACCAGTCAGTTCAACTTCCAACCTATTTCCCGAAAGTTTCTGTCAGTGCGTTGACTCAGTCTTGCAACAGCGTTAACTCAGCCTTATTAACCACTCTTCAGAATCCTAGATCACTTAATCTAAAGAGACAGAATTGCATTCTTTAGCAAATAAGAACTACTGCAAATTCTCCCTCCATTCATGCATGACTGAAAATATGAATGAAGATACAATTGATGACATAATGGCCTTTTATTTAACATGTGTTCTTAAAAAGATATGCTCAAAACTAAACTCCCCCTAAATCTATGACTTATTTAGAAATCAGACATTTTCAACTCAAGCAAACAATTTAAAGAAGAAATCAATTTATTCCTAGGCGCAGTTAACCAAACAGGTTTCAAAGAAGAATACAAGCAATCAATTTAGGCATCAAGATGAGGATTGCACAATCCAAGCTCTCTCCTAAGACAAGAAAATCTTTCATTATTCAGAGGCTTGGTGAAAATGTCAGCTAGTTGATGTTCTGAGTCTACAAAAATCAATTTAAAGCTTCCTTTAGTAACTTCATCTCGCAAGAAGTGATGCCTTTTTTCTATATGTTTGGTCCTAGAGTGCTGGATGGGGTTCTTTGCCAGGTTAATGGCACTAGTGTTATCACACAATATTGGGACACATCCAAGATCAGTTTGATAATCTTGGAGTTGGTGTTTGATCCACAACACTTGAGTGCCACAACTCCCTGCAGCGACATATTCTGCCTCTGCAGTGGATAGTGCCATTGAGTGTTGTTTCTTGGATGCCCAAGAAACCAAACACCCTCCCAAAAATTGGCAATAGCCACTTGTGCTTTTCCTGTCAAGTTTGCATCCAGCATAGTCTGCATCTAAGTATGATACTAGATCAAAAGTGCAAGATGCAGGATACCAAATCCCTAAGTCTTGAGTTCCAGCAAGGTATCGAAAGATACGCTTGACAGAAATCAAGTGGGATTCTTTAGGATGAGACTGAAAACGAGCACACATACATACACAAAATTGGATGTCTGGCCTAGATGCAGTAAGATAGAGGAGTGATCCGATCATACCTCGATAAGTCTTTGCATCTACTGATTTACCTTTCAGATCTGCATCCAAACTTGTATTGGTGCTCATGGGAGTGCTGATTGCCTTAATATTCTCCATTTGATATTTCTTCAATAGTTCAGAGACGTACTTTGCCTGGTTGATGAAGCATCCATCCTTGCTTTGAGTGATTTGTAGACCTATAAAAAATTGAAGTTCACCCATGAGACTCATCTCAAATTCTGTGGTCATCAAATTTATAAATTCCTCACACATGCTTGGTTTAGTGGATCCAAAGACTATATCATCAACGTAGATTTGAACCAGAATAATGTCATTATTTCTCACCTTGGTGAATAGGGTTTGGTCCACTTTACCTCTTGAATATCCTTTCTCAGTGAGGTATGAGCTGAGTCTATCATACCATGCTCGAGGTGCCTGTTTGAGCCCATAGAGAGCTTTGTCTAATCTGTAAACATGGTCAGGGCAGTCTATAGATTCAAAATCAGAGGGTTGTTCAACATACACCTATTCTTTTATTAAACCATTACGAAATGCACTTTTTACATCCATTTGATGGAGTTTTATTCCATGACAACATGCATATGCAAGTAATAATCTAATAGCTTCTAATCTAGCTACTGGTGCAAAGGATTCTTCAAAATCAATGCCAAATTCTTGGTTATATCCTTGTGCTACCAGTCTTGCTTTATTTCTTATCACAATTCTATTTTCATTTTATTTATTTCTAAAGACCCACTTAGTTCCAATTACTGAAAGTTCATTGGGTCTTGGCACAAGGTGCCACACTTTATTTCTTTTGAATTGATTTAATTCCTCATGCATTGCATTTATCTAGCAATCATCTTTTAGGGCTTCAGTTACATTTTTAGGTTCAATTTGAGATATAAGAGCTAATTTGTCCATTTCTTCAATAGCTCTAAAATGAGATCTATTTCTGGTAGGGTCATGCAGATTACCAATAATGCTTGATAGAGGGTGGTCTTTTAGCATTCTAACATTGGTCAAGGAGTTACCTTCATTAGCATCTGCATTACCTCTAGTACTTGATTCTCCTAGATTCTCATTTGACCTTGGCTCTTCCTCTTGAGTGTATTGTTCTTCCTTTTCTTCAAGAAACTCTCCATCATCTTTGTCCCTGTAAGATTGTTCATTTTCAGACCTGATATTCATTTCATCGAAGACAATATGTGGAGATTCTTTAACAGATTGAGTTTTGACATTTAGGACTCTATAGACCCTAGAGTGATTTGAATATCCTAGAAATATGGCTGGTTCACTCTTAGGTTCAAATTTATCTAAGTCCCGTTTGTGATTATTTTGAACAAAACATTTAGATCCAAAAACTCTGAAATGTATAACAGAAGGCTTCTTACCTTTCAACAATTCATATCGAGTCTTTTTGGACAAAGGTCTTACCATTGCCCGGTTTACAATGTAGCAAGCTGTATTTACCGCCTCTGCCTGGAACTTCCTTGGGAGTTGTCCTTCGATCAACATTGTTTTAGCCATCTCGACAAGGGTTCTGTTTCTTCTTTCCACCACTCCATTCTGTTCAAGAGTTCTTGGAGATGAGAACTTGTGAGATATTCCCATTGCCCTGCAAAAACCATCAAATTCTAAAATTTCAAATTCTCCTCCATGATCTGACATGATAGATGAAATAGTATACTTACCATCCTGTTGAACTTTCCTGAAGAATGCCTGAAGTTCTTCAAATGCATCATTCTTATGAGTTAAAAAGAATACCCAAGTAAACCTAGAAAAGTCATCTACCAAAACAAGTCCATATTTATTGCCACTCAAACTTGCTGTTCTAGTGGGTCCGAACAGATCCATGTAAACAAGTTCAAGAGGTCTAGAAGATTGATTTTTAATTCTGGATTTAAATGACTTCCTAGTATGCTTGCCTTGAGTGCATGCATTACAAATTTTGTCATTTTGCTTAAATGATACATCAGGCAGACCATTCACCATGCTGAATTTGGCTAACTTATGCATGACACTATAGCTAGCATGTCCTAGTCTACGATGCCATAGCCAAGCCAGTTCACTTTTATTCACAGCTAGACAAAGATTGTTATGAGCAGGATCATCTAAATCTACCATATACATGTTATTTATTCTTTTTCCAGAGAATTTGACACTTTCAGACTGCTTTTCAATAATGGTGCATGCATGGGAATCAAACACAACTTTGTGCCCCCTATCACACAGTTGGCTTATACTAAGAAGATTGTATTCTAATCCTTCAACAAGTAACACATCATCAATAGAGTTTAGGGGAGTTTTGCCAACTTTACCTTTTCCCATTATTTTACCTTTATTTTTCCCCCCAAACGTGACATGTCCTCCTTCTTTCTCAACTAGGAGACAGAATTTTACCTTATCGCCCGTCATGTGCCTTGAGCAGCCGCTGTCAAGGTACCACCTATTGTGTACAGTTGCAAGGCACTCCTGTAAATCACATCAAAAAAGAGATTTTGGAACCTAAATACACTTGGGTACCATCAGACCACATGATTGTGTCAAGTAAGACAGCATACTTTTGGGAATCCAAATTTGTTGTTTTGAGGGTTTTTGAGATGTGGGGGTCATCGATTTGAAATTTTTCTGATTGGGTTGAGGTACCCTTTGGAATGACCTTTTTGAACCATTTCTGTTGTTAGAGAAGTATGAAGTTTTATTCTTGTTCTCATTCCAATAGTTATTGTGACTCCAAGAAGCATTGGGGAACCTAGGATGAGAAGTTCTAGAGGACTATTGAATTCTTGAAGGGATGAAGGTTCGCTGCGTTGACCCTAACACATGATTGCGTTGACTCATCCACCTCACCTTTCTGTCATATGGGTTCTTGTACATAGGGTGCGTCGACGCACTGTAGTGGCTGCGTCGACTCATTCTCATGTTTCTAAAAGAATACCCACCCGGGAAGGGTGTATGCGTTGACGCAGTGTGGACACTGCGTTGACGCGCCCAATGGTTTGTTCTAGCATTATTTCTATAGAACCCCTGGGACATGGGTTGAGTGGACGCAGGATACCCAGTGCGCTGACGTGACTGTCGTGTACCAGTCCTATGACTCCCTGAATTTCTATATCCTTGATGCTGGGTTGATGAACTAGGGTCTATAAGCTGACCTGAGGGTTTACTTCTGAAGTTAGGCACATTCTTATGGTGATTGGCATTTAAGGTAGCATACATTTTCTCTTTGCCCTTTTCTTTTCTGATTTCATCTATCTGTTTTACTTCTTCTTGATTTTTCTCACATGACTTCTTTTTAGCCATTTGGCTCTGCTCAGATGTACCTTGTTCAGAAATAAATGTTATAAATCTAGCTCCTAGATCCTTCTTCTTGGTTGGATTATAACCAAGTCTTTCTTTTCCAAAATTACTTCTTATTCCCATGACAGCCTCAAGATTATTTTTACCTTGTGTTAATTTCTCAAGAGAGGCTTGTTTACTTGAATTCTCATCTTCCAGTTTCTTCAAATTTTCTTGGAGTTCCTGATTTACTCCTTGAATGGCTTCATATTTTTCTTCAGCAATTTTTACATCACTCTCAAATTTTTGCATTCTGAGTTTCAGGTCATCCTGAATTTTCAGTAAAAATTCATTTTCTCTATTCATCTCTATTAATTGATCTCTACATTGGTCACTTTCATCAAGAGATTTTCTTAAACTGGTAATTTCAGCTTCTAGGCACCTGATTTTATCATTCAATGAATTTTCTTGACTAGTCAGATTTTTCTTTTTCTTGAGTGATTTATTTTCTATCTTTACATGATCATACTTATCTAGTAATTCATTAAATGCTTCTTCCCAATCACTGCAAGAAAAGTTTTCAGAAGAGGAAGTTACCTCATCCTTATCATCTCCTTTAGCCATGAAGCACAGCTTAACATCACTCTCTTCTTCAGAAGTGCTTTCTTCTTCATCTTCATCTTTCTCCTCGTCACTCCACGTACTTATCATGGCCTTTGGCTTCTTGTTCTTCCATTTCGGTTGAACTTTCTTCACATTCTCTGGACATTCAGATTTAATATGACCTTGTTTCCTGCATTGGTAACAGACAACCTTGTCAGATTTCCTAGAGTTTTCTGATTTGAATTTTGAACTCCTTCTTACCTCTGGTCTTCTGTTGTTTCTAAATTTACCTTCCTTCCTTAGAAACTTCATGAATTTCCTGGTGAGCATTGCTATCTCACCTGAGTCATTATCTGAGGTAGATGAGTGACTGTCTTCTGAGCTCTCCTTGCTACTTGGTCCTGCCTTCAATGCAAGAGGCTTTTTTCTTTTTCACATCCTCATCTGTCCTTTTGAGGTTCAGCTCATAAGCCATCAAAGATCCGATAAGCTCATCAGGGGTAGTGGTAGGAAGGTTCCTAGATTCCTCAACAATAGTGGCCTTGGTGTGCCAAACTGGAGTTAGGGATCTAAGAATTTTCCTGACCAGTTCGTAATCAGTGTATATCTTTCCCAGACCTCTAAGACCATTCACTAATAGGGTTAGTCTAGCATACATTTCAGATATATTTTCCTCTGGCTTTATTCTAAAAGCCTCATATTCAGAAATTAACATATTGGCTTTTGTCTCTCTTACCTCTGACGTACCTTCATAGATGACTTGAAGTCTGTCCCACATTTCTTTGGCACTGGCACATGAGGATACTCGTGAAAATTCCATGGGATGCAATGAGCATTGCATGATGTTCATAGCTTGCCAATTGACGTTGGACTTCCGAATCTGCTTTTTCACCCACAGTTCCTCATCTCCTTCTAACTGATATGGTCCCTTGCTCACGACTCTCCAAATCTCATGGTCCTGAGCTCTCAGAAATACCTGCATCCGATTTTTCCAGTAAGCATAGTTAGTGCCATCAAAGAAGGGTGGCCTATTCACTGCATACCCTTCAGGCATGAGCCCCTTGTTTTCCATTCCACTAAATCTCTCTGGGTTGTGAGACCCTTGACAAGAGAGCCTTGCTCTGATACCACGTGTTGGATTAGGTGGAAGGTCAAAATAGAGGGGAGGGGTGAATAGGTTGACCCTTTGAAAAATTAATACAAGATCACACTCACTTTATAGATCAGAATACTAATTAGAAGTTCAGTAAACAGAGTATATGAAGATCGTGCCTAATCAAACATCTAACGATGGATGGATAATGTGAGAATAGCAAACCACAATAGGAACACAGATTTTTATGGTGGTTCGGTCTCCCTGTGGAGACCTACGTCCACCCCTCACTAAACCAGTGAGGACCCCTGCTGAGCTATACAGCTTAGCTTCACCGAGGAACTACTTCCTCAAACAACGCTGAGCATTACAGCTTGGCTTAACCAGAGGAAAGATCCTCTAAACCGCTGACGAACAGCTTGCAGGCAACCATGCCCATACACCCTTGATCCAAGCACAATCTGCTGGATCAAACCCCTCCCTCTACTCAAACCAGTACGAGGGAGAAACAATGTAATAGAGTTCAAATTGAAAAGACAAACAATAAACGAAATCACTCAGTAATGAAAGAATAATCTCATATCCGTGAGGCAGCCGGATCTCAGGCTTGAATTCAGAAATCTGGGAGAAAAAGCTTCAACGATCAGCTAATCTTCTTCTTCTGAAATGTAGATGAACTTGCGATGGATCACTGCTCCTAGATCTCCTCAGGTCTTCAGCAGATCACCATCAGGAAGAAGATGAACTCCCAGTTCCTCTCGTGAGCTTCTCTTGCGCAGCCTTGTCCGCAGCAGCTTCGAAATCTCCAAAAACTTCTTCAATAATCAAGTTCCCGCGCTCACTTCTAGATCATGTATTATATACATCTAGTGGGCCCCAACCAGATTTTCTGGTTAGCCCACTGATTGATCTCATCAGAGCCTTCTGGAATCGCGAATGAAAACAAGATCGAAACACTTTTTGGCTGATGTGGCCTTTGACGTCACTAATGACTGGGGTCCACCCAACTAATTCTATGAAAGAATTCATATGACGTCAACCCATGGTGACCAAAGGGTTTACGCTGCCTTGAACTGTCCATCAAGCTTTTAGTTCATAAGTGGATGCGTGGACGCATTGGGTTACTGCGTCAACCCACTGAGCTAACCCAGAGCCAATATCATCTCAGATTGAACTGCTGCGTCGACGCTATCATGCTGTAGCGTTGACGCATTGGGGTATTCCAATGAACCATACTTCTGCCTTTTGAACTGCTGCGTCGACACTGCTCTACTGTGGCGTTGACGCAGTGAAGTAGATCTGTGAGTGCCTTTGCTTCTTAAGCTGATGCGTCGACGCTACAATGATGTGGCATT
The DNA here is from genome assembly GCA_022559845.1 of Amorphophallus konjac. Taxonomy (NCBI): domain Eukaryota; kingdom Viridiplantae; phylum Streptophyta; class Magnoliopsida; order Alismatales; family Araceae; genus Amorphophallus; species Amorphophallus konjac. The sequence goes on from CM040121.1 coordinate 111,574,408, forward strand.
GACGCACTGATATTATATCAGTGACTTATGATTTTGCCTCTTCCACTGATGCGTGGACGCCTTGAACTCCCTACGTCGACCCTGTTCCTTTCTTGCACCAAACATTAGCCAAATGCATGCGTTACTGAATCAAGAGTTAATTCAACATTTTAAGTTGGATTCAACATACACATCTCATGGTTGTCATCATCAAAACCAGGGGCACAACAAGACGAAATTCAAGAGAAGAATGAAATGTTGAAAAAGGAATTGGATGAACTGAATGTGAAAATGAGTGAATGCGAGAAAGTTTGAGGCAGTGAGAAAGAGTGAATCACTTGCCACTGAATTGAATACATTGAAAACTGTCCATGAAAATCAGTTAAAGGAGAAAGAAGTTCACCTCAAGAAAAATTCAAGTTTCATGCATGGCAACACAAATGTTTTCAATTACAAAGTCATAAATTCACAAGATATTGGAGAGTGCTCACACACACACACTAATCTACAAATTGTTCATTCTCGATTCCCCTATACTTTTAGGAATGTAAATAAAAGAAACAATTTTGGTAGGAAAAGACCCACCTATTTTTATTGTGGGAGAATTAGTCATGACATGTATATATGCCAGTTGATGAAGTATGATGATGATTTTTTTTTGAGAAAGTACAATCACACTGTGATGAATGCTAACACCAAGGGACCCAAGCTTGCTTGGGTACCTAAATCAAAATGAGATTTGATGTTTGCTCTTGCAGGTCTACATGAAAGCAATGAAAAATAAATGGTGCCTGGACAGTGGATTCTCCAGGCACATGACTGAAAATAAACAACTTTTTACAGACCTAGCAGAGAAAGATGGAGGAATGGTAATTTTTGGTGGACAGGACAAAGGTAAGATAGTAGGCATTGGGAGAATTGGTAAGGATCCTAAACACTACATTAAGGATGTTTTGTTAGTTAAAGGTTTGAATCACAATTTGCTTAGCATTAGTCAACTTTGTGACAAAGGTCACAAGGTTATTTTTGAATCTTCTCACTGTTCTATCATTGATGCAAACACTCATGAAATTAAGTTCATAGGAGTGAGAAGTAACAACACTTATCATGTTGATTTCAATGAAATTACTTCTGAAAATTTATGTTTGGTTGCTGTTGACACCTAAAATATACCAGAAGAGACCATAGCAGATTCACAGTTTTGAAGATCAGTCGAGGGCACAGCTCATGTACCATCCCTGGGAGATCTGAGAGTCTGAATAGAAGAAACCCACTACCCCTATCATGTTGTTCGACTAAAGCCGTCTTTGGCTAGGTCGCTGTCCAGTACTGCTGTCATTCAGATAGTCAGACTGATAAAACTATACCAACATTCAGGCAACCATCTGCCTGCTGAAACAGATGTTCAGACATCTCTGATACTCCTGAAACGGGATGTACAGCGCCTCGCACATGTTTGTGAATGCAAGGTGTAAACAGTCCCATGGAGTCTTAATATATACATGCCAAGAGTCCCACTGTCAAAAGGAGTCCACTGAGTGGATCCTGGGTTGAATGGGCCGAATGACAGGGAAGTGGGCCAAACCCAAAAGTGAAATGGGACGCGCCGAGGTCCGCCACGCTGGGAAGATGATGCTGGCACGCCGGGAGGCTCAGGCCGAAAGGGTGAGGGACTGGCCTCTATAAGAGGGCGGCCCTTCGAACAGAAAAAAGATGAGGAAGAGAGGAGAAAGGAAGAGGATCCTTCGAAGAAAAAAAGAGAGAGCCCTTCGAGAAGAAGGAAGAGGGTGCTTAGCCACCAAAAGAAAGGGGGGAGCTCGAGCGCCCTTCATAGAAGCTGAAGAAAGAGAGAGGGGTTCGAGGAGAGAATCCAGGTGTGAGGGCCGTGCAACTGCAGCTTCTTTGCTCTCTCTCTCTTCTCCGTCCGTCTGAGTATTCCTCTTTTGTTTTTCGCTTCCGAGCATCTTTGCTCTAGTAGCATCGAATGCTAATGTAACCCTGTTTGCAGGGATGAAGTTCGGATTTCTTTTCCTTTTAGGTTAGATTTCTTTCTCTTAAATCGCATATGTGTAAGCCATTTGTCTGAAGTAGTTAATAAAAGAATGGGATGAGTTCTGATATGCTGGATCATTCTCTTCCGCTTCTCTCTGTATCCGAGGTTTTAATCTATATACGGCTATCGCTAGCTGCAAATGTCTTATGTTTAATTTCTTCTATCCGTTGAGGCTTCTTTGCCATCTTTCTTTATCACTACCCCCAGCCACATTTCGAGGGCCTGAGACAGTCTATCTCATGGCTCCTCGTATGTGGAATGGAGAGGAATATCTTCAGGAGTTATGGTTCATGGCTCTGCTCCTAGTGAGGCCCCAGAAGAGAGTTCGTCTCCCCCTCGAAGCCTCCTCTCTGCGATCATCCGAATAAATAGCCCAGGTTGCTGAATAAACCTCCTCGCTTCGAATGCTCAAAGCCTCTACCTTAACAAACCCTTAAAACCCTCACATCAAAAAGCCTCCCGGCGTGAGCCCCTCTCGGCGCACGTTTCGCGCCGAGGGCTAGCCGCGCCGGTTGAACTTCAAGCCTTCACGCCGAAAGCCATATTATTCTTCTCGTTAATACCTTCATCCCTTCTATGCCAAGGATGGCCATCTTAATACGTTCGCGCCGATGCCATCAGGCCGTGCCATCATTGCTTTAAATGCCCTATCTTCCTGTGGAGAGGCATCACCCTTTCCTCTGTCCTCACGGGAGCCATATCAAAGGGGCCAAATTCCCCCACATTCTACAACCCATTGAGCCACGGAGCCCTGCCATTGCAGGCTCTCCGTTGACTGCATCGGGGATATTATAACAAAGGGATGAAGTCCCATGTGATCTGGACCCTTTGAATCTCGGGCTACTCCCGGCACTCATTTCGGTTTCTACTCCGGCACTCGTGAGTAGATAGCCTATAATATTCTCTTGGCACACTCCCAAAGTAAGGGGAGATGCTGTCAAATTTTACCCAGAGCTTTACTCTACCACACGACACGATGTTTCATCAGGAATTGCGTATCTAACCCCTCAATACGGCGAGAGCCTGAGCTACATCATCTCATGACATCTTGCCATCACAGGGAATACATCTCGTAATTGGTGATCTCCTTGGACCCCCTCGTGAAGGAAGCCACCCTGATCCTCTGTTTCCATTCATCCATCACCCTAAGGTCCCCATTAAATGAAGAAACCCTCATAAGACCTGAGAAAACCAACAAAGAAACGGCTCCCGGCGCCACATGACTCCCGGCGCCGTCCCGTCGAGAAGCCCACCGCACCGACTGCCCCTTCATCCCAGCCACGTCGGTTGCCTAAGCGCGCCGATAGCCCTTTAGCTTCCCGTCGCGCCGGGATCCCGTCGCGCCGGCTCCAATCCATACCATTTCATTTCAACAATAGCTGCCACCCAAATATCTGATGTCTCAGCAACTTCATTGAACCCAAATCCAATCTAAACTTAATGTACCACTCCTATCAACCTTCATGCCAGCCTTCATTGTCTCACGAGGGAACTATGGTTCTTCACCCAGGTCCATGGGAGGTACATTAATGGGGGGTTTCACCCCTACATTACACCGAATCCGACATTTCTTCTGTCACCCCGCTGACCCTCGGAGTTCTGCCACCGCATGTCCTCCAACGGTCCTTAGAGGGGAATATTAACAAATGACGCGATGGTGGACACTGTCCCGTCATATGTGGATCCTTCTCGGGGCCAGGGCTACGCCCGATCCTCTTTTGGTTTCCATTCCGGCTCTCCGTGGATGGATGTCCCATATTCCCATTTGGCATAGTCCAAAGGAAGGGGTGGTGCTGCCGAATTTATGTTACAACATCGTCGTCACACCCCGCATATCACGGTTCCTCGTGCATGGCTGCATCGACCCTCGGGTATATCAAATAGCATTGACAGAAGGTCGGGTTGTGCCCAACCAGAAATCTCCGCTATGCGCGATGGTGGTCTTCGGGCCTACGTCCTCCGCCACGTACCAAGGGTCCATAATTCTGTGAACTATGCATCCTTTGTATGATAAATAAATGCATCCCGCATGCCTTCGTCATGGTCATCATGTAATTTTTTTTTAATTCGGCTCCGACAGCCCACTATCTCGACAATTAATCAAAGGTGTTCCCTCCTCGTGGGGGATGTAATTAACACCATAACCTTTACGGTGTGGCAGACTGCTGGTCCCGACCGAACCTCACTTTTGCCCGACACGGGTTAGAATGAGCGCATAATAAGATCGTCACCCACGTGACTGGCACGCCCGCGTCGCTAATCAGCCAGTTAGTTACTAGTTAGCTAATTGACCGATCGACACGCGAAATAATGAATAAACAAGAAGGAAAGAAAGAGAAAAAAAGTCACGAAACAAGTCTGGCACGCCCGGTGGGACCAGTGTCACCTTTCATCTCTTTGCCGAGATATTCGGGCTTCGAAGCCCTCTCAAAGGCTACTGATTATTGCCTTGTTTGACATTGCAGGCAAACCAATGATGATCAACGGGATAACTGGCGTCGACTTCGATCTTTCGATAGTCGCTGGACACGCGCAAGGGTATCTAGCGGTACCCATGGAATTCGGTAGCTTCCCTCCCGCTGTAGGCTTCCCCAACTTTTTGGGGTTGGCCTTCGTCGATATCCTGGAGGTCGAAGCCCCAGTGCCTACCAATGAAGCTGTGGAGAAAGCGGAGCCTCTGAAGGTTCCTGCTGCAAAGACTCGTCCGAAACTCTGGCCCCGACTGCTAGCTGTCTGGTGCACCACGTCATACGTGGGACCCACCCCAATGTCATCAACAAACACCCTGGAGGACGCCAGCGTCGCCAGGCCCGCAAGAATGCTGCTGTAATCACCGGAACCCTATCTCAGTCCGGGAAATCTATGCTAGTTGGAGGCATGCCCGTCTTCCTCGACGGACGCACTGCACGGGTGACCCTGGACCAAGTCATCCCCAACATTCCTATTCACAATGTCTATCAAGCTCTCGCTGGAAGGAGGGTAGAAATAGAAGAAACCGGCCACTATGGCCAAGGAAGCCCGGCACCCAGGCCGAAGAAGTTCAAACAAGTGTGGGTTCCCAAGCGAACCCGACCTGCCTACCAGCTAACACCTATCCGCCGCCGTCTTGTGAACGACGAGGCGGAAGTGAGAAGAGAAAGGGGCTTGCCCCCAAACGAGGAAGAAGAGGTGGTTGCGGATCCTCCGCGCCATAGAAGTTTCCGGGCTGCGGCCCGTCAAGCCAATGTCCCTGCTGCGGGACGAAGATTCCAACTGCCAGCCGACAGAGCTCGGCTGGCCTATATCCCTCCTGCCGGAGGTCGACAATCACCCCCCGTCCTATATCAAGAGCGGGGTCAACAAGAGATGACCTGCTTGGTCAGAAATTATTTCCGAGGCTTAGGCAATCCCTCACTCGGACAACAGCGACTGATGCAGACAGTCGCCATTGAGGAAGGTTACTGCCCATCAGTGGCAGAAGAAGGAAATATGGAAGATAGAATGATGGTGTCGTCAGTCGACGACAATGGATATAATGACGGCTTCGAGGTCGAAGCCGATGAAGCCTTCCCCGAGCGGGAAGAAAGAAGAAGAGTTTCTGTGTTCGAAAGGCTGACCTTTCCGCAGCAAGCCAGAAGGAGGGTCTATCAACAAAGGAGAAGGATGCAGGTTTTTACCTGCAACATGGCTGGTATATCCAGCCGATATGGGGAGCTTCCTGAAGACCCCCAAGAATTGGCTCAATTGGCCGCACGGCGGGGGCCAACTACCCGCAGAACAGAAGCAGCAAGAGAGCTTTTGATGATGGTTAAAGGGAAACAGCCCCAGGTCTATCCCCACTGGGATGACAAGGCCCCCGTCTTGACCGCTAATGTGGTGACGGCGGAAGAAGAAGACGACGTCCTCCTCGACATCCTGCCTGAGGGTACGTCCGGGGAGACAACAGAGGGTATCCCCACCACTATAGACCCATCAGTTCTGATGCTGCTACAAAAATATCAACAGGAGATAGACTCTCTGAAGAAGCAGCTGATGAAAAAAACTGAACATTCATCAGCTTCTAAACCACCCGAAGTCCAGGGTGAGTCATCTCGGGGAGCGGCTCGTCATGACGACCCTCCACCACTCTATACACTGTCCCAGCCGTCAGAGCCAAGCATGGCGACAGCACAACAGTGGCCGCCACAACTTCAGCCGCTGCTACCTCCGGTGCTCCCTCAGGTGCACCCGACACCCCCGCTGCTGCGTCCTCCACAGGCGACCACCCTGGTCACCCCATACCTGCAGCCAGCGCATTTCTATCCAGAACCGGTTGACCCCACGGTCGTGAACCGGATGATGGTGGAGAGGATGATCGAGCTGAAGCTCGCAGAGAAAAGTGAAGGCGACTACGTCGCATTTGATGCCTATCGGGTACCCTACCCGCAACACCATGCGGCTAAACGACTTCCCCCGGGGGTCAACAAGCCGCCTAAGTTTGACAAATTCAACGGGAAAGGGTCCCCTAAAGAGCATATTGCATATTATATGACCGTTGTGGGTGATCTGGCCACCGACGAGTCATATTTGCTGAAATTCTTCGGGTCCTCGCTGACAGGGCTCGCATTTGAATGGTACTCTAGCCTCTCGGCCGGGTCAATCAGTGACTGGTCGGATTTGCAGAGAAAGTTCAGAGAAAGATTCCATGTCACAGAGAGGGAGGTCACAGTGGCCGAACTCTACACAACAAAACAAAGGGCAGATGAGACAGCCCTTGATTACATCGAGAGGTGGAGGAACCTCAGAATGAGATGCAAGCGGCCCCCGCATCAGGAGGACGCGGTACAAATATGAAAACAAAACCTCAGGAGGGAAGTTCTGGAGAAGATGATTGGAATGGAAATACGGTCGTTCGACCGGCTGAATAATATGGTGGCCGAAGTGGAGGCTTTCCTAGCCAAGCCTCTCCCGGCGTCAGCTGCCAGCACAGCCCAGAAAGGCAAGGCTGCGGAACGGCGCCCCACACCTGAAGAAGCGAATGCGCTTGATATCAAGGCGTTCGAATAGCAGAAGGAGAAAGACAAGAAGGCGGCTCCCCCGCAACCTGTAAAAGCTCTAGATGATAAAGAAGGTCCTTCGTTGAGGGACAAAATGAAGAAAGCCTATTCCTTCCCAAAAGACAAGACCCGAGTACTGTTCGACTGGGTAACAGAATATAGCATGGTCACTCTGCCTGAACCAAGGAGACCGGAGGACGTGAAAAGAAAAGACAGTCTAAGGTTCTGCCCCTACCACCAGATGTTGGGACATCCAATCGAAGACTGTTATGTTTTCAAAGACGTCATCGAAGGAATGATAAAGAAGAATGAAATAGAGCTGGGAGAGTACAAAGTAGACCCTCCTCAGCCACATGAAGCTCCTTTCAGGAGAGCAGCAGTCAACATGATCTCCCTCTACCAGGCATTGCCCGAGGAGATCTCTGAAGCAAGCACACAGAGCACCTACGAAGTCCATTTCCTGGAGCCCGTGAAAGAACAACAGGGGTGGCAGCAGATCCCTGTGAAGCACAAGAAGAAGAGGGCACCCCGCCCAAAAGAGGGGGCACATATCCGTGGCATTACACCCCGGCCTGCTCCGCTAGTGGTAGCACCCGTGTGGGTCACTCCACCTACAGCTGTCAGAATACATACACCTAACAGGAGGAGACAAACTCCGCTGCCAGCAATCAAGGAAACCAATCCTGGGGTCCTTCGACTACAGCACCTGATTGAAGGGATGGATGAATATGTGCAGCCCGAATTGAAACCTCTACTGGTACGGGACCATGTCCCATGGCAAGAGCTGGAACAACTCTCACTCAAACAGGTGGAGGAAGCTGAAGCAGCACCCCCTGAAGACGGCAGCCTGTTCTGGGGGCGGGCACCCGCAGAAATCAAAAAGAAGAGAAAGCAAAGGAAGAAGAAAAGAAAGGCCGCTGGGGCCAATAAAGCACAGGTCGTCTCCTGCAATACCCTATCAGCACTCTTCAACCTAATCGGAGAAGAGGAAGAAGAAGAAATTTGCTTCACACCCCATGCTGGGGGAGGCAAAGCCGAGGCCGCAACTGCTGCGCATGCCACTCGGTCGGGCCGAAAATGGGGGCGTCAGCCACCACCCAATCACAACATCATGTTCAGAGGGGAGCAACCCTACAAGACACCTCAGCCGGAGGTTAAGGGAGTCCAAATCCCTCCTCCGTCAGGCCTATACAACAAAAGTGGGGGCAAGGCAGTCCCTTCATTCCTTGAATTTATGAAGATGTCAAAAGGGAAGCAGCCCTGCCAAGATGCTAACCCTACACTCGGGGCCACTCACCCGCAGCCAGCGCAATCTACTGAGGATGCGAATGCAGATGAAGCTTGCCCTACTGCAACTAATAAAGAAGACCCGACAACCGGTGCCAGTCAAGAGGGTGCCGGGTCCGAGGAAGATGAAGCAGGTCCGTCTGGACCCGCAAATCAGAACTTCCCCAAGCCCAGATGGGCTGAAGAGATGAAGCTCTCCAATGTCCGGGCTGGGAGCCGAATAATGAAGCTGCTCAAGAAGCTCCCCGCTCGATTTACGATCTGGGAAATTCTCTCCTTGAGTGAAGAAACTCGACAGGCGATCATCACTGCTTTGCAGACGCCTGCTCATTTTGAAGCCTGCATAGCTGAGACTATACCAGAAGCCAGTATGACCTTCTCTCCAGAAGACATGCTACTACCTACTGCCAGCCACAATAGGCCGCTATACATGAAAGGGCACCTGAATGGAAGGTAGCTGAACAGAATACTGGTTGATCCCGGTGCAGCAGTCAACATTCTGCCTTACAGAGTATACGAGAGGCACCACTTTAATGTGCATCTCGAGAAAGTCAGGGATATGCGTATCGCTGGCTTCAACCAAAAATGTGAGGTTTCAATGGGAGTGGCAGAGTTCACACTGACCCTGGCAGATTTCACTACAACGGTGCAGTTTCATGTCATTGACTCTCGCACCTCTTACAAAGCACTACTCAGCCGCCCATGGATGCATGAAAATATGGTGGTGCCCTCCACGCTCCACCAATGCATCAAATACAGCCTCTAGGGGATAGAGGAGAGGATATTTGCTGATATCTACCCATTCGAGGTGTTTGAATGTCACTTGGCAGACGCCAACCTATATACAGGGCCTTCCCGGAAGGTTTCTGAAGCTGAGGCCCCCATAGGGGCATCGAAGAATAGATCGGGTAACAGTTGGTATCCACCACCGCCACGCGGATATGTCAAGCCGAAGGTGGTCTCCCACATCACAGCTTCTGGAGATGTCGGCAGAGCGACACCCCCAGCATTGTACCCCAAGGCTAAGGAAGTGCAGATCGATCGACAGCACGACCGCATCGGAGTCCCGGCCGGCCTCACCAAGCCAGTCCCCGGCCTCAATGATCCCACTGTCGAACCTTTCAAAGCCTGGGAGGTGACACAGGAAGATGGGCCCATCAGCTTGTTCTATACAGCTGAGGAGCATCCCACTCGGGAAGATACAGATTGCAGCCTCCCTGAAGATCTAGGCAACCCACGGGTTCCTGTCCAAGGTCTGGCATTTACAACTGATCGGATGGCTAAGATGTTTTAGAAGCAACACATCCCTCCCGATCAGTCTCAAAAGCGCAAAGAAGCTTTCCAGAAGATGTGGCATCCTGCAAATCTGGATAAGGAAATGAGGCGTGTCTCTCAACATCCAGGGTTGGGCTTCACCCTAGAGGAATATTATTACAGTGGGCGGTATGAGGTGGATACTATCTCCGCCTTCTATCTTACTGAAGATGGCCCTTTGAGGGCAACCTTTGATGAGTATCCGGTGGAAGCCGAATATTTTGAACTGGCTCGGTCCAGGAATCAAGAAGCAGAAACCTCGGCCCCTTGCCGATGCTGGGAGCAGGTTCATCCTGAAGAAGCGGCCCTTCAAGCCGAATTTGATACGGCTAGTAGCAGCGAAGCCGAAGACATTCAAGAAGTAGGAGCTTCTCCCTCCACAGGGGTCCTACTAATGGCTACTTCAACACCCTTTCTGCCAATCAGGGAAGCCTTAGTCAACTCCAATCAAGGGGAGCCAGCTACCAGGAAGGAAAAAGTCACTTCTGCGGAAGATACAACTGCCCCGGAAGGCGAGACTTCCTCAACTTCTGCTATAAAACCAGTATGCTGTCCGAATCCGACAGTAAACACCTACCAGCCCGTCGCGGCTGCAACCCCTTCTACAAATACTGAAGCTATTCTCTCGCCCTTGGGAGTCGCAACGGCAATGGATTTGCTAATAGAACAATCCGCTCAGTCGCTAGCTCAAGAAATCAAGAAACCTCAAGAAGCTCTGGTAGCGTCCAACGAGGAAGTCGAAGTGCTCGACCCTCAAGATGGTGTCCCGGACTTCGTCGACCTCCAACCGGCACCTCCGGAAATAGAGGACGGAGGCCAGGCCACGGTCGATGAACTAATAGAAGTCAACTTGGGAAATGAGGGGGACCCTAGGCCCACCTTCCTCAGCGCCCAACTGTCCCCGGAAGAACGGGAGCTGTACATCCAGCTGCTGCTAGAATACCGGGATTGCTTCGCCTGGACTTACAAAGAGATGTCAGGTCTAAGCCCCGCTGTCTCACAACATGAGCTAACAATCAGCCCTGACGCCGAGCCGGTGAAGCAACCACCGCGGCGCATGAGGCCAGAGCTCATCACCCGAATTTGTGCTGAAGTCGACAAGCTCATTGACGTGGGATTTGTTGAAGAAAACCAATACACCACGTGGCTGGCAAATATCGTCCCTGTGAAAAAGAAGAATGGACAGATCCGGATATGTGTCGACTTCCGGGATCTAAATAAAGCCTGCCCCAAGGATGACTTTCCGGTGCCAATAACCGAAGTCATGATTGATGCTACAACCGGCCATGAGGCCCTATCATTCATGGATGGATCGTCCGGCTACAATCAGATTTGGATTGCGGAGCATGACCAAATCCATACTGCTTTCCGAACCCCTAAGGGCATTTATCATTACAAGAGAATGCCGTTCGGACTAAAGAATGCTGGCGTAACCTATCAGCGCGCAATGACCAAAATCTTTGATGAATTGCTCTACCACAAGGTCGAGTGCTACATAGATGACCTGGTGGTCAAAACCAGAAGAAAAGAAGATCATCTGCAAGACCTCCGGATTATTTTTCAGAGGCTGAGGCAGCATGAGCTAAAAATGAACCCTATGAAATGTGCGTTCGGAGTGTCGAGCGAAAAATTCTTGGGCTTCATCGTCCGATATCAGGGAATCGAGATAGACCCCGCAAAGATCAAGGCGATTCAGGAGTTACCTCCGCCAAGGAACATCTCCGAGCTGAGATCACTACAGGGCCGCTTGGCTTATATCCGGCGTTTCATTTCTAATTTGTCAGGGCGATGCCAGCCTTTTCACAAGTTGATGATGAAAGATGTCCCCTTTTATTGGGATGAAGATTGCCAGGCAGCCTTCGACAAGCTAAAAGACTACCTGAAAACTCCTCCAGTGTTGGGCGCACCGGTGAAAGGACGACCATTGATACTGTATATAGCAGCTACACATAATTCTCTGGGGGCAATGCTGGCCCAGAATAATGAAGAAGGGAAAGAACAAGCCCTCTATTACCTCAGTCGGAGACTGGTCAGAACTAAAGAGAAATATACTTATATTGAGAAGATCTGTCTGGCGCTGGTCTTCGCAATTAAAAAGCTCCGACACTATATGTTGTCGCATGAAATCAGCTTGGTATCCAAAGAGGATCCCCTGAAGTACATTATGTCTCAACCGGCACTCAAAGGCCGCCTGGGCAAATGGGCGGTAATCCTTATGGAGTTTGATGTCTCCTACGTGCCGCGCAAGGCCGTCAAGGGCCAAGCTATTGCAGACTTCTTCGCTGAGCACCCAGTGCCCGGGGATTGCCCGTTGGAGCCGGAGCTTCCTGAAGATGAAACCCTAGAAGCCGTGCAAGTACAGCCCTCCTTATGGCAACTATACTTTGATGGCGCTTCCAGAATTGACACCTCTGCCACCAGGTCAGCCAGGGTCAGAGCAGGAGCAGGCATAGTCCTGAAATCCCCAGAAGGAGAAGTGGTGCATACATCCTGCTCCATAAACAAACAATGCACAAACAATGAAGCAGAATATGAAGCCCTGATAATCGGGTTGCAAATTGCTCTATCCATGGGAATTCAGATGCTGGAAGCATTCAGAGACTCCATGCTAGTTATAAAACAGCTGGAGGGAGAGTTCGATGTGCGAAAGCAAGAGCTCCTCCCCTACCACCAGTTGGCAACTCGCCTGATGTCTAGATTTTACTTCATTAGCATCAAGCATATCAATCAAGGCCGGAATGCTCAGGCAGACGCCCTCGCTAAGCTGGCCAGTTCATTGGCGGTCCCGCCAGACACAAGCCTGAATATAACAGTGATCAACCGTCGACAGGTCCCCAGTGTAACAGAGGTCCTAACTGACGAATAAGAGATTGAGGTGGTAGCCGTCGAAGAGGTTCAGCAGCCCGACTAGCGAGAGCATCTCCTGCGCTGGTTTCAACACTATCAACTCCCAAAAGAAAGGGAACAAAGAATGAAGCTCCTAAGGGTCAAGGATTCTTACGATATGAGAAGCGGGACCTTGTTCCGAATTATGGCAGATGCCCGAAGGAAAGTCCTACTCCGTTGCTTGTCTTCAGCAGAAGCAGGACAGGTGATGCAGGAGGTCCATGCAGGATCAGCTGGAGCACACCAGGCTGGCCCGAAAATGAAAATTGAGATAAAGAAACTGGGTTACTATTGGCCCACTATATTTGACGATTGCTGCAGGTTTGTCAAAGCTTGTCAGAAGTGTCAAGAACATGCTAATGTGGCAAGGAGACCTCCAGTGCCATTGCATCCCACCCTACCAAGCTGGCCGTTTGCTCAGTGGGGCACGGACGTAGTAGGGCCGCTACCAGCATCTTCATCAGGGTGCAGATACATCTTAGCAGCTACGGACTACTTCTCCAGATGGGCAGAGGCAGTAGCACTAAGAGATGTGACGGGAGAACTAGTTGCAAGATTCTTCTGGCAGAATGTAATATTTCGGTTCGGGATCCCTAGCTGAATCATCTCTGATAATGGCAGTCACTTTAAGAACCAGAAGGTTTATCGGCTGGCCGACAAATACAAAATCGACTGGAGGACATCGTCCCCCTACAACCCTCAAGCCAATGGACTCGCAGAAGCCTTTAACAAGACACTGTGCACGCTGCTGGCAAAGACTATTAAGTCTAATAAAAAAGATTGGGAAGAAAGGATGTACGAAGCACTTTGGGCCTATCGTACTGTCTACAAGACCCCAACCGGCTGTTCACCTTTCTCCCTCGTCTACGGGTCAGAAACTGTGGTGCCAATTGAACTTGAAGTTCCTTCATTACGAGTTGCCATCTAGCACGGACTAGTCGGTGATAGGCAAACCAATGCAAAAAGGAGATTGGAAGAGCTCACTGAGCTCGAAGGAAAACACCTCCGGGCGCAGCAAGACATCCAACTCTACCAAGCTCGCATGGCCCGCGCTTTTGACAAGCTAGTCAAGGGTCGAGAATTCAAGAAAGGAGACCTAGTGATGGTCAAAAGAAGAGAAGTGATGGCCTCTAACCCCAAAGGAAAGCTGATCGAAAACTGGGTCGGGCCATACATCGTCCGCTGAGTATATGAAGGGGGTGCCTACGTCATGGTGGACCACAAAGGAGTTGTCCAGTTCTCTCCCCTCAACGGAAAACATATAAAGTTGTATCTGTAGACACGCCAAAATTGACGTTACTGTGAGTACATCTCATATTGCCTTGAAATGTCCCAATTTGACCCTCAAATTAGTTCTATTTGAGTGGTTTTTCCCACTTTTTTTAGATTTCTCCCTTTTTTCACCCTTTTCCTATTTTTTCCTATTTTTCTAGATTTTTTTGGATTTTTTAGGAATTTTTTCTCTATTTTTTAGAAATAACGACTTGATCTGGGGCGTCTTTTAAATAACGACTTATACATGGACGTTTTTTAAAAAATTGACGACTATATTGAAGGGCGTCCATTCTTTCAAATTTCCATTTTTTTGGATTTTTCTGAGAATTTTTCGAATTTTTCGGGAATTAACGACTTAGCATAAGGCGTTATTTTGAATAAAAAATCAAAAGAAAATGAATTCACGACGTAAGTGATGACGTGTATTTCAAATTGAATTTTTTATTATTATTTTTTAACCCCTTTGAGAGGTGATTTGGTGGCCTTCCGGGTGTCAGAAAAATTCGCAAAAATAGTCGTTGGAATCAGGGCGACGAGATGCACCTCCACCTAAAAAATGAAAAAATAATATTGAGAAATGAAAAATGGCCCTATTTTGAATATTTTGAATTAACGTCCTTGGTTAAGGCGCGTTTTAATTAACGCCTTTGACTCAGACGTGTTTCAGAATTTTCAAATAAATTCTAAAATTTGATTTTTGAATTAACGCCCTAATCTAAGTCATGTTTTTAAAAGACGCCCTTTGGCAGGTCGTCAATTCTTGAATTGACGCTTTTGTCAAGGTCGTGTTTCATTTTTGTGTTCCGAACAAACGCAGCCTTTCCCCCGGAGAGTTCCTGCTTTGTTTGGGCTCTTGCCCAGCTTAATCCTCCCCTATTTGGGCTCTTGCCCGTTCTTATCTCTTCCTCCTTTGGACTCTTTCCTTCTTATCTCTTTTCTATCTTATTAATAGAGCTTCCGAGCTCTGTTAATAGGTTGGACGCAGGAGGCTTCTTCCCCGGATTTTTCTTTTGTTTTTCTTCTGTCTTTTTCTTCTCTGTTCCTATTTCTCTTCTTCTTCTTCTATCTTCTTCTCCCCTTATTCTTCTTCTTCTGCCTCCTGTCTTCTTCTTCCTCTCCGACGTTCTCTTCTCCCCCCTCTGTTTTCTCTTCTTTTGCTTTACAGGAAGCTGCTGCTGCTGGCTAAAGGAGAGACTTATACGCTCAAGCATCATCTTTCGAAGCTTCTCCCCCTTGAATATTCAAGCCGAAGCACAGGCTCCTCTTTTATCTTTTATTATTTTATTTTTTATTTTATTGTTATCATCAGTTCACGTATGTATGCATGACCCTCTCTTATTAATGTTTCTCACTCAACTACGTTGAGGATCTCCCCTTAGTGCACTCTTGCACTCTTATTTTTTTTATTATATCATCTTTGCATCATCATTCATTCATCATATCTCCCATACACCTTTTGCATAGGGGTTTAAGGGCCAACCACCCACAAGGTGTGTCTTAATCCTATGATATTTCATGCTCATCTATTCAAGAATTTGATGCTACACCCACCTTGTTTCTAATTCAATTCTTTTGGTGATATTTGTTTGTTTTGCAAGGGTAATAAAAGCAAGAACTCTCTTCATCGGCCGGCCGATTAGAAGAGAAAGGAGCACTCACATCATCCCGCGTTTTGAGGTATTTTGCGATCATCTCCCCATATTATCTCCTCTTTGAGACCCTCGCGTCTCTGGCGATCACATTCTTTCCCCATTAGCACCTCGTGCTATTCCTTGTGCTATGTTCATATTCATTATTATTTTTATTCCTAAGTGTGGATTTTAAAGGAATCCACAAATTGGCGATCACGGTGGGACCCTTTGTGTTCTTCATCTGTTACCCGTTTCCCCTTAGGCACCCGCGTGTGCCATCTCCCTTATTTGCACCCTCGGTGCGTCCCCCTTTTGTGCCCCTCGGGCACCCTCCATTGGTTTTGTCCTTTTCCCTAAGTGATTTTTCAATTTATTGATTTTTCTTTAAAATCTCCACTTATTTGAAATTTTGATGAGCATGCTTATATCTTATATTTGTTGATTGCCTGCGACTGTGAGTGGTTGTTACTGTTGGCCGTGGATTGAGAATTAACGCCTCTGTCGGAGGCGCCTTTTGATTTCACGCCCTAACCCAGGGCGTGTTGTTTGAAGTTAACGCCTTCTGACAGGGCGTTTGCTAGCTGTCTCCAATTATCTCTGCTTGCTTGGTGAATTCACGCCCGTTGCAAGGGCGTCTTTATCTTTATTAGCGCCTCCCTTAAAGGCGTTTTCTTGGATTTGACGCCCGCTGGATAGGGCGTCCTTTTATTTATAGCGCCTCACACTAAGGCGTGTTTTACCCTACCCCTGGGCCCCTCACGTTGATTCACGACAGTCACACCGTCGTGTCCTTGTTTAGTAGCGTCCCCTTCCAGGGCGTGTTTTTACTGTGGGTTTCCAGAACCCCCGGCTGTGGTTTTTCATGATATTTCATGCTTATCTTTGTTGATTGATCATATTATTGTGGTTGGCCTGTTTACCCTGTTTCATTCATATTTGCATTGGTTTGGGAGCCCCCTCCTCTTCATTAGGATCCACACACCCCCTTGGTGAAGGAACGACCCTCCATTGAGCATTCCGTCTCTTTGGATTGAAAATTCCTAAACCAAGCCTCCGTAAGTCCCCGCACCCGTGGATTCCCTCACGGACGCCGGGCAGGTTGTACCCTTTTGGAGTCCCGATATAGTTGGCCTAATACGTGGTGAGTGAGAGTTCCTAGTTGGCATTGGAGTTCAAATCTCATTTGAAACTAGGACTCTCCTTGTGTGAATCTTTCCAAACTTTATTAAAATCCTTAATTCACCAAGGATAAAACAATCAAAAATCACGGTAACCATTCCAACTTGTGTGCTTATTTGCATAATTATTGAGAATTTTTGATTATATAATGGCTTACCATGAAAACAACATGTTTAATTCAATTCATGAGGATGATCAACCTAGCACATCTTATAATCCTCAATTTCAACATGTTCATCAAAATTCTCACCATTCTTTCAAAGGGCCACGCCCTCATTCTTATGGTCATGCCCGACCCATGGGCAATGTCCAATCCAATGGTCCTTCAACTCAATTTCGAGCCACTACTCCCTCGGGATCCTCTCGTCCCAATGATGAGAAAGTCTCCCAGATCATTCATGCGTTAGATCATCTTACCCCTCAACAGATCCAAGCCCTTAAGGCCGCCGTTGAGGGTACATCTCATGCATCTCTCCCTCCTTCCAATTCTATTCGGGTGGCCCATCACCCATCTCCCTCCAATTCTACATGGGTGGCCCATCACCCACCTCCTCCTTCCAATCCTGATCGAGTAGCCCATTACCCATCTCCTCCTGTTCATCCTACTTGGGTGGCCCATCACCCGCCTCCTTCTATTCCCTCTCGATCACGGCCCCAAGGCCCATTTATTCATTGCAATCCGGCCCATCCGGGTTCTTCCATGGGCCGGCCCATTAATTCCCCTCCACGGCCTTTTTATGCGGCCCTTCCTCCTTCAAGGCCCTGCCAGCCCTCGGTTGTTCAAGTCACACCCCTCCAACAATCTCTTCTTGATAAGATTACTTTGATGGAGGAACAAATAAAGAGGGTCACGGCTCCTCCTACTCCAGTCAATCCTCTCCATGCCGCTTTGGACGAGATTACAAAGATGGAGAGAGAGTGGAAAGACAGGAGGGATGATTACGGCGTCGGCGGTTCAAGTGAGCAAGAGCCGGCATTCGAAGAATCCGAGGCAGTATACGATGATGATGAAGCTCCGCAGGCACCCCTTCCGAGTTTCCTTAACTTTCCGTTTTCCCCATTTTCATTCGATGAACCCCCTGCTCAGGAGGAAACCACTCCCAATTCAACCCCTGTTTATGAGACTAGTTGGTGTTACGACGATGGGTCGATATTCCAATCGTCCGCACCGGCGCCTATTGAGTCTCTTCCCATTCCCACTCCCACTCCTAACACTGCTCGCCCCGTCCGGCATTTTCTACGCACCAAACCTTCACCCATTAACCCTCCACCAACTACACCTCCACCCACTATACCATCAACCTTCACACCATTAGCCACCGCTGAGCCTTCCATTATAAAACCTCCACCTATTAAGTCAGTAACCTCCACATCGGCCTACACCGAGCCTACCACTGAACCTCCTCCAATTGACCTCCCATTACCACCATCCCTAAAAACCACCTTACCAACCCCACTATTTAACCCTCCACCTTTACCTATGGCTAATCCTGAGCAGGACCCACCACTTTTTGCACTCGAGCTAACCCCGACCGCTTGCAAGCAAAGGGAGAAACTCGATGTGTTTGAACCTCCGCCTCCACTTACGCCAACACTTTCCATTATACCTCCACCACTCATAAAGCCTTCCGCCTCCGCTTCACCTCCTTTTACTACTCGGAATGGGAGTGCTTCTGCAAGTATTTGTGCCGAAGGTGATCAAGAGCCGGGCAAGACAGATGTGGCCACGGTTATGCGATTCAAGATTCAAGAAGTCATTTACCGGATGCCAATCCGGATTATTGTGCCGAGCATGGTCGCAGAGGCCAAGTCACCGCCATTGCTCAGGGAAGAATGCCAAGAATTGATGCCATCCAAGGGCCAGGCAGGGCACCCTTTGTTCCCTCTTCCAAATCTTGATTCCATTCCTCCATACAAGGGGCGAAG
The DNA here is from genome assembly GCA_022559845.1 of Amorphophallus konjac. NCBI lineage: Eukaryota > Viridiplantae > Streptophyta > Magnoliopsida > Alismatales > Araceae > Amorphophallus > Amorphophallus konjac. Next base: position 111,592,953 of record CM040121.1, read on the forward strand.
GCCCAATTTGTTCAACACTTCCTATACACCACAATTAATGGGCATGGCAATGCTTCATGTTCCAATTTTCCAACTCCCTCACACCATTACTTTGCACTCTCCAAGGGAGTTGTCATTCACCATTGAAGCCTCGGCAGGGGCTATTTCTCATACACTTTCACTGCCGTGGAGGGGCAGTTATCTTGATGCCAAAAGGCCTTCCATTATTTCATCCATATTCTTGTCTATCACGTTTTCTTCATGGGCCACTCCCAGGGGAAAGAGGAGGATTTCACCCTCTCACCCTTCACATTCCTCATCTTCTTTGCATTTCATTGCGTTCATGCATTCACTGCATTCATCACGTCCATTCTATTGCATTCATATGCATTTGCACCTCCTGCTTCCCGGGTCTCCAAACCCGTATCTTCCCCGCCTTCCGGCACCTCCGGATATTCCACACTTCCCATCTTATTCATCTTCATCTTTTTATCCACTATCCCTGGGGCATCGCGTCCCTTTTCCTGCTATCTCCGTGGAACCTCCAGGAATTTTATCCCTCCTCTTTGGGCATCTCGCCCTTTCTGATTCTATCCCTCCGGAACCTCCGGACCTTCTCCCAGGGCATCGCGCCCCTTTCCACTTTATTCTCCCGGAGTCTCCGGATCTTTCATACCTTTCCCTCGGGCATCGCGCCCCTTTCCATTTTCTCCCTCCGGAACCTCCGGACTTATCTCTCGGGCATCGCGCCCCTTTCCATTTGCTTCCTCCGGAACCTCCGGACCCTCCATCTTTCTTCCGATTCATCTTTCTACTCTTCCTGAACATCACATCCTTCATTTTTCTCTTCCTTTTCCATTATCTTTTTCCCTATCTCTTCCCAGGGCATCGCGTCCCTTCTTTTGTCATCCCTCCGGAGCCTCTGGAGTATTCCTCCACTCATGATTTTCCTCCTCTGCCTCCGGACCCTCCGGACCCTCCAGATCCGCCTCTTTCCATCTACCAATTTCTTCTTCTAATTCCTCCTGATTCTGGGTCCGACCCAACTTCTTCCACATCCACTGCCTTGGGCATCTGCCCATTCTCCCATTGCTTTCGAGGCTTTAGTCCTCACTCCTCCTTCTAAGTCTCCTCTCCTTCTGTAGACCTTTCATGTGATCAGGGTCTCCACACCTTAGTGAGGGAGTTCTAGCCCTCGCCTCTCTTCCTTTTCTCCTTATTCATCTGAGTCTGGTCTTGGCACCACTCCTTCCTGTTAAGCCACTTTCAATCCTTTGCTTCCAATCCTATGGACTGCCAAAGAGGACTATCCCACGATGATCAACATCGCCTCGCAGCAACTGCTTCTACAAAGGTTGCAAGGTAACATATTGGCGTAAGTATGCATTTTTAATGATATCATTTTCTCATTACTTCACGCATGATTTTCAAAATCAAGTGCTTCTTAACAAGATTAAGAGTGGTGTTTTAAAACCTTTATCTTAAGCTTTTGTTTAATTTAATCTCCTCAAAAGAGTCTTTAGGCTTGCTTTTGCAGCACTTTGGTTGATAAAGAACCCGCGCTGGGAATTCAACGTTCTCTCCCCGCTTGTTAAGAGTAACCCCTCGGTTGGGCATTCCACACACTTCACGGCGTCCTTAGCCGGCTCCTTGATAAAACACCGTTCCTACCTTGGCCATGCCATGAATTTCTGAAAGTCTTTTTCTCTTCTTTACTCGGCCGAATGCAGGTGCAAGAGGTTGACCGATGAGATGACCAACTTTGGTAATCCCCAATATGAGAGGAGTCTCAAACAGGGGCAGTCTTGACCCAAAATCAAAATCAATATGAGTTTTTCATATGAATTTCATGATATACATCTCGCCAAAAAAGGGCTATTATGAAAATCAAATCAGAATTTTGATAATTGCAATTATGAATTATGGCATGACAAGAGTGGCAAAGTCCCCGCAGGGAAAACCCTGGTCGTATGCATGTCAATGGTCTAAAAATCAAAGGCACAAAGCCCCGGCACAACAGACTACCTCTTTGAGGGTTAAACCTTGGAAGGAATTTAAGTCCCGACATCTCTCATCCTGCGTAAAGCTTATTCACAATTGTTCTTCTCTTCTCCCTCCAAAGACCGAATGTTTCTCAGGTATGGCCTTGGTAGGGGCACCGTTGATCAAAGGCGGTCGGTTATAGGACGCCACTTTCAATGCACACCCGGCTTTGGGCAGTTTTAAGCAAAAAGGGAAGGAACGAGGACCCCCAATTAATGGTTTAAACACCCTTTGATGCTGCATTAGCTATATCTAAACCAAAATCTAAAAAAAATTGAATATTGCAAAATCAAACAAAAAAAATTGAATATTGCAAAATCAAACAAAAAATTGAATATTTCTTGTCCAAACTTCATAAAAATTTGAATATCTTTCTCAAAACTTCATAAAAATGTGAATGTCTTTTCCTAAAAACCACAAAAATTTGCATATTTATCAAAATCCATAAAATTTTAAATATATTTTCAAAACTCATAAAAATTTGCATATTTCAAAATCTAAAAAAAATTTGCATTGTATTTTATTTCTAATGGTGTTTTGCAGGAACAACTTTGCAAGGACCAAGAGCACGGGATAAGTCCTATCTCCACTTGTCACTATCAATCTATTGATTTCTCCCGATATTCTCATGACATACCATCCTGGGCATCATTTTGATTATCATCTCCCTATATCATTCTTATTATCATATCTCCTGATTATCATCCTGATTATTCATCTCGAGATCTTTCAAACAACTCCTGCTGATTTCTCTTGATTAATTCTGCCACTGGGCATTATATCACTCTGAACATTCAACTCCAAATCTTGATTAGCCAAGTTGTCATCCTCATGACGAAACAACAAACAATGATGATTTGCAATACCATTATTTAATTTGTGCTATTCATGCCATATACATGTTATTGATGCTTCCATTCATGCTATGCTTGTTATGCTTAAATGCCTCATTCATTGCTTGTTATCTTCATTATATCTTGGTTAATGAAATTTTGAGCGCAGGATAAGAAGCTCTTGGTCCCATCGTCCGGGCATCATCATCCAAGCCCCACGGTGCCCGCACCTCATCTCTCAGTTCCCCCATACTTATTGCTTCACCATCTCCCTGTATGCATTCTACTTATGTTACATATGTTACTAGATTACATCAAGGACCTTGTGGCTTTGATAAATCTGGAATTTGAGTTCCCCTTCATCAAAAACGATGACGATTCCAGAGGCATCTTAGTCATACGGATAGGCCGTTGAGCCGTCCAAGACTGGGGACGATGGTTCCCTCTTTGCGAGTTGGTGCGCGGATAAACGGGCTTCGGCTTAGCATCAGCACGCAGAATTGGTTTCTTGACCCAGTCTGGGCAGTTTAACAATATTATCCTTGATTATATTATACCTCCATTTGCTTTATTTTTCCCTTTAGCCCAGCATGCATTCATGTAGGACTTTGAATCAAATTTGAAAAATCATTCTCATAAACTGTTTTGAGGGTTGAATTGATCTTAATCTTCGAGATATGAGGTTTTCATTGCAGAATGGAATCCTCAGTTTGTTTTGTCGCTGTTTTGGGTTATTTTCCGGAAGCTCCTTGTTTGGATTTCTATCATCTTATTTTAATCATTTTCCCTTTGATCCACCTTGGCTGTAGCACGTCCACATTAGCTGGTAACCGCTCCCCAATGGTGAAACCTACAGGTTTGTGACCTGAGGTACTTCCACCGCGCTGGAAGTTGATCATTCTCCTTCGTGCCCTCGTGCACATCTCCCCATTTTATCCAAACATTGTTGATTTCGTTAGATTTCCCGAGATTTGCTTCATCTCGTGCTTTTGATTTCATTCTCATCAAGTGATGTTGATTGCGTGTCTCATCACACCTTGGCATCTACTTTTCAGTTTGCTCTGCTCCCTTGCAAAGCAGACGCCAAGGCGGGGCAGCTGTAGACACGCCAAAATTGATGTTACTGTGAGTACATCTCATATTGCCTTGAAATGTCCCAATTTGACCCTCAAATTAGTTCTATTTGAGTGGTTTTTCTCACTTTTTTTAGATTTCTCCCTTTTTTCACCCTTTTCCTATTTTTTCCTATTTTTTTGGATTTTTCTGGATTTTTTAAGAATTTTTTCTCTATTTTTTAGAAATAACGACTTGATATGGGGCGTCTTTTAAATAACGACTTATACATGAACGTTTCTTAAAAAATTGACGACTATATTGAAGGGCGTCCATTCTTTCAAATTTCATTTTTATGGATTTTTCTGGGAATTTTTCGGAATTTTTCGAGAATTAACGACTTAGCATAAGGCGTTATTTTGAATAAAAAATCAAAAGAAAATGAATTCACGACGTACGTGAGGGCGTGTATTTCAAATTGAATTTTTTATTATTATTTTTTAACCCCTTTGAGAGGTGATTTGGTGGCCTTCCGGGTGTCAGAAAAATTCGCAAAAATAGTCGTTGGAATCAGGGCGACGAGATGCACCTCCACCTAAAAAATGAGAAAATAATATTGAGAAATGAAAAATAGCCCTATTTTGAATATTTTGAATTAACGTCCTTGGTTAAGGCGTGTTTTAATTAACGCCTTTGACTCAGACGTGTTTCAGAATTTTCAAATAAATTCTAAAATTTGATTTTTGAATTAACGCCCTAATCTAAGTCGTGTTTTTAAAAGACGCCCTTTGGCAGGTCGTCAATTCTTGAATTGACGCCTTTGTCAAGGTCGTGTTTCATTTTTGTGTTCCGAACAAATGCAGCCTTTCCCCCGGAGAGTCCCTGCTTTGTTTGGGCTCTTGCCCAGCTTAATCCTCCCCTATTTGGGCTCTTGCCCGTTCTTATCTCTTCCTCCTTTGGACTCTTTCCTTCTTATCTCTTTTCTATCTTATTAATAGAGCTTCCGAGCTCTGTTAATAGGTTGGACGCAGGAGGCTTCCTCCCCGGATTTTTCTTTTGTTTTTCTTCTGTCTTTTTCTTCTCTGTTCCTATTTCTCTTCTTCTTCTTCTATCTTCTTCTCCCCTTATTCTTCTTCTTCTGCCTCCTGTCTTCTTCTTCCTCTCCGACGTTCTCTTCTCCCCCCTCTGTTTTCTCTTCTTTTGCTTTACAGGAAGCTGCTGCTGCTGGCTAAAGGAGAGACTTATACGCTCAAGCATCATCTTTCGAAGCTTCTCCCCCTTGAATATTCAAGCCGAAGCACAGGCTCCTCTTTTATCTTTTATTATTTTATTTATTATTTTATTGTTATCATCAGTTCACGTATGTATGCATGACCCTCTCTTATTAATGTTTCTCACTCAACTACGTTGAGGATCTCCCCTTAGTGCACTCTTGCACTCTTATTTTTTTTATTATATCATCTTTGCATCATCATTCATTCATCATATCTCCCATACACCTTTTGCATAGGGGTTTAAGGGCCAACCACCCACAAGGTGTGTCTTAATCCTATGATATTTCATGCTCATCTATTCAAGAATTTGATGCTACACCCACCTTGTTTCTAATTCAATTCTTTTGGTGATATTTGTTTGTTTTGCAAGGGTAATAAAAGCAAGAACTCTCTTCATCGGCCGGCCGATTAGAAGAGAAAGGAGCACTCACATCATCCCGCGTTTTGAGGTATTTTACGATCATCTCCCCATATTATCTCCTCTTTGAGACCCTCGCGTCTCTGGCGATCACATTCTTTCCCCATTAGCACCTCGTGCTATTCCTTGTGCTATGTTCATATTCATTATTATTTTTATTCCTAAGTGTGGATTTTAAAGGAATCCACAGTATCATGCAGCGCAACCAACATTCCCCGAGTGATCGGTCGGAATGCCCTCATCTTGGTTTAGTGGCATTCCGTCCTAACCAAGCTTCCTTTTCTTGGTTTAGTGGCACTCCGCCCTAACCAAGCTACTTTCTCCTCGGTTAGCGGCATTCCGCCCTAATCGAGCTACCTTCTCCTCGGTTAGTGGCGTTCCACCCTAATCAAGCTACTTTCTCCTCGGTTAGCGGCATTCCGCCCTAATCGAGCTATTTCCCCTCGGTTTAGTGGCGTTCCGCCCTAATCGAGCTACTTCCCCTCGGTTTAGTGGCATTCCGCCCTAGTCGAGCTACCTTCTCCTCGGCTAGCGGCATTCCGCCCTAATCGAGCTACTTTCTCCTCGGTCAGCGGCATTCCGCCCTAATCGAGCTACCTCTCCTTGGTTAGCGGCATTCCGCCCTAATCAAGCTACCCTCTCCTTGGTTAGTGGCATCCCGCCCTAATCAAGCTACCTCCCCTCGGTTCGGTGGCATTCCACCCTAATCAAGCTACCTTCCCCTTGGTTAATGGCACTTTGCCTTAGCCGAGCTACCCTTCCTTGGTTAGTGGCATTCTACCCTGACCAAGCTCCCGAAAGAATACACCACGCTGTTGCCGTTACAGGCCTTACGCCCGAATCGGCGAGAGATCACTCCTTTGCGTTAGCATTCAGCCCTTGCTAACGAATGAACTGTTCTGCTCGGCGCAAGGTCTGGTGCTTCGGCCGACAGCCATCGACTATCAACCAGGGGTCGAACGTCGCACTTCGACCAGCCACCCTATACAAATAAAAAAGAAAAGAAAAGAAAATGGGGTTAAAAATAGAGATACCCCGCCAGACTTGCTCCTATACCAAGACAAGTGCAAAAAATGGTTATAACCCAGCTGTGGCGAAAATCCGAAAGGGCGTCGCTGGCAAAATCGGGTACCCCGCCGCGTGAAAACCCGAAAGGGCGCACGGGCAAAAGCAAGAGGGGGCTGGCCTCGACGAAAACCCGAAAGGGCGCTTAGGTCAGTAATGTGAATAAAAAAAATTTGAATGATGAATAGTGATGATTCATTCTCTGTCCGGGAGACCCCTACGAGGTCGACGGGGAATGTTCATCCGATATCCCACCTATATACATCTATTGTCTACCCTTTTCGACCCTTGTCACCATCGGCAAGATCGGTCGCTACCCTTTTCGGTTTTTGTCACCATCGGCAATACCGTCTACCCTTTTCGACCCTTGTCACCATCGGCAAGATCGGTCGCTACCCTTTTCGGTTTTTGTCACCATCGGCAAGACCGTCTACCCTTTTCGACCCTTGTCACCATCGGCAAGATCGGTCGCTACCCTTTTCAGTTTTTGTCACCATCGGCAAGACCGTCTACCCTTTTCGACCCTTGTCACCATCGGCAAGATCGGTCGCTACCCTTTTCGGTTTTTGTCACCATCGGCAATACCGTCTACCCTTTTCGACCCTTGTCACCATCGGCAAGATCGGTCACTACCCTTTCCGATTTTTGTCACCATCGGCAATACCGTCTACCCTTTTCGACCCTTGTCACCATCGGCAAGATGGGTCGCTACCCTTTTTGGTTTTTTTCACCATCGACAATACCGTCTACCCTTTTAAACCCTTGTCACCGTCGGCAAGATCGGTGGCTACCCTTTTCGGTTTTTGTCACCATCGGCAATACCGTCTACCCTTTTCGACCCTTGTCACCATCGGCAAGATCGGTCGCTACCCTTTTCGGTTTTTATCACCATCGGTAATACCGTCTACCCTTTTCGACCCTTGTCACCATCGGCAAGATCGATCGCTACCCTTTTCAGTTTTTGTCACCATCGGCAAGACCGTCTACCCTTTTCGACCCTTGTTACCATCGGTAATATCGGTCGCTACCCTTTTCGGTTTTTGTCACCATCGGCAATACCGTCTACCCTTTTCGACCCTTGTCACCATCGGCAAGACCGGTCACTACCCTACTCGGTTCTTGTCACCATCGGCAAGACCGTCTACCCTTTTCGACCCTTGTCATCATCGGCAAGACCGGTCGCTACCCTTCTGGTTTTTGTCACCATCGGCAATGCCATCTACCCCTTCGACCCTTGTCACCATCGACAAGGTTGGTCAACATCTCCCCCAATCAGGGTCAATAATGGAATTACCACAAGCGACCAGCAGTCACGATTTTGACGCCTCTTGTCAGCAAGACCTACGTCTGCGCCAACCTGGCAGCCTCTGGAACCCCGTCCCGCGGTGGAGCGAGGCCCCCATCCTTTCTTTGAAAGGGTGGACGCTCTCCTGCGACACGGACACGAAGGTACTTCCAAGCAGGTCGCCAGAATTGCCACAAGACACTACAGAATGTGAGTGTGAACATGGACACCAAAAAATATATAGTGAAGGAGACTTCTATTCCATTACAAAAAGGGGAAGTGAATACAAAAGGAGCCCTTCTGAGGGGACAGATTACAAAGGCGGATCAGTTAAGATCGCCTGAAAATATCTGTAAAGTCAATAAGCCCAACATGAGGAGCCGCCCCCAGTTCATGGAGCTGCATTTCCTCTTCCTGAACCCGAGTCACCTCAGTCTCCAAAGACGCAACTCGGCCCTCCAGCAAAGAAGTTCTCTCGATGCCTTGGACTTCCGCAGCCTCCAGCCGCGGTATCTCAGCCTCTACGGTAGCCAATTCAGCACAGAGGTCTTCTCGTCCGCTACGTAGAATATGTGCCTGGGTTGCGGAAGCCTCAACCTGAGCCCTGCTCTCCTGAAGATCAGAGGTCAGAGACGTCAGCTCCGCCTGACAGTCAGCTTTCTGCAGCTTGAGGGCCGCCAGCCGGTCGCCCATCATCTTCTCAAGAAAATCCCGGCGGTTCACAAATTTCAGCAGGAAAAGCACCCGCTGGGCCCAGATGTCTAAAGGGCAGCCTAATGCCTGCAGTCCGATCGTCAGTCGCACAGCTACCTCCTTCAACTGGGAGTAAGATAGTGTCGGCTGAGATTCCACAACCTGACGCAACATCTCTAGATGCTGCCAAACAAATTCCTCCGATGAGGTAATGCCCAGGGAAGCTGCCGGAGGCACCTCGAAAGTCACTTCCCCGTCTATAGAAGCCCATAAGACGGTATCCGGCTCGGAAGAGGAAGATGGAACGGCCACCAAAGCCGAAGAAGCAGATACCACGGCAGCATGTTCCTGCTCCGTCAGACTCCTGTCAGGGCTTCCTTCCACAGAGCCTAGGAGGGATGGAGGTTCTAACTCTGTCTCCGGCACAAATGGAGCTGCAGAATCAGGCGCGATCGTCATTATGGCCGCCGATACAAAAGCAGACCCCCTTTGCGGGTCGGCCTCAGCCCTCAATTCTGTCGTCGACGCCAGAGCGAGACTCTCCCCTGACTGGCTCGGCTCCGAGGGTAATCCCCCAGTAGCCGCATGTATCCTCACCGGCACGGGGCGGAGTAGGGTGATTGTCCCTGAAGGAGATGCGGTGGCCAGCGGTAGCAGATCCGAGGCCTCTAATGAAACCACAGTAGTACCAGAAGTCGATGCCGGGGAATGAATAGCGGCTTCGGGTTCCTGGAATGAAAATTCATGTAAACACCAAGGTGGCAAAAAAAAGAGGGGGATATGCGGCTCTGTAAAGGGGCGGACAGGATTTACTATGATGACAGTATCCATCTCTTCAAGCCCCTGAATAGAAGATTCCAACCCTGCAGATGAAGCAGCAAAAGGAGGGGTTATCTCCACCTCCACGTCCAATCCAGCAAATTCCTCCTGCAACACTCACTTGGATGATGCCCTCGGCAGCCTCGGAGGACTGAAAATCAAAGCATCGCTTGACAGTGTAAAGGGAGCCGTTGCCCCTTTGCTGTCTGCTGCAGACACTTGTTCATCACCTTCTGAAGAATGATGGTCAATCTCTTCGTCAGAAGGGGTGGCAGAGCTACTCGAAGAAATATCTATGCTGATCTCGGGTTGGCCCGCCTCCTCCGTCGCCTGACGGGACGCTGAGCGGGTGAGCACACGCCGCAATGGGATAGCACCCTTCTTCAGCACAGTCTTATGTCCCGCGGGCTGTGAAGGAGCTTCCACAACAGGCACCTTAACCGCCGTGCTGACCACTCCTGCCATCACAACAAAACAAGTGCATAAGGCAGGACGGAAAGCTCAATAAAAAGGGGAGTCTAAAGAACTATAGTTGTTCGGCTCACCCTCAGCCTCGCCGGCAGGCATAGGAGAAGGAAGTCTGACATCCTCCTCAACAGCGAGGAGACTCTTCCCTGCTGCTCCAGCTATCTCAGTCGCCCCTGCTGTGGCTGTGACGGAAGGCCCTATCTCTCCTGCTTCCAGGAAGGATTCCTCAACACCCGTGGTGTCAACCACTCCGGGAGCTGAAGTTATACAAAGAAGACGTCAGAAGAATGAAAATGTCGTGAAAAGAGCATTCCTTTAGAACCGCAAAGGGATAATGATGTCACCTTCGTCTGCTTGCTGGCTGACCTCTTTCTGAGCAGCAAACTGCTCGAATGATGGCACCTCGGGCAGGGGAGTCTTATCCGCATCAGTCGAAGGCTGCTTTGAAGAAGTCTTCCGAGCTTTCTTCGCTCGGTTTATCGCAATCTTCATCGCGGAGGCCGCTCTCTTCTTGCCAGGCGGCAGTGGAGTAGTAGTCGGCGCTGGTGCAGGAACCTCAAAATATTCCGGTTTCTACCCCTGAGAGATAATTTTTCTATAAAGTCCCTGCTGCTTGATATCCGGATGGTCTGTCAAATAAAGCACATGCCATTATGAAGGAGCTGAGCAACAAACTAATCTACATGTCAACGGAGGAGCACTTACCTGCCCAGCCCTTGTAAAAAGATGAGAGTGGCCAATACTGATAAGCCACCTCCTTACTTCGGGAGGCAGCCTCTCGAACAAGCCAGCATATGTCACCGATCTTTTTGCACCTGTCAACCAGGTCGGCCAAGTCCGCATGCCCGTGGGAAGCTATACAATGATATAAGCCGAGGTGGTCAAAGCCCCAGACATCGGCATAATGAAAAGATACGAATAGAGGCTTGTCCAGAACACTAGCTACAGGACTCTCAAGGGTCAGTCCATGGATGATCATCAGGACGAACAGCCAAGACGTATGTTGATAGTATGTCGGGGTTCTGTCCTCTCTATTAACAAACGCCCGACACGAGCAAAAGCGATCCACCTCGCACTTCCATGAAACTGTTTTGGAGAGCGGCTCCTCGATAGGGAACGGGTACTGCTGAAGCTCCAGGCGTGAACCACCAATCTGGCATAGATGTTATAAATTCTGCATGAAAGCATCTTCACTTATGTCAGTAAGCACGGGTATCAGTGGCTCAGTTACTCCCTCCTTGATGGCTTTTCTGCTCGCTATATATGCCTCTGCCTCCTTCGGGTGGTGGGAAAATAATCTCTTCAAATGGGCTTCGTCAATGTCAAAAATGGGCCCAGGCTGCTGGCTCAGAAATGTGCACTCAGCCACATCCCAACATGTCATTCGGACATTGCGATAGAAGCTCGTGCGAGCATTCCACCATTTCACATACTCTGGAGTGACCCTGGGAACTCGGTTCGGCATCGGCACTCTGAAAATGTTGGCATCCCGGCGGTGAAAATAGTCCCACCAGGAGCGACCTTCGGCCACAACGGTCGAGCCATGCTTTGACCTGCTGTCCAAAGGGAACAGGGCGACCGAGGGCGGAATATGCTGATCGTAGCCGAAATTCCAATCGAACCTGAAGGGATAGTAGGGTTCTAAATAAACTGTGCCCCCCTTTCTGAATACTAAAACACTGGGACGAATTGATAAAGCCCAGTCAATAAGTTCGGGCTCCAAGACTGGCCGGGTCACAGTGTTGCCCGAAATGAAGTGTGTGAAAGTCTCCACTGCCTCGAGCTTACACTCACGCTGATGGTTCACTAATGGAGATGAATGTGCGGCCAGATTCCAAAAGTGGATAGTCCCCGCTGAATCCATCGGAACCCTTGCCAGTCGGCCATGGATGGAGAAGAGTTGCTAGGACACTGGACCCGGTTCAGCACTTGCAAACTCCAGCATTCTGGGATACAATGTCATTGTCTGCAAAGTCCGGGGAGCTAGCTCTGGAAATAAATTGCACACCCAGGCATTAAAGAAATGAAATGGCCCCACCGTTCGAAAAGAGCGGGGGATCTGATGCCTATGAATATCTCCAATGGATTTGTAAATCAGGCACAGTGCGGCTGGACATATTGCAAGCCGTATGCCCCAAGCCATCTGACAAGCCGGGTATATTGCCTCCGGCCTAATAACTGTCTCATCCCCCTGCGGGAGGGCAAAAGTACACAGCCATAAGGTAAGGTAGGCAGCACAATGGGTAAGGGGATCTGCCCCCATCGGATTCGGCCCCTCGCGGCTTATCCCCCGAAGAGAAGCAGGCAGCTCTGACTTGAACTTAGGTGGCCTGTTGGGCTTACCCGCAACAGAAGCTACGTGAGGGAACTCGCTGTACTTCAAAGGGCCGCCGAAGAAATACTGAATCCAATGTCCCGCTCGGACTCTCAATTTACTGCTCTTCTCCCGGGGCTGGTATCCCTTCGAGGATCCCCTATTCAGCGTCAGGCAGAGGGAGCGGTATACCTTTATCAAGTACCAGTACGAATAGCCGAAGTAATATTCACCTTCGCCGTCTGTTTCGTCCTTGATGAAGTCATGAATGCAGACCTCCTCATAGGGCTCTCCGTCAATTGGCAGACCCGATAACTGTGATAGGCTCCAAAGATCCAGAGAGGTTTCACCTTCTGCTATATAGAAAGTATTGAACTGCGGGCAAAATACTTCGAACATGCCGCAGCACAGCCCTTTTGAAACGGGATACCTGAAGCGAGATGCATACACACTGTGGTACACCCCGGCCCTGACCAGCAGCGGTGCATACTCTTTCAGAACATATTCTGTAAATTCTACTGCCCCTACACGGAAGAGATGAGCATCTGTCACCTTCGTGTCTGCAAACCACCCAGCTGCCAACTGGAATTTGAACTGAACAGCCAAGCAATTCAGCACAAATGGTTCGTCTCTGTAGCCCCACTTGATGGGTGCCAAAAATAAACCGTAGCCGGGCTTCTCCCTGTTGACCCGACCTACGGTGTTGTCCCACCTGGCTGGTGTGAACTCTGGAGCCCGTGTTAACATTTTCTGCTCTGCCTCCAGCTCTGTTACTCCTAAGACGGCGTCCCACTTACGCCGCTCCCCCGGAAGGTAGATAGTATCGCCACGATACACAGAACCTTTCAAGCTGTCCCGGTCCAGTAACATGGCCCGCTCCACCATCCGAGCCAGCATGACGTCCCTCTTCCCAGAGACGTTGAAGGTGCAAATGAAGGGCGCGAGGTGACGGTCCTTCGGGAAGTCTGGGTGATAGCCGTCATCGCGACTGAAGTCCAGTCCCCCCTCGACAGTCACAATGCGAGAGGCGGATACTGTATCTATTTCAGAGTCAGAGGACTCGTCGATTATGGCGATCCTCCCAAGACCCCGGTCCAGCTGTCCGACATTCCTCCAAGTCACAACTGGACCGGAAGCCCTGCGTTGGGGAGAAGAGTCAACATCAGCAGTGCCGGAAGCAACACGGCTAGAAGAAGAAGCCATTTTCAGCGAGCTGCATGCACAAAACCAAGAAAAGGAGATAATAAGATGATATGAAGAAGAACATAGAAAAGAAAATTTCAGAAGAAAATTTTGACAGCATCCCCCCTTATTCGGAGTATGCCCAGAAGTCAAATGGGAGAGCACCCACCAGGAGGGGATGACTCCGCAATGAAGAGGGACGGAGTCCCAAGGAAGAAAACGGTCGAGGGAATGCTCCCCACGCCGACCGCAGAAGCAAAGGGAAAAGAAGAGGTCCAAGAGAGAGAGAGCTCGGTGAGAAATGAGCTTCTCTCTCCCCCTCTCGGTGCCTATATCGGCCCAGCCAAAAGGCGCGCCGAGATAGGGGTCGCGCCGACGGTTGAGCGCGCCAAAAGGCGCACCGAAACGGCCTCTGCGCCGAAAGTCAAAAATGCCAGAAGGCGCGCCGAGAGCGTCACAGCGCCGAGATCGCCACCGCGCCAAGAATTCCCACGCCGAGGCCACCACCGCGCCGAGAAGGTAGTGCCGGAAGCGTCCATGGGGCCAATTGTCCCACCAGGGGTGATACTATCACCGGATCAAACCAAAAATGCTGGTGTTCATCCAAATTTGCTTATAAAGCATGGAAATCACGCAAGCAGAATGAAGACTCAGAGTCAAAAGAATAGCCAATGCACAGGAGCAGGCCTGAAGAGACCACGAAGCGCAGTGTGTGACGTGATGTACACCCGCATATCCCGTGTCACTCATGCTTTGCTCACGCCACCTATGGGTGGGGGGCATTTATTGACACCTAAAATATACCAGAAGAGACCATAGCAGATTCATAGTTTTGAAGATCAGTCGAGGGCACAGCTCATGTACCATCCCTGGGAGATCTGAGAGTCTGAATAGAAGAAACCCACTACCCCTATCATGTTGTTCGACTAAAGCCATCTTTGGCTAGGTCGCTGTCCAGTACTGCTGTCATTCAGATAGTCAAACTGATAAAACTATACCAACATTCAGGCAACCATCTGATGTGGGATGGGACCACGGACACAACAAGCTCGCGATCATCCCTTAACGAGGGAAGCGTCGGATGTGCGCGGTTGAGAAACCGGCTGTGAGCTAGGGTGGTCGGGTCTCACTTGTGCCCGGATCGGGTCACGGGACGGTAACGCTCTCTCTCGCAGCAGCGGTGATATAAATAGAAAGCGAGCTAATTACCCTATCATGCTCTCTAGCAGTGGCATAAGCAAGTATATATGAAAATTAAGCAAAATGCCAAGTAAGGGAGCGAATGCGATACCTCCACGCGCTCGGCGTGGGGACGACGGGCCCGGCCGAACTCGTGCTCCCGGGACAGTTAATACATGAATATTACAGTAATGGAAATATGCCCACTCCACGCAGGGAGGTAAAGGGCGACACAATGGGGCCCGGGAGGACCGATTTCGGGTTGACGGGCGGCTTTCCGCGTAGCTTCGGCAGCACCCGAACTAGTGACTGTGGGGCCCACGTGCTGTCCGGAGGGGCCGTGTGGGACCCGGTGGCACCACTGTGGTGGAGACACTTATGGAAGTGATCCCCGGGCTGGCGGCACGCTGGGACGTCGCCCGGAGGTCGGGCGGTTCCGATCGGCACCTGTCGGGTTTGCTGTCCACGGACTGGTGGTTGCTGTTTTACTGCGCGCGCTCCGACGAGAATGGATGCTGCGATCAGCCCCGATGTCGGATCGACACGAGACTGGCGCCGTTGGAAAGCTAGCTTGAAGTTCTTCAACCTAGGCCCAAAGATCTGGCCTGGATCTGCTTGGATCTTGACTTATGGAATTTTCAATCTCCTTCAAAATTTCAAATCGATCTGAGCTCGTGGCTGGCTTCAGGAATTCAGGAACTACACCTTTGTCCAGCAGGACAGAAAACCGAAGACGATCCCGTGGCGGCTCGAAGGCGGCATGAACGGCGGCGGCACAGACGATCACCGGAGGTTGAGAGGAGATGAAGGGAGATAGAAACACTCTAGAAATGGAGGTTGGGATGAAGAAACCAGAGGGAGAGGGGGAGGAGGTCGAAATTCACTCAAGGCATTCAACAAAATTCTGATTTTTCATTGATTTTCTCATGAAAATACATGGTTATATATGACTCCAATCAAATCTAATATGGACCCTTGGATCAAGGGTTGGAGATTGAATGGCTGAGATGAAGTGTGAATAACACATCAAATACAATTTTTTAATCTATCTTGACCATTCCAATTCAAACTTGGACTAATTCCATTCCAACCTCACCTAAATCACACCTAACTAGCCTAATAGAGCCAAAGAAGGGGGTGCCCCCTTCATGGCCTCCCTTGGGCCAAGTGTGGTCAAATGCCATGTTACAAGCTCACTAACCATGCTAGACTCTTCCACCCTTGGTGGCCCATGAGAGAGAGAAGCCTATTTGGGCCTAAGTGGCTATTAAGGTCCATAATGATGGCCTTAAGACCCAATATGGAATAAGCTCCTAATGGACTCTACTAATGGCAACCTAGCCATGGACTCTACATTACAAATGGCCCATTGGCTTGATATAAGCCTTACAAGGAGCCCAAATGAAAGAAATGACACAATTACAATCTCATACAAGCCATAACACACAAATACACTCCACCTGTGTAAGGAAATCACCTCTGATGCCCCATCACCATCTGCCTGTTGAAACAGATGTTCAGACATCTCTGATACTCCTGAAACGGGATGTACAGCGCCTCACACATGTTTGTGAATGCAAAGTGTAAACAGTCCCATGGAGTCTTAATATATACATGCCAAGAGTCCCACTGTCAAAAGGAGTCCACTGAGTGGATCCTGGGTCGAATGGGCCGAATGACAGGGAAGTGGGCCAAACCCAAAGGTGAAATGGGACGCGCCGAGGTCCGCCACGCTGGGAAGATAATGCTGGCGCACCGGGAAGCTCAGGCTGAAAGGGTGAGGGACTGGCCTCTATAAGAGGGCGGCCCTTCGAACAGAAAAAAGACGAGGAAGAGAGGAGAAAGGAAGAGGATCCTTCGAAGAAAAAAAGAGAGAGCCCTTCGAGAAGAAAGGAAGAGGGTGCTTAGCCACCAAAAGAAAGGGGGGAGCTCGAGCGCCCTTCATAGAAGCTGAAGAAAGAGAGAGGGGTTCGAGGAGAGAATCCAGGTGTGAGGGCCGTGCAACTGTAGCTTCTTTGCTCTCTCTCTCTTCTCCGTCCGTCTGAGTATTCCTCTTTTGTTTTTTGCTTCCGAGTATCTTTGCTCTAGTAGCATCGAATGCTAATGTAACCCTATTTGCAGGGATGAAGTTCGGATTTCTTTTCCTCTTGGGTTAGATTTCTTTCTCTTAAATCGCATATGTGTAAGCCATTTGGCTGAAGTAGTTAATAAAAGAATGGGATGAGTTCTGATATGCTGGATCATTCTCTTCCGCTTCCCTCTGTATCCGAGGTTTTAATCTATATACGGCTATCACCAGCTGCAAATGTCTAATGTTTAATTTCTTCTATCTGTTGAGGCTTCTTTGCCATCGTTCTTTATCACTACCCCCAGCAACATCTCGAGGGCCTGAGACAGTCTATCTCATGGCTCCTCGTATGTGGAATGGAGAGGAATATCTTCAGGAGTTCTGGTTCATGGCTCTGCTCCTAGTGAGGCCCCAGAAGAGAGTTCGTTTCCCCCTCGAAGCCTCCTCTCTGCGATCATCCGAATAAATAGCCCAGGTTGCTGAATAAACCTCCTCGCTTCGAATGCTCAAAGCCTCTGCCTTAACAAACCCTTAAAACCCCCACTTCAAAAAGCCTCCCGGCGTGAGCCCCTCTCGGCGCACGTTTTGCACCGAGGGCTAGCCGCGCCGGTTGAACTTCAAGCCTTCACACCGAAAGCCATATTATTCTTCTTGCCAATACCTTCATCCCTTCTATGCCAAAGATGGCCATCTTAATACGTTCGCACCGATGCCATCAGGCCGTGCCATCATTGCTTTAAATGCCCTATCTTCCTGTGGAGAGGCATCACCCTTTCCTCTATCCTCACGGGAGCCATATCAAAGGGGCCGAATTCCCCCACATTCTACAACCCATTGAGCCACGGAGCCCTGCCATTGCAGGCTCTCCGTTGACTGCATCGGGGATATTATAACAAAGGGATGAAGTCCCATGTGATCTGGACCCTTTGAATCTCGGGCTACGCCCGGCACTCATTTCGGTTTCTACTCCGGCACTCGTGAGTAGATAGCCTATAATATTCTCTTGGCACACTCCCAAAGTAAGGGGAGATGCTGTCAAATTTTACCCAGAGCTTTACTCTACCACACGGCACGATGTTTCATCAGGAATTGCATATCTAACCCCTCAATACGGCGAGAGCCTGAGCTACATCATCTCATGACATCTTGCCATCACAGGGAATACATCTCGTAATTGGTGATCTCCTTGGACCCCCTCGTGAAGGAAGCCACCCTGATCCTCTGTTTCCATTCATCCATCACCCTGAGGTCCCCATTAAATGAAGAAACCCTCATAAGACCTGAGAATACCAACAAAGAAACGGCTCCCGGCGCCACATAACTCCCGGCGCCGTCCCCTCCCGACGCCAATCTCGCGTCGGGTGAAGGGCGCGCCGAGAAGCCCACCGCGCCGACTGCCCCTTCGTCCCAGCCACGCTGGTTGCCTATCACGCTGATAGCCCTTTAGCTTCCCGTCGCGCCGGGATCCCGTCGCGTCGGCTCCAATCCATACCATTTCATTTCAACAATAGCTGCCACCCAAATATCTGATGTCTTAGCAACTTCATTGAACCCAAATCCAATCTAAACTCAATGTACCACTCCTGTCAACCTTCATGCCAGCCTTCATTGTCTCACGAGGGAACTATGGTTCTTCACCCAGGTCCATGGGAGGTACATTAATGGGGGGTTTCACCCCTACATTACACCGAATCTGACATTTCTTCTGTCACCCCGCTGACCCTCAGAGTTCTGCCACCGCATGTCCTCCAACGGTCCTTAGAGGGGAATATTAACAAATGACGCGATGGTGGACACTGTCCCGTCATATGTGGATCCTTCTCGGGCCCAGGGCTACGCCCGATCCTCTTTTGGTTTCCATTCCGGCTCTCCGTGGATGGATGTCCCATATTCCCATTTGGCATAGTCCAAAGGAAGGGACGTGCTGCCGAATTTATGTTACAACATCGTCGTCACACCCCGCATATCACGGTTCCTCGTGCATGGCTGCATTGACCCTCAGGTATATCAAATGGCGTTGACAGAAGGTCGGGTTGTGCCCAACCAGAAATCTCCGCTATGCGCGATGGTGGTCTTCGGGCCTACGTCCTCCGCCACGTACCAAGGGTCCATAATTATGTGAACTATGCATCCTTTGTATGATAAATAAATGCATCCCGCATGCCTTCGTCATGGTCATCATGTAGTTTTTTTTTAATTCGGCTCCGACAGCCCACTATCTCGGCAATTAATCAAAGGTGTTCCCTCCTCGTGGGGGATGTAATTAACACCGTAGCCTTTACGGTGTGGCGGACTACTGGTCCCGACCAAACCTCACTTTTGCCCGACACGGGTCAGAATGAGCGCATAATAAGATCGTCACCCACGTGACTGGCACGCCCGCGTCGCTAATCAGCCAGTTAGTTACCAGTTAGCTAATTGACCGATCGACACGTGAAATAATGAATAAACAAGAAGGAAAGAAAGAGAAAAAAAGTCGCGAAACAGTTGCTAATAAAGATGATGATGTTTGGTTGTGGCATCGCCGTCTTGGGCATGCCAATTTTAATGTCATTAGGAAATTGACAAGAAATGATTTAGTTAGAGGTCTTCCATGCTTAAATTTTGAAACTTCAAAAATCTGTGAAGCATGCAATAAAGGAAAATAAACCAGAGTTTCATTTAAATACAAAAACATTGTTTCCACTGAAAAACCCCTACAGTTACTTCACTTGGATTTGTTTGGTCCCACCAGGACTCACAGTTTTTGAGGGAAACTATATGGTTTTGTCATTGTTGATGATTTCTCTAGATATGCATGGGTGTTGTTCTTGGCTAAGAAAAGTGAAGCATTCAATGAATTTGTTGATTTCTGTGTGAGAGTTCAGAATGGAAAAGGATATACTATTCAGAAAATTCAGAGTGACCACGGAAAGGACTTTGAAAATTCTGATTTTGATGAATTTTGCAGGAAGCAGGGGTATGAGCACCAGTTTTGAGCACCTAGGACCCCACAACAAAATGGAGTGGTCGAGAGGAAGAATAGAACACTCGTGGAGATGGCGTGTACCATGTTGGCAGAAAATGGTCTTCCACGCTACTTCTGGGCAGAAGCAGTAAACACTGTTTGCTACATCACCAATCGAGCTATGGTAAGACCTATCCTTAAGAAAACTCCCTACGAGCTGTATAAAGGTAAGAAACCCAACATATCTCATTTTAAGCCATTTGGATCCATTTGCTACATCTTGAATAATGGTAAGGATAACTTGGAGAAATTTGATGCTAAGAGTGATAAAGGGATTTTCCTCGAGTATTCATTGACATCTAGAGCTTACCGAGTGTATAACTCTAGAACTCTTGTAGTCGAGGAGAGTCCTCATGTTATAATTGATGAGTTTACTTTAAGAAAATCAAAGAATGATGACCATTTTATTATTTCAGGTGAAGGTGAGGATGAAAGAGGATAAACTAGCAATCAAGGTGAGGCAAAAGGTCAAGAAAAGGAAGAGGAGAAAGAACAACAAGAGGAGCAAGTACAACCGACCCTTCCACGCCAATGGGCCACACTTAAAGATCATCCCCTGGAGAATGTGATTGGTGGTGTGCATGAAGGGATACGAACACGGGCTTCAATCAGGGAAGTTGAACTTCATGATAATCTTGCATTGCTTTCCAATGTTGAGCCTAATTCTATTGAAGATGCTCTTAATGATAATTCTTGGGTTCTAGCCATGCAAGAAGAACTACACAAATTCCAAAGGAATAGGGTGCGGTTCCTCATGCCCCGGCCTGATAATCATCCCATAATCGGAACTAAGTGAGTTTTTCGAAACAAACTTAGTGAAGATGGAGTGATTGTGAGGAATAAGGCAAGATTAGTAGCTAAGGGCTACTCTCAAGAATTTGGCATTGATTTTGATGAATCATTCACTCCTGTGACTAGATTAGAGGTAGTAAGAATTCTTCTTACTTATGCATGTCACAGGAACATCAAGCCTTTTCAAATGGACGTCAAGAGTGCCTTCCTCAACGGAGTCATCAAGGAAGAGGTGTACGTGGAGCAACCGCCGGGCTTTGAAGATGAAAAATTTCTGGACTGTTAGGATGACAATGGTGCACTCAAGGATTCAGAGGGGGGATGAATGAATCCCCTTCTAAAAACTTGAACAATTTAAAGTTTAAACTGAAGACTATAAACTTATGTGGAATAGCAATCAATTAAGCTCGGCTGAATATGGAAACTAATGAGGCACTAGATCGAGCAGATGAACTGTAAAATGCAGATTCCCAAGTCTATGCTGTTGACGAAACCCAAACAAACATGCGTGTACACAAAATCATTTCAGACAGAACCGTAGATAGAAGCGAGCCTAGCGTGCATCTAACAGTTAATGATTCAGAAAGTAAACCACAGTACACAGAAGCTTTTTAGGTGGTTCAGTACTCAGGACCAACATCCACCCTGCACTCCAACCAGAGTGTGGATTCCGCTGCCAAACAGCTTGAACGGCTGGACCTCACAGCTTGCCAACAACAGCTGAGCTTCACAGCTTGCTTGACCGCTGACTAACAGCTTGACCGCTGGGCCTTACAGCTTAGCCACCGCTGCCTAACAGCTTGATCTGCTGGGACTTACAGCTTAGCCACCGGTGATACATAGCTTATAGAAAGTATAAAAGATGAAAATAAGAAGTCAAAAGATTCAGCATCGAAAAACTGACAATGAAAGCAAATCAAGATGCTCACATAGGAGCAAACTGGTTTGGATCGGATCCAAAATCTAGTTGAACAGATTTTTAGAACCTTTTCATGATTTCGCAATCTTCCTCTTCTTCTTCTCCTTCTCTTTCTCTTTCTGTCTCACTTTTCTCTCTCAGAAGAACGATACTCTGCTTCTTCCTCTCCTTTTTTTCTTCTTGATATTCCTAGTCTCTTCGTCACTCAGCAACTCTCTCTCTCTTTTCGCGCTCCTCAGATCCCCCTTTTTCTTATACTTCTTCTCTCTGTATATGTGTGTTTTTATCTGACAAATCTGGCTTCAATTTATATGTCGTGACAGATTGGGCGCGTGGAGCATATGTTTTCCCGCCTAGAGATTCTGGGAAGAGTACGCTGATTGAAGTCCACGTGTTCGATCTGAAGAAGTGCTTTCCACGTGGCTAAGTCTCAAGTCCAGACTAGCCTTGGGTCACGTGCTGGTAAGTTAAGTTTGGATCTGTAGTGACCTGAGCCTGCCAATCAGAATGGAGGCATTTAGTAGAACACT
This sequence comes from Amorphophallus konjac, assembly GCA_022559845.1. Classification (NCBI taxonomy): domain Eukaryota; kingdom Viridiplantae; phylum Streptophyta; class Magnoliopsida; order Alismatales; family Araceae; genus Amorphophallus; species Amorphophallus konjac. The sequence goes on from CM040121.1 coordinate 111,614,874, forward strand.
TTGTGAGCTGGAGGAGTTCATAGAAACATTCATGTGTTATATGAGTGAGACAGAACTAGCACCGACTAGAGAAATGCATAGACATTAATGCACAGACCTATTACATGCATTAGACAGACGTGCACTAACTTTTATATGCATAAGGCAAAGATGTGCACCGACCCATACATGCGTAAGATGAAACTTGCACCGACCCTATATGCAAGATATCAGATAGTGCACTGACTCTTATATGCGTATGATAAACCATGCATCGACCTTCTATGCGTTTCTACCGAAACATGCACCGACTATACCTGCAGTTATCAGGAGTGCATTGAATTTTGTATGCATGAGACACAAAAGTGCACCGACCCTTAGCATGCATGCAACAACAAAAACTGCACCAACTTATATAAGCTTGATGCAGAAGTTGCACTGACCGTTATATGCTTAAGGTGAAACATGCACGGGCCTATATTGCACAAGGCAGAGTATGCACCGACTTGTTCTACCCAATGCAAAGTGTGCATTGACTTCTACATGCTCGAGACAAAACCTGCACTGACCTTATGTACACAAGATCAGAACATGCACTGACTCCGTGTGCATTCATGCAGGATGTGCACCGACTATACGTGCAGAGAAGCAAAGATTGCACTGACCTTATTAGGAGAATACAAGAACGTGCACCGACCTTATATGTGTGTAAGGCAAAACCGTGCACTAACTACATGTGCATTCTACAAATAGAAATGCACCGACCTAGTGTGCATTACTTTAGAGGCGTGCACAGGCCTTAATACACTTAAGGTAAAATATGCACCGGCTACATATGCATTCCATAAAGACTGCACCGACCTGCATGCAGATGAGAATATGCACGGACCTGATGTGCATAAGAAGATAAAAATGCACTGACTTATTTGCTGTCCTTAGACACGCAAAATATGCATTGACCTATATGCCGTCCTTGCATGAAGACTCACAATGTATGCACAGACCAATATGAATGCATAAACATAAACTGCATCGACGTTGATGAACTCTATGAATGATCATGCAACGACCTGTGTTCTGATACTAAGACCTACAACAGATTAGATTGAGTTTATTCATTTTAGTCTTAACATGATTCATAGAATGTCATTATCAAAACCAGGGTTCCAATAATCTCCCCCTTTTTGATGATGACAACTATGAGTCATGTATGATTAAAATAGTCAATGAATTAAACACCCATTCTTCACACACTCATTCAATTCTGAACACTCAATCAGGTGTGATCACACATTGTTAATAACATTCACAGAATTTATTCACTGACATGCATGACAAGAGTAACATTCAACACAAATATGCATTCAACATAAATATGCAATATGCAGTAATGACATTTCTGTGTACAGAGAGAAAAGACAAACTGATGTTTGAGTGATTATCTTTTTACAAAAAAAAAACATTCTCATTCAGAGCATTTTTACATCAGAAACATCAGTATAAAAACTCCAGAGACATGTCAGCATCAGCATCTGTCAGCATCTATTTTAGATCAGACTATGAACTGTCATACATATATCAGCATCTGCTTAGCATCAGCATCTGTCCCACCGGACTATGACCTGTCAACTATGAACTATCATACATGACCACAAATTCTCCCCCTTTGTCATTATCAAAAACAATTGGAGGACCCTTAGACATCAGCAGGACTTGTTCGGCCAGAACTGGTACCTCCGGAGCTTCCCCTTCCTCTGGGTGGTGTGCTACTAGAACTGCCCCTCAGAGGTACTGCCCTTGGAAATGGAATTATGTCAACTTTTGTTCCGAGGGCTGCAAATTTTGCCATCACTTTCTGGTCATTCTGCTTGACTAAGTCATGAAGCTCTTTGACAGTAGTTGTCATATCCACAAACTAGTTTTACATCATGCTACCCAGATTGTCTATTTGGGAAGTTTGCTGGTTGTGAATATCAGCCAAGAATGTAGAGGAACTGGTGGCATGTCCAGTGACAGCATTTTTGAAGCTACTGGCTATCATCTGAACTTGTGCATGAACTATTTCCAGCTTCTCATAGATATTCCCAATCTGTATCATGCTACCATGCACTTCACTAGATATAGCATTAATTCTCTTAGTCAGAGCTTGTTGTTCTCCTTTAAGCAAGGTCATTTGAAGTTTTACATGCTCTAACTCTATCTTAATATCATATGAGTGGACAAGAGTTTGAGTGAGCTTTACAAAGGATGTAGTCTGAGTATCTTGCAGTTTGCCCAAAATATCTCTAGCTTTCTGACACACTATCCGTAAAGAATCCAAGACACCATGCAATTTTAAGTCAGACTTGTGTTTGTCATATACAAACTTTATCCATCGACTATCCACAGTCTGTTCTAAATGAAGCATTCTGCCATCAAGTCTCTGAATAGCTGAATGCATGTGCATGAACTGTGCATTCATTGTCCTACCATGACTCATGATAAGGTTCATCAATGTGGTAAGCATTTCTCTGATCTGTGATCCTGAGTCATGTCTACCTGAATTGGAGGGTTGAAATTTTGGTGGGATAAATGGTTCTTCAGAAGATAAGGGAGGTTGAATTCCAAGAGCAATAAGTGGCCCATGTTGAGTAGTGGATGGCGGATCTAGAAGGGAGGGGTGAATAGATCTGCCCCTCTTTTCACAAACAACCCTCTTTATAGCTAGTTAACGAGAATCGCAGCGGAATATAACAGGCTTAACGAAGGACACAATGATTTGCTTAGCAAGATGAACAAGCAATGTAAAAATTAAACCTAAGCATGCATCTAACACAAAGCAATCGCACAATCAAACCACAACACATGAGATTTTAAGGTGGTTCAGACTGAATCCCCAGTCCTACGTCCACCCCTGACCAAACCCGATGAGGCTTCACTAGTGCAATGCACTGAACCGCAGATTAGAAAAACCTTTGATTGCCTTCCTACTAACCACCGGTAGGGACGTCAACACCACAGATCGACAACTTCCGATTGCCTTCCTACTAACCATCGGTAGGGACGATTCACAGTTTCAAATGTTTGAATGAAATGGAAAGAGAACAAATATGAAAATACTCAAATAAGATATAGAATATGCTCAAAGAGAAAAGATCTTGTCTGAGATTGCTGGAGCTTGAATCTGATGCTTCAATGGTATCTTCTTCCTTGTGAAATGATATTCCTTAGATCACCTTGAGTTGATGAAGAAGATAAAGGATGCAGATTTGATCTCCCTTGAAAACCTTGTGAAATCAGTTTCCTTGGATCACCTTGATAGCCTTGCTTACTTCTGCACTTCCTTGGAGATTGCTTGCTTTGATATGAGCTTGAAACACCTTGGAATGGATGAAGAACTTCTTCACGAAGTACTGTTCACGGCTACAGTACCTCTTCTGAAGTCCCGCGATCAATGACACCCAAGAGGGGGGTGAATTGGGTGTTTACCAAATTTAAGAAAACTTTTGGTCTTTTATAAAATATGTGATACAAAGCTAGTTAGGAGATCCAAAGCTATTTGAACACAAATTGGATTTAACAAACTTTATATGATAACATATAGATTATGCAAGATAAATGAAGATAAATCCAGAACAAAAATTTAAACTAACGTTTATGTAGAACGGAGATAGAGGAAATGGAGCAAACCACACAAAACAAGCACAATGCACAACGATTTTTAAGGTGGTTCGGATGCAACGACGGTAATCCTACGTCCACCCCTCACCAAACTTGGTGAGGCTTCACTCGGGGATAAATCTCTTAACGGAGACGACGCTCCAACCACACACGTAGGACGACGCTGCCCACACACACGGGGGCGCGCCCCAATACACACACACACACACACACACGGAGATGAGGTCTCCAACACGATCCAACAAACGGATCAACAAGACACACACATGCTGTGACAAGTGCAGCAAACCACACACTAAAACAACTGGATCTAAGTAGATCCACACACACACACACGTAGATCTAGGAAGATCTACGCACACACGAATGGAACATAATGACCACACACGACCACGGATCCACAACGATCCACACACACACGAATGTTTCCAGATTGTGAAGAACACAAATATAAAGCCTAAAACACAACAACAATGAGGCACAGTTTAGAAGACTCCTGATTTGGCTTCCCTTGAGTGTATGATATAGAGCTTGGAACGATGCTTGCTGCTTCACTTGAATGGCTTCAGATTAAGCTTGAATGGGCTTGGAGTGGATGTAGAGTTGCTGCACAGAGTACTGTTCACGGCTACAGTACTCTTCCTTCTTCACTTAGATAACCTCCCTTTGATCTCTTCTTGAAACTCTTGCTAGCTTCTTAATAGCCTCCCCCTTGATCTCTCTTTGTTGGTTGCTTGATTCTTCACTTCATAGATGCTTGTGAGCTTGAGAAGTACCTTGAATGGCTTGTAGATGGATGAAGAACTTGCTGCACGAGGTACTGTTCACGGAGCTACAATACCTCTTCTTCCTCCTTGGACAGCCTCCCCTTAGATCTCCCTTGAAGCCCTCTTGGTTGGTTAGGGTTATGGCTTCAATGAGATGTTTTATATCTCTTAAATGCTCCATAGACAAGCCCCAGACCAGATCTACAAATCATGGTGGATTGGGTGTCTTTAGAATTAAACAAATGGGTGGAAAGACCACTCCTCGAGCTTGAAACAAAAGTCAACAAAAGGGGGCCTCGGGGCTGGCGGTCGACCGGTGGAGGGCAGGTGGTCGACCGGAATTTTACAGGTTTCAGTCCGTTGCTTGCTGGGAAAAATGGTTGACCGCCCCTGTCTGGGCGGTTGACCGTTGCTGGCGGTCGACCGGTCCTGGACCGGCGGTCGACCGCTGGCAGGGGAAGCCCCAGGTTTCTCCCGTTCAGCCCTTTAAACCCTTGAGCAGCTCATTCACGTTTGTGGCATCAAACTCCTTCGACCTTGAGGATTTGTACTGAGTATATGGACCTGCAAACACATGGATAATTGATTAGAACTATAGCTCAAACATCCATATGATAAGTCCATAAACTCCATGCAAACCATTGATTATGAAATCAGAATTTGTTCCGGGGGCTCCGCCCCCGGAAACCCCCGCAAGGGGCGCTGCCCCCTTGACCCCCGCAACCTGACCGAGCAGGTCGATCCGCGGGCGAGGGCACACGATGGCCAGAAGGGTTTCATGTTGAATGTGCATGAATGAGGTGTATACATAAGATACACAAGGTGAAATCGATGCTAAGCATGAGATACACAAGATAAGAGTCTCACCAATGGTTCTTGATAGTAAATGACATATACCACATGTTTTGGGAGGAGCAGGGTGCTTATCCACAAGTTTAGTTCACCAGGTGACTGCCATGTGTTTGATCCTGCAAGCAAGATAGTTAAGGTTAATACCATGCTTGTTCACATTAAAGAGGTTATGAAACCTCTTGCCTCTTGTAAAAATAATTCAATCAAGCATGAATCAAGACCATGTACCATTGCCATTTGCCATCTCAAACATATTTAAACATGAATGTGCAATCAACCATAAGTTTAGTTATCATCACTCAATCACACATTAAGTTTAGTTATCATCAAAATCATAACGCCAACAATCATCAAAACTACAACTTAACAATCACAACAATCATCAAAATCATAACTCAACATTTTCTTCCAAGCCTCCTTTGATCTCCCTTGATGCCTTGGATTCAATTGAGTTGATGAAGAGATTTAGGGATGAAGATTTGATCACCTTTGAGAGCTTGCTTGATTCTACCTTCCTTGGAGGTTGCTTGCTTCAGATCTAAGCTTGAATCACTTGGAGTGGATGTAGAACTTCTGCACGGAGTACTGTTCACGGCTACAGTACCCCTTCTTCCAAGCACCTCCTCTAGCCTCTCTTGATCTCTCTTTGATTCTCTTGATCAACTAGGGTTTTCTAACCCTCTTGCATTGGTTTTATAGACGTTGAATGGTCCATAGACATCCCCCAGACCAGATCCACAAATCATGGGAGATTAGGTGAGTTTTGATTAAAAAAATCCATGGAAAGGGGCTGGCCTCGAGGTGGAAAATGAAGTCAACAAATGTTGGCTCGGGGCTGGCGGTCGACCTGCAGAAGCGGGCGGTCGACCGCTATTGAGAAACACTGTAGACGGATGGTCCCTGGTATTTCCGGTCGACCGCTACTAGGCTGGCGATCGACCGCCACTGAGACTCGTGCAGACTGGGAGCTACTGGTTGGGGTGATCGATCGCCCCTGTGCTGGCGATCGATCGCCAGCTGGGCAGACCCCGGGTTTTCTCGGGTCGGTCCGTTAACCTCTTTAGCTTTGTCGCTTGAGTCCTTTAGCAGTCTGTTCTCATTTGTGGCATCAACCTTGACTGTCTTGAAGATTTCTATTGATTATATCGCTCCTATAATCAAAATTTTGTTCCAGGGGCTCCGCCCCCGGAAACCCCCTCAAGGGGCGCTGCCCCCTTGACCCCCGCGACCTGACTGCGCAGGTCGATCCGCGTGCGAGGGCGCAATCATTGAGCTTTCACTTTTGCCATCTCCACACCATTCCTTTGCATATCTATCATGAAAGAACATCAAGTAGTTTAGTCATATAAGAGTGGTAAAACATCAATGACTTATAGTGTTTAGCCATTATCAAAACCAAGAATATCAAATAACTCAAATGACCACAGGATGATGTCGAATGACCCAAGTGACCACAAGATGACTCAATTGACCACAGGGGCATAACAACCCATGATGAGGTCCATAGACAGGAGCAAGACCTAGATATTGTTCCTGTTCAGCTACTAACTCAGCTTCTTGGGCTTGCTCTTCCTGAACTTCTACCTCTCTTTGCTCTTCCTGAAGATCTTCCTCTCTTTGCTGCACAAATCTTTGTTCAGGCTGATCATCTGCAACTTGTTGCTGAGGCTGCTGTCCGAAGTGATCAAAAATCTCATGAATGTGCTGATCTAATTGCTGCATTATTTGCTCATCAGACAAGTTCAGCTCATGAACTTCTTGTTCCAACTGTAAGTTTCTAAGCTACTGGTCTTCAGGAATTCTCCCTCTATCCACTTCCATTTGATGCCCTTCATGAACTTCTTCAATAACTATCTCTCATTTACTAATATCATGTACCTGCTAATCAGGTACCTGTTGATCTGTTGGAGGCTGATCCTCCCCCTGACACTATACTTCCAGATGGAGCTGTTCTGATTGACCTTCACTTTGTGGCTGTAGGATCTGTTCAGCAATTATACCCTGTACATCAGATTGAAGTTGTTCCTTTGCCACTGTTGGGATGTCCTTTTCAGCTTGTCCCTTTGCTTGACTGTCCGAAAAAGACTTCAACTTCATGAATTTGTTGATGAATTCCATATTGTAGACGTTCACTTTGGGTATTTCTTTTGAAGTGTCATTCTCTAAAAAGATGTCAACTTTCTTAAACACGGCAGTCAAGTGGGCTGCATAGGGTAAATTTCTTCTAGACTCCTTACAAGTGCCCATAATCTGAATAATTATCTCTGGCAAGCATATCCTGATCCTCTTTAGCAAACAATAGAGAATAAATCTCTGCGACTCAGTCAGTCTCCCTCTCCCTCCAACTTATGGAGTTATCATTGTGGTAAGAATGTGATGTAATAATCTCTTAAAAGAAGAGAACTTGTTTGCATTGAACTGACCCAGTTTAGTTTGCTTCTTGTCCTTGGGATTACTAGGCACATCTGTGATAAGGGAGTATGCATCATGAAGATTATACACAGACTCTCCTTCGATTTCCCCATGTTCTGGAATTTTAAAGACATTATGAAGGAAGTGCCTAGATATGTCAATCTTGGTCCCCTTAACAATAGACAAAAGTTTTGACTGTTCAGGATCATATTTCAGATTGTTGTAGAACTCTGCAACAAGTCTAGGGTAATAAACTCTATGTTTACCCAAAAATTTCTTCCATTTTTGAAATTTAAACACCTCCAACAGTTTAGGGAATTCTGAAAGCATAGATTGGTCATCGAAGTCCACATATCGTGGAAACATAATCTTGCCTGCTTCCAAAATTATCTCAGCTTGCATTGAAGACCTAGCAGAAATACCTTTTTCTTCAGATTCTTTGAGAGTGGTTTCTGCGGCATGTGTCCGTTGTCGCTTGGAGGACGTCTCCTCTACCTTCTCTTTTCCTTTTCTTTTCTCCTCTTGTGGGACCTCTGCACTTTGTGCTGATACCTTTTCCTCTGGTTGCGGCTCCTCCATTGCCTTCCTCTTTCCTTTGCTCTTGGTGGCCAGAGACGACATGGTGAAGAGTGGAGGACGGGGAGTGATAGAACACGTAAGAGAGGGAAAAGAATGTAGAGGCCAAGCTGCGGTCTGGAACGGAATCCCTTTGGAACGAGATAGTCCGAGAGACGGAACCGTGAATGCGGGAAAGAGTTTCGGCTTGAATGAAGAGGGTATGATTGACAATGTAAGTAGGGTTGAGTATTTTATATGACATACTGCCGACTTTATCAATTTCAACCGTTAATACCCAGAATACCCTTTACCTTTAAATAAAATGCCTTTCTACGCTTTTATGTGATCTCCGGCATATTGGATTATATCTTATAATATGAATCTTCACAAATTATTCCTATGAAGCAAACTCAATGGAAATAAAACAGTTTTATCAAGGACACTGCCCAATCAGAGAAATCATTAATCTTACTAGTCATTTTCATTAGCCAAAACTGATTGAAAAAACTATTTTATATTGACCTTAAAACAGTTTTAGTTTACTGAAAAGACCCAGAGTCAACCATATTTTTCATTGATCTTTTATAATTTTTGATTGAGCACTCCAGTCTTACTACACCTTTTTACTCAAGGAAACATGTTGATCAAACACCAGAATCCCTGGTTACTCAGTGCAATTTACCTTTATGCTTCATGTTTTGAACAAAGATAGCATTTATTATCATGACTTGACCTCTGAATTTCTTTGAAACAGATGGTCAGTTTCTCAAATGATATGTGTGACGACCCGGATATCGGATATACCCGATAGGACTACCGAGCAGACCCGATACCACTTGGAACCCGCGAAGCCTCCCAAGAGCTGTAAAGCTCCGAAGGGAAAAAGGATTGTCGTGTAGTACATTGAAGCCACAGAGATATAACAGTAAGCAATTAAATTTTATTAGATCGATTTACTAAAGTAGCAGAAATAAAATTACTTTTTAATTAACAGTTAAAATTAACAATTATACCAGAGTCCAGTCCAAAGGAAAGACAAGCAGTACAGTCCACAGAAAAGAAGAACGTACACTGAGGTCAGGGAAGACCCGACGCAGGTACCGCTGGCAGCTACGGACACGCCACACTAGGAACCGCGGAAGTAGAACGACGTCACCCACCTGAAAAGCAGGGGTGAGCCTCGTGTCACTGGCCCAGTAGGGGTCACGCGGATCCCCACTAAAAAACACACAATAACATGGAACAACTAAAATAACAGGTGTAGTAAAGCAGGAAAACTAAACTACAAAGCTGTAAAAGAAAATCAGAAACGGAAAGAAGCAGGAACAGCTAAAAGAAAAGGGAAAAGCCGTACCTGAAGGAGAACACAGCTACCGAACTAACCTCGGCTCCCAAAGTTGACCTACGAAATCGGCAAGAAACCTAGAAAGATCTAGACAGACACAGACGCCCTAAAGCATACACGACTCGATTATCGTGCACGCTCTTCTAGACATGACCACACACACACACGACTAGAACGTCGTGCACACGACACAACGCTGACCTCGGGCAAGACCATGAGAGGGCTAACCTGGAAAGGTCACGACGCACGAGAAACACGAGAGTCACGTGTCGCGTGACGAAAGTACCCCCTCACTAGAAGAACAGCCAGTTGCGTCCACTGACGTCTTATGCTGCGCCTACAAGTGTCTCATCTGTGATGTCGCTGAGCATACGGCAGAGACTAAGACACTGCAAGAAACAGAACGGAACTACAGCCGCGAGTGACTAGACAGGGTAATGCCCCTCGGCGTCAGTCCAAACACCCCTGACCATGTGTGCACACACCGACTCTTGCTGGAGAGCCAGGCCTCTAGCAAGTTTTCCCCACCCAGCAGGACGCTACTGTACATCGGGGGCCCACGGAAACTAGCTTACAAACCGTATATCGGGAATTACCCCGCCACATGGGCCGACACGCCGTAACGTGTCGTAAGGCTACGACTAGTGGAGGCTCACTAGACACAGAACTCTGAAACACGAGTGCTGGAGTACAGACAGGCAAGGAAGCACTGTCATACATACTACAAAGCACCGAGGCAGCAAGATAACTGCCGACAGACTCAGGACAAGGTAACTAGACCTACTACTACAACGATCCTTGAGTCTCACGACTCGGAGTCAAGATCATTGCGCAAAGCGGAACAAGCCGCCAATCGGTCTAATCCTAAGTCAAAGAAACGACACAACCGCGTAAAATGACACACGGAGACCTGAGGGATCAAGAAGACCCTCAGTACACCTGGACACATATACCGAGGTAAGACGCTACCTCGAGGCATTTAGAACCATGTCTCAGACTGGACGAAACCGTCGAGACACACACAAGGTTACTTGTCAAGCACTGGGTCACCCCGGGTTGAACGGAACCAGACAATGACGATTCTACAGTAGGAAAGAGAATCCTACTTCAAGCTAGAAAACTCTTGGCTACCTCATAACGTGGTCATAGCCTCATAGGATATCAAAAGATATCCACGGGAACGGAAAACCACAAGGTTAAGCCTAGACATACGGAAATCAAAACGACGGGAAACGACACTCAGAAATCAAGCGATGGAACATACGCTGGCGGTCATAGAATGGGCCGCTAGGTGACTGTAGCGGTCAAGGATTAGGCCGCTAAACCCAGTCAACCCTGAACCAACCTATTCGAACAAACCACCAAAGTGGTCTAACATAGACCCGCCACACGGACGAGGCGGTCCAAGAGACAACCGCCACACTAACAGCCCTAAGAGATTAACCTAGGACAAACGACTCGCGGCGGCCTAAGGAAGGCGCGCTACAGTGAAGAGACGCATGAAGGTTGGACCGCCAAGGCCAACCAACTTAAATCTTGACTAGGTCTAAGACATTGCAACACGAATACCGAGGTAGACCGTAAACCACCGAGATCATTCCTACAAGATGGGAACTCAAGGAAGGCCACACACATGCGGGGAAACCCCATCGCACTCACACCGATACACGGTGACTCGATCGAGTGTAACACAAAGCCCGAGATACACACATCTATGGGCACGCTAATCGAAGTAACATGACGCCTTTCGACACCTCAGAAACATGGACACAGAACCCACAGGGTGTCCGGGACACTCGCGAGGCCACAGGTCGGTCATTGGGTCTGAACCGGACCGACCAGGACTCAAAACTGTCAAAAGCAGTGAAATTCGGTCAACCTAACCCCCAGGGTTGGTCGACCTAACCGGGTCGGTCGATCGGCCCTGAGCGGTCGGTCGACCGGACCGATAGGTCCAACCGCTTGCTGCTGCGGGCGCCGGCCGGTCGACCGGCCAGTCTGTGGCGGTCGATCAGTCACGGCGAGAAACCGGTCGGATCGAGCCCCAAAGCCCGAATCCACGCCCCATTTGATCCGAGATGAAGGGGATACAGCCATGGACCCATGGGCAATCACATAGACTCCAACCGGAGTCAAAATGACGCACGAAACGCAAGAAACGGGTGATTCTAACGAAATCACCCAAAAAGGGTTTCCAAACTTCCCAGAGCCCTACCGGTCAAACGGGACCACCAATCGAGACGAAATCAGTGACTATGGAACGCTAACGTTCCAGGGAGTCCATTGACAATAATTGATCTAAAAACCGTCGCCATTTTCCGACGAACCCTACGAAACCCCGGTTTAGGCTAAACGAGCCCAAACTCGACCGTTTTCGCACCAAATGACGTTCAATGGTAGGGAAAACATGCAGGAGGAAGTGGTGATCCGTCTCCCTACCTCCACCGAAGAAACCGTGCGCCGAAGCGACTAAATCGCGCCAAAAATGCCAAAACAGGAACCGCGTCGATCTCAGAATCCACCGAGGGATCGCGCCACGCCACGCTCAAACCGTCGCCCCATCCCGCGTCCCGATCACTCCATCGCGTCCCCGCCTCGGCCAGCTCTCCACGGTCGCGCGCCCCGCGTCGAATGGCCCAGAGACGAGAGAGAACGAGAGAGAGAAAGAGATGAGAGAAATGAGGGAGGAGAAAGATGGGAAGAAATAAATAGAAAGGAAATTAGGAAATTTTCCTAATTTTAAAAAATTCGATAATTAGTCCAAAAATGTAGAAATTCAAAAAAATATGCAAAAATAGTCGAAACGATCCTCGAGAAGAGTACATTGTAACTGCGGCATCCACTAGTCGATGAAGTGAGAAATAAACTCACCGCAGGGTTCCGTAGCTAGTACGAGAGAAAAACCCACACAGATCGTAAAACTCAACTCAGGACCCACAAAAGTGATCCGAAACTCTCCGAAAAGGATCCGAAAGACCCAATAAGAATCCGATAAGAATCCAGGGCGTTACAATATGCCATTGCTCTGCCACTTCCATTTTTCATTTACTGGCGTATTCCCTGGTCTTTTAACATAGTTTTCTTAAAACTTGGCTTAAGGACCATATAAACACCAGATTTTCTCTCAGATTGACTTATTACTAATGACTTTCAGATTTTTAGACAACCTTCTGAGCAGTTCCAATTTAGATAGTTTTAAGACCATTGACGAATCATTCAAGGTTAATTGTGAGTATTTTAAGATAAGATTTAATCTTCATACACAGAAAATCACACTTCAGTTAAGATCAGCAATTTAGTTCTTAGTTAAGAGTTATCTTAGTAGTTGACTGTTGAAGATAAGTAAAGGTGACAGATTTCAGACTTCACTCCCCCTGACTAACACAGTCTATGAATTTATTATGAAGAGTAGATGAGAACATGGAAGTAGATAAGTCAAAGAGAAGATGAGCAATGAGATATGAATGAAGGCCACACAAGAGCAATGTTTAAGACTAAGGACCAATTCACGAACATCCAAAGTGACTTAGCCTTAAGGTCTAGCAACAGACCAACATCCTTCTATATAATCCATCATCTTTCAGCCTTTAGCTTGTAGAGAAATCAGTGTTTCCAAAAGACTTGTTATCTTAAACCTGACTTAAACTGATTCCAAAATCAATATCTCAGTAGCAGCACTTCACTACTCATCAGACATATTTAGCCCACTATCCAAACAGCAATGCAGCAATATCTAGTAGACAGTCCAGCCTCAAAACATTATACACACAACTCTAATCAGCTCAGCTCCCCCTCAAAGTGTGCAGAGATTTCAATCAAACATCACTTATTTTTCCTAAAGTACACAGAGATGCAGTAACTAAATGCACATTTCATATTTAAACTACATGCAATATTTTGAACTCTTGGTACTTGGCGGAGGTCTAGCCTCTAAACATGGCGTGGGTTTCCAGACAGAAGACATCTGCCCTTCTCCCAACTTCCATTTGATATACCAAGAAGTCATGCAGACTTATGCATCTACTCATGAACATGAATGACTAATTTAACAAAAATCTCACATGGAATTTGCATGAGTTAGATTATCAGCATATATTACTCATAACAAGATGGCATTAATCATCAATTTATTCCAATCAAGCATGCAGTATTCCACAGAGAGCATTATTCAGGCAATTTCAATCGTCAGTTTGTGCCCTGATTTTATTGAACCCCATTTTATTTTATCCACAGGAGCACACCTGCTTCCAAAGAGTTATTTGAAATATCTTGGAGCCCAAGAGTTCTTGGGTCCAGCAGGATTAGTAGTACCCCACATTGGTGCTCTCCAATTATTCTAACCACTCATCCAAGAGCATTCAGAAGTAATGTGGCCTAGTTTTCCACAATTATTGCATATGGGAAGTTTATGCATGAAGATAGAATCATGAACTCTCCTAAATACAGAATGCTTCATGTGAGCAGGATAAATCGCATTGTCTTTCACAAACCAACAATCATATCTAACATGCCCAAACTTTCCACAGTTAAAACATGTAACCTTCTGAGTTTTAGATTTTCAAGCATACTTATTTACATAACTGTTTTGAGCATGAATTTTTCTAAAAGTTTGATATTCTTGTTTCATTAAATTATAGTTATGCATATAGTGGCCTCTTTTTCCACAATAATAGCATGCATCAGAAACATCTCTAACAAATCTTTTCACAGGTTTGTTTTTAACTATATTTACATGTTTACATGCATCTAATTCATCATTTCTCAAAACAATGCAATCATCCATAACATGTCCTTTCCTACCACAGTAGTGACATGAGACATTTCTTTTATGCATATGTGAATGAGTGGGGAAGTTTTTTATCACATGCACTGGATTATTAGATTTCTCAGAAGTAGATGCACTCACAATAACATTATTCATGGAACTAGCAGGAACAGATTTTACATTATTCTGATTTAAGTTCTTTTTCTGTTTGCTCATCTTTTTTCAGATTTTTATTTTGATTTTCTATTCTTTGAGCAGTAAATTGAAAGACAGATGAACTAGAGGGTTTTTCTTATTTTGAGCTTTTCACAAACACAGCTGAATTCTTCTTGCCATTAACTTTCTTATTAACTGGATTATAGCCCAGACCCTCTTTCTGAAAATTTACATTCGAGCCAAGAAGTTTATTCAGATTGTTTTTCCTTTTAACAAATTTTGCTAAAGAATTTTTTAGATCTTCATTCTCAGTTTGCAAAGAGGCAATGCTAATCTCATAACTAGCAATGTTATTTTCACAGGAGATTACTTGATGATGCAGAGCATCATTCAAACTTTGAAGTTTGTCTATATCCTGTTTTAGCTTTGTTTCATAGTTAGCTTCATTTTCTTTCATGACAGATTTTCCTTTTTCCATAGCTAACCATTGTTCTGACACAACAACGTTCAGGACCATTAGCTTTTTGTTTTGTTCTTTCAGATAGCCACTCTTCCAATAGATTATCTTCATATTAATCAGCTTCCTTTTTCTTTTCAAGTAATAGCTCATTTTCTTCTTTTAAGGACTTGATTGAACTCTTCTGCATGTTATCATCAGAATCAAGATCTTCAATCAATTCCTTTAAGAATGCACATTCATTGCATGAGTTTTCAATTTCAAGAAGTTTGTTTCTAAAACTTTCATTTTCAGATTTCAATCTATTTATTTCAAATCTCTCCTTGTTAAATTCCTGTAATTCCATTTTCATATTGTCAATTTCAACTCTCACAGATAAACATTTCTCACAGGAACCTTCTCTTTTTTTCATGTCTGATTTTAGGTTATCATTCTCTACTTTTAAACGTGTAACTTCGGAGATCATTTCTCTTCTTAGCTTTCTCTTTTCAGACTTTACTTTCTCATATTTTTCAATCAAATGTTCATGCAATGCAACAAGATCATCAAAACTAAAATTATCAGTTTTAGAATTTACCTGTGAAGATGAATCTTCCAACTGATCACTGCTGTGATATCTGGCCATGAAGCACTTCATTTCATCTTCACATTTGCTGGCTACTATCATGTTGATGATTTCAGTGGCACTCCTGCACTTAGAAATGAACGGAAATTGGTCAGCATTTATCACCCTTCTCGTTAGTTCCAGGGCCTTTTGATTCTCAAAAAACTTCAGCCTATCTGAAACATTCCATTAGAATTTATCCTCTGGAACGTCATATGGACTAAGTGCAATAAATATCCACAAATTAGGATCAACAGAAATAACGTAGTCTATAAATTTCCCAAACCAGCCATAAAATTCAAAACATGTAAAAAGAGGAATTTCAGCCATTGCAAACAAATACAAATCAGATCGAAGACAGTAATGAACGAGATGAAGGCAGCTTGCACCAACAATGAGACATGATCTGATCTGCAGGTCGTTGGACCTTCTGTTGTAGATTCTCGCTCTGATACCAAGTGTTAGGATGACAATGGTGCACTCAAGGATTCAGAGGGGGGGGTGAATGAATCCCCTACTAAAAATTTGAACAATTTAAAGTTTAAATTGAAGACTGTAAACTTATGCAGAATAGAAATCAATTAAGCTCTGCTGAATATGGAAACTAATGAGGCACTAGATCGAGCAGATGAACTGCAAAATGCAGACTCCTAAGTCTATGTTGTTGACAAAACCCAAACAAACATGTGTGTACACAAAATCCTTTCAGACGGAACAGTAGATAGAAGCGAGCCTAGCATGCATCTAACGGTTGATGATTCAGCAAGCAAACTATAGTACACAGAAGCTTTTTAGGTGGTTCAGTGCTCAGGACCTACATCCACCCCACACTCCAACCAGAGTGTGGATTCCAACAGCAGCTAAGCTTCACAACTTGCTTGACCGCTGGGCCTTACAACTTAGCCACTGCTGCCTAACAGCTTGATCCGCTGGGCCTTACAGCTTAGCTACCGCTGATACACAGCTTACAGGAAGTATGAAAGATGAAAACAAGAAGTCAAAAGATTCAACATCGAAAAACTGACAATGAAAGCAAATCAAGATGCTCACACAGGAGCAAACTGGTTTGAATCTGATCCAAAATCGAGTTGAACAGATTTTTAGAACCTTCTCATGATCTCGCAATCTCCCTCTTCTTATTCTCCTTCTCCTTCTCTTTCTCTTTTTGTCTCGCTTTTCTCTCTCAGAAGAATGATACTCTGCTTCTTCCTCTTCTTTTCTTCTTCTTGATATTCCTAGTCTCTTCGTCGCTCAGCAACTCTCTCTCTCTTTTCGCGCTCCTCAGATCCCCCTTTTTCTTATACTTCTTCTCTCTGTATATGTGTGTTTTTATCTGACGAATCTGGCTTCAATTTATATGTCGTGACAGATTGGGCGCGTGGAGCATATGTTTTCCCGCCCAGAGATTCTGGCAAGAGTACGCTGATTGAAGTCCACGTGTTCGATCTGAAGAAGTGCTTTCCACGTGGCTAAGTCTCTAGTCCAGACTAGCCTTGGGTCACGTGCTGGTAAGTTAAGTTTGGATCTGTAGTGACCTGAGCCTGCCAATCAGAATGGAGGCATTTAGTAGAACACTTTGTGAGTTGGAGGAGTTCATAGAAACATTCATGTGTTATATGAGTGAGACAGAACTAGCACCGACTAGAGAAATGCATAGACATGAATGCACAGACCTATTACATGCATTAGACAGACATGCACTAACTTTTATATGCATAAGGCAAAGATGTGCACCGACCCTTACATGCGTAAGATGAAACTTGCACCGACCCTATATGCAAGATATCAGATAGTGCACTGACTCTTATATGCATATGATAAACCATGCATCGACCTTCTATGCGTTTCTACCGAAACATGCACCGACTATACCTGCAGTTATCAGGAGTGCATTGAATTTTGTATGCATGAGACACAAAAGTGCACCGACCCTTAGCATGCATGCAACAACAAAAACTGCACCAACTTATATAAGCTTGATGCAGAAGTTGCACTGACCGTTATATGCTTAAGGTGAAACATGCACGGGCCTATATTGCACAAGGCAGAGTATGCACCGACTTGTTCTACCCAATGCAAAGTGTGCATTGACTTCTACATGCTCGAGACAAAACCTGCACTGACCTTATGTACACAAGATCAGAACATGCACTGACTCCGTGTGCATTCATGCAGGATGTGCACCGACTATACGTGCAGAGAAGCAAAGATTGCACTGACCTTATTAGGAGAATACAAGAATGTGCACCGACCTTATATGTGTGTAAGGTAAAACCATGCACTGACTACATGTGCATTCTACAAACAGAAATGCACCGACCTAGTGTGCATTACTTTAGAGGCGTGCACAGACCTTAATACACTTAAGGTAAAATATGCACCGACTACATATGCATTCCATAAAGACTGCACCGACCTGCATGCTAATGAGAATATGCACGTACCTGATATGTATGAGAAGATAAAAATGCACTGCCTTATTTGTTATCCTTAGACACGCAAAATATGCATTGACTTATATGCCATCCTTGCATGAAGACTCACAATGTATGCACAGACCTATATGAATGCATAAACATAAACTACATCCACGTTGATGAACTCTATGAATGATCATGCAACAACCTGTGTTCTAATACTAAGACCTACAACAGATTAGATTGAAGAGTTTATTCATTTTAGTCTTAACATGATTCATAGAATGCCATTATCAAAACCAGGGTTCCAACATGGACCACGCCTCCAAATTGGACAAGGCACTGTACGGGTTAAAACAAGCTCCCCGGGCATGGTATGATCGTTTAAGTTCATTTTTGATTGATAATGGCTTCAAACGAGGTAATATAGACCAAACGTTGTTTACAAAAACTTGTGGTGAACATGCTTTACTTGTGGAAGTTTATGTAGACGATATAATTTTTGGAGCCACGAACATTAAAATGAATCATGATTTTGCCCAACTCATGCAGGGAAAATTCGAGATGAGCTTGATGGGCGAGTTGAACTTCTTCTTGGGGCTTCAAATAAAGCAACTGGACGATGGTATTTTTATAAACCAGAAGAAGTACACTCAGGAGATTGTGAAGAGATATCAGTTAGAAAATGCCAAACCTTTTGCTACACCAATGTCCACTTCACTAAAATTGGAAGATGAGAAAGGTAATACCGTTAATCAACAGCTTTTTAGGGGTATGATAGGTTCATTGCTATATCTTACTGCTAGCAGGCCTGACATACATTTTAGTGTGTGTCTCTGTGCAAGATATCAATCTTGTCCTAGGGAATCTCATTTGTCGGCCGTGAAAAGAATTTTCAGGTATTTGAATGGAACAATTGATCTTGGTTTGTGGTATCCCGAAAATGCTTCATTTGATTTGCTTGCTTACACTGATTCTGACTATGCTAGGTGTAAAATAGATCGTAAGAGCACAAGTGGTTATTGTCAATTTCTAGGGGGCTGCATGATTTCATGGGCCTCAAAGAAACAACATTGTGTGGCTTTATCAACTATTGAAGCCGAATATATGGCTGTAGGCAGTTGTGCGGCCCAAGTACTCTAGATCCAACACCAGTTGTTAGATTTTGGTATTTCTTTGAAAAAGACTCCCATCATGTGTGATAACACTTCTGCAATAAATCTGTCCAAAAATCTTGTCCAACACTCTCGCACAAAGCACATAGAAGTTAGACACCACTTCATTAGAGATCATATTAATAAAGATGATTTTGAATTGACTTTTGTAGATACAAAACATCAACTTGCTGATATTTTTACAAAGCCTTGGATTTGCTTTTACAATTTTCTTTTATTAGAAGAGAATTAGGAGTGTGCAGATTAGATAGTTAGAATCTTTTGATTTGCTTTATACATACTCTCTCAAAATTTCTAATAAAGCAATTGTGCATACTGGTTTAATTTCTTGCACATAAGGAGATTTTCCATTGCACTTACATTTCAATCTTTCCTCTTTGTGCATAACACATGAATAACAATTGATCCTCATTCATATCTTCATTCTCTTGCATCCGCATGTATATAACTCCATATATTTTATACAAATGCGTGCTTGAATGCCATGATTATCTGGTATATCAAATGCCGATTGCGAAAGATTGGATTATGCCCAGCTGGAAGCTTTTCCCATGCGTGAGGGTGGTCTTCGGACCTACGTTCTCCGCCACGTACCGGTAATCAACTTGCTTGAATACATTATCTCAATGCATGTTTGAGTGTAGATATTATATCACCCTTCTCTTTGATACCTCCTATGATCTTTTCCCTTGCTAAATAAAAATGCATTGATTCAGACATGTTTGTTACATGGCACACATTAAGGGGGAGGTTCTTTTCAACACTGTGCATACACTTAGGGGGAGACATAACTATGATCAGACTAATTCATCTCTTACATTATGTACAATCTCTCACACATTTTGCACTTTTGAGATAAATGACTCTATCTTATAAGGATTTCAGTTATTCCACTCAACACTTTTGAGAGCACTTGAATCCCTGCATAGAAGTCGCGTGTCTCGTGAGGAAAAAGCTATCAGCCCCGCCAAAAATATGAATAAGTGTGATTTGGCACCGAGTAGTCGGGAATTCCCCTTGAAATAAAGGAGGAAACTCGCATCGAAAAGTATCTAATCCACATGAAATAAGCGATGAAACTGAGTAACCGAGAATTGCCCCTGAAACAAAGGGTATGACTCGTGTCAAAAAGTTAGTCATCTTATTGTATTAAAAAAATAATAATAATGGGGCTATGCGAAGCTACCAAAAGTCGAGCACTATGTATGAAAATGTAGGAAGGATATGTTCTTTCTAGTGTTCCTTGGAAAATCTGAAAATCCATATTGTTTGGAATTCATTGCTCATACATCACATATATACTTAGGGAGTGATTGTAAGAATGTACCTTTTGAATCAGTCATATTTCATTGGTAATGCAGTACCATTTCTTTGTAAGCACAACCTTCTTAATATTGTTCATGAAACTCATGCTCTCAATCAATAGCATGGTTCTTAACCTGTCCATAAAGAACTTGCTTGAGTTTATGTCTTATTCTGGATGCATGTATGCTTGCGTGATCATCCATTTCACTTAATATGCTTTCCTCTGAGTTAATTGTAAATATGAGGCTTTCAAACTTATTTCCATCTTTGTCAATCCCCTATTTGACTCTGACAAAAAGGGGGAGAAATAAATGGTCGCATGATATTGTGATTGGGTTAGAAAATGGCTTTTGGTCAACAACAAAAACATGCTTTGAAATGCTTTGGTTATCATATTTCAAAATGCTTGTTTAAATGGGTGATGCTTAACTTGCCTCTTTCGTCCAAATCTTTGTGGTACTCCAAGGAGTTTTATCTTCGTCAAAAAGGGGGAGATTGTTGTGCCCCGACTTATTTTAACGAAGACAATTTGGTTTATTTTCGTGTGATTTGCATTGCTTAACCTTTGTTGGATGTGAGTCAAATTGATTGGTCTTTCATGAGCTAAGCATGATATCACTAATGTGTATGGTTGGTTGAATTGGCAATGGACTGAACTTTGTATGATTGGTCCATTTTTGGAACCCTTGAAATTTATGAATGGTTCGGTTGTATTCAATTCAAAAATGGACTGTTTGAGTCTATTTGATTTGTGAGGTTTGTGAATGTTCAGTCTGCCTTGGACTAAATTTGTAATTAAAGAGAGATATGAATGAGTTAAATTGAAAATGGCTTATCTATGCATGAATCAATGTTTGAAATGAGGGCATGTATTTTGAATGGATAGAGGTATTTGAATCATCTCTAGATGTGTTTGCAATACCTACTTATCAACATGCAGGTTGGATACAAGAAAGTGGCTCCATTATGAGCATTGATTTAAGATTGATTTGAATTTGAGTTTCTATAAATTACAGGTTCAATCAAGCCCATAAAACCTTGAAGTCATGGTAAGAATCAATGTTTGAATGTATTTCAATATGGGCACCTTAGTCTTGATGCATCTTCCATGTATGTGGGGTTTATTTGGCTGCACAAGGCCCTTTTCTGTCTCTGCTTTGCAAGTGTCGACTCTCAGAGTCGACACTTGATGGGCAGATTGCTGCCTCGACGCAGCAGGCAACAAGTGTCAACTCTGAGAGTCGACACTTACAGGCATGGTGGTTGACTTTGTTGCTTACAGTAGCTCTGGCAAAAAGTGTCGACTCTAGGAGTCGACACTTTCACCTGGTTTTAGGTTTTTTCATCGCAGACAGAACACTTGGCAAAAAGTGTCGACTCTAAGAGTCAACACTTTCTACTGTGTGTTGTTTTTTTTGTTCTCTGGCAGAACACCCGTGAACAAGAGTCGACTCTGAGAGTCGACACTTGTCTCGGGCGTCCAGAACGGGTCTGCCAGTTTTGGTTCCGAAACCCCCTTTACTTGATCCGTCTGCCATGGTTTTTTACCCCCTTACCCCTAGGGTTTCACCACTTGATTAGGTGTTGTTTTGAAGGGTTTTCTCATGGGTTTTAGTGTCCTTTTGCATCTCTTTCTTTGGGCATATATATCCTACGATTTCCATTCGTAGAAGATGATCTTTTTGAGCTAACGAGTCTTCTCCTTGCAGGAAAGGAGGAGAGCCTTGCACATCTACTGGAGGAAGAAGAAGAGGCTGCTGGAGATCGCTTCTCACGAGCCTGAGCTCAGATCTGGAAGCGGCTGCAGCTGTTCTCCATTATCTACTGTCTTAGGCGTTTGAATCTACAAGGGGCGGCTGCTTCCACTCCCTGGTTTATCATTTCTAGTGCACCCTTCCACCTTAACTCCAAGATCAGTTGAAGATTTACAGGGGGATCTCATGTTCTCTTGCTTCTATATCTCTATTTGAGCATATATATATTGAATCTGGACTAGGCTATGTATTTTCATAAATTGTTCTTCATAGACGATTTTAGAGCGTCGTCTCCGTGTGCGTGGCTTCTCGTCGTTGTGCGAGAACGCGTGTGTGTGGGGTCGTTGACCCCATGTGTGTTTGTTTTGTTGCTGTCGTGCAATGGGTTTTAGTGAAATCCTCTCAGGTTGAGAGGGGTGGATGTAGGACGGCACTCGGGTGCGTCCGAACCACCTAAAAATTCCTTGTGCTGTGGTTTGCTGCTTGTGAGATTGCCTTTCTATTCGATCCGTTATGATTTACGAGTGTGATGCGGTAAGCTGTGAGTTCATTCAATCTCTCCGCTCTTTATATTTTATCCGAGTGGTTCATCAAACTACGCTGGAGAGTTGTGAGAGCTTGCTTGATCTTCATCATATCTAAATCTTCTTGTTCAGCTTTCTAGATATCTTTTGTCATCTCTGCATTGTGTTTTAAAAAGGGGGCGCAATTAATTCACCCCCCCCCCTCTCGATTGCTTTCGTAACCGGGCCAACAGTAGCCATAGCCACGAGGACCATTGATCATAAAGTCGTGATGAAATTTGTGAAAAAGAACATTTTCTCTAGATTTGGCTGTCCGAGGGCTATTATTATCAGTTTCGAGCTCTACTTCGCAAATATGGCATCACTCATAAGCTCGCCACCCCCTATCATCCCCAAACTAGTGGCCAGGTAGAGGTATCCAATCAGGAGATCAAAAACATTTTGTAAAAGATATTTTGGCCTGATAGAAAAGACTGATCTAATAGACTAGATGATGCATTGTGGGCCTATAGGACTACATTTAAAACTCCCATTGGCATGTCACCTTATCGTTTCATCTTTAGAAAATCCTGCCACCTACCTGTAGAGTTAGAATATAGAGCATATTGGGCCATCAAACAAGTCAACTTTGATGTCATTCAAGCTGGGTCCCAAAGAGCTCTACAATTAAATGAACTTGAAGAATTACGCAACGAGGCCTATGAAAATTCTAAAATTTACAAAGCCAAGACAAAAGCATTTCATGACAAACATATTCATAGAAAAAGTTTTCAACCCAATCAAAAAGTCTAGCTTTTCAATTCTAGGCTGCGCTTGTTTCCAGGTAAATTAAAATCTAGATGGGATGGACCATTTATCGTTGCCAAGGCATTTAACCATGGAGTTGTTAAAATCTTAAATCCTCAAAATGGTCAAACATTTACTATTAATGGTCAAAGATTGAAACCTTACTTGGGAAATGTTTGGTTAATGCCAAAAGAATCCATTGTTTTACGTGATCCGGAATAAATTTTTAAGCTTTCATGCGTCTGGCTGAAGATGGAAAACTTAACGCTTCTGGGAGGTAACCCAATATTTTTGTTATTTGATGTTTTATTTTTAGTTTATTTTCAATAGACAGGTCAAGTCTAGGAGATGAAGCTATTGTCGTCCATATCAATAATGGAAATTTTCCCCACATATCAAGTTTTTTTTTTTTGGAAAACCCTTCCTAGAGTGAGGTAGGAGAGTGCACCCCTTACTAGAGGTAAGAAGAAAGCCACTCCACTATCTCAGCACTAGGAGGTGAATTTTATAGATATAAAAAGAGGAATGTACAATTACATCAAGCGAATGCTGGGCATACCCAGCTTATCCAGACGAGCAACTCCTTTTGTAAATCTATGCAACTCATTGTTTGAAAAAAAAGTTTACATTGGTTGGAGCAAGCTAGACAGGCTAAAGAATCAGCAACCCAATTCGCTTCTCTGAATATGTGAGAAATGGACTTCATTTGAGAGAGAAGATTCCATATTTCTCTAATATAGATGAGTATCGCCCAAGGGCATTGAGCTTGTCTATTGATAATCTGCACAATGATTTTGGAGTCGCATTCAATGAGTGCTAGACTGCTACTAACGGTATGGAGATATTTAATGCCATCAAGAAGTGCTCTGGCTTCAGCTATGATGCTATTGGAGTATCCATAGAAATGCGAGAATGCAAGAATAACAAGCCCAACAGAATCTCTAATGACCCCACCACCGCCTGAGATACCTGATCGTTTACAAGCTCCATCAGTGGTCAACTTTAGGAAAGGCCATAGAGGAGGCATCCATTTGATGATCTTGATGTGCGGTCTTTTAGTCACAGGAAAATCAATACCATAACTCATCAAAATTTTCTTCTTGTTAGTATTTCTTTCCCTTAGGTCAGCAATCAAACAAATCTGTTTTGCCTGCGCTTTAATTTTATGAAGAATACTTTGTTTGGAAACAGATCTCCCTTCATATTTTGCTGCATTTCTAGCGTTCCAAATTTCCCACATCGCAAAACCAATGACAGCAAGAGTGAGCAAACTAAAAAGGGATTTGGGCTGAACCTGTGACATGGAATTTAGTATTAAAGATTTGGCTTGAGTACCCTCAATCCGCAAACCTGATGCTCGAATTGAAGACCATAAGAAAGCAGCTTGATCACTAGTAATGAATAGATGATTTATGTCTTCTTCATGTGGGTCCTTGTAGCAGTGGCAATTTGAGCATAGAGGAATGCCCAAAGTCTTTATATTGGAATCAGTAGGAATGTAGTTATTCAAAATCTTCCACTAATGAATGGACACTTTGTTGGGAAGCCATTTAGACCATAGTTGAACCCACAGCATATTAATCTGAACTTGCTGGACCCATAGCAGATTAATCTGAGCTCTGTAGATGGTGGAAACAGTACATTCACCAGAGGAGGACAAAATCCAAATCTCCTTATCCAAGTGGGGGGTCAGTGTGACATGCTTTAAAGCCAGGTAGATGTCAGGGGGAAGATACCTGTTGAACAGATTTGTTAATTCATCTGAAGGCTGCAGAAGACCATCTTTAACCTTCATCATGTTATTGGGGATGAGCTCTACAGGGACGTAAGAGGCCAAGCAGTAATTGCCCAACCAAATGTCATGCCAGAAATTAGTGGAGTTTCCATCACCAATAAGAACTCTTTTATGCAGCAGAATGAGCTTCCTTGCTTGATCACAGCCTCTTTTCACATGGCCTTTCATGTTTCTGAACTGAACATGTAACGCCCCAAATTTTTTGGATATTTTATCGGGTCAGGATCCGTGGGTTTCGGATCGTTCTGTGGGTCCCGGATCACGTTTTGCGATAACGTGTGTTTTTGCCTGTCGGACCTACGGAACGCCGTGCAGGGTGCACCGGTGCGTTCTCCGACTCCAGGATGGTACCACTGAGTTGTGCATTTTTCGAGGATTGAGGAAATGTATTTTTCTATTTTTTGGCATTTTTCAGATTTTTTGGATTTTTCTATATAAACCCTCCCACCCCTCTCTCTCCTCTCATTTCTCACTCTCTCCCTCTCTCTCTTCTCCCATGCTCTCCTCTCACTCTCTTCTCTCCGACGACCGACAGACCAAGGCAGGGGCGATGCGGGGGAGGAGGATGGTGAGGATGGGTCAAGGATCGAGGGACGGGGGCGCGATGAAGCTGGTTCGCGAGCGTGGGGCACCAGCGGGGTTTCGTGAGGCGTTTCTTCGTGGATCGGCATCCACGGCACGTCGAATCTTTGGTGGAGGTAGGGGGACGGATCCTTAACCCTCGTACTTCATTTCCCCGCGATTATAGGCCAAGGTGAGGTCGAGAATGGGTTTATTTCACGTTTGGGGGAAAATCTCCATGTTAGGGCGTGCGGCGGTTTTCGGCCGATTCGAGGCCCAATCGGAGTTTTGATCGCGTTTATGGGTTGTAGGAGTGTCCAGGGATGGAATCCCCTTGTTTTCCCCTTCGATAGGGATCGAACGGGGCATGGATCAGACCCCATGGTGGGCTTCTGCCGGTCGCGGGTTAGGCGTAGAGGGCGGCCAACTTGCTGGCCGCCCAGCCTTGGTCTGGGCGGCCAAGACCCTGGCCACCCAAGACCCTGGGCGACTAGCAATCTGGCCGCCCTCCTGGGGGTTTGTGGCCTGGGCGGCCATCGCCCTGGCCGCCCAGCCTTGTGGGCAGCCAGGCATGTGGTCGCCCAGCCCAGGTGACCCCGGGTCGTCTCATTTTTCGTGTCCCCTTCACCCGAGGTGTCCGTGGGTGGTGCGGATGTGTGGGCAAGGTATCCGGGTGGTTCTCCATGATTCCAAGAGTGCCGTGTTACCTAGAGTTGTGTGCTCGTGGGTTTTGAGTGTCTGGGTGACCCCGTGTGTGTGGTTGGTTCCGTGAGGCACTCGAGTGAGTCCTCGTGAGCCGGTGTGAGTGTGGAGTGCCCTCTCCGCACTTCGAGAGTTTTTTGACTCTGTGGGCCATGTGTTTGGCCTTGAACTGTGAGTTCGATCCCCCAATTGTGGTTGGAGGTCTTATGTCTTCCCTTGGGAAGGGGAGAGTCTCGGCAGCCATAAATTGCCTCGTGAATCGTGCTACTGTAGTTTCAGACCTAGGGATTAGGCCAGATTGACGGCTTAGTGTTGTCGTATGCAACGGTCTTGACCCCGAGTCTTGTGACTCAAGGATCGTTGGTTTAGTAGGTCTAGTGGGCTGTCCAGAGTTTGGTGGCATCGTGCTACCTGTTACTCCGTGCTACTCACAATGGGTGCGTGCGTGGGTTTCAGTGTCCACGTTCTGTGAGCCCCCACTAGTTGTAGCCTTCTTACGGCATGCGTATGTTGACCCACCCGGGAGTGGTGGAGCGGTTTACCCGAGAGACAGTTCGTGGTTGGTTACCGTAGGGCCCCTACGCGAAGCCTGAGTCCGGGCTTCGGGGGAAGAACCAGCTAGAGGACAGACCTAGGCCGTATGGTCTGTGTGTGCACACTTGGCTGAGGGCGTCGAGCACGCCCTGGCAAGCGTGACCTCAGTTAGTCCTTATTTTGTTTTCCTGGTTACAGTACGGTGTCTCAGTCTCTGCTTGGGGCGTTGTAGGGAGACACTTGAGGCTGCGGACTCAGTCGTCAGTGGACGCATCCGGCCTTACTTTTGGTGGGCGGTACTCCCGTCACGAGACGAGAGTTATCGTATCCTGGGTTTTCGTTACCCATCTGCGAGACGGGGCTGCGTGGGTAGTTTTGGGAGCGTTCCCGGAGTCGAGGTCTGGGGTTCTTGGTGAGCGTCACCGAGGGCTTTTCCCTAGATAGCGTTGTGTTCACGACGGTGAGGTCGTGACCGTGTTTCCAGACCGGTGGTTTTTGGCTTGGGCCCTTCTGTGAGGGCAGGCCTCCGCGACGGAGGTACTGTGACGTGTTCCTAGTAGTGTGGCTAGGGCAGTTCATGTTCTGGTCGTCTCTCGATCATGGGATCGGGATGTCGGGTTCGTGGCTTGGTTGTCCCCCGACAAGGAGACCAGGTCGTGTTTTTCGGTACAGTGGGAGTAGCTGTATAGCCGATGTTTTATCGGCCACCGTGGTTACTATTATTGTTGTTCTTGTAGTTACTGCTTTCCGTGTCGCCGTTGTTTTTCGGTTGGGGTTCCGCGGGACCCCTACTGAGCCAGTGACAGGAGACTCACCCCTGCATTTCAAGTGCGATGACTCTTCCTCGAGGTTTGAGGGCGTTGCGTGCAGGTTCTTAGTTGCCAGCTCGTCGGGCCGAGTGTCCACTCGGCATGTGGTACGTTTTACTACTTTAGACTGTACTTTCTGTTGGACTGGACTCTGTTGTAGTTAGTTCATTTATTTCTGTTAATTGTTGAATTGTCCTACTTTATCTCCTATTTCCTTGTACCTCCACACTCCTTTTTAGCCCTTCCGAGCCTCGGCTCGTGGGCGGCGGTTCGGGATTCGAATGGTATCAGATTCCTTTCCCTATATCCGGATCTCAAGTTGTCATAGTTGGTATCAGAGTGTGGTTGTAGACGTACATGGGAATTCAAGATATTGCAGTGATCAGAGTCCGTAAGGTCCAGTACAGTTGACAGCTGGCATAGGGTTTTGTGCTTATTTTCCGCATGGTTTCTCGTGTGAGAGCTTGAGTGCGCTACGTTGGCGCTGTGAAGGTCGTTGCTGTCGTCGTCGGAGTGTCAGCGTGGGGTCTGAGGATCGAGGTCGAGGGCTTTCTCCCTCATCAATGGTGGCCCCGATCGTGCTGCGTTGGGCAGAGGTTGCCGGCAGGTGCGTTGCTGTGGTGCTGCGTTCGAGAGATCTGCAGCGAGGTCAGGTGGCTGGTGAGGACTGTTCATCGTTAAGTGGCTGTGAGTGTGCTCTGGGGCAGCTGTTATTAGTGTTGGCCACTCCAGATCAAGGTTCATCCAGCCCCTGAGGCGTTGAGATTATGGTTTGAGGTGTCGGAGTGGGTGCTCTGATTGAGAATTGTGCTCGGATGAGCGGAGGATCTCTTTGGTGAGGTGTTGATTGTTGAGCCCGGCGTTTTGGTGTGTTATTGGTTTCGAGGTCAGAGGTAGGTGTAAGTGAGGAGCGTGTGGCTGTGTGTGAGAAGCGTTGCCCGTTCCCTGGTGTGTTAGGGTGTTGGCATTGCTTCGGGAGGATGCGTGCCAGTTGAGCGGTGTTTTTGAGAATTGTGGTTGGTGTTGTGGTTCCCGATATGTGGAGGATTGGAGCCTGTGGAGTTGCAGAGGATCATCAGGATGGAGGATCCCGAGTTGTTGTGGTTGGCTATGTGCATGGATCTGAGCGCACAGCGGAGGATCGTAGCGTTGGTTGCTACGGGCGGATTCCCGATAAGGAGTTGAGCATTAGAGGATTGGTTTCTCAGTGTCAGACGTGTTGTTGCCGTGCCGTTGCTTGAGGCATTGTGATTTGTGGCACTGGTAAGATGGAGAGTTGGGGAAATATGTTGGCGAGGTTGTCGCAGGAGTACCATGTTCGTGTGTGGGAGGTTGTGTTTTGGAAGAGATTGTGGTCCTTGAGAAGTGATCTCTGAGAGATTATGGGTCCCTGTTGGTGGCTGCGAGCAGCTGGTCGGGTTGACCGAGTGGTCGACCATGGTGAGATGCGTATTGTCTGGGGACCCATGTGCTTTGGTCATGGCATCATTGACCAGGATGCTGTGGTGGCAGGTGGCACTTTCCTATTTTGGAGTTATATGCCATGAATTGCTCAGGTCTTGTTCCGTGGCTCTAGGGTGAGAGCGGAACCGGGATTGGCGGGCGTCCATCGGGAGTAGTTGAGATAAGTTGTGATTGGATAGCTTTGGACGGTGCCTGTGTGTGGAGGTCTCTAAAGAGACGTTGGCGTGGAATGGTGGTCCCTGGTCTATGGCCAGTGAGGGAGGATTCCCCTGTAAGTCTGAGTCGAGTGACGTGAGGACCGAGGAGAGATCCTGTCATTTGGTTTCGCCGTGCTCCCCTGAGAGGGTAGAGTTGGCATAAGGTTCGAGACCGACTGCAGTGTCCAAATGAGATTTGGCTGGGATGCGGTGTTGTTCTATGAAGGGTCAGCGGATGGTCTGTTGTGATTTGGATCATGCCTGCTAGGCCGGGGAAGGTTTCCCGTTGACGAGTGTCTGGTGACCAGTGGATGGTCTTTCACAGACAGAAGATGCTGGTTGTTGGGGCTCGGGAATGGCGTGAGCTGTCTGCCAGCGAGGCCGTGAGCGGCTGATTAAGAGGTGTGCCTTTTCCCGGATTGGATCTGGGGATTTGTGAGGAGTATTGTCTTCTGGCAGAGTTGGCCGTGTTGCTGAGAGTGTTAGGCCTGCCAGGTGCGAGCTGGTGAAAGCTCAGTGATGGTTGTCCCCGGTGCAGGGCGTGAGATCGGTCAGCGGGTTGTGAAGCTGGTGTTTGGTTG
Organism: Amorphophallus konjac; assembly: GCA_022559845.1. Classification (NCBI taxonomy): domain Eukaryota; kingdom Viridiplantae; phylum Streptophyta; class Magnoliopsida; order Alismatales; family Araceae; genus Amorphophallus; species Amorphophallus konjac. The sequence goes on from CM040121.1 coordinate 111,645,033, forward strand.
GTCCTCCGAGCATGGGCGTTGACCGGTGGTTCAGTTTTCGTGGCGAGAAGTGTGTTTTCTCGTGAGCGGGGTGGTGTCTGCTGTGCTGTGAATGGCTTTCCGAGGTGTCTGAGGTGATGCCAGACTTGTGCCCTTTTTGCATATGCCTGCTCTGATGACCGATGTGTGTGCGGTGTGCGGAGCATGGCGTTGTCTGTGATTAAGGTCTGGCGGTATCCCTCATGATTGGTGTTTTCATGAGAATCGAGGTTTTCTATGCTGGGGCTCTGACGGCGTTGTCAGTTGGTTCGGTGTTCTTTCCCTGTGGCTTGGTGCTTGTCCTGAATTTCGAGGACGAAATTCTTATAAGGGGGGGGAGGCCTGTAACGCCCCGTATTTTTTGGATATTTTATCAAGTAGGATCCGTGGGTTTCGGATCGTTTTGTGGGTCCCGGATCGTGTTTTACGGTTACGTGTGTTTTTGCCTGTCGGACCTACAGAATGCTGTGCAGGGTGCACCAGTGCGTTCTCCGACTTCGGGACGGTACCACTGAGTTGTGCATTGTCAAAAAATCGAGGAAATATATTTTCCTATTTTTTGGCATTTTCCGAATTTTTTGGATTTTCCTATATAAACCCTCCCACCCCTCTCTCTCCTCTCATTTCTCTCTCTCTCCCTCTCTCTCTTCTCCCACGCTCTCCTCTCACTCTTTCCTCTCCGGCGGTCGACAGACCAAGGCGGGGGCGAGGCGGGGCGACGAGGGTGAGGAGGACGACGAGGATGGGTCAAGGATCGAGGGACGGGGGCGCGGTGAATCCGGTTCATGAGAGTGGGGCACCGGCGGGGTTTCGTGAGGCATTTCTTCGTGGATCGGCGTCCACGGCGCGTCGAATCTTCGGTGGAGGTATGGGGATGGATCCTTAACCCTCGTACATCATTTCCCCGTGATTTGTAGGCCGAGGCGAGGTTGACAGTGGGTTTATTTCACGTTTGGGGGAAAATCTCCATGTTAGAGCGTGCAACGGTTTTCGGCCGATTCGAGGTCCAATCGAAGTTTTGATCACGTTTATGGGTTGTGGGAGTGTCCGGGGATGGAATCTCTCATTTTTCCCTTTGATCGGGATCGAACGGGGCGTGGATCGGACCCCACGGCGGGCTTCTACCGGCCACGGGTTAGGTACAGAGGGCGGCCAACTTGTCGGCCGCCCAACCCTGGTCTGGGCGGCCAAGACCCTGGCCGCCCAGGACCCTGGGTGACCAGAGGTCTGGCCGCCTAGGGGGGAGGGCGACCAGCAGTGTGGCCGACCTCCTGGGGGTTTGTGGCCTGGGCAGCTATCGCCCTGGCCGCCCAGCCCTATGGGTGGCCAGGCATGTGGTCGCCCAGCCCAGGTGACCCCGGGTAGTCTCGTTTTCCGTGTCCCCTTCGCCTGAGGTGTTCGTGAGTGGTGCGGATGTGTGGGCAAGGTGTCCGGGTGGTTCTCCATTATTGCGAGAGTGCCGTGTTACCTCGAGTTGTGTGCTCATGGGTTTTGAGGGTCCGGGTGACCTTGTGTGTGTGGTTGGTTCCGTGAGGCACTCGGGTGAGTCCTCGTAAGCCGGTGTGAGTGCGGAGGGCCCTCTCCGCACATCGAGAGTTTTCCGAGTCTGTGGGCCATGTGTTTGGCCTTGAACTGCGAGTTCGATCCCCCAAATGTGGCTGGAGGTCTTATGTGTTCCCTTGGAAAGAGGAGAGTCTCGGCAGCCGTAAACTACCTCATGAATCGTGCTACCGTAGTTTGAGACATAGGGATTAGGTCAGATTGACGGCTTAGTGCTGTCGTGTGCAACGGTCTTGACTTCGAGTCTCATGACTCAAGGACCATTGGTTTAGTAGGTCTAGTGGGCTGTCCAGAGTCTGGTGGCGTCGTGCTATCTGTTACTCCGTGCTACTCGCAATGGGTGCGTGCGTGGGTTTCAGTGTCCATGTTCTGTGAGCCCCCACTAGTCGTAGCGTTCTTACAGCATGCGTGTGTTGACCCAGCCGGGAGTGGTGGAGCGGTTTACCCGAGAGACGGTTCGTGGCTGGTTACCGTAGGGCCCCTACGCGCAGCCTGAGTCCGAACTTCGGGGGAAGAACCAGCTAGAGGACAGACCTAGGCCGTATGGTCTGTGTGTGCACACTTGGTTGAGGGCATCGGGCATGCGCTGGCAAGCACGACCTCAGTTAGTCCTTGTTTTGTGTTCCTGGTTACAGTACGGTGTCTCAGCCTCTGCCTAGGGCGTTGTAGGGAGACAGTACCTGAGGCTGCTGACTCAGCCGTCAGTGGACGCATTCGGCCTTACTTTTGGTGGGCGGTACTCCCGTCACGAGACGTGAGTTGTCCTGTCCCGGGTTTTCGTTACCCTTCCGCGAGATGGGGCTGCGTGGGTAGTTTCAGGAGCGTTCCCGGAGTTGAGGTCTGGGGTTCCCGGTGAGCGTCACCGAGGGCTTTTCCCTAGATAGCGTTGTGTTCACGACGGCGAGGTCGTAACTGTGTTTCCAGACTGTGTTGTTTTTGGCTTGGGCCCTTCTGTGAGGGCAGGCCTCCGCGACGGAGGGTATCGTGACATGTTCCTAGTAGCGTGGCTAGGGCGGTTCGTGTTCTGGTCGTCTCCTGACCGTGGGATCGGGATGTCGGGTTCGTGGCTTAGTTGTCCCCCGATTGGGAGACCGGGTCGTGTTTTTCGGTACAGTAGGAGTAGCTGTAGAGCCGAGATTTTACCAGCCACCGTGGTTACTGTTACTGTTGTTCTTGTAGTTACTACTTTCCGTGCCACCGTTGTTTTTCGGTTGGGGTTCCGCAAGACCCCTACTGAGCCAGTGACAGGAGGCTCACCCCTACGTTTCAGGTGCGGCGGCTCTTCCTCGAGGTTCGAGGGCATTGCGTGTAGGTTCTTAGTTGCCAACTTGTTGGGCCGAGTGTCCACTCGGCATGTGGTACGTTTTACTGCTTTAGACTGTACTTTCTGTTGGACTGGACTCTGTTGTAGTTAGTTCATTTATTTCTGTTAATTGTTGAATTATCCTACTTTTTCTCCTATTTCCTTGTACCTCCACACTCCTTTTTAGCCCTTCCGAGCCTCGGCTCGTTGGCGGCTGTTCGGGATTCGAATGGTATCAGATTCCTTTCCTGATATCCAGATCTCGGGTCATCACAGAACATCAGTAAGATGGCAGCCTCTAATATATTTGTCTCCAAAATAGACTGCCCAGAGGGAATCCGAATGAAGAGCTCTCCACAACATCTTCACTCGCAAAGCAAGCTCCATGTGTTTAAGTGACAAGATACCTAAGCCACCGTGAGAAATAGGCTTACAAATAGTCTGCCAGGAAATCCAATGTCTCCTGTTGCCATGGTTGGAAGAATCCCAGAAAAAATTGGCAAAAGACTTATCTAGCAATTTATGTACACCAGCATGGAGGGCTGAAGAAGTCAAAGTATATATAGGAATAGAAGTGAGGACATGTTTAATAAGGATTAAGTTAGCTCCTTGAGACAACAAATTAGAATGCCAGCCCTCAATCCATTTCTGTATGGAGTTGATGATACCTGCAAAGTGTACTTTCTTTCTTCTTCCAAGAACATATGCCATTAAGGACAATATCATTCAAGTTGGGGGGGATAAAAATTTAAAATTTTATGATACATGTAGTATGACCTGACATGAGGGCATGCATATCATTCTGTCCTGCATTTGCATTGAAATGAAAGTGGAAAGATGAAATCCTTGACTAAGTTTTCTTGATTCATGCTCTCATTGAAAGTAATTCTGGAATAGAAAAGACTAGGGAGAAGGATGATGAAAAATTTATTCAATTTAGCCATGGAAAATAGATTTAAGAATCTCTCTAAAGTCCTTTAACACTTCAAAAGAAAAAATTACTCTGCACACTAATGAGACAAGCGGGACAAGCCTTATGTGATTTTAGGTATGGTGTCTAATACTCTGCATTTCTTAGAGATGAAATCTAATACTCCGCCAAAGTTATCTGTCAAACAAGTGCAAAAGCACATTGCTGAAAAAAAAGAAAAAAATAAAAAAAATATCATGAAAAATATCCCTGATCTTAGTAATCGGGCCTGCTTCTCCTAAGGCAAGAGTTGAGGTTTGTGTCAAATAGTGAAGGGTTGTGCAACATCATGTGTGTAGAAAAGAGAAAATTTTAAAGAAAGGAGGCTGACAAAAGCTATTGTACTTAATGCTCTGATCTAGGAGGTGCAGAGATTGAAGGATACCTATCTAGAATAACAAATGAGGGATGCAATTATTTTTACTGTAGATTTAATATTACACATGCACGAGTGCTACTGAGCTTTGGGATGCATTCTTAGTCATGTCCCTTAATTTCCAACCTAAGGCTAATGCGCATTAATGTTTCCGGATTCCTAATCATTAGTTGATTCTGTGAAGGAAGAGCTGGATATGGAGGTATGAACTTTACAATCTCTTGTGGTCCTAAATTTTAATCTAATTACATTGCTAAGGGACTAGCAATGAGTAAGTTGGCGGGTGTGATGAATGTTCCATTTCATACCATAATTTACATCACATACATCACTTTTAAGCACTTAATGAGCATAGTTGTGTATTAAAAATGATTAAACTTCATTCTCACAATCAATTCGAGTCTGCACAATTAACCTGCATTTTTTTAGTTAAAATGGTAATGTGAGACATGAATGAGCATGAGCATCAAATTGCATTCATTTTTGAAATTTTCTAGCATTTCAGGAATTAGCGTCCGAAGGATGGACGCCATTTTTGAAAACAAATGAATTAGCGTCCACATGCCAGGCGCCAATTAAATATAGTGCCTTCTCGAAAAGGCACCAATTCCAAGAAATAGCGGCGTGGTTGTGGATGCCAATTTGAAGCAATTTATGGAAAGAAGAATCAGTGCCCGTCTGAGAAGACGCTAAATCTTTTATACGAAATAGCAAGGGAAATATCAAAATAATGAAGCAAAGAATCTACGGCTGGGACTTGGACGCCAATTTGAAATAGCGTCCGGATGGCTGATGCCATTGTCTAAATTGACGACGTCTACAGTGGACGCCATTTAAAGTTAGAAACCAAGCAAAATCGGGTAGTTCCAAACAGAGTTATCTTCCCATATTTGGCGCCGAAAAGGCTCTTTTGATGGCGAAAAACTCGGCCACGGCTGAGGGGTTCCCTATGGTTTCGCGCGCGACGACGCGCGGGTCTTGTCGATGATCTCAGTGAGGGAAGAAATAAAGTAATAAAGAAAAATAAGGGAGTTTGATGTATATCAGAATATTCTCCTTCATGGCCGTATGTCTCTCACGGCGGCACCGAGCATTCTCCTTTTACGATAAGTCGAGATGGGTCGAATGGCACGAGAGATTTCTGAGAGTTGGTGGACAAAGACAACGGTCTATGAACGGGGTGGTTACTCATTCGGGATGAATGAGGTTAGGGTGCCTGGGAGATAGGGTAGCTGCATAGGGTGCGGGTGTGCCAGTCGATTTCTCGACAATAACCTATTGAACCAAGAGTTGACTGGGGAAGCGTCGCCAGGAAGCGGCACGTGGGCACGGGATATTGGGCGACACGTGGAGAGAAAGGGATGTTCCATGGGTGCGAGTTCGCAGGTGATTATGGGGATTAGTGTACATGACATTTTCCCCACCGGTCGCAAGCAACCGATGTTTATTTACATCGGATTGAATCTGAACACCTTTGTTCTGTGCTGAAGAAGAGCCTAGATAATTCTGAAGCCAAGGAAAGGGGACGAGATATAACCCACATCTGGGGATTGGTGGACCGAGATCTGAGAAAATGGGTTGCACACTAGTTAGCGGGTAAGAAACTGGGACCCGTGGTACGGGTATGCACATTCCACTGGTTTGCTTTATAGGTGCCACGTGGGCCTTACAAAGGGGTCGAAAGGGCCGAGATACAACCGGTGCACGCCACGGGACAATTCCGACACGTGGGTCAGTTCTCGGGTCATTGCAGGATAAAGAAGATTATCCTTGTGTTTTATAGGGGCTCTCCTCGGGGAGCTAGGGACGTGCCCAAATCGCCGAGGGTGGGCTAGACTGGATGGCAGGGGCGGATGCTGACTGGTGTCTGGGAGAGGCCGAACGCGGCTCAAAATGAGCAGTCGGGTACGGGTTCTGGAAGGCGAGCGTCTTCTTGATGGGGAGTCGGGGCCGGTCCCGAGAACATTACTTCTGGGCCAGGGTCTGGCTAACTCGACTCCATGGTTAGGGCGGTCGGTGGCCAGCTAGGGGCGAGCGGTGGGCACGTGGTTCCGCGACAGAGGTAAACGAGGCATCATAGCACATGTGTGGCCATCATAGAATGTCATGTGCGAGCAGACCCATGGAGTGAACCCCTCACCCCTTCCCTGAAGGTGTGAACTCCTGCCTTAACGACTAACATACCTCGAACTAAATAAATTGGCTCGGCAAGCAGATGTGCAAAATAAGACAACAAAAAGTTTCCATTCAAACATAAAAGGAAAGGTACATGTCACCTAGGGCACCCCCCCCGGAATACATGAAGGTTCACAAAAAGGAGGGAAAACAATATAGCTATTGCAGGGAGCGACGGAAGATGTACTCAAACTCTAGCAGCCCTAAAGACGGGTGATGGGCCAGCTCCTGTAAGCGGGTTTCCTCGGCCTACAATCACACCAATTTCTTCTCAAGTGACGCGGCCTGTCCTTCTGCCAGCTCAATCGCCTCTATATGTTGGACACACAGCCGTTCTGACAACTCCAGTTCTACTTCAGCCCGGTCAAGTTCGGCACGAAGCTCAGTTATCCGAGCTTTCGAAGAAGCCCGGCGTTGACTAGAGTCATCCACAGCAGCCCGCATTTGTCGGGCAGTTCCCCTCGATGACTGAAGAGCAGTCTGACACTCTGCCCTTTCGAATATTATGGCCATCATCTGGTCTATCAAGCTATGGCTGATGAATTCCCTCCTGTTCACGTGCTTCAGGAGTGAAACTACTCACTCCACCCAATCCTCCATAGGACAGCCAAAAGCTAGTAAGGAGCGAGAGAGGTGTTCCGCAAGGCCCCTCAACTGCACATAGGTCAGCTCTGGGTGAATTGTCACAGTCTCCCGCAATGTCTCCAGATACTACCACACTAGGTCACTCGATGATTGCAAACCAAGTGATGGCGTGTCCGGGAGATGAAACTCTACACGGCTGTCAACCGCAGCCCAAATATCACCGCTCGGCGCAGAAGACGAGGATGGTATGCCTTGCATGGCGCCCGCGTCAAGACTGGCCCCAGTAGATAATGCAACGGGGGGACTGTCAATTATAGCAACTTCTCTCCCCACCTCTGGCGAGAGCACCGCATCTCGACCCTCAATAGCAGGAAGCGGTTGGTCACTATTTTCGGCCCCTCCAGCTACCACCAACGATGATTCGACGGCAAGGGCCGGGGTCGTCGAGCCCCCGGTCACTTCTTCCACAATCTCACCCTCCTCTACCCCAAGGAGGCCTTCTCCACTCTAAAGTGGCTTATCAGCGATGACAAGTTGCTGCTGCACCAGAGTCACATTTTGGTGAGGACACACGCCGCATCACTCGACGGAGCACACGGAGCATGCCGGCATCCCTTTGGCTCGGCGATCATCTAGCAGATTAGCAGAGTTATCCCTATTTATTTTTTCATGCTTTAGGCCATGTTGGGCCTTGGATTAGTCCCTACGTGGACACTGCTTTCTAGTTGTGGGCCCTTGTAGGCCAATTGGACATTTTTTTATGCTTTGTAGGCTTATTTAGAGGGCAAAGGGTTAGTGGGCCATCTTATGCTCCACTCCTCCTTGGCCCATGTGGGGATTTGCGCACCCACCCCTAGGGTTAGGGTTTTGGGCGCATCCCACCTCCTCCAAGTGGAGGAGGTAGCAGCCGCCTTCCTTTTTGGGCGCCCCCCCCTTTCCCCTTTCCACTCTCCCCCCCTTGCCTCACTTGAGCGCACCCTCCTTGATTGGAGGGAGGGCTGGTCGCAACCCCTCTTGAATGGAGGGAGTTGGGGCCCACCCCTCCTCCCATTTGCGCCCCCACCCCCCATGTGGCTAGGTTGAAACCCTAGTTTCCCCCCCCCGGGTATATAACCCTTGTATTTTCCTCTTTTTCAAATTAATGAACAATCAAACAATTTCTTGAGGAGCCTTTTTGCGCATCCACCTCTTGGAGAGGGCGACCCTCTCCTCCTCCACAGCTCCTGCGACGGGAGCAACCCCGGGGTGCGACGCCCCATCCCCTCGGTGCGACGCCGAGGTTCCCTCCCTCTTCTACGTCGTCTCCGGTTCAATTCGTGAGTTCCAGATTCAGCCCCGAGTTGCAGCGGCGACCCTGTCCGGTGCTGATCGAATCTGAGCCCCCCTCCTTTTTCTGTGGATACGTCTACAAGTCAGCGACGCGTGGGCCTTGGTTTCGCCTCGATCCGAGGTCGGCACCACCCGTGGCGGATTTCCTCGTGAGCTAGCGCAGGAGCCTCCATCTCTGCGCGCCCAGATCCAACCTCCTCCTTGCGAAAATCCCACAGGACGCACGACGCCGAGTTTGGAGCTGATTTCTTCAGGGTTGGTACCTCTCGTCGTCCTCTTTCCAACGCCGCCAACCTCGTCTCCTTCCGACACCCGAGCTGTTCGTGGCGCCCGTTCCCGTGAGGTCGCGCGGATCTGTCCAGTCCACCCGGCGCCAGAAGACCCGGCGACTTCCCGAGTTCACGGCGTCCAACCTCGACCAGATCTGGTCGAGCCCTTTGGTCCGGACCTGCTGCTCTGCGTCCCCAGCGTCCTCCCTCCAGCGGAGCCTCGTTCGCCTTCCAGAACAGCGAGTTACCATTTTCCCCGCTCGACAGCGCGGTTCTGGAGGCAGCTTTCTTGTCCCCACTTGCAGGTGCGGCCACGGCTTCCACGATCGGAATCTGAGGGCGCCCTTTGGCCGAGGCTTCCTCCTGCGACCTAACTGCGCGCCGTCGCTGACGGCACCCCAATCGGACCCCGGAGCGGACCGTGAGAGCCCTTTTCGCCGAGTCGCGCGTTGCTGCGATTCTGCCGGTCGGTGTCCGGGCCTTCCTCGCGATCAACCCCTCCACCGAGTGCCGCCCGTCAGCCCGTGTATCGGCCACCCCGAATGGAGTTGTTGTAGCCTGTTATCTCCCTGCGAGGAGTGGGCACCATTGCTGGCTTGTACTTTTCTTTCATTGTGTGTATCGGGGTTGTCGGTCTCGGCCGGGGTTCCTTCCCCACGCCTAGGCGTGGAGGTACGTGCGACGCTCCCCCTTCGGCATTCTACTTTACTAGTATGTGATTATTGCATGCCGCGTGAGAGAGTAGGGATCCTAGCTAGCATTAAACACCACGAGATCGTGAGCGAGAGTATTCCCATTCCGTGGCCCCAGTCGAGCACCGAGCTCGGACTGGACTCCTATAGTTGCGCGTCGGCTCCTTTGCCGCTTTGATCCACTCGCTTCCCTCATAGGGACGGCCGTGGACTTGGGTTTCTTGTTGAGAGACGCCTCTCCCCGGAGGAATAGTATGGAAGTCGTTCACTCGGCTTGCCTTGTCACGTGTGAGTGCTGGCCGCACTTGGTCTTCAAAGTAGGTCCAGTCCTTTTTAGTCCCGTCCCGCATCAAATTTGGTATCAGAGCTTAGGGAACCAGTTTGTTCTAACAAATTGGGGTCTTAGGTCATTCGAGTCTTTAGGTTGTCTAGGGTGCAATTGAGGCCTTAGAGTTATCTAGGTTGCATTGAGTCTCTTAGTTCATCTAGGTAACCCACCATTGCATTGTAATGTTAGGTTTGTGTCTAGTTAGAGTTTTGTCCTTGTCTCGTTGAGTCTTGCATGTCCAGCTCCGCGCCAACCCCATGGTGGTTCCTCGAGCCCACATGTCAGATTAGTCATCCCTATTGGCCCGATTCGATGCTCTTATGGTACGACCCCTAAGTGTCGCCCCTACCACTCAGTCGTCGGGAGACCCGATCCCTATACCGATGACCGAGTCATTCCAGCGCCCTGTCATGTCCACTGCCATCCTACCTAATGGGATGCATACGGAGATCGACTTCATCAGTAGGGTGTCGTCTAACTGTGTCTCACAAGACATTATTGAGTCGCTCTCTAAGACTGGGGAGATTGTTCTCCGTGATGGTTTAGCTTTTATCGAGTTTCAACGGTGGTTTGGCCCCGTTAAATATTTCGATGGCGCTTGGTGCAAGATCAGCACACTTGCTGGTCCATGCATCATTTTAGGGCGAACTTGGTTGGAGGAAAGAAGTGCGACCATCGACCTCGATAGGAGGACCTGCACCTTACACCCATCTCACCTTCCCGGTGAGTTTGTCTTCCATGACGGCGTTACGCCGACCACCTCCATGTCATCACCTGGGTTTGTTCCAGTGAGTTACGAGGCTGAACAGGAGTTGATTGAGGAGTACCTAACTGAGGTTGAGGAGTTAGGGAGTGATCCCCTCCACATCATAGAGGACTCCGTTTCCCCTCCCGAGAGAGAGGCTTCACCCTTAGACCCTCATATAGAGACATTCTTACCTTCCGAGGGTGAACTGGTCATTGGTGAGTCTTTAGCTAGCTGGCTAAGGGAGGGTCCACTTCTAGATGTCTCCATTCCTTGCTATACACCCATGGGACCAGCCCTCCCAATAATACCCCTTAACTCCTTTCACACCACTTTTCGGTCCTTCTGCTTTCTTGAAAATGTGAAGGACTTCCTTAGGAGTTTAGATTATCAATGGGAGTTGACTTATATGTTGACCTTAGGGTCTGACCAACCCTATAGTCATAGCTTTACACTCCCTGCTTTGGGGTCTATTACCTCGGTCTACACCATAGGACATATCACATCCGAGGTCCTTTTATTATTTCCTATACCCGTGGAGGTTGATTTTGTCCCCGCTTATGGTTTCACGGTCCCGAGGGAGGAACCTTGCCTTCCTTGCCTTCCTCATGAGCCTCTTGCCCCATACATGAGAGTGCCTGAAGGTGATTATCTGCACCTGGGCGAATGTCGCACATGGGCAAGTATAGTGAAGGGACCTGTCGGGAGGGGTCATCATTTCTTTGACCCTTTCGATCCCCTCCCTAGTGAGCCTCTCGACCCATATTCTTTTCCCCACCTTGTCGAGGAGGTCCACTATCATACACCACCTAGGCCTTCTAGTCAACACCTCACCTTACCGGCATCCAGATGCCCGAGCTTAGGAGGCCAGGGACACATGTCTCTTCCCCATGTTTCTTCATGTCCACCATCATATAGGGGTTTGTCTCATATAGGGAATGTCATGAGTGAGTTTGGGCAATTTAGTCCCCATGAGTCTACCACATTCCGTAGGACACCCATGCATGATAGATACAACTTTGGTTGTCCTGGTCCTCCCCGTGTTGTCCAATCATGTAGGAGTCATAGGCATGCTAGGTCTGTGTTTGGATGTCCAGGACCACCACTGCATTCACATAGGTATGAGTCAACACAGCTAGTTCGGAGTCTGCATCATCACCACCTCGAGGCCAGCAACGCACGTTATAAGGATCTAGCTGATGCGCATCGACGCACCCGTGAGTTCCAAGTGGGAGAGTACGTCATGATCAGGGTTAGACCTGAACGGTTCCCTTCGGGGGCCGTGAAGAAACTCCAGGACCGCGGTGCCGGACCCTTTCGAGTCTTGAAGCGAATTGGGTCGAATGCGTATGAGATTGAGCTGCCAGACGACTATGGGATCTGTTCGACGTTCAATGTTTCAGATCTGGTGGCATATCGGGATCCCGCGGTGATTCCCAGTGAGCTTTTTGGGCCTACCCCTCCTGTTGAGAGCATTACACCTTCTGAGCGTCCACCTCCTCCAGCCCCATTACAAACACGCGAGCATGAAGATTACATACTGGATGAGCAGGTGACCACGACCAGGAGCGGAGCCTACCAACGCTTTCTAGTGCGTTGGAGAGGGCGCCCTGCGACAGACGACACCTGGATCACACGTGGAGAGCTGGAGCGGATCGACCCGGACCTGCTGGAGCGTTACTTGAGCGACCGTGACCCTTACTCGACAGGGTCGAGCTCTTCCCACCCGGGGAGAATTGGTGAGGACACACGCCGCATCACTCGACGGAGCACACGGAGCATGCCGGCATCCCTTTGGCTCGGCGATCATCTAGCAGATTAGCAGAGTTATCCCTATTTATTTTTTCATGCTTTAGGCCATGTTGGGCCTTGGATTAGTCCCTGCGTGGACACTGCTTTCTAGTTGTGGGCCCTTGTAGGCCAATTGGACATTTTTTTATGCTTTGTAGGCTTATTTAGAGGGCAAAGGGTTAGTGGGCCATCTTGTGCTCCACTCCTCCTTGGCCCATGTGGGGATTTGCGCACCCACCCCTAGGGTTAGGGTTTTGGGAGCATCCCACCTCCTCCAAGTGGAGGAGGTAGCAGCCGCCTTCCTTTTTGGGCGCCCCCCCCTTTCCCCTTTCCACTCTCCCCCCCTTGCCTCACTTGAGCGCACCCTCCTTGATTGGAGGGAGGGCTGGTCGCAACCCCTCTTGAATGGAGGGAGTTGGGGCCCACCCCTCCTCCCATTTGCGCCCCCACCCCCCATGTGGCTAGGTTGAAACCCTAGTTTCCCCCCCCGGGTATATAACCCTTGTATTTTCCTCTTTTTCAAATTAATGAACAATCAAACAATTTCTTGAGGAGCCTTTTTGCGCATCCACCTCTTGGAGAGGGCGACCCTCTCCTCCTCCACAGCTCCTGCGACGGGAGCAACCCCGGGGTGCGACGCCCCATCCCCTCGGTGCGACGCCGAGGTTCCCTCCCTCTTCTACGTCGTCTCCGGTTCAATTCGTGAGTTCCAGATTCAGCCCCGAGTTGCAGCGGTGACCCTGTCTGGTGCTGATCGAATCTGAGCCCCCCTCCTTTTTCTGTGGATACGTCTACAAGTCAGCGACGCGTGGGCCTTGGTTTCGCCTCGATCCGAGGTCGGCACCACCCGTGGCGGATTTCCTCGTGAGCTAGCGCAGGAGCCTCCATCTCTGCGCGCCCAGATCCAACCTCCTCCTTGAGAAAATCCCACAGGACGCACGACGCCGAGTTTGGAGCTGATTTCTTCAGGGTTGGTACCTCTCGTCGTCCTCTTTCCAACGCCGCCAACCTCGTCTCCTTCCGACGCCCGAGCTGTTCGTGGCGCCCGTTCCCGTGAGGTCGCGCGGATCTGTCCAGTCCACCCGGCGCCAGAAGACCCGGCGACTTCCCGAGTTCACGGCGTCCAACCTCGACCAGATCTGGTCGAGCCCTTTGGTCCGGACCTGCTGCTCTGCGTCCCCAGCGTCCTCCCTCCAGCGGAGCCTCGTTCGCCTTCCAGAACAGCGAGTTACCATTTTCCCCGCTCGACAGCGCGGTTCTGGAGGCAGCTTTCTTGTCCCCACTTGCAGGTGCGGCCACGGCTTCCACGATCGGAATCTGAGGGCGCCCTTTGGCCGAGGCTTCCTCCTGCGACCTAACTGCGCGCCGTCGCTGACGGCACCCCAATCGGACCCCGGAGCGGACCGTGAGAGCCCTTTTCGCCGAGTCGCGCGTTGCTGCGATTCTGCCGGTCGGCGTCCGGGCCTTCCTCGCGATCAACCCCTCCACCGAGTGCCGCCCGTCAGCCCGTGTATCGGCCACCCCGAATGGAGTTGTTGTAGCCTGTTATCTCCCTGCGAGGAGTGGGCACCATTGCTGGCTTGTACTTTTCTTTCATTGTGTGTATCGGGGTTGTCGGTCTCGGCCGGGGTTCCTTCCCCACGCCTAGGCGTGGAGGTACGTGCGACGCTCCCCCTTCGGCATTCTGCTTTACTAGTATGTGATTATTGCATGCCGCGTGAGAGAGTAGGGATCCTAGCTAGCATTAAACACCGCGAGATCGTGAGCGAGAGTATTCCCATTCCGTGGCCCCAGTCGAGCACCGAGCTCGGACTGGACTCCTATAGTTGCGCGTCGGCTCCTTTGCCGCTTTGATCCACTCGCTTCCCTCATAGGGACGGCCGTGGACTTGGGTTTCTTGTTGAGAGACGCCTCTCCCCGGAGGAATAGTACGGAAGTCGTTCACTCGGCTTGCCTTGTCACGTGTGAGTGCTGGCCGCACTTGGTCTTCATAGTAGGTCCAGTCCTTTTTAGTCCCGTCCCGCATCACATTTGACGACTCGGACCCGGCAACCATCCCCGACACTTTTGAGCCCGCTACCATGATATAATCCTTTGGATACCGCAGGGCTATGGGCCTCAAAACCGACGGGAACAATGGCAGATCTGCACAGAGAGGTGGCAGAGGTATCATCACGGTCATCACCGGCAAGGTGACCTCGGCCTGACTAGCAGAAGCCTGCAAGAGAAAGAGAACATAAGGATCTTAGAAGGCCAGCATGATGGCTGGACGAGAATAAGCACAAGATTAAAAATGCAACTTTTACCTCAGCCGGCATTAAGCTCAAGTCTGCGGCAACAGGAGCTACCACCTCCGTTGTCTCTGACCCTTCTCCCACCGAAGGATCTGGTGGCCCGAAGCTACTCCGCATTAGCCGTGGAGGACTAAAAGTTGTGAAATCGCTCTTGTAGGCAGAAGACACCCTGGCGTCCTCGACCTCTGTTCCCGTCAAGGGGAAATCCTCGTCACTCGAGCCGCCATCATAATCCACCTGCTCCGATGAGGACGAGCTTTGAACCAACATCGGTTCTTTCTCTCTCAAAGCAGATGGTCCTTCACTTGAGAGGCCTCCCGCCAGAGCCTCTTGCTCAATGAGAGCCTGCTCAGCCAACTCTGTGACGGGGATGACAGGTGAGCGAGCTTCAGGAGTAAATTGACTTCCTGGAATTACCTCTTGCTCCGCAGGAACTCCCTCGGTTGATTCCACGACAGGGTGGGAAGGTGGTCGAATCTCGACAAAAGCTGAGAAAAGCGGAGTGCCCATGTGAGCCCAGGGGATACTAAACTACAGAAATCTGCAACTGGATAGACCATCAATTACCTTCTATCTCGTGGCTGGGCGCGGGGGAGGGCGCACCGCTAAATAGCGTGCCGTATTAACCAGGATTCCTGGCCGCGTTGGATTAATTGCCGCGCCGATTTAAGGGTCATTCTGGGTCTCTGCCAGTTAGACGAGTTCATCCGCTGGTCCCGCATCGCTCATGCTTTGCTCGTAGCACCCGCGGCTGGGGGCCATTTGTTGGCACTCAAAATATACTCGATGGCGACCAAGCCTAAATGACAGAAATGCTGCGGCCGCTGAAGCGAAGAAACCGAAAGAAACCAATGCACCGAAGCCTTCTCAAGCTGCCAGAGCCTTAGGCCACCTGTTATGAACACCGGGGACTTCACCTCAGGAGGATCAAAAGGAACTCACAACAAATCGACAGTGTCGACAAGCCTGCCCAATGAACCGGCATCGACTCGGTCATGCCGCATGAACAACATCCGCCGTCCGACCAAGGACAAAGGTATACCTGGTGGCTCGCCACCTGAAAGAAAAATTCTCCCGAGGTGATAAAACATCCTTGGCCCTTCAGAACAAGGGATCGAAGGCTCCGTCGGCAGAAGACCCGGATAACCCGGCATGGGTACATCTTCTCAGTAAATCGGGTCCGTTAGTGATCAAATGATCACCCAGTCAAGGTGAAAGTACCCCGGGTGGTATTTTACTCCCTGAGAAAGCTATGAAGGCAAGTTAAGCTGAGCCGGCAGCACAAGCTACAGTGTCGAGGCCCGTATCAGCGGAAAACCCGCGTGTCTGAGCTGAAGATGCTCGAGATTCCACAGGCGATCGTTCAGCAGCCTGAAAGCCTTATCGATGCCTCCCACCGTGGTTTGGCAAGACCATGATGAGATGAAAGATCATAGTGACTCCCAGATCCGCTCCAGGGCCCATCGTCTGGCCCGTGCTAAATGAGCGCGAAGAATGGGGTTAATACTGCGCGCCCCTAACCCGACGCGCTACCCTTTTCGACGCCCATATTCCCGACGTGCAAAAGTGAAGGCCCCTTATCCGGCGCGCCATTCCCACGCCGGGTGAAGCCATGGCCAATGGTTTGCTATATAAATCAACCCTCGGCCAAAGAAGAAAAAGAGGGAGAAGAAGGAGAAGGGGAAGACACAGCCAAAAAAAAGAGAGAGAGACGAACCTTCGGGAGAAATAGAAAAACACAGAGAGAAGAGAAACTTGGTGAAAAAGGAAGCGAGGCAGAAGACTCGTTTCATATACTCTATTCTCTGGCTGTAGATATTCGAGGTGGGTTGCTGAGGTCACCTGGATCTCCCTCTCCTATCTTCTTCCCTTCTGTCAATGTCCTGAGTCTTGTAATGGAAGGGGCGATGATCTGAGCCCGCAACCCTTTTCTATTTGTCTTTCCCTTGAGCATTTTAGCTCCTTGTAGCGTTGTCTGTAGCCGCTCTTCCACCATAGGGAGAATATGTAATCGGGCCACGCCCGTGTTATGATGCCAATATCATTCTCTCATGCGCTTGAGTTTGATTATATTACTCTTCCTTCCTTTGTTATCTGTGTGATGGTATTCGGGTGTGAATGAGAATATGAGTGGATGTTTGAGTTTGCACTTCTTCTGTGTTGCATCCACTTCCGTGTTGCCCGTCTCTGTCGCTTGACCCCATGCCCTGGCTAAGCCATGGGCTACATTAATATTATTCATCCCTCCCCGGGGCTTTCTTTCCTGAGTGGGTCAAATGTTTTGAATGTACCGCGTGTTTACCGCGTTTTCCCCTACCGGAGGTCTACATGTATGTGCATCTCCCTTCGTCCCTGGGACAGATCCCTTATCATTACCCCGTTCACAATCTTGAACTGGGGAGCATAGGGTCGTCCCTATAGCCGGGGTGCAAGGTTTTTTGGCGTGATCATCCTCTTACATATTACCCGCAAGTTATTCGAGAGATTGCCCCTATGGCCTGCCTCTGAGTGCTAGTCAGCTGACCCCCTTTTGCATACTTAATTTACTGCTAATGATTTAGTAAACCAATAACGGATTATCGTAATCTCTTTACCCTGAGATGGGTGGAGGAAGGTCTGCCCAATGTGACATGCTTCCCGTTCCTATCGTATGGGTGACATCAGGATTTTAACTCGAATACCGTGTTTTCTTTAGCAGTATTGACCCATCTACCGGGGAGGGGGACATTCCCCATCAAACGCCCTACTGTCTCTCCCTTAATCACCATACGGCCGTAGGATCCCACCCCTCTACGGTGTGGAGTACTACGAGCCCCCGAAGGTGCATAGAAATGGGTCCTCGACCCGACATTAAATCCACATTCCCTCAGGAATGGTGGTGGCTATTGTTAAGGCTAGCTCTCGAGGTCTCCTCCCATCTCGGCCGTCCCTCGGATCGATATTTTTGACTCATGGAGTGCTGGTACCCCTCGTAGGCTAGCCCTCGGGGTTTCCCTCCATCGAAGTTCGCCGGTCACCGTTTGGCACTCTCAGCTTTAAGGAGCATACCCCAGATGCTGTGGGACTATCTCCACTTCGCCCCCCGCAACCCTCTGGGCATGGGGAGGTGCTGCCTAATTTTTGACTGAACACTTAGTCTGAATTCTGATGAATTTTTAGATATAAGTCTATTTTGGACTATGCTCGAGTAGGAACCTCGCATAAGTCTGGACTTGTCATGTTTGTAGAACATTTGGGACCTGAATAAACTCTTTAATCTTCTTAATTAACATCAAAGTTCCAAGAAAATCACTTGGCGTTTCATTTTAAATCAAAATAAACCAAACCAATCTGGCGCGCCCCTAAACTGGCGCGCCATTTTCCGGCGCGGCACCCCCCCCCCCCCCGCGCCGCTTTAGCCCTACACTCATAATTCCATTCAACTCCTTTGGCCTCGATCCGACGCGCCCCGGGCACGCCATTTTAGCCTCAGGTTAACCCCCGCGCCGTTTTAGGCCAACCCCATCCATTTATGCACCGACCTACCCTAGCGTCGATGCACACCCTGCACCGACCTGGCCACCACCCCGTGCACATTCATGCACCGACCTCAAACGTGCATCAACCTCATACTAGCATCGACCCTTGACAGTGCATGAAGTGCACTGACGTCGACCTTAATCCAAGGAGGGCAGTGACTTAATGTACGAAATAAAAATAATGCATTGACTTTATGTGCATATTGCTGACTATGTGTTGACTCTTGATGCGTTGACATTGGCACGAGAGCATCTGCATAAATAATTGTTTTAATAATAGATGGTTAATGTTAAAACCCTAATTGATTCAATAAATCTAGTCAAATAAATGAATAAAAAGGGGCTCAACGTCTTCAATTATGCTGAGCATTCATCTTGAAATCATGGACATACACTTGCATTAGCATGCATTGCTATCTAGATGAGCATGACTGAACCTTTAATTACATGAATAAATTAATTAATAAACTCGTTGCATTTTGCATGAATGGTCAACTAAATGAACTCATTCTACAGCATCCATTGGTGCATTTAGTCTGTATTCTTTATGCCTTCATATCATCCCTCAAGGCATCCCCATCCTGGCAATTAATCAAGGGTTGTCCTCTTTCTTAGAGGACGTAATTAACGTCATAGCCTTTATGGTATGACGGACTCTAGGTCCTGACACGAATCTCACAATCGACTGACCAAGTCAGATCGAGCGCATAATAAATTATCACATACGTGACTGGCACGCCCACGAACAATTAGTTAATTAGCCTCTAATTAATTAATTGACCACAAACAGGCAAATAAACAAACGGAAACAAAATCGTCCCCTACAGCCTCGTGGTTTGCTTATGGTGTGTTTTTGGTTTGCATTCTCTTATTTTAGTTATTCACTATTCGAGGCATTGGCACAATGTTTCATACACACACAGTCACATCGATTCTAGTCACACGCGAGTGAGCTGTGAGAGCGCAATCCAATTTTCCACATCTTGTTCTTTATTCGTCAAGTCATTTAAGAGTTAATTACTTATCTATCAATCGAACTTGAAAAGTGGTCAAAATTATTTGGAATTAATTTTTTAGAGGACCAATCAATTCACCCCCCCTCTTGATTGTCGTTGCACCCGGACCCAACAAATGGTATCAGAGCCTCGGCTCTATTTGTCTTGAGATCTCACGATCTATTGAGTGATCCTAGGCAATGGCAACCTCGATTAAAATGGCCGAAAGTTGTTCAACTTCTTATCCTCTGTGTTTTGATGGTCATGATTATATTTCTTGGAGAAATGCTATGTGTGTTTATCTTGGTTTGCATGAGCCTTATATTTGGAAAGTCATATGTGAAGAACCATATAAACATTCTACAAATGAAAATCTTCGAGCTTTAAATTTTCTGAAGGATAACATTGAATGTGATGTACTTTCATTTATTTTTCCTTGTAGGTCAGCAAGAGAGCTTTGGGATGAGTTGGCACACAAGTATCAAAATGAGTCGACCGTGCTGGTCCAAAAATCATGCATGATGGCTCAAGGAGAAAGCGTTGATGAGGTAAATTCTGAGCCTGAAGAGCTTTCTATTAAGGAATGGCAATTAGCTTACGCCAATTTGTATGAGAAATGTAAGAAGCTTAAGTCTGAAAATAAAACTTTGAAAAAGACAACTATTGAGAATGTGCATGCTAATATTTCTTGTGAAAATTGCACATTGTTAGAATCAAAAATTGAAAATCTGGAAAACTAAAATGAACTTCTAGAATCCAAAGTTGAATTATTTTCAGATGAGATGTCTTATTTGAATGGAGAGCTTAAAATGTTTAGAAAATCTAATACTGCTCTTGAAATTGAAAATAAATACCGTGAGTTGCGTGAGGAAAATAAATCTTTGTTGTCTAAAATTTTCTTGCTTGAGAAAAATGAAACATGTCTTAAAAAGAAGTTAGAGTTTCTATCTGATGATTAAAAAATGTTTGAAAAACTGTTTGATGCTGAAATTGATAATAAGAATGTTAAAGTAGAAATCAAAGAGCTTAGGAAAGAAAAAAATGCTATGTTGATTCAAATTTCTTTGCTTGAAAGTAGCTTGAAGAATGTTGAAAAACTTGGAAAAGAAAATTCATTGTTGAAATCTTAAAATGAACAGTTGCTTGCTAAGATCTCAAAGTTTGCTAAAACTGAGAAAGTTCTTGAAAAATTAAATGAAAAATTGCATGATATAAATGATGAAAACAAGGAAGTCATGGAAGAAAATGAAAATTTTAAATCTGTGAACTGTTTGTTGAATGATAAAGTTTGTACATGCGAAGAAGAAATGACAAGTGCCGAATTACACATTTCTACTCTAGAAGAAGATGTGCAAAAATTGAAAAATGACTTGTCAAGATTTGTAAAGGGAAAGGAAAATTTGGATATAGTGTTGGGTGTTAAGGTGAATTTTTAAAAAGAAGGTCTTGGATACACCCCCGTCAACAAAAAGTCTTTTGAATCAAAATTGAAAACTTCTTTTGTTCATGCTTCCGATATTCCAAGCACCTCAAAAGCACCTCCTCCTATTTCTCAAATGAAAAATTATGAAAATGGTTTTGAGAAAAAGAAAAATGTCAACATAAAATCCTCCATGCCAAATAAATCTCAGAAATTGAAATCTAATGTTGAATGCTTCCACTATGGTATGTATGGCCATGTCATAGATGATTGTAATATCATGAAAAAGGATGACCAACGTGTATGTGAAGATAAAAATATTTTCAAAAGATAAATAAATGCTTCTTCTTTTTATTGTGGTAAGCTAGGCCACATGATGAAAAATTACTTTGTGAAACAACATGATGATCTTCATGCTATGAATGCTAAATTAAATTTTCAAAAAAAATTCAGCGATAAACATGCTTTCCATGCTCAAAGGTTTTCATCTTATAAGGGAAAGTTCTATGGAAAAACTCATGCTCATAATGAAAAATCATTCAGTAGATCTACTTCTCCTTATTGTTTTCATTATGAGAAGTATGGGCATATTATGAGAAATTGTTGGTTTTTAAAAAATGATAACTTTCATGCTTCTAGAATGAACGGTAGGTCTAATTTTGCTAAACCTAGAACTTTTGCAACAAGAGATGTAATAGTTTTAAAAACTCCTTTGCTCATGAGAGGAAGACTTTTGTTAGAGCTGCTACTCCTCATTGCTTTTATTGTGGAAACTATATTCATGTATTTGAGGATTGCAGAATCATAAAGAATGAAAGAGGTTCCAATAAAAAGAACAAGGCACACTCATTTCGTAAAACCTTGACCTTGCTTCTCATGATTGTCAATCTTGGTGATTTTGATGCTTTTACTTCTGTTACTATGTTATGTTTTATTTGCACCTCTTCACAAGTCATACAAGCTTTCAATGAATGAATATTTGATATATCAAATGGTGATATGTGAAATGACAGATCAAGTCTGTCAGGAAGCTATCTCTATGTGAGAGTTAGATCCTTGGATCAAGTTCTCTGCCTTGTACCAAAATTCAGAAAGTCAATAAGTTTGACTTATGAGGAAAATGTCTTTGAATTGATTCTGAAAAATTTCTTGTTTCAAGAAGGCAAACATTTCTGAACTGCAGAATTGTTCCCTATTTGCTACAACATTGTTACTTGAATGATCTTTTCTAAAGATTTGGGTTCAAATGGCTTTCATGAAGAAGCTTGAAACAAAAGCTCATGGTTCAGTTTCGTGAATTTTCATCTCTTGCACTTAATGATTTTTTGATTAGCCTGTATATAGACTGCAAATTTTGTGAATAAGGTCAAATCTTCATATGCTCTGAAAATTGCATAAAAAGGTCATTGAAACATTTGCATATCATTCACATTTTTGCATACACTGGAATCTGCATGTTGCATATTTTGACTCATGTGTGCTTGCATATCGTCTTGCATGAATACATTGAAAATCTTTGCATGCTTGTTTGTACTTAGCTTACAAAGCAATTTCTTGAATAATCCTATGGCCTTGTATTCCTTGGTAAACAAATGCTGTGAATATTCAAACTAGGTGTGTTACATGGCATACACTAAGGGGGAGAAGCCTTATATGGTGAGTGCATATACTCAGGGGGAGGAAATCTCATGTCTCTTGCATGATTCACAGTATATACTTGAAACAAAACCCCCACACATTGAAGAACTTGTGTATAATGTCTTTTAACCATAAAGATTTTGAAAATTCTTTCTAGCAATTACATGATACCAGAAGCTCTACATGATCATTAGGAGTAATCGTGAGAAAAAAACCACATGTCCCTACAAATTGTGAATAAGTGGATTGTGGATCCTAGTAACCAGAATCCCCACTAAAACAAATGAGGAAACTTGTATGAAATGGTGAAACAAAATTTCACAAGAAAAATATAATGAGTGATGGATCCTAGTAACCGGGAATCCCTATTGAGACACATGAGGAGACTCGCGTCAAATGGTGAAATCTATTTTGAAAATAAAAAAAGGGGGACTGTGTGAAGCTACCGATAGTCGAGAATCCCAAATGAAATTGTAGAGTGAAAAGACATCGGTTAGTGTTATTTAGAAATTCTATGTATCTTTATGTTTAAGATTCATTGCACACTTTTGAGCACATGCACTTCACGGAGTTTCTATTTTGGGCATATCTTGTGAATTTTCCTATACACATGATTTAACGAACTCTTTGTACAAGCACAACCCTCTTAGTTATGGCACATGCAACATTTCTGGCATTTGAATCTATTGCAATTTTCTTATCCCACTCCCTGAGGGAGATCTATCTATTATATGCTTATTTTTGCCTGTCTGTAAAGAATGCTTGTATGTCATTGCATAATCATTACTTCATTGCATTCTTTCACCTTTGCACTACTTTCTGAAAATTTAATGTGCATCTCTCTCAGACTTGATGCTTTATCTTCAACAAGTGGTGTTTCAGTTCCTAACAATTGATATCTATCATGGCTCTTATGATGTATGGAACAATATGAAGAACAGTGTGATTGTTTCTTGTGATGTGTGGCTCTGATTCTTAAATCTGGTTCATGTGCTAAGTGCCATCTGCCATGTGATCTTATGGTGCATATTGCCCCACTTTTTGATTATGCCAAAGGGGGAGAAGAATCATTTGTTGTCATAAAGTTTTGTCATCATCAAAAAGGGGGAGATTGTTGAAGAATGTTTTGATTATGACAAACTTTATGTATATGAGTGGCTACCTTTGTATGGATCATACCTTGGTTTTTGAGTTGGTTTTGTGTTGACAAGTTGCCTTCAATTCATTGGTGTACTCACTCTTATTTTCATATGTCTAATAGGTTGGAAAGCAATGCTAACACTCCATCTAATTTTGACAAAACCTCATAGCATTGGTGAGTCTCTCTAAATTTCATATTCTCACAATGCAAGGTGAGATTATTGGGTAAGCTAATGTTCATAATGTTTTATGGAAACAATTCTTGGTGCAATATGCATGTGGATGTTTATAGAAGAATGAGTTGATGTTAAAATGAGTGAACTCAAGCCTTGAGTGAGCTTTCATAATTGAGCTTGATTCCTCATAGTGCTAGTCACGCATATAAACTCAATAGGTGGTTAGAAGCAGAAGCTCAATATATGCTTTGGTGTGTTTAGTCAAGAAAGTTTCTTTTGGTCACTCATGATCCTTGAGTTTAATATCCATATAAATCTCATGTTTCATCTTGTTTTGTAGGTTCAAATCTATAGGTTAAACCCTTTTGAATCTAGAATCAATGGTACAATCAAACTACATTAAGTTCTTGGGGCTAGTTAGGCTAAAGAAGGTGTTTTTGCATGAGAGCAGAGAAGAGTCGACTCTCTTTGGGCATTGTTCTGTTTTGTGTGTTGTCTGGGTTACAGGGAAGAAGAGTCGACTCTAAGAGTCGACTCCAAGTGTCGACTCTTATATGGCAGATTTCTATTTTCTGGTTTTTGCTTGCACAGGGTGCAACAGTCGACTCTTTCCGGAACGTGATTTGCGAAAGTTTTCAAAACCCATTCTAAACCCCTTGAAACTTTACCAAAATACCCCCAAAAGGTTCCTAGACATATGAGGGTGTTTCTAACATGTTCTAGGAGGGTTTTATGAGTCTTTTCCCCACTCCAACTTGTATATATACCTCAACTCCGAATTTATGAAAAATAACCTAATGTGTTCATGTTTCTATCTTGTAGGTGAAGGAAAGGGGGAAAGCAACGAAGGCGCTCTTGCAAGGAGGTTTTGATCTACTTGGAGAGGTTTTTGGAGCTCGTGATAGAAGAGAAAAGGGAGCAGAATGATGAGAGGAGCAAGATAATGGCGACTTCTTGATCATCCGACAACGAGCCAAGAAGAACCAGAAGAATCGAAGAAGGGGGAACTTTACACTTGCTATATCTTCGTAGTTTCAGTCTTTAGAATTTGTTTGGGGTTCATTTTATCTATTTGTCTACGTTTCATAAATTTCTGGAAGAATATTTTGTGTGTGTGTTCGGAGATTTGATCTCTGAGTGTGTGTGTTGACGCGTGTGCGTCGTTTTGGACAGAGGAACTCTGCGTGTGTGTTTGGGGATTATTCCCCGTGTGTGGTTGGGAGTTTACTCCCGTGTGTGTGCAGGTTCTACCTGCATGTGTGTTGGAGCATCGCTTCGTGTGTGTTGTCTTGTAAGAGTCTTTACAAGATAGTGGAATCCTCATCGTGTTCGGTGGGGGGTGGATGTCGGCGCACAAGGTGTGTGGCCGAACTAACTAAAAAATCTTTGTGTCTCATGGTTTGCTTGTGGTGTGTTTGTGGTTTGCATTCTCTTGTTTTAGTTATTCACTATTCGGGGCATCGGCACAACGTTTCATACACAAACAGTCACATCAATTCTAGTCACACGCGAGTGAGCTGTGAGAGCGTAATCCAATTTGCCACATCTTGTTCTTTATTCGTCAAGTCGTTTAAGAGTTAATTGCTTATCTATCTATCGAACTTGAAAAGTGGTCTAAATTAGTTGGAATTACTTTTTTAGAGGACCAATCAATTCACCCCCCCCCCTTGATTGTCGTTGCACCCGGACCCAACAATTGGTATCAGCGCCTCGGCTCTATTTGTCTTGAGATCTCACGATCTATTGAGTGATCCTAGGCAACGGCAACCACGAGTAAAATGGCCGAAAGTTGTTCAACTTCTTATCCTCCGTGTTTTGATGGTCATGATTATATTTCTTGGAGAAATGCTATGTGTGTTTATCTTGGTTTACATGAGCCTTATATTTGGAAAGTCATATGTGAAGAACCATATAAACATTCTGCAAATGAGAATCTTCGAGCTATAAATTTTCTGAAGGATAACATTGA
Organism: Amorphophallus konjac; assembly: GCA_022559845.1. Taxonomy (NCBI): domain Eukaryota; kingdom Viridiplantae; phylum Streptophyta; class Magnoliopsida; order Alismatales; family Araceae; genus Amorphophallus; species Amorphophallus konjac. Next base: position 111,670,324 of record CM040121.1, read on the forward strand.
ATGTGATGTACTTTCATATATTTTTCCTTGTAGGTCAGCAAGAAAGCTTTGGGATGAGTTGGGACACAAGTATCAAAATGAGTCGAACGAGCTGGTCCAAAAATCACGCATGATGGCTCATGGAGAAAGCGTTGATGAGGTAAATTCTGAGTCTGAAGAGCTTTCTGTTAAGGAATGGCAATTAGCTTACGTCAATTTGTATGAGAAATGTAAGAAGCTCAAGTCTGAAAATAAAACTTTGAAAAAGACAACTATTAAAATGTGCATGCTAATATTTCTTGTGAAAATTGCACATTGTTAGAATCAAAAATTAAAAATCTGAAAAATCAAAATGAACTTCTAGAATGCAAAGTTGAATTATTTTCAGATGAGATGTCTTGTTTGAATGAAGAGCCTGGAATGTTTAGAAAATCTAATACTGCTCTTGAAATTAAAAATGAATGCCATGAGTTGCGTGAGGAAAACAAATCTTTGTTGTCTAAAATTTTCTTGCTTGAGAAAAATGAAACATGTCTTAAAAAGAAGTTAGAGTTTCTATCTGATGATGAAAAAATGTTTGAAAAAATGCTTGATGCTGAAATTGATAATAAGAATGTTGACGTAGAAATCAAAGAGCTTAGGAAAGACAAAAATGCTATGTTGATTCAAATTTCCTTGCTTGAAAATAGCTTGAAGAATGTTGAAAAACATGGAAAAGAAAATTCATTGTTGAAACCTTAAAATGAACAGTTGCTTGCTAAGATCTCAAAGTTTGCTAAAACTGAGAAAGTTCTTGAAAAATTAACTGAAAAATTGCATGCTATAAATGATGAAAATAAGAAAGTCATGGACGAAAATGAAAATTTCAAATCTGTGAACTATTTGTTGAATGATAATGTTTTTGCATGCAAATAAGAAATGACAAGTGCCGAATTACATATTTATACTATAGAAGAAGAGGTGCAAAAATTGAAAAATGACTTATCAAGATTTGTAAAGGGAAAAGAAAATTTGGATAAGGTGTTGGGTGTCAAGGTGAATTTTCAAAAAGAAGGTCTTGGATGCACCCCCGTCAACAAAAAATCTTTTGAATCAAAATTGAAAACTTCTTTTGTTCATGCTTCCGATATTCTAAGCACCTCAAAAGCAACTCCTCCTATTTCTAAAATAAAAAAGTCTGAAAATAGTTTTGAGAAAAAGAAAAATGTCAACACAAAATCCTCCATGCCAAATAAATCTTAGAAATTAAAATCTAATGTTGAATGCTTCTATTGTGGTATGTATGGCCATGTCCTGGATGATTGTAATATCATGAAAAAGGATGACCAACGTGCATGTGAAGATAAAAATATTTTCAAAAGATAAATAAATACTTCTTATTTCTATTGTGGTAAGCTAGGCCACATGATGAAAAATTACTTTGTGAAGCAACATGATGATCTTCATGCTATGAATGCTAAATTCAATTTTCAAAGAAAATTCAGTGATAAACAAGATTTTCCACTCAAAGGTTTTCATCTTATAAGGGAAAGTTCCATGAAAAAACTCATGCTCATAATGAAAAATCATTCAGTAGATCTACTTCGCCTTATTGTTTTCATTGTGGGAAATATGGGCATGTTATAAAAAAATGTTGGTTTTCAAAAAATGATAACTTTCATGCTTCTAGGATGAACGCTAGGACTAATTTTACTAAACCTAGAACTTTTGCAAACAAGAGATGGAATGGTTTTAAAAACTCCTTTGCTCATGAAAGGAAGACTTTTGTTAGAGCTGCTCCGCCTCATTATTGTTGGCCCAGAGAGATGGCGGACAAGAAGGGGGGGGGGTTGAATTGTCCCCTTGTCGAGATGGCGGATGTTAAAAAACTCTCACCCAATTACAACAGATGTAGAATTAACAACGTTGATTAACAAAAACTTCAAGTGAGATTAAGATATTCTCTCAATCTTTCCGATCTCACTCGGACAACCAATCCAACAAGCGATGAACGATTACTAATAAACAGATATCAGAGCTAGCGAAGTGTAGTGGTGTAGTGAAATAAAAATCAATAAGATAACCTGTGAAGGGAGATAGGAGAAATGAACAGTCACACAGGCAATCATAATAAACATAGGGATTTTTAGGTGGTTCGGGACCACGACGGGCTCCCTATGTCCACCCCTCACCAAACCCGGTGAGGCTTCACTAACACGCTACCGAAGTAGCTACACGGGGATGAACCCCAACCACACACACGCTGCTTCCGCAGCAATACACACACGAGGCCTTGCCTCAACACGCTGCCACTGCAACACACACACACGTTCGGGGAACGTACCCCGGACACAACAACCACACGGAGACACAGCTCCGTACACACACACAGATATTCTGAGTTTAAGAAAATCAAAGGATATACAATATATGCTCACAAAGATTTAAGCCAAGAAAACCATCACAAAGAAATTGGCAAAGGATGTAGACTGTATCCCCTTCATTTTTCAATGGCCATTTGAAGAAGTTCCTTGAAGTTCAGCTCGGAGGGAGTTGACACTGTCGTAGGATGGAGCAGCCGGTCCTCCTTCTTGAGGATCTCGACTTATCTGAACTTCCATAGTTCATACAGGATATATCCGTCAGGTCCAAGCTCCAGTCTTACCAACAAACATCAGAGAGTGATGAATCTCTCAAAGCACTTTCTCCTCTCCCCTTCTTGCCGGTCTCACTATTTTTCCCTTGTTGCTGCACTTTCTTGGAAGCCTTGTGAAATCGCAGCAATATATGTAAGAGACCTCAATAAGATGCAAAAACACCCAATCAAAACTTTAACATATGCTCATTAAAACATGGAAATGAAGGAATCTCTCCCAGATCTTTAGTGAAACACATAGATAGGGAGGTAGGGAGTGCTAGGAGATTTAACCATGGAGTGGGAAGAACTTAGCCTTGTGAAATAAGATGCCCAAGACAGCAAATCATGATGCTACATCAAGAGCAGCCTTCCGATTTCAGCTAGGGCTTGTGGATGGCCTTGACAATAGGTTCTACGTCCTCCTCCACCAGGGTGCGACGCCCTTCCTTCTCCTCCTGCAAGAGTAGAGACTTTAGCCCTCTTCAGCTCCTCTCTCTTTCACCGGCACAAGGTAAAACATATTAGCCCTTGGAGCACACTTCTTCCGATGGAGATCGTAGCCCTCATATACAAGAGGGAAAAGCACAACAAAAGACCACAAGGCCCTTGATAAAACCCTTCTAAACAACACACAATAGATGTATGGAAACCCTAAGGGTGTTGGTGTAAAACACCACGCAAATCGGATCTCAAACCAAAGAGTTCGCAACCAAACCTGCAAACCCGATCCGGACGTAGCAGACAAAGTGTCGACCTCTAGGGTCGACACTCGTATCAACGAGTTCTGCCAAAAATATGAAATCCAGAATTTAGACAAAAGTGTCGACCCATGGGGTCGACCTTTTTTTCACGAGATTCTGTCCTGAGACAAAATCAGGACCCAGGGTAAAAAGTGTCAACCCATGGGGTCGACCTTTTTTACCGGGGATTCTGTTTTAGTTAAAACAGCATAACCCAACATAAAGTGTCGACCTCTAGGGTCGACACTTTTTGTCAGCATATCAGAAATCAATGCAAACAGCATACCGTGAAATAAGTGTCGACTCCATGAGTCGACACTTTTACTGACATAAGTGAAAACTCAATTAGACTCAATTGAAACCTTAGAAAACCACTCCCAAACATTAAAAACAAATTACCATGTATTGAAAACAAGGTAATGGAAGAATTAATTCACATTCCACCACAAGCCAATGAAAGTGTTAAACATCTTGAATTTCAAACCACTTCTAGAATTAATAACACTCTCAAACCCCCTCTTATGAAAACATGATATAAACCAAATATCCTACAATGAAATGCATTCAAAATTGAATTCTTACCATGATCTCAAAGATAGAAGGCGATATATAACTCAATCCTTCACTTTCTAGTTTCCACAACCAATTCACTCAAATCAAACTTACCTTTGGCATTAATGCGAACACTTGGACTTTTATCCTTCCTGTCCTGAACCATAGATAGCAATAACAAGTTAAGGAGTTGGATGAATGCTAAAAGAGCAGCTAACACCAAACTTCAGCCTGCATTATGAATCCCAAACCACAGTTGATGTATACATGCTAAACAAGCATGATCTTTGTAAACTCCATGTAGAGAACCATTTGAAGAGTTGGTTAAATTAGACATTCACAATGCAATTCAAGTATGCCATTGTCCTGACTTTCACCATGATCAACATGAGCTTATAGAAAGGTTCAATCCTCTGAAAGGATAGAAATTTAAACAAACAAAATGCTTGAACAACTTTCATGAAATCTTCAGTATCAAAATGCGTGAGGACACTTGAAAACCCAGTTTTTCAAGGACAAGCAAAAACCAGCTTTGCCAAGCAGTATGAGTATGCCACATGACAATTTTTCATCATGATCAAACTTGAGCAAATATCATGCATGAAACAGCACCAGCAGAAGTGTCGACACTCTTCACTGCCTGGACTATCTGTTGTGCAGACAGCCCATGGCCTAGGGAGGGTCGACCCAAGGGGTCGACACCTTACCTGTCAGATCTGAAGAGTGGATGATTACCACCTTAAGCATCAAGGGTCCAAGGAATATGATTGACTACTCAACAAGAACTTGAAAAAAGAAATGGCTATGCATATACACAAAGCCAGGCAATCATGAACTATATACATGAAATTCCATCCAGTAAACCATGAAGACCAGCAGGAATTCCTCAAGAGCTAAACGAGTATACTGGACATCCATTTCAAACTAGTGAGAACAATTCATGAAGCATGAGTAGCAGAGTTGATCATTTTAGTAACATGCTTTATCAAGCCAATGTAAACCCGATAGACATCAATTCAAGACCATTTAAAATCTCATGCAGAGTCAAGTAAAGAGCATCCTATTGGGATCTGTACAATGAGAGCAAGGAGGCCCAAGCCAAGACAAAATCACATATTAGAACTTGACATTCAATTTAGCAAAACTGAGACTGTAATAGCAAGATTCACTAAGAGTCATGGGTATCACAAGAAAACTCCAAACCCTCAAGGAGCCAGAGGTTGACCCATGGGGTCGACCCTTGCAAAGCTAAGTAGAAAAACTGATTCCACGAAGCATGTCAAACCTGCAAAGGAAGATATCATCATATTAGCTTGTTTATCGTGCGGACGCCATTTAAGCATAAAACACACAAGATTTTCACTTAGAGTAAACACAAAACACATTATATGTTGGAATCATCAAAACCATTGCCAAAGACAACGAGGGGGCGCACTGAACCCAAAAATCTCCCCCTTTTTGATGATGACAATATATTGTGACTATTCAAAGTTCTCTCCCCTTTTGACATTATCAAAAAATAATGGGGGTCAAGAGGCAACAGTGAAGATTCCAAATATGAATGAGACATGCGCACACGAACCCAGTAATTAACCTCCCATGAAGGGAAGGTGTATAAACTAAGAAGCAAGCAATAGTTTGGAATTTAATGTACAATCAGCAGATGTGTGAGATAAGTGCAAATGCTCAATTTTTGTAATTTTTGGTATATGTATAACTAAATATGCACAAGTAGTATAAGGAAACTATATGCAAAATCTGAAAACTAAGTATGCACAAAGTGCATAGTGCTCAAGAGCATGTTGTTCTCCCCAATTGTCAACAATAAAAACAAACTGACAATGGGTTATTTAACTTGTTATCTACAAGTATAACCTATAGATTCAAACTATGGAATGAAGTATGATATGAACAGACGGATCAAGCATTCTGGCACTCAAGCATGCATAATTAAGTATAGACTCATGCAAGTCCCTTCGGGACGGGTGTAAGGATTATGCAATCGATTATAGAGCATGATGTGCATGTGCAATACTAAGAAGGCCGTGCTTACATAAATAAAGCACGACATTAACCATGAAATATGACTGATTCATAAGCGACATTGAAACAATCAAACCGAAGGTGCATAAGTGAAGCTTGAGCAATGAAGTTTAAATCAATATGGAAAATCAGATTTTCTAAAGAACACAAAAAAGAACTTCTCATCCATACACTTTCATGCACAATGCTCGAATATTGGTAGCTACGTATGACCCTAATTTTTAATTACTAAAAATGGTGTGACTAACCTTTTGACACGAGTCATGCCCTTTGTTTCAGGGGCAATTCCCGGTTACTCAGTTTCGTCACTTTTTATGATGTGGATGAGACACTTTTCGACGCGAGTTTTACCCTTTGTCTCAGGGGCACTTCCCAACTACTCGGTGGCAAATCACACTTATTTTCATATGGATTAGTTTCTCCTTTCGACGTAAGTTTCCTCCTTTACTTTAGGGGGGATTCCCGACTACTCGGATCCATGTTCCACTTATACAAATTTTGAAGGGGTAAACAGCTTTTTCCTTACGAGACATGTGATTTCTATGTAGAGAATCAATAGCCCTCTAAAGTGTTGAATAGAAAATAGTAATCCTTATTACATTGAATCAGTATCTCAAAAAGGTGCATTTTGTGTGGGTGGTTGTATTGAATGTAAAAGATGAATTAGTCTTATCATAGTAATGTCTCCCCCTAAATGTATGCACGGTTATAAAAATTCTCCCCCTTAATATATGCCATAAAACAAACATATCTAAATCAATGTAATTTCATTTAGTAAGGGATGAGTCATAGAAGGAGTCAAAAAGTGGTTGTATAAAGTATATACATGCATTCGACCAGAGATTTTTCAATGACTTCAAGTAGATTGATTATCGGCACTTGGCGGAGAACGTAGGTCCGAAGACCACCTCACGCGTAGTGAAAGCTTCCGGCTGAACATAATCCAACCTTTCACTAACACCATTTGATATACCGAATAACCATGGCATTCAAGCACAGAAGTATGCAATGATATGCAAGTGTATGCATATAACTTGAAAAGATGATTAAAAATTTTCTTTATTTGCAAGTATGCAAAGATGTGTATGATATGTGCAATTTGTATAGTGCAAGTAAATGTGTAAACTGAATATGCAAAAGTGTGTTGTTATTTGCAAAAACAAAGGAGAAGTGTGTATGAACAGCTATATATGTGCAGAGTAAGGCATTTAAAACTAAGTTTATTCATATGATGTGGAATTAGAAGTGCTCAAGTCATTTAATCATGGAGAACAACATTTCTCAACATTTCCAAAGATTGACAAGAGTCAGTAAAACAGAAATGCAAATGTTTAATTGTAAACTTTTTCTTCCAAACATAATTTTTACCTTCTCAGTTGTTTCAAGGAGAACCAGAGCAATGTGATTTTCAAAACACAACCAATTTTTCTTTCTCACCTTGAAATCCTTTTATTTATTTGACATTTTCTTTGTTCTCAAGACGCCCCTGCAAAACAAGTTCTCATTTTAGTGATTTGGATACCCAAGCCATCTTGGGTCCCGAGGGGTTAGTCCTAGCATGAACAAATGATTTTTTATATTACCTAACATGCCAATCATCATCCCATCTCATAGTGGAACAGTCATCCATAGAATGACCATCCTTACCACAATAAAAACAATTAGAGAATTTTCTTTTCATGGACAATATTTTATCATTTACCATTAAAGAACAGTTGTTCATCTTATGTCCAAAACCACCACAGTAATGACATGAAAATTTTTTGTTGACAGACCATTCATCATCATTTTTCTTCGTAAAACAGTTTTCCAAAACATGACCATGCAACCCACAATAAAAGCAATGAATGTTCTGGGTTTTCTTTGTGGGTTTCTCATGGTTTTTAGAGTTGTCACCCATTTCCATTCTTGATTTTAATGCATGTTCATCATCAGATTTCATAATGAAGCAATCATACATTTCGTGGCCAAATTTGCCACAATAGTCACAAAAGACATTTCTTCTTTTTCTTGGAGCATGAATATGTTTAACCTTTGGGGGTTTTTTATGCACACATGAGCAATCAACAATGTCTTCTTGTTTTTCATTTTCTTTATCACTCAAAGATAATGATTCATTCAAGCTTTCGATTTCCTTTTCCAATGTTGTGATGTGTATTTCAAGATCAGCAATTTCTTTTTCACATGAAGTTACCTTTTCATTCAAGAGAGAATTTACAGTTATATAGCTAGCAATCTCTTGTTCCATAGCATGAAGAATTTCATAATCATCAACAACAACATGTTTTCCCTTTTCAAGTGTATTGAGTTTGTCAACCAACAAATTGGTTTGATTTTTCAAATTATGAATTTCTTTAGCAAGCTTTTCATTCTGTAGAAGTTCATTGAGCAAGACTTGATCACTTTCCAAATAGCTTAATTTACTTCTAGAATCCTTTTCGATGCTTTCAAGTTCTGAAAGTTTTACAATGAGAGTTTTATTCTCAGTTTCCAGAATTGACATTTTTTCTTTATGCATATTAACTTCAAGCAATAGGCTTTCATTCAGCTTCCTAAGCTCAGAACATTTAATACATGGTGAATCAACATGACAAGCATTTTCAATTTCAAAGCACTTTACACATGAAGAATTAACAAGTGAAACATCATCAAGTTTCTTTTTCATTTTTCTATTTTCAGATTTTAGTGCTTTGTATCTATCAACTAGCTCATCGTAAACATCCATCAATTCATCATAGCTCAAATCATTTTCCTCATCAGAGTCGGAGTTAGAGTTTACCTTTGAACTCTCCTCGCTTTGACGCTCAATTTCATTGTTTGCAATTAAGCAGTCACCGTCGTTGCAACTTTCTTTTTTGGCTTCGATCAGCCCGTCCCAAATTTCTTTGGCTGTCCTACAAGACAAAACAAATGAAAATTGATTAGTATCCAAGGCAGCCTTAAGAGCATTCAAAACAAACAAATTATCCGAATTCATTTTCTTATGTTCATCAGTCCACCTTAATTCATTTTTGGGTAAGACATGTGGACCATGAGAGATTAAGCTCATAAGTTTCAGATCAAAACCACAAATCCAAACACAAAACTTTCCTATCCAAGAAGCATAATCAAAACCATTGTAAACAGGCATAGAATTCAAGCTAGCCATCATGAAAATGATCTTTACTCCTAGACCGTGAGGTCCGTTAAAAATTCAGAGACAGGGCTCTGATACCAATTGTTGGCCCAGAGAGATGGCGAACAAGAAGGGGGGTTGAATTGTCCCCTTGCCGAGATGGCGGATGTTAAAAAACTTTCTCACCCAATTACAACAGATGTAGAATTAACAACGTTGATTAACAAAAACTTCAAGTGAGATTAAGATATTCTCTCAATCTTTCCAATCTCACTCAGACAACCAATCCAACAAGCGATGAACGATTACTAATAAACAGATAGCAGAGCTAGCGAAGTGTAGTGGTGTAGTGATATAATAATCAATAAGATAACCTGTGAAGGGAGATAGGAGAAATGAACAGTCACACAGGCAATCATAATAAACACAGGTATTTTTAGGTGGTTCGGGACCACGACGGGCTCCCTACGTCCACCCCTCACCAAACCCGGTGAGGCTTCACTAACATGCTACCGAAGTAGCAACACGGGGATGAACCCCAACCACACACATGCTGCTTCCGCAGCAATACACACACGAGGCCTTGCCTCAACATGCTGCCACTGCAGCACACACACACACACGTTCAGGGAACGTACCCCGGACACAACAACTACACGGAGACACAGCTCCGTACACACACACAGATATTCTGAGTTTAAGAAAACCAAAGGATATACAATATATGCTCACAAAGATTTAAGCCAAGAAAACCATCACAAACAAATTGGCAAAGGATGTAGACTGTATCCCGTTCATTTTTCAATGGCCGTTTGAAGATGTTCCTTGAAGTTCAGCTCGGAGGGAGTTGACACTGTCGTAGGATGGAGCAGCCGGTCCTCCTTCTTGAGGATCTCGACTTATCTGAACTTCCGTAGTTCATACAGGATATATCCGTCAGGTCCAAGCTCCAGTCTTACCTACAAACATTAGAGAGTGATGAATCTCTCAAAGCTCTTTCTCCTCTCCCCTTGTGGCCGGTCTCACTATTTTTCCCTTGTTGCTGCACTTTCTTGGAAGCCTTGTGAAATCGCAGCAATATATGTAAGAGACCTCAATAAGATGTAAAAACACCCAATCAAAACTTTAACATATGCTCATTAAAACATGGAAATGAAGGAATCTCTCTCAGATCTTCAGTGAAACACATAGATAGGGAGGTAGGGAGTGCTAGGAGATTTAACCATGGAGTGGGAAGAACTTAGCCTTGTGAAATAAGATGCCCAAGACAGCAAATCGCGATGCTGCATCAAGAGCAGCCTTCCGATTTCAGCTAGGGCTCATGGATGGCCTTGACAACAGGTTCTACGTCCTCCTCCACCAGGGTGCGACGCCCTTCCTTCTCCTCCTGCAAGAGTAGAAACTTTAGCCCTCCTCAGCTCCTCTCTCTTTCACCTGCACAAGGTAAAACGTATTATCCCTTGGAGCACACTTCTTCCGATGGAGATCGTAGCCCTCATATACAAGAGGGAAAAGCACAACAAAAGACCACAAGGCCCTTGATAAAACCCTTCTAAACAACACACAATAGATGTATGGAAACCCTAAGGGTGTTGGTGTAAAACACCACGCAAATCGGATCTTAAACCAAAGAGTTCGCAACCAAACCGGCAAACCCGATCCGGACGTAGCAGACAAAGTGTTGACCTCTAGGGTCGACACTCGTATCAACGAGTTCTGCCAAAAATACGAAATCCAGAATTTAGACAAAAGTGTCGACCCATGGGGTGGACCTTTTTTTCACGAGATTCTGTCCTGAGACAAAATTAGGACCCAGGGTAAAAAGTGTCGACCCATGGGGTCGACCTTTTTTACCGGGGATTCTATTTTAGTTAAAACAACATAACCCAACATAAAGTGTCGACCTCTAAGGTCGAGACTTTTTGTCAGCATATCAGAAATCAATGCAAACAGCATACCGTGAAATAAGTGTCGACTCCATGAGTCGACACTTTTACTGACATAAGTGAAAACTCAATTAGACTCAATTGAAACCTTACAAAACCTCTCCCAAACATTAAAAACAAATTACCATGCATTGAAAACAAGGTAATGGAAGAATTAATTCACATTCCACTACAAGCCAATGAAAGTGTAATTTCAAACCACTTCTAGAATTAATAACACTCTCAAACCCCCTCTTATGAAAACATGATATAAACCAAATATCCCACAATGAAATGCATTCAAAATTGAATTCTTACCATGATCTCAAAGATAGAAGATGATATATAACTCAATCCTTCACTTTCTAGTTTCCACAACCAATTCACTCAAATCAAACTTACCTTTGACATTAATGTGAACACTTGGACTTTTATCCTTCTTGTCCTGAACCATAGATAGAAATAACAAGTTAAGGAGTTGGATGAATGCTAAAAGAGCAGCTAACACCAAACGTCAGCCTGCATTATGAATCCCAAACCACAGTTGATGTATACATGCTAAACAAGCATGATCTTTGTAAACTCCATGTAGAGAACCATTTGAAGAGTTGGTTAAATTAGACATTCACAATGCAATTCAAGTATGCCATTGTCCTGAGTTTCACCATGATCAACATGAGCTTATAGAAAGGTTCAATCCTCTGAAAGGATAGAAGTTTAAACAAATGAAATGCTTGAACAACTTTCATAAAACTTTCAGTATCAAAATGCGTGAGGACACTTGAAAACCTAGTTTTTCAAGGACAATCAAAAACCAGCTTTGCCAAGCAGTATGAGTATGCCACATGACAATTTTTCATCATGATCAAACTTGAGCAAATATCATGCATGAAATAGCACCAGCAGAAGTGTCGACACTTAGTGTCGACACTCTTCACTGCCTGGACTGTCTATTGTGCAGACAGCCCATGGCCTAGGGAGGGTCGACCCAAGGGGTCGACACCTTACCTGTCAGATCTGAAGAGTGGATGATTACCACCTTAAGCATCAAGGGTCCAAGGAATATGATTGACTACTCAACAAGAACTTGAAAAAAGAAATGGCTATGCATATACACAAAGCCAGGCAATCATGAACTATATACATGAAATTCCATCCAGCAAACCATGAAGACCAGCAGGAATTCCTCAAGAGCTAAACGAGTATACTGGACATCCATTTCAAACTAGTGAGAACAATTCATGAAGCATGAGTAGCAGAGTTGATCATTTTAGTAACATACTTTATCAAGCCAATGTAAACCCGATAGACATCAATTCAAGACCATTTAAAATCTCATGCAGAGTCAAGTAAAGAGCATCCTATTGGGATCTGTATAATGAGAGCAAGGAGGCCCAAGCCAAGACAGAATCACAGATCAAAACTTGACATTCAATTCTGCAAAACTGAGACTGTAATAGCAAGATTCACCAAGAGTCATGGGTATCACAAGAAAACTCCAAACCCTCAAGGAGCCAGAGGTTGACCTATGGGGTCGACCCTTGCAAAGCTAAGTAGAAAAACTGATTCCACGAAGCATGTCAAACCTGCAAAGGAAGATATCATCATATTAGCTTGTTTATCGTGCGAATGCCATTTAGGCATAAAACACACAATATTTTCACTTAGAGTAAACACAAAACACACGATATATGGGAATCATCAAAACCATTGTCAAAGACAACGAGGGGGCGCACTGAACCCAACAGCTTTTATTGTGGAAACTATGGTCATGTGCTTGAGGATTGCAGGATCATAAAGAATGAAAGGGGTTCCAATAGAAAGGAACAAGGCACACTCATTTGGTAAAACCTTGAACTTGGTTCTCATTATTGTCAATCTTGGTGATTTTGATGCTTTTACTTCTGCTACTATGTTATATTTTATTTACATCTCTTCACAAGCCATACAAGCTTTCAATGAATGAATATTTGGTATATCAAATGGTGATATGTGAAATGACGGATCAAGTCTGTCAGGAATCTATCACTATGCGAGAGTTAGATGCTTGGATCAAGTTCTCCGCCTTGTACTAAAATTCAGAAATTCAATAAGTTTGGCTTATGAGGAAAATGTCTTTGAATTGATTCTAAAAAAATTATTATTTCAAGAAGGCAAAAATTTATGAACTGCAGAATTATTCCCTATTTGCTGCAACATTGTTACTTGAATGATCTTTTCTAAAGATTTGGGTTCGAATGGTTTTCACGAAGAAGCTTGAAACAAAAGCTCATGGTTTAGTTTCGTGAATTTTCATCTCTTGCACTTAATGGTTTTTCAATTAGCATGTATATAGACTGCAGATTTTGTGAATAAGATCAAATCTTCATATACTCTGAAAATTGCATAAAAAGGTCATTGAAACATTTGCATATCATTCACATTTTTGCATACACTGGAATCTGCATGTTGCATATTTTGACTCATGTGTGCTTGCATATCGTCTTGCATGAATACATTGAAAATCCTTGCATTCTTGTTTGTACTTAGCTTACAAAGCAATTTCTTGAATAATCCTATGGCCTTGTATTTCTTGATAAACAAATGCTGCGATGATTCAAACTAGGTGTGTTATATGCCATACACTAAGGGGGAGAAGCCTTATATGGTGAGTGCATATACTCAGGGGGAGGAAATCTCATGTATCTTGCATGATTCACAGTATATACTTGAAACAAAACCCCCACACATTGAAGAACTTGTGTATAATGTCTTTTAACCATAAAGATTTTGGAAATTCTTTCTAGCACTTACATGATACTAGAAGCTCTACATGATCATTAGGAGTAATCGTGAGGAAAAAGTTACATGCCCCTAAAAATTTTGAAGAAGTGGATTGTGGATCCTAGTAACCAGGAATCCCCACTGAAACAAATGAGGAAACTTGTGTGAAATGGTGAAACAAAATTCCAAAAGAAAAATATAATGAGTGATGGATCCTAGTAACCGGGAGTCCTCATTAAGACACATGAGGAGACTCGCGTCAAACGGTGAAGTCCCTTTTGAAAATAGAAAAAAAGGGGGGCTATGTGAAGCTACTGATAGTCGAGAATCCAAAATTAAATTGTAGAGTGAAAAGACATCGATTAGGGATATTTAGAAATTCTATGTATCTTTATGTTTAAGATTCATTGCACACTTTTGAGCACATGCACTTCACGGAGTTTTTGTTTTGGGCATATCTTGTGAATTTGCCTATACTTATGATTAAACGAACTCTTTGTACAAGCACAACCCTCTTAGTTATGGCACATGCAACATTTCTGGCATTTGAATCTATTGCACTTTTCTTATCCAACTACCTGAGGGAGATCTATCTAATATATGCTTATTTTTGCATGTCTGTAAAGAATGCTTGCATGCTTGCATGTCATTGCATAATCATTACTTCATTGCATTCTTTCACCTTTGCACTACTTTCTAAAAATTTAATGTGCATATCTCTCAGACTTGATGCTTTGTCTTCAACAAGTGGTGTTTCAGTTTCTAACAATTGATATCTATCATGGCCCTTATGATGTATGGAACAATATGAAGAATAATGTGATTGATTATTGTGATGTGTGGCTCTGATTCTTAAATCTGGTTCATGTGCTAAGTTCCATCTGTCATGTGATCTTATGGTGCATATTGCCCCACTTTTTGATTATGCCAAAGGGGGAGTTCTTTTGGTCACTCATGATCTTTGAGTTTAATATCCAAATAAATCTCATGTTTCATATTGTTTTGCAAGTTCAAATCTATAGGTTAAACCCCTTTTGAATCTAGGATCAATGGTACAATCAAATCACATTAAGTTCTTGGGGCTAGTTAGGCTAAAGAAGGTGTTTTTTCATGAGAGTAGAGAAGAGTCGACTCTAAGAGTCGACTCTCTTTGGACATTGTTCTATTTTGTGTGTTGTCTGGGTTGCAGGAAAGAAGAGTCGACTCTTTTATGGCAGAGTTCTATTTTTTAGTTTTTGCTTGCACAAGGTGCAAGAGTCGACTCTTTCTGGAATGTGATTTGCGAAAGTTTTCAAAACCCATTCTAAACCCCTTGAAACTTTACCAAAATACCCTCAAAAGGTTCCTAGACATATGAGGGTGTTTCTAACATGTTCTAGGAGGATTTTATGAGTCTTTTCCCCACTCCAACTTGTATATATACCTCAACTCCGAATTTATGAGCCATAATGAAATTTAGAGAGAATCATTTGTTGTCATAAAGTTTTGTCACCATCAAAAATGGGGAGATTGTTAAAGAATGTTTTGATTATGATAAACTTTATGTATATGAGTGGTTACCTTTGTATGGCTCATACCTTGGTTTTTGAGTTGGTTTTGTGTTGACAAGTTGCCTTCAATTCATTGGTCTACTCACTCTTATTTTTATTTGTCTAATAGGTTGGAAAGCAATGCTAACACTCCATATAATTTTGACAAAACCTCGTAGCATTGGTGAGTCTCTCTAAATTTCATATTCTCACAATGCAAGGTGAGATTATTGGGTAAGCTAATGTTCATAATGTTTTATGGAAACAATTCTTGGTGCAATATGCATGTGGATGTTTATAGAAGAATGAGTTGATGTTAAAATGAGTGAACTCAAGCCTTGAGTGAGCTTTCATAATTGAGCTTGATTCCTCATAGTGCTAGTCACGCATATAAACTCAATAGGTGGTTAGAAGCAGAAGCTCAATATATGCTTTGGTGTGTTTAGTCAAGAAAGTTTCTTTTGGTCACTCATGATCCTTGAGTTTAATATCCATATAAATCTCATGTTTCATCTTGTTTTGTAGGTTCAAATCTATAGGTTAAACCCTTTTGAATCTAGAATCAATGGTACAATCAAACTACATTAAGTTCTTGGGGCTAGTTAGGCTAAAGAAGGTGTTTTTGCATGAGAGCAGAGAAGAGTCGACTCTCTTTGGACATTGTTCTGTTTTGTGTGTTGTCTGGGTTACAGGGAAGAAGAGTCGACTCTAAGAGTCGACTCCAAGTGTCGACTCTTATATGGCAGATTTCTATTTTCTGGTTTTTGCTTGCACAGGGTGCAACAGTCGACTCTTTCCGGAACGTGATTTGCGAAAGTTTTCAAAACCCATTCTAAACCCCTTGAAACTTTACCAAAATACCCCCAAAAGGTTCCTAGACATATGAGGGTGTTTCTAACATGTTCTAGGAGGGTTTTATGAGTCTTTTCCCCACTCCAACTTGTATATATACCTCAACTCCGAATTTATGAAAAATAACCTAATGTGTTCATGTTTCTATCTTGTAGGTGAAGGAAAGGGGGAAAGCAACGAAGGCGCTCTTGCAAGGAGGTTTTGATCTACTTGGAGAGGTTTTTGGAGCTCGTGATAGAAGAGAAAAGGGAGCAGAATGATGAGAGGAGCAAGATAATGGCGACTTCTTGATCATCCGACAACGAGCCAAGAAGAACCAGAAGAATCGAAGAAGGGGGAACTTTACACTTGCTATATCTTCGTAGTTTCAGTCTTTAGAATTTGTTTGGGGTTCATTTTATCTATTTGTCTACGTTTCATAAATTTCTGGAAGAATATTTTGTGTGTGTGTTCGGAGATTTGATCTCTGAGTGTGTGTGTTGACGCGTGTGCGTCGTTTTGGACAGAGGAACTCTGCGTGTGTGTTTGGGGATTATTCCCCGTGTGTGGTTGGGAGTTTACTCCCGTGTGTGTGCAGGTTCTACCTGCGTATGTGTTGGAGCATCGCTTCGTGTGTGTTGTCTTGTAAGAGTCTTTACAAGATAGTGGAATCCTCACCGTGTTCAGTGGGGGGTGGACGTAGGCACACAAGGTGTATGGCCGAACCAACTAAAAAATCTTTGTGTCTCGTGGTTTGCTTGTGGTGTGTTTGTGGTTTGCATTCTCTTGTTTTAGTTATTCACTATTCGGGGCATCGGCACAATGTTTCATACACACAGAGTCACATCAATTCTTGTCACACGCGAGTGAGCTGTGAGAGCGTAATCCAATTTGCCACATCTTGTTCTTTATTCGTCAAGTCATTTAAGAGTTAATTGCTTATCTATATATCGAACTTGAAAAGTGGTCTAAATTATTTGGAATTAATTTTTTAGACACTACAAGAAAAAGTGGCTATAGCGACCGCATTAGCGACCGCTTTAATCGGTCGCTAGTCGGTCCCAAATAGAGACCAATTCCGCGACCGAAATAATCGGTCGCACATCTGAGACCTATTAGCGACCGAACTAAATTCGGTCGCCAATCGGTCTCTGATCCCGTTATACTCCCCCCTGCGACCCCCGCCCGCCCGAGCCCCTCCCCGCCCGAGCCCTCCCTCCCGCCCTCCACCCTCCCGACCGAACTAAATTCGGTCGCCAATCGGTCGCTGATCCCGTTATACTCCCCCCTGCGACCCCCGCCCGCCCGAGCCCCTCCCCGCCCGAGCCCTCCCTCCCGCCCTCCACCCTCCCGCCCGAGCCCCCTTCCCCTGCGGCCCCCTCCCCCTGCGGCCCCCTCTCCGCCCTAGCCCCCCCTCCACCCTCCCGCCTGAGCCCCCGCCCGAGCCCCCTTCCCCTGCGGCCCCCTCCCCCTGCGGCCCCCTCTCCGCCCTAGCCCCCCTCCTCCGCCGGAGTCCCCCCTTCCCCTGCGGCCTCCCGCCCGAGCCCCCCTCCGCCGGAGCCCCCCCTCCCCCTGCGGCCTCCCGCCCGAGCCCCCCTCCTCCGCCCGAGCCCCCCTCCCCGTGCGGCCTCCCGCCCGAGGCCCCCTCCGCCGGAGCCCCCCTCCGCGCCGCTCGCCTCGCCGTCGTCGCCGCGCCGCTCGCCTCGCCGTCGCCGCTCGCCGTCGCCGTCGTCGCCGGCTTCCTCTCTCTCACACACAGGTACCTCTCTCTCTCTCTCTCTCTCTCCAACCCGCCGCGGCCCCCCCACAGGTACCCCTCTCTCTCTCTCTCTCTCTCTCTCTCTCTCTCTCTCCAACCCGCCGCTGCCCTCTCTCTCTCTCTCTCTCTCTCTCTCTCTCTCTCTCCAACCCGCCGCTGCCCCCCCCAAGGTACCTCTCTCTCTCTCTCTCTCTCTCTCTCTCTCTCCAACCCGCCGCGCCCCCCCCCCCCACAGGTATCTCTCTCTCTCTCTCTCTCTCTCCAACCCGCCCCCCCACAGGTACCCCTCTCTCTCTCTCTCTCTCTCTCTCTCTCTCTCTCTCCAACCCGCCGCGGCCCCCCCCCCACAGGTACCTCTCTCTCTCTCTCTCTCTCTCTCTCTCCAACCCGCCCCCCCACAGGTACCCCTCTCTCTCTCTCTCTCTCTCTCTCTCTCTCTCTCTCTCTCTCTCTCTCCAACCCGCCGCGGCCCCCCCACCCCAACCCCCTGCAGGGAATTTAATGTGAAAATTTTGTTTAGGCCATGCTAATTTTTTGTTTAGGGGCTGTTTAGTGTTTAAGGTTTAAGGGCTTACGGTTTTAAGATTTAAAGTTTAAGGTTTGACAGTTTTGAGGTTTAGTAGTTTATGTATTAGGGGTGGGGTAAGGGGTTCAATGTGGGTTTAGGATTTTAGTGTTTTAAATTTTATGGTTTTTAATTATTTTAGGGTTTTACAGTTTAGGGGGTTATGAGTTTATTTTTTTATGTTTAGGGTTTAACATATAGGGTTAGGGTTTAAGGTTTAGGGTTATTTAGGGTTTAGGTTTTTGGGTTTAGGGTTAGTTGTTTGGTGTTTAGGTTTGTTTGCATTTTATATTTGGCATATGAGTTTAGGGTTTTGGATTTAGCATTTGGGGTTTTTGGTTTAGCGGTTAGGGGGGTGGATTACGGTTTTGAGAGTTTAGGCTTTAGGGGTTTTTGGTTTAGTGGGTCTAGTTTCTAAGGATTTTAGGTTTTAGGGTTTAGGGTTTTTCATGTTTTTAGGGTTTATAGTTATTACAATTTAGGATTTTTAGGGTTTAGGGTTTTTCGAGTTTTTATGGTTTATAGATATTATGGTTTCATATTTTTAAGGTTTAGGGTTTAGGGTTTAAGGTTTTCAAGATTTATGGTTTAATGTTTTGAGTTTAGGGTTTAATGTTTTTAAGGTTTAAGGTTCTTGGGGCTTTTAGGGTTTTACATATAGGTTTACATTTTTGGGTTTCTTTTATTTAGGGTTTGATGTTATTAGTGATTTTAGGGTTTATGATTTTAAATTTATGGTTTATGGTTTAGAGTTTATAGTATTAAGATTTTTGATTTTTAGGTTTAGGAGTTTTAGGGTTTAAGGTTTAGGATTTAGGGTTTTTCAGATTTAGTCTTTTATGTTTGTGGTTTTTAAGGATTTTAGAGTTTCTAGTTTTAGGGGTAACTCAAGATTTAGGGTTTTAAGGTTTAGGGTTTGGGATTTTTAGTTTGAGGGTTTGGGGTTTAGCAATCGGTGGTTTAGCAGTTTAGGAGTTTAAGGGATCGTAGTGGGGTTAGGGGTTAGGGGAGGGTTTAAGATTTATAATTTTTAAGGGTTTTATGGTTTTATGATTTAGGGGGTTCGGGGTCTGCAGTTTAGTGTTTTTAGGGGTTTTAGGGCTTACGTTTTTTTTTCTATAGGGTTTACAATTTTTACGGGTTTAGGGTTTAAGGTTTAGGGATTTGGGAATAGGTTTAGGTTTTAGGATTTTAGATTTAGGTTTGAGCAAATCGCTCAAAAGTGCAATTTGCAAATGCACTTGGTTTATAATCAAAGCCGTCGGGGTCCGGGGGTCCAGAATGTGAAATACTGATCCGATCGGCATTCCGATCATTCCAACACAACCTGGGAGGTAGACGTGACTTGTCAGAGCTGACGGATTCTAAATCGGACTACCGGTTTGAGCCCGACGCTCAAAAGTGCAATTTGCAAATGCACTTGGTTTATAATCAAAGCCGTCGGGGTCCGGGGGTCGAGAATGTGAAATACTGATCCGATCGGCATTCCGATCATTCCAACATGACCTGGGAGGTAGACGTGACTTGTCAGAGCTGACGGATTCTAAATCGGACATCCGGTTTGAGCCCGACGCTCAAAAGTGCAATTTGCAAATGCACTTGGTTTATAATCAAAGCCGTCGGGGTCCGGGGGTCCAGAATGTGAAATACTGATCCGATCGGCATTCCGATCATTCCAACACGACCTGGGAGGTAGACGTGACTTGTCAGAGCTGACGGATTCTAAATCGGACTACCGGTTTGAGCAAATCGCTCAAAAGTGCAATTTGCAAATGCACTTGGTTTATAATCAAAGCCGTCGGGGTCCGGGGGTCCAGAATGTGAAATACTGATCCGATCGGCATTCCGATCATTCCAACACAACCTGGGAGGTAGACGTGACTTGTCAGAGCTGACGGATTCTAAATCGGACATCCGGTTTGAGCCCGACGCTCAAAAGTGCAATTTGCAAATGCACTTGGTTTATAATCAAAGCCGTCGGGGTCCGGGGGTCCAGAATGTGAAATACTGATCCGATCGGCATTCCGATCATTCCAACACGACCTGGGAGGTAGACGTGACTTGTCAGAGCTGACGGATTCTAAATCGGACTACCGATTTGAGCAAAACGTTTAAAATTATCATTCGTCAATTTCACTTCAATGAAAAACATCTTGCTTTTAATTTTCAAGAATAATTGATTTCTTTATTAAAGAATTGATTTTAATTTTTTTAAATGATATACAGGATCATCCGTCGCGAGATGTTGGACGAGACGACGACCAGGATGACACATATGCGGAGGATTTGTGATTTCATTTTAGTTATTTGTATGTTGCCATTTTATTATGGATGTATGATTAATTTGTGTGTTTGTATGTGATGAATTTGAAATTTGTGGAGATTATGAGTTGTGTAGTTGATTTATATGTTTTTATGAAATTGTTATGTAACAGGTTATTTATTTTATTAAATTGTTATTTATCAGGTGATTTATAGTAGCTTTATATTAATTTTTGAAAAAAAAAAATTTAATTAGCGACCGCATGGAGACCGAATAGCGACCGAAGTTATTACTTATTTTATGAAAATATTAACTTTGGCGACCGCATAGCGACCGAATAGAGACCATATAGTCGTTTATATAATTTTTTTTTAAAAAAATACTACAAAATTGGCGACGGAATGGAGACCGAATGGAGACCGAATAGAGACCGATTGACTCTGGGACCGTTCTTGCGACCGAGTTATATCGGTCTCTATGTACGACTGATTCGGCGACCGAAGTTATTCGGTCGCCATCAGCGACCGTATCCGCGACCGACTTATGTCGGTCGCAATTTAGCGACTAGTATATAGCGACCGAAATATTCGGTCGCTAAGTGGTGTCTGTTCGGTCGCTATTGGATTTTGCGACCGAAGAACGACTGAATAGAGACCGAATATGTCGGTCGCTATTTGCGAACTTTCTTGTGGTGAGAGGACCAATCAATTCACCCCCCCTCTTCATTGTCGTTGCACCCGGACCCAACAATTGGTATCAGAGCCTCGGCTCTATTTGTCTTGAGATCTCACGGTCTATTGAGTGATCCTAGGCAACGGCAACCTCGAGTAAAATGGCCGAAAGTTGTTCAACTTCTTATCCTCTGTGTTTTGATCGTCATGATTATATTTCTTGGAGAAATACTATGTGTTTTTATCTTGGTTTGCATGAGCCTTATATTTGGAAAGTCATATGTGAAGAACCATATAAACATTCTACAAATGAAACTATTCGAGCTTTAAATTTTCTGAAGGATAACATTGAATGTGATGTACTTCCATATAGTTTTCCTTGTAGGTCAACAAGAGAGCTTTGGGATGAGTTGGCACACAAGTATCAAAATGAGCCGGTCGAGCTGGTCCAAAAATCATGCATGATGGTTCAAGGAGAAAGTGTTGATGAGGTAAATTCTGAGTCGAAGAGCTTTCTGTTGAGGAATGGCAATTTGCTTACGCCAATTTGAATGAGAAATGTAAGAAGCTCAAGTCTGAAAATAAAACTTTGAAAAAGATAACTATTGAGAATGTGCATGCTAATATTTCTTGTGAAAATTGCACATTGTTAGAATCAAAAATTAAAAATCTGGAAAACCAAAATAAACTTCTAGAATATAAAGTTGAATTGTTTTCAGATGAGATGTCTTGTTTAAATGAAGAGCTTGAAATGTTTAGAAAATCTAATACTACTCTTGAAATTGAAAATGAATGCCATGAGTTGTGTGTGGAAAATAAATCATTGTTGTCTAAAATTTTCTTGCTTGAGAAAAATGAAACATGTCTTAAAAAGAAGTTAGAGTTTCTATCTGATAATGAAAAAATGTTTGAAAAACTGCTTGATGCTAAAATTGATAGTAATAATGTTGAAGTAGAAATCAAAGAGCTTAGGAAAGAAAAAAATGCTATGTTGATTCAAATTTACTTGCTTGAAAATAGCTTGATGAATGTTGAAAATTTTGGAAAAGAAAATTCATTGTTGAAATCTTAAAATGAACAGTTGCTTACTAAGATCTCAAAGTTTGCTGAAACTGAGAAAGTTATTGAAAAATTAACTGAAAAACTGCATGCTATAAATGATGAAAACAAGGAAGTCATGGAAGAAAATGAAAAATTCAAATCTGTGAACTGTTTGTTGAATGATATAGTTTGTGCATGCGAAGAAGAAATGACAAGTGCCGAATTACACATTTCTACTCTAGAAGAAGAGGTGCAAAATTTGAAAAATGACTTGTCAAGATTTGTAAAGGGAAAGGAAAGTTTGGATAAGGTGTTGGGTGTTAAGGTGAATTTTCAAAAAGAAGGTCTTGGATACATCCTCGTCAACAAAAAATCTTTTCAACCAAAATTGAAAACTTCTTTTGTTCATGCTTCCGATATTCCAAGCACCTCAAAAGCACCTCCTCCTATTTCTAAAATTAAAAATTCTGAAAATGGTTTTGAGAAAAATAAAAATGTCAACATAAAATCTTCCATGCCAAATAAATCTCAGTAATTGAAATCTAATGTTGAATGCTTCTACTCTGGTATGTATGGCCATGTCATGGATGATTGTAATATCATGAAAAAGGATGACCAACGTGCATGTGAAGATAAAAATATTTTCAAAAGATAAATAAATACTTCTTATTTTTATTGTGGTAAGCTAGGCCATATGATGAAAAATTACTTTGTGAAGTAACATGATGATCTTCATGCTATGAATGCTAAATTCGACTTTCAAAGAAAATTCAGTGATAAACATGCTTTCCATGCTCAAAGGTTTTCATCTTATAAGGGAAAGTTCCATAGAAAAACTCATGCTCATAATGAAAAATCATTCAGTAGATCTACTTCTCCTTATTATTTTCATTGTGGGAAGTATGGGCATGTTATGAAAAATTGTTGGTTTTTAAAAAATGATAACTTTCATTCTTCTAGGATGAACACTAGGTCTAATTTTGCTAAACCTAGAACTTTTGCAAACAAGAGATGGAATGCTTTTAAAAACTCCTTTGCTCATGAAAGGAAGACTTTTGTTAGAGCTGCTCCTCCTCATTACTTTTATTGTGAAAACTATGGTCATGTGCATGAGGAGTACAGGATCATAAAGAATGAAAGGGGTTCCAATAAAAAGGAACAAGGCACACTCATTTGGTAAAACCCTGATCTTGCTTCTCATTATTATCAATCTTGGTGATTTTGATGTTTTACTTCTGCTACTATGTTATGTTTTTATCACGCCCCGAACCGATAGTAACGGAACGTGTCGTTTGCTCGGAACGTGGCAGTTAAACAGTCGATTCGATCAGAGCATAGTCATTTTCACAAAACACAATTTGGACAAATAACAAATTTTATTTCAAATATAAGTTCTTTACATATTCGGGCCCATAATAAACGAAAAGACTTAATAAAGAAAAACTACAATGAGACATCAGACGCAAGATAACCAAACTAGACGATTCATCTAGATGTCAGAGTTCTCTTCACTCTTGCCCTTGCCCATCATGTTCGGTCTCGTCGTCACTAAGGTCATTACCTGAAAAATATTAGAAAACGTAGGGTGAGCGAACGCTCAGTAGGACTTAATATCTCATGCTCCAAGCTAGCTTTAAGTCAATTACAGTTTAACATGCTCATGCAGGTCATGAAAGATATAGAAATCAAGAACTATACTGACACGAGATAAATTCAAGAACTATAAGAAACAAACGAGTAAGCAAGATGCTAGATACACTCATGAAGAGTAAGGACAACGGCAATCATGAGAGTATAGCAAGATCTTAACAAGTACTTTCTCAAGCTAGGTCAAGAGCATTCATGAGGAAATATAACATTCATCTCTCTATGACGAACACTATCACGAGAGCTTCAATGTATCCATTATTATGAAGGATCTTTAGGATAAGATAACGTATACTATCATTGGAGGTAATTCAAGAACATTTATGATGATCGATATAGAAGTAGAACAATTACTTCTACAAGCATTATCTAGCATTTTCCAAGACACTAAGGGAATATCACGACGATATGATAACCCCTCCAATAAGGCAATTCAAGATCTTTTCATGATGAACAATAAGTTGTGGAGAGATGTACTATGATGGCAGTACTCCCGATCATCACTATTACAAGAGCGTTTGCACACCTAGCACTATATAGGATTGTGTACTAAGATGGCAATTACTCCCGATCATCACTATCACGAGAGCATTTGCACATCTAGCACTACATAGGATTGTGTACTATGATGGCAATTACTCCCGATCATCACTATCACGAAAGCGTTTGCACATCTAGCACTACATAGGATTGGCCAATGCACTAAGGGGAAAATCACGACGATATGACCACCCCTCATGGAAATAAGTTATAGACGACTATAGGTGGTGAATGCCAGCACCCGATCATCGTATACCGGTAACATTTGGACTTTGCCTCGCCCAATAGGGTCAGATCAGGACCCGTAGCATTTAAAATATCATTTTAGTGGGACCCATAGCCCCTGACATTTAGTCTAGACTAATTCCATATTAATGGCCAAGAATTTCAAGGATCAAGCATGTCAGAACATTAAGATAGATTTCATGGAACATAGAGTTCAAGGATAGAACTTGTAATAAGGATGATATATCAATAAACCATATGAAAACCATGACATTCTGAAAATCTGGGTGATTAGGTACAACCAGCTCAGTCGGCCTAGAGGGAATCCAAGGCTGCGAGGAGACTTACGGAGGTCCCAATGACTAACTTGCCAGTCCGAAGGAACGGAATGTCCAACGGAGGGCTCGTATGTCACCGAGAGTTGAGGTATATAACGTGAACCAATCATGAAACATGGACTCCATCTACGGACGTGAGATGAGAGTGCCAAAAGACCCGAGGTATGGGTCAAAATTGGAAGAAAACGGTGAGAACATGAATGCGTTAATTATAGAATTCACGTCTATCCAATTCTATAATTAACTATAATTAAATAAACTTATATTAATTGACGCCCGTGGGTGACGTCATTTATTAATTAGTGTCCTCTTGGAGGGACGTTAATTTTATGATTTTTAACTTAATTCATTTAACAAGAATTCACATTAATATATATTTAATTGAATAATTTCAAAAAAATATATTCAAAGACATATTTATTTATATAAAATAATTTAGAAAAATAGAATATATGATAATTAAGAGAAAAATTCAAGGATTCAAAAATATATTTTTTATAATTTTATGTTGCATAGTTTAGTAGATATGGATTTTCAAAGATATAATTACAAGTTATATATATATATATATATTAAATAATTCAACGACTTTGAACGATGCCGTCAAAAGAATTTGACGCCATTGAGCTTGTCGTCATTTCAATAAAAGTGTCAATCTTCAAACCTCCGGTTCTCGACGTATACACGTCGGAATCACGCGTTCTATATATATCGAAATGACGGGCTCGAAAAACTCTACCTAACTGGACGTTCAAAGTAATTTTTCGTTGAGAGATGGGGGATATTGAGATAGGGGGCACGAAAAATGATGCAACCACTCTCACTACCTCGGTCTCTACCCCAATAATGCTCCCATAAAATTTCATGGCCAAAGGATGCTCCGACGCCTACTAACAAGTTATTAAGGCAAAAAACTTCATAACTGACTGCTACAGTGTTAACCAAAACAATGTAATATCATGTAGGTGATGCTTAATATTGAGACAGAACTATCGAGATCATGCTAAATTTGATCGCTTAATAGTTTAGCTTGGGAGATTGCTTACCTTTTGGATCGATTGGATGATGAATAATGGCTTCGGGGGTGTATAACGTGCTCTGTTTTAAACAGGGGATGAAGATGGCAGGAGAATAACGCCTTGGCTTTCTTCTTGCTGTTGGTAGGATCGCTGGAGGAAGAAGAGGTTCGAAGAAGATGTTACTTTCTTCCTCACGTATGGGACGAAGCCACCAGCAGCAGCACACCGTCGCAGAACAACCCCTCGAGCACGCCAGCGGCAATAGCCTTGGCACATTCGATTGGCTGGTTATTTATAGGGAGATAACTTCTAGTGGAGTCGTGATCGATCAAGGAATCTTACTAGGGTTAGGAATCGAATGGCAGCAGGTTTCCTAGCTTCGATCCATGAATTCCTCTAATTGCTAAAACTATAGCCACCTGCCATATTGGCTTAAAACCCTAAGCCTTCACCCTAAACAAGTTCGATCATGGAAAGGTTTTGGGGTTACTTCGTATGCACATGGGTGAAAGCCCATTAAGCTTCTTATGTGTATATATGCGTGTGTGGGTGTGTTTAGCCCATTTAGCATATGTATATGTCTTAGTCCATTAATACCCTATACGTGTACAGCCCATTTAACTACATTATGTGAGTTTAAAAGTCCAATTCAAGTTATGATGAGTTTTTATATGGTTTTTAACTTTGAATCTTGCATGAGGCCCATTTATGTTTAGGGATATTTTTGGTTTAGGTTCATAGGACTATTAACATTTATGTATTTATGTATATTCTTTTAAGAGCTCAATAATTATCATTAAGGCCCATTCTTATTTTTAAAGCCCATTAATTAATTAAAATTATATATATATAGGTTTCTCAAAAAAACCCGCTAGTAATTTGAAGGCTCTTTAAGGCCCATTAAATATATGGATTAGCATTATAAATAGTTTTATCTTCATGGGTATAGGTTTAAAGCCCATATCATATACTTGTTATTATGTGTTGGGCTTTGGTTAGCATAATTTTACATCTTTTATTTGGCCACTTGTATATGTGAACCTCATGACTAGAAGTTTCAGACCCATTTGTGTATATATGGGTTTTATATGTATATTGTATTAGATAGATGCGCATATATATATATATATATATATATGCAGGGGTTTATATCTATACCTATATGAGTGGTTTAAATATATGGGTGAGTTTAATATACGTATTGCAATATGTATATATTTATATATATAGAGTTTGTATAAATACATATATATACATGTGTATATGTATAAGGTCCATTGGCCTTAAACTAAGCCCATTTCTAATTGCGAGTTTGCTTAAGGTATATAGAGATCTTATCCCTCACAGTTTTATTTACTATAACTACATTTTTAGTCATTGCTCTGGGTATCAGAGTCGGGTTTGATCCTATGAAAATCTTTATATGTATGTGTACGTATTTATTCTTGAATTATAAGTTTAATTTGAAACTAAAATAGATAATGGTTATACTAATTCTGATTTATTTACATATACTTTTGTTAATGCTTAGCTAATTATCACTTTTCTTTTATCAAAATTTAATTTTTATGACGAATATCTATAGTTATTCTATATATATATATTTTTATTTTATATTTAAATTTTCAGGGTGCTACACCCTCCCCCACTTAAAAGAATTTGGTCCCCAAATTCACATAGTTTCCTTTCCAAAATTTGTGGGGTAAGATCACCATATCTAAAGCATGTATTCTGGCTAGATCATTCACATATCATGCTAAGTACTTAAGGTCATATCCGATTCATGCAAGTTTTAGATGAGATAGGTTTATAGGGTCACCTTCTGTTACTTACGGTGCTTCTTCCTTTAAGAGTGGACATCGAGTAATTTTGTGATCTCTACTTCCACAACGGATGCATTTTCCAAGTTTATACCAACACTCGTCCGGATTGTGCCTTCTCTTCTTGCAATGCTTGCATTTCACCTTGGCCAGAACAATTTGTCGATCACTATTCCCGGGTTTCTTATTTTCATAGAATTTGTTGCCTCCATTAAATCTCTTCTTGCCGTTCACATTTTTCCTTGTTCTTGGATCCATTTGGTAAGTCCTTCTTGGCGGCCTTTCCTTTGATTCTTTCCATCATATCCATAGCATCTTCCAAGAGTTGAGCTTTTCTAACCATCTCCGTATATGTTTTAATTTCTAGTGGAGCTAGTTGAGGTATAAGTTCCACCTTCAAGCCATTCATAAATCTCTTTGCTCTCATTTTCTCCGTGCAAACCAAGTGTGGTGCATATCAGGCCAATCTAGAAAACCTCGCCTCATACTCGGCAACTGACAGACTACGTTGCTTCAAAGCCGCAAATTCCATAGCTTTCTTCTCGCGAATTCTTTCTGAGAAATACTTCTCGTTAAACAGTTCTAAAAACTCGTCCCAAGAAACTTGATCGTTAGGCAAAATGGCTTCCACGGATCCCCACCATACTCGGACATCCTTCTCTAATTTATATGTTCCTAATAGTACATTCTCTTCATCGGTGCATTGCATCACCTTAAAGGTCCTCTCTATTTCTTGCACCCAATTCTCCGCTTCATCCGGATCAGTCGACCCACTAAACTTAGGGGGATTTATCTTTTGGAACTTCCGATGCAAATCCCCAGCTCCATGCCGTGCTCCACCTTGTGCAACTTGTTGCAAGGCTTGCGTTAAACCCTAGACAGTGCGTTGCATCTCTCTCCACTGAGCTCTCTTAGCGGCCATTCTAGCCTACAAGAATAAGTTTTGGATTAATGATATTCATATCTCGGCAGGTATCCAACGCGAATGTAACATATTTTATCATTTAACCCACAGCTCTACCCAAATCTCATGGGGTTCCTATAGGATAGCTGACAAGGAGAACTCAATCTAAGACTTGGACTTAAGGACCTAGGGATTTAGAAAGCCTAGGCTCTGATACCACCTTCTGTCATGCCCCGAACCGATAGCAACGGAACGTGTCGTTTGTTCGAAACGTGGCAGTTAAACAGTCGATTCGATCAGAGCATAGTCATTTCCACAAAACACAATTTGGACAAATAACAAATTTCATTTCAAATATAAGTTCTTTACATATTCGGGCCCATAATAAATGAAAAGACTTAATAAAGAAAAACTACAATGAGACATAAGACGCAAGATAACCAAACTAGACGATTCATCTAGATGTCAGAGTTCTCTTCACTCTTGCCATTGCCCATCATGTTCGGTGACGCGGTGGCGACGTGAAAATAGATCGACGGCACTCCGGGACGCGAACAGGACGGGAACGAATAACTGCTATCTCACACAGCTCGGCCTCACGCCAGACGGTCTCACACCGGGCGACACTCAAACTCACAAGGAGAAAGAGGGAAGGAAATGAAAGAGGGGAAACTCTCTCATGCACAAACCAAAGCCTTCATTCTATTCATCATATCATCTCGTAACACACCTTAGCCTCCTTATATAGGAAAGAAAGCTATAACAACAAGACCCTCAATCTTTCCCAATTGTGTTTATACCCTGGCCTAACAAGACAAAGCCCACCAACCAATATTTGACTTGGACCCTAATAAAATACAATTCTTTGACTTAGGTAAAAATAAAATAAGATAGGGTGGTTTAATAATACAAATACCACCGTACACACAGATACACAAATACGTATAAATACGTATTCAGGATGCCGGGTCTTCAATCGAGTCTCCGAGCCATAAGCTCGGTGCAGTGGCGGTGCGGCGTCGGCTCAGAGTAGTGGGCTCGGTAGTGGACCCGGTGTCCCCACCAACCCTCCCAGGGCGGCTGGAACTCGACTCCGTCGAGTAAGGGGGGACACGGCTGTGGTAGTGCTCCAGCAGATCTGGATCGAGGCGCTGGAGATCTTCCCGGCTGATCCAGGAATCATCTGATGATGGACGGTCGCGCCAGCGGACAAGGTAGCGCTGGTACACCCTGCTTCGTGTAGTGGTCACCTGCTCATCCAGTATCCTCTCAATATGCTCGTGCGGTACTCTCGAGGCTGTGGGACGCACAGCGGTGGGCTCACTCTCAATGGGGGGAGAAGGCTCGAAAGGGTCACTAGGAATCGATGAAGGTTCCTTGTAGGCCACTAGGTCTGCCACATTAAAAGTTGAGCTAATCCCATATTCGGGAGGTAAGTCCACAACATACGCATTGGAGCCAATCTTCCGCAGAACTTAGAAGGGTCCATCACTACGGGCTTGCAACTTCTTAAAGGCTCCCGAAGGGAGTCGTTCGGGTCGAACCCGTACCATAACCATGTCACCTTCTTGGAATTGATGGTGACGCCTATGCGAATCAGCCAATTTTTTATAAGTCTCATTACTGAGGTTGATTTGCTTGCTAATTGACTCATGCAGACCTTTGACATGCTGTGCAAACTCCTCAGCTGACTTAGATATCCTAGACTCGAGGGGAAGGGGAATGAGATCCACAGGTTTCCTAGGTTTGTATCCATGCACGACGTCAAATGGACTCATACCTATGGACCGATTGACCGAACTGTTGTATGCAAATTCGGCTCTGGGCAAAAGAAGATCCCAAGTGCCAGAATGTTCCACTACAAGACACATCAACAGATTCCCCAAACTCCTATTGATGACCTCAATCTGCCCATCAGTTTGTGGGTGATAGGCAGTGGAAAACTTCAGTTTGGTGCCAACTAGGTGCCAAAGTGTCTTCCAAAAATAGCTAGTGAACCGGACATCTCGGTCAGACACGATGGTTTGGGGAAGACCATGCAAATGCATGACTTCATCAAAGAATAAATGGGCTACTCTAGATGCATCAGATGTTTTGGAACATGCAATGAAGTGGGCCATCTTAGAGAACCTATCAACGACAATAAAGATGGAATCATGCTTATGAGCAGTGCGAGGTAAGCCAAGGATAAAATCCATGCTCACATCAACCCATGGTCGATCAGGAACGGGGAGAGGAGTGTAGAGACCAGTGTTCTGTTTGACCTGTTTGGCCATCGTGCATGTCCTACACTGGGCTACAATCTTGGCCACATCTCTTTTCAGGCTAGGCCAATAGAAGTGCTCCTCCACAGAATGAATGGTCTTGTTGCGGCCAAAGTGACCAGCAAGACCTCCAGCATGCATTTCCCAAATCAGGAAGTCCCGAACAGAAGTCCTCGGGACACAGAGTTGCTGCCCTCGAAATAAAAAACCATCCTGGAGTAGATAGTCAGAAAAGGCTATCGAGGGTCCAGCAGACAGAGCAGAGTAGGCAGGGCCAAAATCAGGACACTCTCCATAGAGTTCCTTCATGCGGTCAAATCCCGTGACCTCTACCCGAACAGTGGAAAGAAGGGAGACCCTTCGACTCAAGGCGTCGGCCACCTTATTGTCCTTTCCAGCCTTATGCCTTAGGAAAAATGTGAAAGACTGGAGGAATTCTACCCACCGACCATGCCTAGGGTTTAAACCATTCTGAGAGCTAGGGAATTTCAAAGTCTCGTGGTCCGAGTATAAGACAAACTCTTGTGGTAAGAGATAGTGTCTCCAGTGTTTGAGGGCTTGGACCACGGCATAAAACTCCTTATCATATGTGGAGTATCGAAGCTTTGCATCAGAAAGCTTCTCACTGAAATAAGCCACAGGGTGGCTCTCCTGGCTAAGCACTCCACCTATTCCTACGCCAGATGCATCACATGAAATCTCAAAGACTTTGGAAAAGTCTGGTAGGCGGAGGACAGGGGCTTTGGTCATAAGCTCCTTTATGGCAAGAAAAGCCTGGGAGGCGACTTTGGTCCACTCAAAATTCCCCTTACAGATGCAATCCGTAATGGGTGCCATAATAGTGTTAAATCCCTGGATGAAGCGTCTATAGAAGGTGACTAGCCCGTGGAAACTATGAACGTCATGGACATTCTGGGGCTCCGGCCAGTCTACTATAGCTCGGACCTTTGATGGGTCCACAGACACTCCTTGACTAGAAACCACAAATCCAAGGAAAGTGACCCGGTTTGTCATGAATTCACATTTTTTGAGATTGGCAAACAGGGTTTCTCTCCTCAAAGTCTCGCAGACTTCCCTCAAATGATGGATGTGGTCCCAAGGGTTGTGACTATAGATGAGAATGTCGTCAAAGTAGACGACAACAAAGCGACTAATGAGAGGTCGAAGGATTTCCATCATAAGCCGCATGAATGTGCTGGGGGCATTAGATAGCCCAAACGGCATGACGAGCCACTCATACAGACCTTCTTTAGTTTTGAAGGCTGTCTTCCACTCGTCCCCTGGTCGAATCCGGACCTGGTGGTAGCCACTTTTCAAGTCAATCTTGGAAAAGATAGTGGCTCCACTCATCATGTCAAGCATGTCATCAAGACGGGGAATGGGAAACCTATACTTGACAGTGATCTTATTGATGGCGCGGCTGTCAACACACATCCGCCAGGTGCCATCTTTCATGGGTGTGAGTAAGGCAGGGACCGCACATGGGCTCTTGCTCACCCTGAGGAAACCTTTGTGGATAAGGTCCTCGACAATCCTTTGGAGCTCAGCATGCTCCTTGGGGTTCAACATATAGTTGGGAAGGTTGGGTAGGGTGGACCTAGGGACAAGATCAATGGCGTGTTGAACATCACGCATGGGAGGGAGTGTTGAAGGCAAGTCTTCCGGGAAGATATCTTGGAAGTCCTGCAAGGTTACCTGGACTTCAAGTGGGATGTAGACTTGGGATTCCTCAGGGGTAATAGTGACGACAACAACCCAAACAGGGGCACCCTCGGCAACCTCTCTAGTCATCTCACGAACACCTATGAAGTTAAGGCGCCTAATCGGGTCATGGTCAACCTTAGGGGCGTTAAACCGACTATACCTTCTGCCGACGGGGCGTTAAACTGACTAAACCTTCCGCCGACGGGGCGTTAAACCGACTAGACCTTCCGCCGACGGGGCGTTAAACTGACTAGACCTTCCGCCGACGGGGCGTTAAACCGACTAGACCTTCTGCCGACGGGACGTTAAACCGACTAGACCTTCCGCCGATGGGGCGTTAAACCGACTAAGCCTTCCGCCGACAGGGCGTTAAACCGACTAGACCTTCCGCCGACGGGGCGCTAAACCGACCAACTTTCAGCCATCGGGGCTTCAAGCCGACAACTACCCCTTCATCGGCCTTCGGGTCAACAGCCATTTAATTATCGGCTCTTAGCCGACAGCTACCTCATCATCGGCTCTTAGCCAACAGCTACCTCATTATCGGCCTTTGAGTCGACAGCTACCTCATCATCGGCTCCTAGCCGACAGCTACCTCATCATCGGCTCTTGGCCGATGGCTACCCATTCATAGGCCTTCGGGCCGACAGCTATCCAATCATCGGCCTCCAAGCCGATAGCTACCTCATTATCGGCCTTCGAGTCGACAGCTATATAATCAACGGCTCCTAGCCGACAGCTACTTCATCATTGGCACCTCAGCCGATAGCTTCCCAGTTAAAAAAATATAATAGACCTCTCACCTTGGTTCGGATCCTTCCCCGTCCAGAGAGCAAAAGAATAAACCTTCCATTTTGGTCCAGATCCTTCCCCAGCCAGAGAACAAAAGAGACCCGTCTCTTCGACTCTCACATCCCGCTACCCAATGCCCCTCTGCAGGGCCATTTCGGCCGGGGCCCACTGTCAGGGTTAATCCATCTATCCCACCGCGCTTCCCATAACTTCGGCTCCTGCAGCCCGCTTCTTAATTTCGGCCCTGATGGCCCACTCCCCTAATGTCCCTTGGGTTCTGTAGCCCGCTTCCCTAATACCCTTTCAGCCGTTCGTGGTCTGCTTCTCTAATACCTTTACTACCACTACACTTAAACGTAACAATAATATTTTTTTTATGCAAAAATAAACATAAAAAAATAACAAAAAGAAAAACAATAAAACAGACACACACACACAAAATAAAAAAAGAGAATGCATGATTGCCCTGCTTGCATGGTTGCTTAATATAGAATAATACACCTCCTTGGAATTTTCTAGGACCGTGTTTCCTTGCTGAATAATATCGCCCCGATTCTGGATGCACGGGCGTCATGGCACGCGCTCGAAGAGAACCCAATTATGGCGGGTGCACACGTCAAGGGGAAGAGTCATGCTGAATCGCTAAGCCCAACTCACAAAATAAACCTGAGGCAACGCTCCCACACTTAGCACGTAGCGTGTTCAATAGCTTTTAACTATAGGGATTGCCCGAATTTCTTCTTAGCACTCTACGGATGCTTGAATTCCTGCACCCGCGTGAAAGGTAATCGTGAGGAAAAAGCTGCCTACCCCCACTGTAAAAAAAATAAAAAAAGAGAAAAAAAAGAAAAGAGAGAGAAATGCGGCGCCGAGTAGTCGGGAATCTCCACTGAAACAAATGAGGAGACTCGCACGAAATGGTGAAGTGAATCACAATAAAGATGAATCTTAGTAACCGGGAATCCCCATTGAGACACATGAGGAGACTCGCGCCGAACGGTGAAATCCGCTACCAAAATAAACAGATGGGGGCTGTGTGAAACTACCGAAAGTCGAAAGCCTGGAACTAATATGTAGGCACTAGAGTGATCCTCGAATGTCACCAGGAAAACCTGCATATCCCTATGGTTAGGGCTCTTTGTTCACACATTTGCACTGCCATGCCACAGAGAATTGCCTAGGGTGAAATGCGTGAATTTAGGCTATGCATGTAAGACATGCGATATCCTCTTGACGGGTGCACCACCCCTCCCCAATTGTGCCTCGTGACCCGCACCGTGTCTACGAATTTTGGGCGATGTCCCTTTCCTATCCCCTATAGAGGGAGCTGTCTTACCTATATTTATGTTATGCCTGCTAATGAATGCTTGCATGCTTGAATAAAAAATTATATATAGTAAATATATATATATATAATAAATAATAAATAATAAATAATAAAAATGTGTGTATACAATAAAATCAATTTCGGCTATCGCAGCCTATTTTCCCAGCTCTGGCTCGTAGAGCCCAATCTTGGCCCCCATGGCCTACCTCTTGCCCTCATGGCTCGTTAATCTCCTAACTCCGGCTTCTATAGTCCGCTTCCCCGATTTGGGCGTTCACATCTTGCGCCCCAATTTTGGCTCTTGTAGCCTGCTTCCCTGATTTGGCTTCCGTAGTCTGCTCCCCATAATTCCGGCTCTTGCAGCCCGCTTCCCAACTTTGGCTCTTGCAGTCTGCTTCCCTTTAGCCTTTATAGCATGCTTCCCCAATCCGGCCTCCACGGCCCGCCTCCCGTAACTTTGGCTCGTGTAGCCTGCTTACCTTTGGCCTTCGCAGCCTGCTTCCCAACTTTGGCTCTTGCAGCCTGCTTACCTTTGGCCTTCGTGGCCTGCTCCCCAATTCCGGCTCTCGCAGCCTGCTTCCCAATTCTGGCCCTCGTGGCCTGCTTCTCAACTTTGGCTCCTATAGCCTGCTTCCCTTTGGCTTTTATGGCCTGCCTCCCAATACCTTTGGCTCTTGCAGCCTGCTTACCTTTGGCCTTCGCGGCCTGCTTCCCAATTTCGGCTCTCGTGGCCTGCTCCCCGATTTGGCTCCCGCAGCCTGCTTCCCATAATTTCGGCTCTCGTAGCCCGTTTCCCGATATCTTTGGCCCTTGCAGCCTGCTTCCGAGAACCCGACTCTCGTAGCCTGCTCCCCAGAATTCGGCCTTCACGGCCCGCTTCCCATAATTTCGACTCTTGCAGCCCGCTTCCCAATACCCTTGGCTTTTATGGCCTGCCTCCCCAATTCGGCTTCCATGGCCTGCTTCCCAACTTTGGCTCTTGTAGCCTGCTTACCTCGGCCCCCATGGCCCGCTTTCCCAATTTTGGCTCTGGCAACCTACCCCCCAAATTCTGGCTTTCACATCCCGCTTTCCTGATTTGTGGACACTAAACAAATCCTCACCTCATGTTTACGTGCAGGGGAATATAGAAGAAGAGAAGAAGAGAAAATAGAGAAGAAAAGAAAGAAAAGAGACAAAGAGACCAACAAGCCATGTCAGCTCCCGGTGCCCTGTCGGCACTGGCGAAGAGACCAAGAGATCAACAAACCGTGTCAGCTCCCGACACCCCGTCGGCACTGATGAAGAGACAACGAGACCAACAAACCAGGTCAGCTCCTGACACCCTGTCGGCGCTGAGGAAGAGACAAAGAGACCAACATATTACTTCAGTTCCCGACACCCCGCATGAAGAGACAAAGAGACCAACACACTGCTTCAGTTCTCGACATCCCGTCGGCACTGATGAAGAGACCAACATACTGCTTCAGTTCCCGGCACCCCGCCGGCGCTGATGAAGAGGCAAAGAGACCAACATGCCATGACAGTTCTCGACACCCCATCGGCACTGTCAAAGAGAAGAAGAGACAAACATACCACTTCAGTTCCCGGCACCCCACCGGCGCTGATGAAGAGACAAAGAGACCAACATGCCATGACAGTTCATGACACCCCGTCGGCACTGTCAAAGAGAAGAAGAGACAAACATACCACGTCAGCTCCCGACACCCCGTCGGCACTGATGAAGAGACAAAGATACCAACATATCATGTCAGTGCCCGACACCCTGTCGGCACTGACGAAGAGAAGAAGAGACCAACATATCAAGTCAGCTCCCGGCACCCTGTCGGCACTGACGAAGAGACCAAGAGACAACAAACCAGGTCAGCTCCTGACGCCCTGCCGGCACTGACGAAGGGACAAAGGGATCAACAAACCAGGCCAGCTCTCGACACCCCGTCGGCACTGACAAAGAGACGACGAGTTCAATAAGCCATGTCAGCTCACGACACCCCGTC
This sequence comes from Amorphophallus konjac, assembly GCA_022559845.1. Lineage (NCBI taxonomy): Eukaryota > Viridiplantae > Streptophyta > Magnoliopsida > Alismatales > Araceae > Amorphophallus > Amorphophallus konjac. The sequence goes on from CM040121.1 coordinate 111,707,294, forward strand.
AGCATTGACGAAGAGACAAAGAGGTCAATAAACTGGGCCAATGCCCGGCATCCCTCCAGCATTAGCAATGAGAGGAAGAGACGAACAAGTCACGTCGGCTTTCGACACCCGGTCGGCACCGACGAAGAGAAAAAGAGACCAGTACACCTGTGGGCACCGCCCGGCTCATCCTTCGCCCGCGCCACCCGTGGGTGGGGGGCATTTGTGGACACCAAAAATTGCACACCCAGGCATCCTGCTCGGCCCAGTAAAGAAGCCCCGGGGAGATTGGTCATCCGGATTCCCCGAACACGCACACACTGCCGTAAGGCTGTCTCCAGAGTCACGGCAGTAAAGAGAAATCAACCACCAAGGGCCTCCCAAACCACGGGCCACAGAGAAAATCAAACGGGCCATGACTCATGCTCACAACGGGCTCAGAACGAGCTCATAAATCCACCCAGGGTGGCCTTCAGCGGCACACCTTTGCCCTTCAACGGCACACCCTGGTGGCCCTCAGCGGCATAGCCCCTTGGCCTTCAGTGGCACAGCCCCCTTGGCCCTCAGCGGCACAGCCCCCTTGCCCTTCAGCGGCACAGCCCCCTTGCCCTTCAGCGGCACAGCCCCCTTGGCCCTCAGCGGCACAGCCCCCTTGCCCTTCAGCGGCACCGCCCATCTTGGCCTTCAGCGGCACGCCCATTTGGGCCTTCAGCGGCACGCTCAATTGGGGCTCCAGCGGCACGCCCATTTGAGGCTTCAGCGGCACGCCCATTTGGGCCTTCAGCGGCACGCCCTTTTGGGGCTTCAGCGGCACGCCCTTTTGGCCCTCCTGCGGCACACTTATTGAGCCCGCCAGCGGCATAGCGTGAAGGCGTTTCAACGGCGGGACGACGTGACGCCCATGCCCTACATATCCTTGGTGCGCAGTGAGCTGTCCGAGGTGTCAACCATAGGTTAGGCCACGCAGGCTACTCCCCTGACAGCCAGGACAGGGGAAGTCAAACCCCATGATGACCCAGCACTTCCCGCCTCCGACCGCCGTGCTCGAGGGCTCCCGCTGCTGGGAGTATAAAACGACTCTCATTCCGGTGAAGAGGCAGGAGGGGACGGACACACACATACAGACACGCAGAGAAAAGAGAAGAAGGGGAAGAAGAAGAGAAGGGAGGCGCCTGCCCTCCCGCTGCTCCGTCCATCGCCGTCCACGCAAGGAAGAAGAGAAGGAAAAGAGAGAAGAGAAGAAGAGAGGAGTGAAGTCTGGGAGGGGAGGAGCCCACGCTCCGCTCCCCTTCCCACCTTGTATTTTCATTTCTTTTCCCTTTTTTTGTTGTGGTCCCCCTTTTCTTTTGTTCTCTTGTTTCTCTCTTGCTCGTAGTCTTAGCTCGAGCATGCTTTGCAATGTATTTGACCGGCCATGGTCATTCCCTTTCTTTTATGAATGAAAGTCACCCTTCTTGGCCTCTCTATTGCTTCCGTTGGTCTGTGCCACCGTGTTCTTGACTGTCCATTTCTTTTCCCTTCCCCGGCGTTTGCTTTGAGTCTTCGTGTCGATGGTTTCTCCCGGACGCCACCCCAGCTTGAGTGGTCTGGGGCCACGAATCTCTCCCTGCAAGGCCCAATCCCTTCATCCGTGCTAACCCCCTCGGGCCATTTCCCCCTCCTGCCGAGGTTTTCTCTGGGTTTGATCGACCTAGTAGCCCCGGTGCACCTGCACCCTCCCTCAACGGCACACCCGTTTGGGGTTTCAGCGGCACACCCCTAGCCTCCCCTCAGCGGCACACCTGCCGCTTAACCCTGACTAAACCCCCAGTAGACCCTATCCAGTCTCAGAGGCGTCTCCCATTCAGCGTTTCTTCCAGGCTTTCAGAAGTTTTATAAAAGGTGTTGTCGCCATTGGCACGCACCTCCCATTGTAGGGTTCCGCCACTCCATGTGGGCGCGTTCCCTTTATCTCCCTTACGCCCCGGATCAAGGGGAGATGCTGCCGAATTTTTATTAAAAGTAATACTATGTTAAAAGACAGAGAAGTAATTAATAAATGATCAGGTAATAAACAAAACATCCCAATCGGGACAAACGGAACAATGTATGGCTCGAAGGATTGGACTGCTAAAATACAGCCCCGGCCTTAGCCACTCACTGAAGAATTCAGAACACGGCCATCCGAACCTCCCCCATCTGAACTTCATAAGCCAACAAGAACCTATCCACTCCCTTGGCCTTTCAACGGTACACTCCCTTGGCCTTTCAGCGGTACACTCTGCCAACCTCCAGCGGCACATTCCCATCGCCTCCAGCGGTACACCCATCTCCCATCCCCAGCGGTACACCTTAAACAACCTTCAGCGGTACACCCACTGCCCAACCTCCGGCGGTACACCCTTCTCAGCCCCCAGCGGTACACCCTTCCCGGCCCTTCAGCGGCACACTCTTTCCACCCTCCGAAGTGGAACACAATGTATAGACTTTATATTGATGCATGAACATAGCAACGAGCAATGTATAGACTTTGAACTGCAGCCAAGGGCCAATGTATAGACTCTGGGCTGCCCAATGTACAGACTTTGAGCTGCAATGTATAGACTTTGAGCTGCAGCCAATGAACAATGTATAGACTTTGAGTTGGCCAACGTATAGACTTTGGGCTGGCCAATGTACAGACTTTGAACTGCAGCCAAGGGCCAATGTATAAACTCTGGGCTGCCCAATGTACAGACTTCGAGCTGCAATGTATAGACTTTGAGCTGCAGCCAATGGCCAACGTATAGACTTTGAATTGCAGCCAATGGCCAACGTACAGACTTTGGACTGGCCAATGTATAGACTTTGAGCTACAATGTATAGACTTTGAGCTGCAGCCTGATACAAGAAATATAAAGTGATCTAAAAGGGGAGGGGATGAATAGATCACTATTTTCAACCGATTAAAAATTACTGAAGAATGATTCACTTAAAACAAGTAATCTCGGAGTTGAACCCACAAAAACGCAGTGCGGACAATAGCTCGAGTGGATAGAAGGCACGCCACAAAATCACCATAGATAATCACACGAGTACCCAGAGGTTTTTAAGGTGGTTTGGTCAGACCTCCAGTCTGCCTACGTCCACCCCTCACTTCAAATCAAAGTGAGGCTTCCACTAGCACCTGCTAGCAAAGCAGACTCAGTCTGCGACAACGACTGATTCACAGCTTCACCAGGGGAACACCCTCCCCTCTTCCTCCACACCCGGAGGGAACCCTAAGGATTCCAAGTCCCTAGAAACCAGGAAACAAGTTCCTCTTCCTCCAACCGGAGGGAACACTAGTGATCTGCAGTCACTAGAACCAGAGACCAAGGTCTCTCTTCCTCTGAATCCCAGAGGGAACACCTCTTCTACGAGAGGGAACAATATTGCAACCTCTGTTGCAAGTAAACCAGAGAGAACACGTCTCTCTCTTCCCCTGAACACCAGGAGGTAACACAGAGAACTTTCAATCAAGAAGGAAAAACATATAAAAATGAAAACAAGATAGAAGGAATCCAAATTTCAGAAACTGGAAACAATGTAGCTCAAACTGAGCAGCAGACTTCGGATTTGATCCGTAAGTCAATACCCATCTTCTGATCACTCTTCTGCTCTCTCTTCTCTCTCAACTGGAATACTCTAGTTTCTCAGGGAGGCTCTTTCTCTTCTGCTCTCACTCAAATTTCTTTACTGTAACCTCGGAGCTCCTCACATTTCGTAGATGGTGAGGCAGTGCTTTTATAAGCGATCAGGAGGATTCATGCAAGGCGTGTGCTTCCCGCGCTCGATCCAGAACCTTCTTGCCACGTGCCCTTATAGCATTTGTTCCTTTAGTATTGGATCACGTGCAGTCCAGTCACTGGGGAATATTCTTCCTCGGACCACCTTCTTCTTTTTGTTTTTCTTCTTCTCCTGCAAAGAGATTAAAACCATTAAAACTCAGGGCCACAAAAACTAAAACTGCATGAGGTATGTGATAGCAATACGAGATGCACTATACTGAGAACGACACGAGATACACAAGATGACTACACCACAAAATAAAGAGAGAATGACACAAGGTCAGACGAGAACAGCACGAGGTGAGAAGGAAATAACACGGAGTGAAACGATAGAAACACACGATAAGAGGAACCTTGGATGAAGATAGAAAGAAGCAACACGAAGACATAAAAATAACACGAAGACACAAATACAGAAATAACATGAAGACTCAAACACAAAAATAACACGAAGACATAAAAACAACAACACGAAGGCACAAACACAGAAACAACACGAAGACATTAAAAATGACTCGAATACAAAGTTGCTCGAACTTACGAACGACTCGAAGACGAGGACGACACGGGCTGAAAATAACTCGAAGACGAAAATAGAAACCGACACGAAGTGTGGTCACAAAGCAAAAAGGACACGGGGTCTAGGAAAAACAACACGAAGACAGAAGACGGGAACGGCTACAACGACACGTGATAAAACAGTGAAAGCAAGAAAACGACTCGAGTAACTACAGTAAATGACACGAAAACACAAGAGCAAAAATAAAAAGGATGACTCGAGATGAGCAACTAAATACTGAAGAAACGACACGAGGTTCACAGGAAAACGACTCGAAGTTCATCAGAACAAATTGAGCTGCTTCAGTAAACAGCACGAAGACAATCAACAAACATAGTTCGAACAACACGACGTACAAAAGGACAACACGAAGTGTAGTAAACACAAACAACACGAAGTATGAAAGGAACAGTACGGACATGCAAGGTACTACCTCATAGCAGTCTTCCTGTTAATCATGGAAATTTCAAATGCATAACATTACGCAAGATATCTGATTAAAATGACAATATTTAACATAGTGATGCTCATCATCAAAACACTAGGGAAGTCACAAAAATCCAACAATCTCCCCCTTTTTGATGATGACAACACTATATTAAATAACAGAGATGAAGTGCAATGAGATTATGTGAAGATAAGCTGTGAAGATGAGCAATGTAGACACACAACACACTCGCCTTCTCTGACGACTCCCAAGAGCTCCCCCTGAACACAACAACTGCTTTCCTCTGACTAGATAACTCAGGGCACTTATCTTTCGCTCCCCCTCAGCAAAACACAAGCAAGACACTCTCCCCCTTTGACATCATCAAAACTAGGGGCAGGTCTGAAGATATCACGAAAAGAAAGTTGCTGACAGTGGAGAGAAAACAAGAGAGAGTATGGCTGATAATGGAAAGTTATTGAAATGTTTAGGTAATTAAGAAAGCCATTAATTTTATGTGAGGATTTTGAGGATCAGTTAGTCAGACTGTGTGTAAAATGGTGAATGAAGATCCGCTCCATACACAGAACCATATTCTAAGCAAGTAAGGTACAAGATACCAGTATGGTCAGAGTAAGTCTTTACTCAGAGAGTACAAAGCAAGGAAGTCAGGAAAACAAAGACCTGTGGTATTGAAAACAAACAAACCAAGACCTAAATGCCAAGTGAACAGGATCTTGATACCAAGAGGGAGAAAATTTTTCAAAGATGGTCAAGATCAAAGGTAAATCTGTCAAGTACACCTTTGACATTAGGGAGACACCTTGTTTAGAGGCAGGAATCCCCAGTTACTTGGTGGCAAGACCACATTACCCCTTCTGACAAGAGGACAGAGATAGTATTCTAACTGGTGTTGACATTAAGGTGACACCTTTACCAGAGGCCAGACACCCCAGTTACTAACCAGATATGTACCATAGCTCTGTATGATCAAGACAGCTAATTAAACCTGATTTATACTGCCATCTCATGACATGGGATTCTTTCACTTCATTGATGAAAGTCCCAGTTTCTCAATGAACAGTTAACAAGGTTGTTAAAACTTCTTTCATGAATTTTTCATTAAACTGCACTTGAAACCTTGTAAATTAGTCTTGATTCAGTTTGAGAACAATACACCAGCTCCAAAGTTTTTCAGACAAAAACACTATATACCTCATTTCGGACTTAACTAGACTAAGTAGGTATATTGTACTGGCTAGATCAGAAGTCAGTTACAGTGTAGGAAGATAGTCTTGAATTCAGATTTTGATCTCAGTGGGACTAACAGCTGAAATTCCAACAAGAAATTAGATGAACAGTCTTAACGGATAAAACATCCAAAAATTTCTTTTATACACCTACTCAAACTGATTCTCTTATAAGGTCAGCAAAAGTCCGTTCAAAGTATGTTCAGATTTGGCCAAAAGAGCATGACTCCTATTATTAATCTAGCTCCCCCTGAGACCTTGACTCCAACTCAGACTTAACCAAGACAAACCTCAAAACACCTCAGAGAAAACAAAGTGATATCAATCAATATGAGTGAATCAGCAAACACTCATAATGAGGTTATTTTCAGCAACCGACAATGAGTATAGATAAGCACAAGAGCACATGACATATTATTCAGAGATCAATTATTCAATCATGAAATTCTGTAAATACCTAATTCTCTGCGCAATGTGCTAAATTTTTCAGTATCCAGTGGCTTAGTAAAAATATCTACAATTTGTGAGTTAGTGCCAACATGGATCAACTAAAGGTCTTCCTAGCTACTTCATCTCGAATAAAATGATGCCTGATTTCGATGTGTTTAGTTCGAGGATGAAGTACAGGATTCTTTGCAATGTTTATTGCACTAGTATTATCACAAAAGATGGAAGTGCAACCTAGCTCAACTGAGTAATCCAGAAGCTGGTGTTTTATCCATATAACCTATGTGCCACAGCTCCCTGCTGCCACATACTCAGCTTCAACAGTAGAAAGAGCCACAGAGTGTTGCTTCTTGGATCCCCAAGAGACTAGGCACCCTCCTAAAAATTCGCAGTGACCACTAGTACTTTTCCTGTCCAATTTACATCCTGCATAATCTGCATCTGTATATGCAATGAGATCTAAACTACATGATGCAGGATACCAAAGACCTAGATCATGGGTAGCAAATAAGTATCTAAAGATTCTTTTTACAGCTGCCAAATGCAATTCAGTAGGCCTAGCCTGGTATCTGGCACACATCCCTACACTAAATTGAATGTCAGGCCTGGATGCTGTTAAGTAGAGGAGTGAACCGATCATACCTCTATATAATTTAGCATCCACCTCTTTACCTTTTTCGTCTGAATCCAGTGAAGAGTTGGTGCCCATGGGTGTTGAGATAGTCTTGAGGGTTGTCATTCCAAACCTTCTCAGCATCTCCAGAGTATACTTGGTTTGATTTATGAAACAACCATCCTCCATCTGTTTGACCTGCAGCCCAAGAAAATACTTTAGTTCGCCAACTAAACTCATTTCAAATTCATGAGACATAGATTCAGAAAATTCTTTACACAATTTTGAATTGTTAGATCCGAAGATGATATCATCAACATATACCTGGACCACTATTAAATCTTTTCCGAGATTTTTGGTGAAGAGGGTTTGGTCAACCTTACCTCGAGTGTAGCCCTTGCTCAAGAGGAATTCAGAAAGTCTCTCATACCAGGCTCGGGGAGCCTGCTTCAATCCATAGAGGGCTTTATTCAACCTAAAAACCATGTTAGGCTGAACAGAGAAATTAAAACTTGGAGGTTGTTCAACATATACCTCTTCCTTCAATACCCCATTTAAGAATGCGCTTTTGACATCCATCTGCTGTAGCCGAATGTTCCTAAAGCATGCAAATGCAAGCAGAATTCGTATAGCTTCCATCCTAGCCACTGGGGCATAGGCTTCATCAAAATCCACACCAAATTCCTGACTGTAGTCTTGAGCTACAAGTCTTGCTTTGTTTCTAGAAATAGCTCCATTCTCATCAACTTTATTCTTGAAAATCCATTTTGTCACGCCCCGAGCGCGGAAGATACCCGGAGACGCGTGACGAGTTTATATCAATCATGTCAATCAGAGTGGTCGTGTATTCGACACAAAGACAGAGATGCGCAAAATAACAAGATAACCCAATCATTTATTTCATAATGGATAGACTATTACAAATCCAATACTCTGTTTAATAAAAAGGAAAAGAATACATATTTGACTCAAGAAACTATAGAAAAGACTAGATGACACTTGAGCAGCTCTATCACTTTCACTCTTGACCATTCCCATCCGATTGACTTCCATCGTCGTCGGACTTACCTGAAAAGTAAAAAGGGACAAACGGAATGAGCGAACGCTCAGTAGGAAATTATATCTCAGGTACTAGCAAGGGGTGTAAGTAATTACATCTTTCATGAATGCAATAAAGCTATGCATGCTCGCATAAAATGACAAGATAGAGAGAATGTAATATCAAGGAAATAAGATGAACTTAATCATGAACTTTCAACAAGATAACAAGTTTATTCAAGATATTCAAGCAAGTACGTTTAACAAGTCATGTCAAGAACTTTGGCTATCATGTATCAAGCAAGTAAATTACCCTTTTTCGGGCCACGCAATTCATGTCAAGTCAAGTACGATTCAAGTACAAGATGTGTGTGGAATGTCCAATCAAGCAAGTCAAGTACTCGGTATAATGCCAGATACCTTATCATTTTAACTCCCATGGGCACAAGTACTTTCGGGTGCTCCTCCCAGGACCAGATCGGGCCCTATATGCGTAGGCATTTATCATGTGTTTTGACATCCACTCTTGTTTATAGCCAACGTAGAATTTCAATAATCAAGCTTGTAGACACGTATGACAACTTTGATAGAATAGAGTCCAAAATATGACAAAGGACATAGAATGGCGATAATAACGGTATAATCATGATATCGATAAAAATCTAGGTAGAATATGGTTCCCTTAACTTGGGTACCATGACAAATCAGTATGGACATTCTTTATATAGAATTGAGGTCCACATGAACAGTATATCAAAGGTAAGATACCCTCATTCCTATCATAGAATTGAGATTTTTACAAGAACGACATGATATGGCATGATATCATCATCCCATTAAGAATTTCTTATGATATACTCTTTGTATAATCATAAGGGCCAGTATCCCATGTTTCTTTAGAGTGACATGGCATCAATGGTGTAATGGGTTTTTAGGGTACAACCAGCTCAGTCAACCTTGAGGGAATCCAAGGTACGAGGAGTCTTACGGAGGTCTCGATGACTAACTCGCTAGTCCAAAGGAACGGAATGTCCAATGGAGAGCTTGTATGTCAATGAGAGTTGAGTGTGATCGATAAAACAACGTGAAAAGTGGGACTATACTCACGGAGTGGAGAATAGTGCCGATATATACGTATATGTATAATATGAAACCATCGGTTAACAGAATCAGGATAAAAATCAGTTTACAGAAAATAACGACTTAGGTCAAGTCGTTTCTCGAGTAATTAACGCCTAACATAAGGGCGTTTACACGTGTTTCCATTTTACAGAATTTTCATTAATTCAGTAATTTATCTAAAACGCGCCTTGGTCAGGGTCGTTTCTTCAAGATCTGACGACTACACCAGAAGGCGTCTTATTGTTTACATATTTGACAGAATATAATTAATTTTCAGGAATTATCAAAACGCGCCCTGGGCAGGGGCGTTACTATTTAATTCTATTTTTCAGAATATATAAATTTCAGGATTTTAACCGATACACGCCCTAGGAAGGGGCGTTATCTTTCAGATTCACGCCCTATGAGGGGGCGCTAATATGTGGAAAACGACTTTGTCCAAGTCGTTAATTCAAGTTCCTTCAGAAACTTTAAGGACAGTAATAATTTCAGGATAACAGAGGAACGAATGTAATATCATGACAGTAAAGTTAGCAGGTTGAAGACCTAGGATCATGCATATATTTATAATCATGATTTCTTAGATAATCAGTTCCTAAGATGGGTGATTAACGGTTTAAAGAAATTAACGCCTGAGTACGGGGCGTTAAACATGAAATTTACGACCTTGGAAGGGTCGTTTCATGTGAATTAGCGCCCTTGACAGGGGCGTCTCTTTCAAAATATTGCAGAAAACGCATGGAAACTATAATAACCGTATGCATGACATGCTTGTATATATATATCTTGCATTAATTTCATTTGGGCTACAGTAACTTGAGAAAACCTACCTGAAGACTTGAAGATTGATATGAAAAGGGGGACGTTGTTGCTTCACAGCAACAATAACCACAGTAGGAGGAAGAGAAGGCTTTGGTGAAGAACCTTTGTTCTTCGGTTCTGTAACTCCTACAAGAACAGAAGAAGAAACATTAGTATTTCTTCATACTACCTGACCGAAAGTAAAAAGGGAAAAAGAACAATACCTTTGTTCTTCGCGTACGCCGCCTTCTTAACCTATAACAGAAGAAGATGAAGAACTGTTAGTTCTTCATGTAACAGACGTAAAGAAAATCAGAGGAACTATTCCTCTCTCACGTACCTTGCAGATTCCGAACGCCAAATAGCGTTGAAGGGTTCGAGCAGTAAATTATTTATAGGGATTTAGGGGGTCCTATTAGGGTTAGAGTCCTAGTGGAAGTAATGCTTCCAATATAGAGTCCTTGCCCTATTTAAATACTTACTAGATTAACATAATCCTTCCTGGGATAAGCTCCCGTGTCGAACGGAACTCAAATGGAATTAACGACTTTGGTCAGGGCGTCGATTCTTGAATTGACGACCTGGTTCAGGTCGTTTCTTAAGAAGCGCCTTTCGTTAGGGCGTTTCTTTGTTTAAAAAACGCCCAAGATAGGGGCGTTTCTTGGCCTTACCGTTTTTGGCGTTTAGAATTTGACGCCGTGTTGTCAGGGCGTCCCTTCTTGAATCACGCCTTTGCTAGAGGCGTTTATAATTTAAATAGCGCCTTTATCCGAGGCGTTATTTTATATTGTTTTATTTATCTATTTATTTGATTTATTTTAAAATCTTTATTGTTATTAATATTTTATCAGGGTTGCTACACATTTAGTGCCAATGACATGAGTGTTATCAGGTCTGGGAACTAGTTCCCATACAATATTTTTCTCAAATTGATTTAATTCCTCACACATGGCAGATACCCAAGAATCATGTTTTAAGGCTTCTTCCACAGATTTGGGTTCCACCTGAGATACCAATGCAGCTAAGTCCTATTCTTGGACAATTCTAAAATGAGACCTTGTCCTAGGAGGATCATGCAAATTACCTATGACATTTTCACTAGGGTGGTCTTTGTGAAATATTATCTCACCTGAGGGTTCACCTACCTCAGCTGCTCCTTCTTGCTGTGAGTTTTTTGGTTGAGCAGCTGGCTGCATCTCTTCTTCTTCAATTCTCTCCAAGAAATCTCCCTTATTAGATGGCTCCCTGTCATCATTCATCACTTTGTTAGAGAAATCATTTTCATCAAACACTACATGCGGTGTTTCTTCAACAGTTTGATCATCTTTATTGAAAACTCTGTAAGCCCTTGAGGTTTCTGAATATCCGAGAAAAATTCCAGGAGAGCTTCTAGCTTCAAATTTATCCAAACCATTTTTACCATTATTGTGAATAAAACATTTGGAGCCAAAAACTTTAAAGTAAGAAATGTTTGGCTGCTTACCCTTGAGAAGTTCATAAGGAGTTTCCTATGAGTAGGTCTTACCAAGGCTCGGTTTAGAATGTAGCATGCAGTATTCGCAGCTTCAGCCCAAAATCTCCTTGGAAGTCCACTCTCAATCAGCATAGTCCTGGCCATTTCAATTATTGACCTGTTTCTTCTCTCAACAACTCCGTTCTGCTCCGGTGTCCTGGGAGAAGAGAATTTGTGAGTCACTCTCTCTCTTGAGCAAAATTTAGAAAATGAAGAGTTCTCAAACTCTCCTCCATGGTCAGACTGAATTGTAATGATATTATGTTTACCTTGCAGTTTGATTTTATTGAAAAGTTCTTCAAAGTGAACAAAAGCATCATTTTTATTTGCTAAACAAAACAACCAAGAAAATCTAGTGAAGTCATCAACTATGACTAATCCATATCTCTTACCTGACAAACTTTGTATGCGAGTAGGACCAAAGAGATCCATGTGCAAGTGCTGCAGCGGTTTAGATGAAAGACTCTCAGTTCTCAACTTAAAAACTGCACGAGTCTGTTTACCTTGTGCACAAGCATCACATAGCTTGGACCCTAACTGAAATCTTATTCTGGGCAAACCTCTAACTAGGTTATGCTTAGATAGTTTATTCATTGTAGACAAACTAGCATGGCCTAGACGCCTATGCCAGTCAAAAGTAACCTGTTCAGAGTTAGCAGACATACACAAGTTAGTTTCAGGATTATCATCCAGGTCTACGATGTATACATTGTTTACTCTATGACCTTTGAACATGACGTTATCAGAATTCAGCTCAAAAATAGTGCAGGAATTGTGGTCAAAGAGTACCTTGTGTCCTTTGTCGCAGAGTTGACTTATACTTACCAAGTTGTGCTGAAGTCCTTCTACAAGATACACATCTTCAATGGAGTTAGTAGAGGACTTACCAACTGTACCAATTCCAATTATTCTTCCTCTGTTATTTCCACCGAATTTGACCAAGCCCCCAAACTTCATTTTCAGTTTGCTAAATTTGGATCGGTCTCCTATCATGTGCCTGCTACAGCCGCTGTCAAGATACCACTTGTTATGCTCGGCTGCCAGGCTAACCTACGAGAGTTCAGACAAAGTAATGTGGGACCCAATTCAAATTGGGTCCAAAGATGGTTTTCAATTTATCCAAATCACACTTAGGAACCCACATTTGTTTTACTGTTCTTTTCAGTGATTTCATGTGGATTGATTCTTCCTTCTTGGCATTTCTCAGTGGGTGTTGAATGAGCCTATTCCTATTAAAATTATGCTGTTTCCGAACAGAGAAATTGTTGTTTGGCCTCTTAGAGGAAACACGTGTGTGCTGAGCATAATTCATGTAACCATTTTTATTCAAATGAAAATTGTGCTGAAGGTGATGCATGTTTGCATGCTTTCCTTGATAACTAGCATGCTGATCTTTCTTAGCGAAATTGTTCACCTTTCTAGTGACATCAATAGGAATGGTCGTGTGAAAACCTTTGTTCCACAACTGTTGCACAGGAGCAGTTCTAATCTCAAGATTTCCTGACTTAGCTTGCTGACCAGTGGATTGACTGGATTTGCTGGTTGAAACCTTCAATGTAGAGACAGATTTGGAACTGGATGGTGTTTCCAGTTTTTCTTTGCCCTTGGCGGGGCAGAACGTGACAGTTTTAAATTCAAAGGGTTTTTTACTTGTGGGATAGTATCCTAATCCCTCCCTATTGAAGTTTACCCTCGACCCCAGAAGGGCATCCAGATTGTTTCTCCCCTCTGTAAATTTTTCTAGCATTTTTCCTTTGTCCTCACTCTCCTTCTGAAGTTCATTACATTGGTCCTAGAGTTCCTGATTAACTTTTCTAACCACCTCATATTTTTCTGCAATCAGTCTAAACTCCTTTTTACTCTCTTCAGTTTTACTCTTCAGCTCATTCATCCTAGCTAGATTTTCCTCTCTTTCCATTCTAAACTTCTCGATCTCACTTCTAGCCTGATCTAGCTCAATGGCCATCTCCTTGGTTTTCATGTTATCCGTAACAGCAATAGAGTGTTCCTCAGAAACAGAGTGAAACTTTCGTTTAAGCATTCTGTGCTCCTTGGTTAGAAAATTATATTTAGCTAACAGGTCACCATAGGCGTCCTCCCAATCGTCCAAAGTAAAATTCTCAAATAAGTTCGTTACCTCTTCCTCATGGTTGGCCATGAGGCAAGTCTTCTCTTCACCTTCACTGGACGAGGTGGCTTCTGGATCCTCCTCCTCGTCGCTCCATGTGCACAGCATGGCTTTCTTCTTCTTGTGCACCATCTTCTTCTGGTATCCGGGAGCCTTAGCTTGCAGCTCTGGACATTCACTTTTCATGTGACCAGGTTTCTGACAATGGTAGCATGTAACTTTCTTAACAAACCGGTTCTTCTCAAGTTCTCGTTCAGGAGACTTCCTTGCAGCATTAAATCTCTTTCTCCTGTAAAATTTCCCTTTAGTCCTCAAGAACTTTTTGAATTACCTGGTGAGCATGGCCTGCTCGCCCTTGTCCAGGTCTGAGAATCCGTCAGAGTCTTCGCTGCTACCACCACTGCTGCTGCTGCTGCTGCTCTTCTTAGTATGTCGCGAGACTTTCAGAGCAACATTCCTTCCCTTTCTATCATGTCCATCATTCCCTTGTCTGAAGTTCATTTCGTGGGTCATGAGAGACCCAATCAGCTAGGTTACTGACATGGTGGATAAATCTCTAGATTCCTCTATGACGGTCACCTTAGTATCCCAGATGGGAGTTAGGGACCTAAGGATCTTCCTGACAATGTCTTCTTGCTGAATCTCCTTTCCAAATCCTCTCAGACTATTGATGATCATAGACAATCTAGCATACATTTCTGTGATCGACTCCTCTGGCTTCATCTTAAACAACTCATACTGAGTTGTAAGCATATTGATCTTGATAGCTTTCACTTGAGATGTGCCCTCATAAATTAACTGCAATTCATCCCACATTTTCTTTGCAGTCTTGCACGCTGAAATCCTCAAGTACTCTTCCGGGTGGACGGCGCACTGTATGATGCTAAGAGCTGTCCAATTCAGTGCGGAAAGTTTAACCTGTTCCTCTGTCCACATGTCTTCGTTCGGTGGAAGTTGATACGGACCATCTGTAATTACTCTCCAGAGCTTGTGGCTTTGGGCCCTGATAAAGACTTACATCCTGTTCTTCCAAAAGAAATAGTTATTACCATCGAAGAAAGGGGGACGGGTGATTGACTGCCCTTAGCAATGTAGCTGCGAGGACCAGCGGATCCGTTTCCCTGGCCGTTGGACCACATATTGGGAAATACCCTGCTCTGATACCAAGTGATACAAGAAATATAAAGTGATCTAGAAGGGGAGGGGATGAATAGATCACTGTTTTCAACCGATTAAAAATTACTGAAGAATGAATCACTTAAAACAAGCAATCTCGGAGTTGAACCCACAAAAACGCAGTGCGGACAATAGCTCGAGTGGATAGAAGGCACACCACAAAATCACCACAGACAATCACACGAGTACCCAGAGGTTTTTAAGGTGGTTCGGTCAGACCTCCAGTCTGCCTACGTCCACCCCACTTCAAATCAAAGTGATGCTTCCACTAGCACCTACTAGCAAAGCAGACTCAGTCTGCGATAACGGTTGATTCACAGCTTCACCAGGGGAACACCCTCCCATCTTCCTCCACACCCGGAGGGAACCCTAAGGACGCCAAGTCCCTAGAAATCAGGAAACAAGTTCCTCTTCCTCCAACCGGAGGGAACACTAGTGATCTGCAGTCACTAAAATCAGAGACCAAGGTCTCTCTTCCTCTGAATCCCAGAGGGAACACCTCTTCTACGAGAGGGAACAATACTGCAACCTCTGTTGCAAGTAAACCAGAGAGAACATGTCTCTCTCTTCCCCTGAACACCAGGAGGTAACACAGAGAACTTTCAATCAAGAAGGAAAAACATATAAAAATGAAAACAAGAAAGAAGGAATCCAAATTTCAGAAACTGGAAACAATGTAGCTCAAACTGAGCAGCAGACTTCGGATTTGATCCGTAAGTCAATACCCATCTTCTAATCACTCTTCTGCTCTCTCTTCTCTCTCAACTGGAACACTCTAGTTTCTCAGGGAGGCTCTTTCTCTTCTGCTCTCACTCAAATTTCTTTACTGTAACCTCGGAGCTCCTCACATTTCGTAGATGGTGAGGCAGTGCTTTTATAAGCGATCAAGAGGGTTCATGCAAGGCGTGTGCTTCCCGCGCTCGATCCAGAACCTTCTTGCCACGTGCCCTTATAGCATTGGTTCCTTTAGTATTGGATCACATGCAGCCCAGTCACTGGGGAATATTCTTCCTCGGACCACCTTCTTCTTTTTATTTTTCATCTTCTCCTGCAAAGAGATTAAAACCATTAAAACTCAGGGCCACAAAAACTAAAACTGCATGAGGTATGTGATAGCAATACGAGATGCACTATACTGAGAACGACACGAGATACACAAGATGACTACACCACAAAATAAAGAGAGAATGACACAAGGTCAGACGAGAACAGCACGAGGTGAGAAGGAAATAACACGGAGTGAAACGATAGAAACACACGATCAGAGGAACCTTGGACGAAGATAGAAAGAAGCAACACGAAGACATAAAAACAACACGAAGACACAAATACAGAAATAACATGAAGACTCAAACACAAAAATAACACGAAGACATAAAAATAACAACACGAAGACACAAACACAGAAACAACACGAAGACATTAAAAATGACTCGAATACAAAGTTGCTCGAACTTACGAACGACTCGAAGACGAGGACGACACGGGCTGAAAACAACTCGAAGATGAAAACAGAAACCGACACGAAATGTGGTCACAAAGCAAAAAGGACACGGGGTCTAGGAAAAACAACACGAAGACAGAAGACGGGAACGGCTACAACGACACGTGATAAAACGGTGAAAGCAGGAAAATGACTCGAGTAACTACAGTAAATGACACGAAAACACAAGAGCAAAAATAAAAAGGATGACTCGAGATGAGCAACTAAATACTGAAGAAACGACACGAGGTTCACAGGAAAACGACTCGAAGTTCATCAGAACAAATCGAGCTTCTTCAGTAAACAGCACGAAGACAATCAACAAACATAGTTGGAACAACACGACGTACAAAAGGACAACACGAAGTGTAGTAAACACAAACAACACGAAGTATGAAATGAACAGTACGGACATGCAAGGTACTACCTCATAGCAGTTTTCCTGTTAATCATGGAAATTTCAAATGCATAACATTACGCAAGATATCTGATTAAAATGACAATATTTAACATAGTGATACTCATCATCAAAACACTAGGGAAGTCACAAAAATCCAACACAGCCAATGGACAATGTATAGACTTTGAGCTGGCCAACGTACAGACTTTGGGCTGGCCAATGTATAGACTTTGAGCTACAATGTATAGACTTTGAGCTACAGCCAATGGATAATGTATAGACTTTGACCTGGCCAATGTACAGACTGTGGGCGGCCAATGTATAGACTTTGAGCAGCAATGTATAGACTTTGAGCTGGCCAACGTACAGACTTTGGGCTGGCCAACGTATAGACTTTGAGAAGGATGTATAGACTTTGTGTGCTGGTTGCCAATGTATAGACTTCGAGCCACAGCCAATAGACAACGTACAGACTTTGAGCTGAAGGATATATAGACTTTGAACTGCAGCCAATGGCCAATGTATAGACTTTGAGCTGTAATCAATGGACAATGTACAGACTTTGAGTTGGCCAATGTATATACTTTGAGTTGCAGCGAATAGACAATGTACAGACTTTGAAATGAAGGACGTATAGACTTTGTGTGCTGGTTGAATAGCCAATGTATAGACTTTGGGTGGCAGCAAATGGACAGTGTACAGACTCTGCGCGTGTGCTAGCAGACGTTGTACAGACTTCGAGTCAGCCCGGTACGCCCGCCAACTCCCTACCTGGCGCACTCTCTTGGCACTTCTTCGGCACCCTCTAACCTACCCGGCGCACTCTCCCAGCCCCTCTCCGGCACGCTCTCCCTGCCTTCGCCGGTACACCCCTTTTTTGCCCCCGATGGCCCGCTTTTCCTTCCAAAATAAATATAAATATATATATATAAATATGTCATGATAATGATAATGATAATAATGATAATAAATTAATAAAAATCATCATAAATAAATAAGCCTGAATATATATATATGAGAAATAAACAAAAAATCTGAAATAATAATAATAGTAGTAAAAAAGGAAAAGGAAGATATAATAGTAATAATAATAAACAAAATGGAGAAATCATCCAGAATTAATACATAAAAGGGAAACAAGCAATAAAATATATATGCACATAATTTAAAGCCCAGATAAAGAAAATGGTAAAATCTATGTTGCAGCCCCGTCTCTCCCGTGACCCGATGCTGAAGGAACAACGATGTTGCCCTGCCAGGTTGGGCCCGAGTCTTGGGAATTATCCCGAAATGGCCATGGCCTGACCTCGCCTCGGGCTGACATCCTGATTAAACCAGACTCGTTCCTCAGGCCGGATCCCTTCCGAGCCACTACTAAAATTGCCGCACGTTCGGCAAACATTGGAACGGGTTCGCCTCGGTTTTCACCGCGTTTCTATTATGGACCTGTGTCTAAATATGAAAAGACCCGTGAGCAACCAACATGGCCGACGGCTCCTACCCCGATGTGGTCGTGACCCAGTATTGCTCCGGGCCGATAGCTCGTCAAACCGGATTCACTCTATCGGGATTCGTTCCCGCCCTTTCATTGAAATTGCCGCAAACTCGGCATACATTTGTACGGGATTGTTCCTATCTACACGCACCTTCAATATGGACCCTTGTCTGAATATCAAGTGGTCCGCAAGTGACCGACATAAATCTGAATAGAACGAGATAGCTCCTGTCGTCCCTGGACCCTATACACGGGAATATCAATAAGGCCTTTGTGGGCTGTGCTTGGACCTCGGGTCCGTCCCGATTATGGTCACTGTCTGACCCACACCCTCGGCCTATAGCTCGCTTCCTTCGAACATGTTTTGGTTTTGGAATCTAGTCCCGGGACTCTTCCCCGTTGCCCTCCGGAACCGGGAACATTAATGATGCCCACGCAAGCCCCGTTTGGACCGCAGGAGGCGCCCCCGGTATGGTCCCGACTCGATATCGCACCGGGCCAATAAATTCGCTAGTTTCCTGCTACACTAACCGAGATTTAACCGAATGTTTTCAGCATCTCGAAATAATATATTTGCCGTATCACGGCATACATATGTTCCAGGTCCTCCTATGACGATTATGATATTCTCAAGCCGGACACACGTCCGAATATTAAACGGTCTCCCGAATGACCGACACGTTTCGAACTTCCGCTTCCCTAGGCACAGGGATTTTCAGCCGATTCAAGGGATATTCCCCCGTTGCCCCTCGGCACCGGAAATATTAATGACGCTCATGCAAGTCCTATTTCGACCGCGGGGGGGGGGGGGGGGGGGGGGGGGGGCACCGCAGTATGGTCGCAGCTTGCTCTTGCACTGGGCCAACAGATTTACTGGTTTTTGACCGCTCCAATCGAGGCTCAGCCGAACGTTTTTCGCTCTTCCGAACAATAAAATTTGCTGTACCTAGGCAAACATGCGTTCCAGTTTTCTCGCGACAACCGCGATCTTCTCGAGCCGGACATTCGTCCGAACATTAAATGGTCAGTACACGATTGACATGGCCGCGAAGGGTTTTCTTCTCGCCCTCGCGCGAGGATTTTAATACCTCGTAATAGACCTTCCATGCATTTGATTTCTTGGCCATGAGGCCCTGAATCCCGGTGATTAATCAAGGGTGTTCCCTCGTATGGGGGATGTAAATGACGCCGTGACCTTTATGGCGCGGCGGGTTTTGGTCCCGACACGAACCACACAATCGTCTGACCGAGTCAGATCGAGCGCACCATGGGCTCTTCGGAGCCCGAATAAATTGTCACTTCGGTGACTGGCACGCCCACGCACTTAATAGACGAATCAACCATTCCCGAAGAGACGAGCATAATAGACGAACGAAAAGTGCGTCCACAGTGTGTTGACGCGTGTGTGTCATTTGGGGTGGAGGAACTCTGTGTGTGTGTGTTTGTGGTTTATTCCCCGTGTGTGGTTGGGAGTTTACTCCCGTGTGTGTGCAGGTTCTACCTGCATGTGTGTTGGAGCATCGCTCCGTGTGTGTTGTCTTGTAAGAGTCTTTACAAGATAGTGGAATCCTCACCGTGTTCGGTGGGCGGTGGACGTAGGCACACAAGGTGTGTGGCCGAACCACCTAAAAAATCCTTGTGCCTCGTGGTTTGCTTGTGGTGTGTTTGTGGTTTGCATTCTCTTATTTTAGTTATTCATGAAGTCCCGCGATCAATGACACCCAAGAGGGGGGTGAATTGGGTGATTACATATTTTAATAACTTTTACCCGATTTAAGACACAAATTAAGAGCAACCAACAAACAAGTATAGATCTGATGGATTGAAAAAGGAATCTGGCTAAGTCCGCCCCTACAGCAGTTCTTTGGTACCAGGCGGAGTCTGGAATCCGAAGATTCTCTCACGCAAAGTATTTTCCTCCCGACAGGACTAACCTTGTCGATCAGAAGCTACCTTTTGATATACCATAGATCTCCCGTAAAAAGATTAATAAAGCTAGATCTTAAACAAGAAACTAGATGATGATATAATATGTAAAAGATCTAGAGCAGAATTGAGGTAGAAGATAAGGAGCAAACCACACAGAAGACCACATTTTTAGGTGGTTTGGATGCAACAACTGCAACCTACGTCCACCCCTCACCGACTGTGATGATTCACACACTATCTTGTAGAAGATTACAAGATCCAAGCACACACACGCACTCGTGTGAGTTCAGAACTCCCACGAAGGTGCACAAGCACTAAATCACAAAGAAGAGTGAAGAGCTAAACACACACACACACACACACACACACACACACACACACACACACACACACACACACACACACACACACACACACACACACACACACACACACATAGAGAGAGAGAGAGAGAGAGAGAGAGATCTGCGTAGATCCACACACACACAAATATTCTGTAATTACAAGAACACATACTTGAATCTGAAACAAAAATTGAATATAAGACACAAAGAGAAAACTTTAGATTCAAGCTCCCCCTTAGTTGATGAAGAAGGTTTTGGATACAACTTGATCTTCACTTGACTTGGGGTTGATCAGCTCCAGATGTGACTTGAATCACTTGAGGATGGCTGAAGATCTTCCTTCCCGGAGCACTATTCACGGCTACAGTACCAGCACTTGAATCTCCCCTTGATAGCCTCCCTTAGCCTCCTTGGATTGATTAGGGTTACAAGCCTCAAAGAGATGTTTTTATAACTCTTGAATGGTCAAGAGACAAGCCAGGAACCAGATCCACAAATCATGGGAGGATTGGTGGCTTTGGGATTAAACAAATCCTAGAAGATGGACTTCCCACGTTGTGAACAAAAAGTTAAAAACAGGGGCTTTTCGAAGCTGGCAGTCAACCTGTAGACTGGGGCGGTCGACCGAATTTTACAGGAAATTGGCTTTCCTTGTTGGGAAAATCGGTCGACCGCTCCTGGCTGGCGGTCGACCGCTGGCTGGGGTTCCTGCAAAAAATGAGGAGTTAGACAATGAACCATAATACGTGAGTGAATGAGTTTATGATTACATCTTGTTCCAATCAAAGTAAGTGGGTTAAGTTAAGCCTGGGAGGTTTAGGAACCAAGATGGATTTTTGCATTTGAAAGGGTTTAAACATTTAAACATCGTGCATGATGAAATTAGGCTTTGAAAGCGTATTGAATTCGAACTTGATTGTTGATACATAGCACGTGAGAAAAAAATAACATGGGTTTTGCTATCATCAAAATCACTTGGATATACTCAACAATCTCCCCCTTTTTTATGATGACAAAATTGAGGGGGTTTTGAAATACATGAACGTGCCTTTAGCAAAGTTTGAAAATTGAGATCAAGGTTCGAAATAAAAGCATATCACTCACATCCCGTCATTCCAGCGAACTCAAACCATTCAACATTTTGTTTGCCAATTAGAATAGAACTGAGATATAGGAGCCAACCATTTGAGATCAAACACCAGTTGCATTCAATTCATCATTTCATTACAAGGTACATTAGTGCGAGAGTGAATGCACGACTCTAGACTCAAGAAAACAAATGCATAAAACAGACTCAAGAAAATAAATGCATAAAACAGACTCATGATCCTCACATGATCAAACATGCAAATATACAACCACACACGGAACACACGGACATACATAAAGATATAAGAACACACGAACATACATAAAGATATAAAGCCCTGCACTACTACTTCTCCCCCTTTGGCATCATCAAAAAGGGGATACGATAGACAAAGGGGGGGCCCAAGTTACACAAGACCAAAGGACAGCAAGCTAGAGGGAGAGAAAGGAAAAATCCTCATGGTGCATCTGCAGGTGGCTGATCCTCTGGAGGAGGGGGCTGGTAACCAAGGAGACGGCGGATGTCTTCAAGAGCATGAGCTTGAGTGTGAAGAGCATCCCGAATACGACCAATGGAGAGGTCACGAGCCGCATCACGATGAGCCATGCCAAGAAGTGTATTGGTCATGATGTGGAAGGACTAGCTAGAATCAGCAACACTAGTGGTGAGGCTAGTCATATGAGTGGCAAGTGTGGCCATGTGAGTGGATAGGGAATCCAGAGCAGTGGAGAAGGAGGCTATGCGACCTGACATGGTGTCAATCACATTGCCCATGGTGTCAACGCGATCCCCGAGGGGAGAAAGTCCCTCCCCAAAAGTATTCACATGAGTCTCTAGCCCCGTGAACCGCCTGTCAAAAACCTCGTAGTCTACCCAAGAAGGCTGTGTGGCTCCCTGAGTGGAGGACTCTCCATGATGAAACTGAGGTGGAGAAGGCATCTCCGGATCCATATGCTGCGGTGATGGTGGAGGAGGCAGCTCCTCGGTCTGAACTGGAGGGGGAACATCCCCTTGATCCTGCTGCTGTTCTTGTTCCTGCTCTTCCTCACTATCAAAATCGTCCCCATAAGTAGGCACATCCCGACGTAGCTCACCATCGGGACCATAGTAATATCCCATATCTATGTAGATCTTATGCTTATTGTAAATATCATCCTGGCAAACATAAATAAACTGTTCTTCTGCTAAGTTGATCCCAGTATGAATGAATACCCCGGTGAACTGTGAAGCATATGGCAAAGATCACCGCAGATTTGTTCGGCAAACTCCAATGAGGGTCATCATGAGGCGACCCATATTGATTTGTATACCATTCATCACATTGTAAAATAGAAATTTATGAACTTCTGTAACTTCATTCCTGCTGCCACTCTTGGGATAAATGAGAGAGGTAAACATATAGTGCAAGACTCACTGTAGTGCTGGAAAGTGATTCGCATTCAGCTCAATTAAATTGCTGACACCACGGACATACTCACAGTTGGTCATAGCAAGAAAAGTGGCTTCAACCTCCCCATGACCAAAGACCAAATCGGCTCCTCTAGCCGCAACTCCTAAGCTTATCTCAAAAAGATCAGGAGTAATGTGAATCTCAACCCCTTGAACAACAGTGAATAACTGCTCATTTCTTGCAACCAAGTTCCCATAGAACTGTTGTACTAGATTGGGGTAATGACGGTTATATCTAGAGATGAAATCAATCCAACCCAGCTGAATTGCAAAGAAAGCATACAAATCGGGCAAGAGCTCATTCACCTCGTGAAAATCGACCGGTCGAGGATCGATGATGGGACGAATAAGCAACCTAGGTGCTCGACACGGTGCAGGCACCTGCTGTGGTGGAGGGGCTGGTGCCTCGCGTCTCTGGCCACTCCCTTCCCCTTGGGCAGAACGCCGAGAGCTTCGTCTAGGCGGAATCCCGAACTAGAAACCCGGTAAAAAACCCTTGAAGAGCGGACCCTCATCTCGGGAAATGAAGATAGATCAACGGACACTCCAGGGGCTTGCAAAAGACCTTCTCCACAAACTTGAACCAAGGTGGGAACTCCACGAACGCACGAAAGGCCGAATGGAGTTCGTCCCGAAATCGTGACGAACACGCCGGATCTTGTGCGGGTGGAGGAAGGATGAGGTTTGGGAGCCTGTGAGGTGGAGTGTGGAGGTTCTAGGGTTAGGGCAAAGTAGTGGAAGGTGAATGGGAGAGATGGAATGAGAATGAGGGGTTTTAGGATCCCTTATAAGTTGGCTCGGTTGGGACCCGGTCGGGCCAGTTCGCCGCCAGCGGTCGACCGGTTCGGGGCTGGCGGTCGACGGCTAGCCCAAAAAACCCCAATTTTTGAAATTTTTTTTATTTGCTTCCTTTTTCTTTTATAAATGGGGGAACTAACACCCGACCTTCTGATTTGAGCCAATGTCATGAAGTGGAGGAAAGGAAATAGATGCAGATTTGAGGAAAGTTTCTAACTCCCCCTCAGAGGTTACCTTAGGTCTGGCATCACTGAGTCCACAGTTATTTATCTAAGGAATATCTGGCCTTATAAAGATTTTATCAAGGAGGGCTATACATATAATTACATTCAAGCATACAGGAGTGTATGTGAACACACAAGGTATTAAAAGTAAGGACAATATGCATGTTTTCCTACCCTTGATGCATATGAGTTTCTACAAATGCAGATCTTAACCTAAGTGCAAACCTATGCATGTATGTTCTCACCCTTGCACATCCCAAGTTCTCTTCTTATCTTCTTAAATTGATCCTGGTTGAGGGGTTTTGTGAAAATGCCAACTAGCTGATTGTGTGTGTCAATGAAATTCAATTCAAAGACCCCCTTTCCTATATGATCTCTCAGAAAGTGATGACGAATATCAATATGCTTGGTTCTAGAATGTTGAACAGGGTTTTTAGACAAACTGATTACACTGGTATTATCACACAAGATTGGCACACATTTCATCTCAATATCTAAATCAAGCAATTGATTTTTGATCCAAAGTACTTGGGCTCCACAACTTCTGGCGGCTACATATTCAGCCTCGGCCGTTGAGAGAGCTACTGAATGTTGTTTCTTGAAGGCCCGTGAGACTAGGCACCCACCAAGAAACTGACAGTACCCACTAGTACTTTTACGATCTACAATGCATCCAGCATAGTCCACATCGATGTATGCAATCAAATCAAAAGAACTACAGATGAGAAACCACAAGCCAAAATCTATTGTGCCAAGTAAATATCTAAAAATACGTTTAACAGTCGATAAGTGAGATTCTTTAGGGCATGACTGAAAACGGGCACAAAGACATACACTGAATTGAATGTCAGGGAGGCATGCTGTAAGATACAGTAGTGATCCAATCATACCTCGAAATAGTGTAGGATCTACTGTTTTACTATTATCATCTTTGTGTAACTTCGAGGTTGTGGCCATTGGAGTTGACAAAAGTTTTG
The DNA here is from genome assembly GCA_022559845.1 of Amorphophallus konjac. Taxonomy (NCBI): domain Eukaryota; kingdom Viridiplantae; phylum Streptophyta; class Magnoliopsida; order Alismatales; family Araceae; genus Amorphophallus; species Amorphophallus konjac. The sequence goes on from CM040121.1 coordinate 111,732,324, forward strand.
CTTCAGTTATCCCATATTTCTTCAAAAGCTCCATTGTGTACTTGGCTTGGCTTGTGAAAATGTCCTCAGGTGTTTGCTTCACCTGCAGTCCAAGAAAGAATGTTAGTTCACCCATTAGGCTCATCTCAAATTCACCTTGCATAATTTCTGCAAATTCATCACATAGCACATTATTAGTAGCTCCAAAAATTATGTCATCCACATACACTTGAACTACTAATATATCTTTACCTGATTTCTTTGTGAAAAGTGTTTAATCAACCTTACCTCTCTTGAAATCATTTTCAATCAGAAATGACGTGAGCCGTTCATACCATGCCCTTGGTGCTTGCTTTAGTCCGTACAAGGCCTTTTGGAGCTTGTACACATGTTGTGGATGTTTGGGGTCTTCAAAACCTGGAGGTTGTTCTACAAAAACATCCTCTTTGATATACCCATTTAGAAACACAGATTTAACATCCATTTGAAACAATTTAAAGTTAGATGAGCAGGCATAAGACAATAAGATCCGGACTGCTTCTAGACGAGCAACCGGTGTAAAAGACTCATCAATATCAATACCCATCTCACGGCTATACCCTTTGGCCACAAGCCAGGCCTTGTTCCTAACAACCAATCCCGTATCATTTAACTTATTTCTGAAAATCCATCGGGTTCCGATAATGGATTGATTCTTAGGCCGTGGCACTAGAGTCCACACCTGATTTCTTTCGAACTGGTGCAACTCTTCATGCATAGCCTGGATCCAGGATTCATTTTGAAGAGCTTCATGGATATCCTTAGGCTCTTCTTGTGAGATTAAGACTATAAAATCCTCTTCTTCTACTTGCCTTAAAGATGCTCTGGTTCTTACCCCATCTTGAGGATTACCAATTATGTTTTCAGCTGGATGATCCTTTAAGAATGTGGAGGTGCTTGGCAAGTCGGGGTGCTGCACTTGCTGCTCTTACAGTGTTTCAATTGAAGGATCTTCATCTTCTTCACTCTTGCTAGGTATTCCTTCCTTTGGTTCATCCTTGGCTTTAGATGTTCCAGCATTAGTTGAGTTTTTGGGGGCTTCTCCTGCATCCACAATTTGAGTAGTCAATTTTAGTTCAGATTCATCAAAAATTACATGAGGACTTTCTTCAACAACCAAAGTCCGTTTATTAAACACTCGATAAGCTCTAGAATTAAGTGCATAGCCTAGGAAGGTTCTCTTGTCACTTTTCTCATCAAACTTACCTAGGTTGGACTTACCGTTATTCAGGATGAAACATGAACATCCAAAGGGTTTAAGATAGGAAATATTCGACTTCTTACCCTTGTAGAGTTCATAGGGAGTTTTCTTCAAAATGGGCCTTACCATTGCCCTGTTAATGATGTAACACGCGATACTTACCGCCTCAGCCTAAAAGTATTTTGGTAGAGAATTTTCACTCAACATGGTCCGTGTCATATCTATCAATATTCTATTTTTTCTCTCCACCACTCCATTTTGTTGGGGCGTCCTTGGTGATGAGAAGTTGTGTGTATACCCATGCTCTTCACAGAAATTGCTGAACTCACGATTTTCAAATTCGCCACCATGATCACTTTGGATGGTAGTGATAAGGTAGCCTCTATCATTTTGGATTTTCCTGCAAAACACTTGAAATTTCATCAATGCATCATTTTTATTAGATAGAAATAGCACCCATGTAAATTTGGAATAATCATCAATAATCACAAAACCATATGATTTCCCTCCTAGGTTGGATGTCCTAGTTGAGCCAAACAGATCGAGATGCAGCAATTCCAAAGACCGGGAGGTAGAAATAATGTTCTTATTCTTGAAGGATATGCGTGTTTACTTGCTTTTTGTGCAAGCCTCACAGATTTTATCACTTTCAAATTTTAATTTTGGCAAACCATTTACTAAGTCATGTTTAGACAACTTGGAGATTACTCCAAAACTAGCATGACCTAGTCTCCGGTGCCATAGCCATGCATTATCAAGATTGCTTACTACCAAGCACACATCATCACTGGAAACATCATCTAGATCAATAGTATAGGCATTGTTGCTCCTTTTACCGATGAATCTGATTTCATTTTAGATCTTATTCACGACAAGGCAATGAGTTTCATCAAAAACAATCTTAAAGCCTTTGTCACACAGTTGACTTATGCTCAGCAAGTTATGATTCAAACCTTTCACCAAAAGAACATTTTCAATTAGGGTTTCAGAATTCTTACCTATGTTGTCAATTCCAATTATTTTACCTTTATCTTTTTCACCAAAAGCAACTGAGCCTCCATCCTTATCTTACATCATAGAGAACGCCTTCTTGTCCCCTGTCATATGCCTTGAGCAGCCGCTGTCCAAGTACCACTTGCTCCCCCTGGCTCCAAGACATATCTGCAAGAAATAAAATTCACATGCAATTATTTTTGGTACCCAAACTAGTTTGGGTCCGTAGGAGTTAGTCCATTTTTGTGCATATCTTTTCTTAGTCCAAAAAGCATGGTTTCTTGGTGAGTTTTATTTGAACCAGTAATTTGTAGCAACATGACCAAATCTACCATAATGATAACAATTAACAAGTGCAAACTTTCTTTGAAATTATTGTGGTTTGGGTTGGACATGTTTTGGCTTAGAGTTGGAACATGAGGCATGATTGTTTTATTTTTCGTGAACATAGGATGTAGTGATCTTACGCTCAAAAGATTTTTTATTTTGGGGAATGTACCCCAATCCTTCCTTCTGGAAGTTGACTTTCACTCCCAACAAGTTGTCGAAGTTTTGTTTGCCCTTGACAAACCTAGATAAGGTGGACTGAAGTTCAGCCACTTCTTCACCCATACTCACATTTTTCTTTTCAAGTTCTGAATTTGTGGATTTCAGAATTTCTTCTTCATTTTTCAACTTCTCAACAGCCTTTTCAATTTCTAAAAATTTACACATCAATTCCTCCTGATTTTTCTCACTGGCTGAAATTACTTGCAACATGCTTTCTTTTTCTTCCGTCAACTCAAACCATTCTTGTTCCAAATTTTTAAACTTAACAAAAATATCCTCATGTGTTAACTCATCAATCTTTTTCTTGAGATTTTTATTTTCAGATCTAATTTTCTTATATTTCAAATACAACATCTCATATTTTGACTCTCATTGTTCATTTGAGATAAAATCAGGGTCAGAATTTACCTCAGTTGAGTCATCCTCATGTGCCATGAGGCATAGGCTTTTCACAAGCTCTTGTATCTCCTCATCGAACGGTTCATCCTCTTCATCACTCCATGTGGCGACCATGGCTTTGGGCTTTCTGAATTTGTCTTTCTTGAATTTGTTCTTCAGATCTGGGCACTCTCCCCTCATGTACCCGGGCTTCTTGCATTCGTAGCATATGATGCTACTTGGTTTGCTTGGCTTGCCCTTGGTTTGAGTGGGCTTCCTTTGCCCCTCTCTGAAATTGCCTTAGAAGTTCCTCTTCTTCCTCAAAAACTTTTTCACTTGGCGAGTTATCATGGCCAAGTCTTCTTCTTTGTTGCTTCCTTCACTTGATTCTTCTTCTTGAGAGTCATCATCGGATTGGTGAGCTCTCAATCCAATTGCTTTCTTCTTCTTTGTATCTTTGTCGGTTGTTCTCTTCACATTTATGTCATAGGTCATGAGCGACCCTATGAGTTCATCTAAGGAAAGTGTGGACAGATTTTTGGAATCTTCAATCATTGTGGCTTTTGTATGCCACGAGGATGGAAGTGACCTCAGAACTTTCCTCACAAGGTCGGAGTTTGTGTACTCATTCTCAAGGCTTTTGAGAACATTCGTGATCTCAGTTAGCCTTGCAAATATTTCTGAAATTGTTTCTTCGGGTTTCATTTTGAACAGCTCGTAATCTCTGACTCGAAGGTTCGCCTTGGTTTCCTTGACCTCGGAGCTTCCTTCATATATGAGCCGTAACTTGTCCCACATTTCCTTCGCTGAGCTACACATGGATACACGAGAAAATTCATTAGGGTGTATAGCACATTGCATAATATTCATAGCATTAAAATTGATAGTGCATTTTTTAATCTCCTCGGGTGTCCATTTCTCTTCATCGTCAGAGAGTTTGTAAGGACCCTTGTCCACAACTCTCCAGATCTCATACTCCTAGGCTCTAAAGAAAACATGCATTCTATTTTTCCAATAGGAGTAATTTGAGCCATCGAAGTATGGAGGATGATGAATGGAGTGACCCTCAGGCATCATACCCTTGTTTGCCATTGATCTGTATCTTATTCTAGATCGTTAGATCTTAAAGAAATAGAGCCTTGGCTCTGATACCAATTGAAGTCCCGCGATCAATGACACCCAAGAGGGGGGGGGTAAATTGGGTGATTATAGATTTTAATAACTTTTACCCGATTTAAGACACAAATTAAGAGCAAGCAAGAAACAAGTATAGATCTGATGGATTGCAAAAAGAATCTGGGTAAGTCATCCCCTACAGCAGTTCTTTGGTACCAGGCGGAGTCCGGAATCTGAAGATTCTCTCACGCAAAGTACTTTCCTCCCGGCAGGACTAACCTTGTCGATCAGAAGCTACCTTTTGATATACCAGAGATCTCCCGTAAAAAGGTTAATAAAGCTAGATCTTAAACAAGGAAACTAGATGATGATGTAATATGCAAAAGATCTAGAGTAGAATTGAGGTAGAAGATAAGGAGCAAACCACACAGACGACCACGATTTTTAGGTGGTTCGGATGCAACAACTGCAACCTACGTCCACCCCTCACCGACTGTGAGGATTCACACACTATCTTGTGTTGAGTAGTGGATGGCAGATCTAGAGGGTAGGGGTGAATAGATCTACCCCTCTTTTCGTAGAACACCCCTCTTTAAAGCTAGATGAAAAAAGAATTACAGTGGAATACAACTAGCTTAACGAAGTACACAACAATTGGCTTAGTAAGATGAACAAATAATATAGAGATTGAACCTAAGCATGCATCTAACACAAAGCAATCGCACAATCAAACCACAACACATGAGATTTTAAGGTGGTTTGGACTGAATCCCCAGTCCTACGTCCACCCCTCACCAAACCCGGTGAGGATTCACTAGTGCAACGCACCAAACCGCAGATCGAAAAAATCTCCGATTGCCTTCCTACTAACCACCGGTAGGGATGTCAACATCACAGATCAGAGAACTTTCGATTGCCTTCCTACTAACCACTGGTAGGGACGAATATCAGTTTCAATAGTTTGAACAAAATCAAAAGAGAACAAGATGAAAATGCTCAAACAAAATATGGAGATATGCTCAAAGAGAAAAGATCTTGTCTGAGATTGTTGGAGTTTGAATCTGATTCTTCAATCGATGTAGATCAGCAACAGAGACTTCTTTTTTCTTCACAAAGCTCTCCTCTTGATTCAGCAACAATGGCTTCTTCTTCCTTGTGAAATGGTCTTCCTTGGATCTCCTCTAGTTGATGAAGAAGACTATGGATGTAGCTTTGATCACCCTTGAGAACCTTGCTTGCTTCTAGCTTCCTTGGAGGTTGCTTGCTTGAGATATAACCTTGAATCACCTTGGAATGGATGAAGAACTTCTGCACGGAGTACTATTCACGACTACAATACCTCTTCTTCTAACCTCCTCTTTAGCCTCTCTTGTTCTCTCTTGATGCCTTGGATTCAATTAGGGTTTCTAATCCTCTTGTGTTTATTTTATATCTTTTGAATGGTCCATAGACACCCCCCAGACCAGATCCACAATCCATGGGAGATTGGTTGACTTTAAGATTAAACAAATCCAAGAAGAGGGGCTACCCACGAGGTGGAAAACAAAGTCAAATATTGCTGCATCGGGGCTGCCGGTCGACCGGTAGTTGGTGGCCGGTCGACTGGCTAAATGCAAACAGAAACAGAAATGGGCCGGTCGACCGCCCCTATGGCAGCGGTCGACCGGTTCCTCTGCACTTTGCCAAAAATAACATTGTTTTTGGTCCGGTCGACCAGTCAAGCAGCACCGGTCGACCGGTGATCCTCTGCTACGCCCAAAACAGTTTGAAGTCTTCACCGGTCGACCGCCCCACTGAAGCCGGTCGACCGAAATTCTCTGCTACGATTTAGGCTTCACGAAATGCATCCGAAACCCATGATTTGGGGATCCATTTAGGGCCAAACTTTACCTTGTGTATAAGTAACCTTTGGACATTGAAACCAAGTGTGCACGGCCCCGTGTTGGCTATTCTTCATTGTGCATCGACCTTGGCTATATGAAGTGTCGACTCTTGCTTTTTGAAGAGATTTTCAGCCTTGCTTGGGCGCGATCATTGAGCTTTCACTTTTGCCATCTCCACTCCATTCCTTTGCTTATCTGTCATGAAAGAACATCAAGTATTTCAGTCATATGAGAGTGGAAAACATCAATGACTTATAGTGTTTAGCCATTATCAAAACCATGAATGTCAAATGACTCAAATGACCACAGGGGCACAACATTCTCCCCCTTTTTGATGATGGCAACACTGTGAGTCATTATTTGGCAGTAGTGTCCAAGATGACAAATGTTATAACATATGCAGCAAATACATGATAAAGATGATTATGCTATGCATGAATGATCAGAGCATGTGAATGCTAATATGTATGCATGGATGATCAGAGCATGTGAATGCTATGCAAATTTCTTCTAGTATGGATGCTTCTTTCCCTGAATGTATGCATGAGATGAACATGTATTTTCCCCCTTTGACAAAGTCTCCCCACACAAAGTCTCCCCCATCACATATAAAGTGATTCGCCCCCATCACTCACAAAGTGCACAAAGCACTCACAAAGTGCACAAAGTTCTTTCTTCTCCCCCTTTGACAACAGCAAAAAGGAGGGATAGGGTAGAGTCGGTGACCAATGGCATAGAGAGCAGAGCTGATTAGAAGTTTAGAGCAAGCCATTATATGCAAACCGGATACATGCCGTGATCAATATACATGGTTCAAAGCTAATGAAGTCAAAGATCAACAATAGAGTTCGAAAAGTATCTACATCCATGTTTTAATAGAAATGAACCAGAAGGGCATATCATGGCAGTGGTTAACCTTCCTTTGTCTTCTACATCCATATTTAATAACTTCATCGGAAATACACAAGCTAGTATTGAGGTTAAACAATCATGACTAAAGTATGGAATTTTATGATGTCAGCACTGGTTTTCATGATCTTTGGCATTTGTATGCACATGACTCATATTTTACGAGCAATCGAGTCTAGTACATGCCTCCTATCCGTAAGAATACACATTGTTTAGACGCCAGTATTTCTAGGTAGTTGATAAGACTGACTGCTATGCTTCAAAATGAATAGAGATAGCAAAGTCACGTCATGACATATCCAATCTCATTTCTTTGATGAGAAGATATATTTCTCAGCAATTATGCCAGTGCTCTACCTAGAGTCCAAATGAATTAAGATAGAGATAACAGAGACACATCATGACATATCATTCGTCACTTGTTTTGAGGACGTGACATATTTCTCCGTGCAACAATATCATTGCTCTGTCAAATTGATTTTCAGGAATTCCAGCTCATCAAGGTGTTTAACAATAATACTAAGCTTTAGCATCTCAACCAACGTTGCTATGACGTTTGAATTTTTAGATTTCAGGATAGTCATTCAAGCCACAACATACAATCTCTAGTTAAAGTCTATTAAAACCACGGAACATAGATGATTTCAAAAGATATATCAGAGCTTCAAAGAAATCATTAAATCTGAACCATTTTCATTGGATAGACAATCATCAGTTCATATAATAGAAAGCTCTTACACCATAGTTCTGTCTGTTTCATGATCACATTCTCAGACTGTAAGAGAGTAAAAATAGCAGCAAGACTCCCCCTAAGGATATGAAATGAATGCATTCAAGGAGTTATGTTTGCAATCAAGGGGAATGATCAAATGTTCATGACTTGGTTACTTATGAAGTTGGCAGAAATGAAATGCATGGCCCGGCCCATGGTTATACACTTATGAAGGGTAACAGAATGAAGATGAAACATATGCATGAATACTTCAAAGAAATAACTCCACCTTACTGTATGGCCTATATGCGACATTGACGCATGGTACTTGACAGAGGTGAATCCTCACGCATGGTGAGTGCTTCTAGACAAGCATAACCTGCCTTCCCATACATCAATATTTAATATAATATGGCCATGCAAGAATGATGCTACACAACCCATGCAATGCATCATGAACATGAATTCAATTTTATTATGCATCATGACTACATGCAATGCTACACCACATGCAGAAAGACATATTTACATCTAAACAATGCATGGATGCCAAATAGTAAAAAAAACAGATAACCAAGCTGAAGAAGATCATCATTTCCAATTTTATTAGACTGAGGTCTGCAAAGACCAAGCTCCTTTCTGAGTGTTGTAAACCTGTCATTACACAAGAACTTGGTAAAGATATCAGCAATCTAATTTAGAGTATCAACAAAATGTAGTTCAAAATTTTTCTTAAAGACCTCATCTCTAATGAAGTGATGCCTAATCTCAATATACTTGGTCCTAGAGTGCTGGACTAGATTTTTTGCAAGGTTGATAGCACTGGTGTTATCACACAGAATCGGGAGACAACCAAGATCCACTAAGTAGTCATGGAGTTGATGTTTAATCCATAACACTTGGGTACCACAGCTCCCCGCAGCAACGTATTCTGCTTCTGCAGTTGAGAGGGTAACCGAGTGTTGTTTCTTGGAGGCCCAAGAAACTAAACACCCGTCTCGAAACTGGCAGTAGCCACTAGTACTCTTGCGATCTAGCTTGCATCCAGCGTAGTCCGCATCAGAATATGAAACAAGAGATAAATCACATGATGACGGATACCACAATCCCAAATCTTGACTTCTGGCAAGATATCTAAGGATACATTTGATGGCAGTCAAGTGGGATTCTGTAGGACTAGCTTGAAATCTAGCATAGAGGTAAACACTAAACTGGATATCTGGTCGGGATGCAGTCAAATAAAGCAAAGAGCCAACCATACCTCTATAGATTTTTGCATCCACTAATTTACCATTTTCATCCTAATCCAGTGATGTTGTGGTGCTCATAGGAGTTGTAATTATTTTGCTGTTTGTCATGTCAAATCTTTTCAGTAGCTCCTTGATGTATTTGGCTTGACTTATGAAGCACCCATCTTCTCCTTGGTTGACCTGCAAATCGAGAAAAAATTAGAGTTCTCCCATTAGTCTCATCTCAAATTCGCTAGTCAGGAGGTTAGTAAATTCCTCACAAATTTCAGATTTAGTAGAACCAAACACAATATCATCAACATAAATTTGAATAATCAAGATGTTCTTACCTTGCTTCTTGGTGAAAAGGGTTTGGTCTACCTTACCTCGTGTGTACCCTTTCTCAATGAGGAACGAGCTTAGTCTCTCATACTAAGCTCTTGGTGCTTGCTTAAGTCCATAAAGCGCCCTGTCTAGCTTGTATACAAAATTTGCATGGTTAGAGTTCTCAAAGCCAGGGGGCTGCTCAACATAGACTTCTTCTTTAATCAAACCATTTAAGAAGGCACTTTTTACATCTATTTGATACAGCTTTATTCTAAGAGAGCATACAAAGGCAAGTAAAATTCTGATGGCCTCAAGTCAGGCAACTGGGGCATAAGATTCCTCAAAGTCTACCCCAAACTCTTGATTATACCCTTGAGCTATCAATCTATCTTTGTTTATTATTATCTTGCCATCCTCACTGAGTTTGTTCCTAAAGACCCATTTAGTGCCTATGACAGATTGTGATGATGGTCTAGGAACAAGATGTCAAACTTTGTTTCTTTCAATCTGGTTTAATTCATCTTGCATTGTGTTTATCCAGTTTTCATCTTTTAATACCTCATCAATATTCTTGGGTTCAATCTAGGAGACAAAAGCAAGATGATCTAATTCTTCCACAATTCTAAAATGTGACCGAGTTCTAGGTGGGTCATTCAAGCTTCCAATGACATTTTTTAAAGCATGATCCTTAAGAATTCTAATGTCTGTGGAATCATTACCTTCTTCTGGAGCTTGATCCCTTGCATTGCTTGATTCAGCTAGGTCACCATCTTCTCTTGTTTCTTCTTGTGGAGAATCATTCCTTTCCTTCATGCTTAGGAATTTCCCGTCTTCATCATTTTTCCTGCAATTGTTATCATTTTTAGAATCATCATGATATTTATCAAAGGAAACATGGGGTGATTCTTCCACAGTATGACTCTTAATGTTGTAAATTCTATAAGCCATAGATCTATCAGAATATCCAAGGAATATACCTTCATCACTCTTGGGCTCGAATTTATCTAATTCTATTTTGTCATTATTGTGGATGAAGCATTTAGATCCAAACACTTTCATGTGTGAGAGAGAGGGCGTATTACCTTTCAGCAACTCATAAGGAGTCTTTTTGGTGTGTGGCCTTACCATAGATCGGTTGATAATGTAACAAGCTGTGTTTACCACCTCAGCCCAAAATTTCCTTGGGAGTTGCCGTTCGACAAGCATTGTTCTCGCCATCTCTATGAGTGTTCGATTCCTTCTTTCAACTACACCATTTTGCTCAGGGGTTCTTGGTGATGAAAACCAATGTGAAATGCCTTCAGCCCTGCAAAGATTATAGAATTCAGTATTTTCAAATTCACCACCATGATCAGATTGAAGGTTGGAGATTTTGAACTCACCATTTCACTTTATCTTCATATAGAGTGCTTGAAACTCATCAAAAGCATCATTTTTATGTGTGAGAAAGAAAACCCATGTGAACCTAGATAAATCATCCACCAAGACATATCCATATTTTCTACCACTTAAATTAGCAGTTCTGGTTAGACCAAACAAGTCCATATGAATCAGCTCGAGTGGTTTGGATGACATATTTACAGATCTAGCCTTGAAGGATTTTCTTGTTTGTTTACCTAGGGCATATGCATCGCATAATTTGTTTTCTTGTTTAAAATATAGTTTAGGCAAACCTTTCACCATTGAATGCTTCAAAAGTTTATGTAAGATATTGTAGCTAGCATGTCCTAGTCTACGATGCCATAACCAAGCAAGCTCAGATTTTGGTGCAGCAAGACAAAGGTTTATGTGAGCAAGATCATCTAAGTCAATCATGTAAACATTGTTGACTCTTTTACCAGAAAATTTTACCTTGTCAGATTTTGGTTCAAGGATTCTACATTCATGAGAGTCAAACAGCACTTTGTGACCTTTATCACACAATTGACTTATACTGAGCAAGTTGCATTTCAAACCTTCAACTAGCAACACGTTTCCAATGGAGTTGGAGAGGTTCTTACTTACATTACCTGTTCTAATGATTCTTCCTTTGTTGTTCCCTCCAAATGTGACGTGTCCTCCTTCCTTTTTCTCCAAGAGACAAAATTTTGTTTTGTCTCCAGTCATGTGTCTTGAACAGCCGCTATCAAGGTACCATCGGTTTTGCATGGCTGCAAGACACTCTTGCACAAGGAATTAAGCAATGGGGTTTGGAACCCAGCAAAACTTGGGTCCCACCAACTTCTTCAGATTTTCAAAACATGTAACCATCTCTTTTGGAATCCAAACCTTCCTAGTATTCATGTTTTCTTTGCTTAGTGCAGGGATTTGATTTTTCTTTTCAGCTTTGACATTCACTTTCTGTTTAGAAGCTCTTTGTTGGATTTTATGGAAGTTTGAGGAAGTTTGCTTCTTAAACCATTGAGGCGACTGGTTGATTTTGGGTTGAAAATGATTGTTTTGCCACCTAGGGGATTGAGGCTTATAGGATTGATGCACAAAGGAATCACAATTCTCCCAAAAGTAAGGTGGTGTCAACCTATATGAATGGGAGTGTCCACATGTCCTAGGTGCAACCCAGTTATAGTGGCTTCTGGATGGCTGAGCGGGTGATGGCCAAGAAAGTGTTGATCTATGCTGTGGGGAAGGTTGACTTTTATTTAGTTTTTGAGCAATCTTTGTGAGAATTTCAGCGGCTTCATCTTCAACCTTTTCTTTTCCTTTGGGTGTTGTGTTTGAGGTAGAAGCATCGGAAGAGGAAACAAATGTGACAGTTTTTAACCCAATTGGCCTTTTGTTTGTGGGTTCAAAACCCAATCCTTCCTTGTTTAAATTCATTCTAGTACCTAGCAATGCATTTAGGTTTTCTCTTCCATCTACAAATTTTTCTAAGGAATGTTGTTTATCGTTCAACTCTTTTTGTAGTTTTTCAATGTTTTGAAGGAGTTGAGTGTTGACATGTTTGACAGCATCATACTTCTCATTGCTCAATTTGTTATCCTTTTCATATGTTTGCATTTTTAGCTTCATGCTATCAATCTCATTTCTTAAATCTTCATTTTCAGTTTCCAAGTCAGCCATTTCTTTTCTTCCCTCTTCCAAGTTCTCAATCATTTTCTTAAGATCTTCAATTTCAGTTTCAAGTGAAGCAGTTTTATCATTCATATCATGATCATGCACAAACAAGTTAATTTTCTTTTTCAATGATTTATTCTCCTTCTTGTACATGTCATATTTCTCCATGAGCTGTATATATGCTTCCTCCCAATCATCAATTGTGAAATTTTCAAATGGAGAGTTTACCTCAGTTTATTCGTCACCTCTGGCCATGAGGTAAAGATCTTCTTTTTCTTTGTCTGAGGACCTGGTTCCATCATCACTTTCTTCTTCATCGCTCCATGTGGACACCATGGCTTTGTTCTTCTTTTTGCCCTTCCATTTGTCCGCTTTTCTGAATTTTTCAGGACATTCAGTCTTGATATGCCCTGGTTTGTTGTAATAATAACAAATAATCTTGTCAGTTTTCTTAAAGTTTTCAGAATTAGATTTAAAACCTTTCCTTACCTGTGACCTTCCTCTCATGAAGCTCTTACCTTCCTTTCTCAAAAATTTTCTGAACTTACGAGTGAGCATGGCTACGTCATCCTCATCTCGCTCACTTGCAGAAGCCTCACCTTCATTAGAAGTGCTTTGACCGTTGGGTCCTGCTTTAAGAGCTAGGGACCTTTTTTTAGGTACCTCAGCCTCTTTGTTCTTTAGGTTGATCTCATAGGTCATCAATGACCCAATGAGTTCATTTACCTTAGTAGTTGCGAGATCTCTGGATTCTTCAACAACGGTAACCTTTGTGTGCCATACTGGGGTTAGTGATATGAGAATCTTCCTTACAATTTCCTGCTCTGAATATTTCTTTCCAGGATCAGCTAGACTATTAGTAAGCAGAGTTAAGCGAGCATACATGTCTTGAATTGACTCATCAGGTCTCATCCTGAACATTTCATATTCAGAAACTAAAATGTTGGCTTTTATTTCTCGTACCTGAGAGGTTCCTTCATAAATCACTTCTAACATGTCCCACATTTCTTTTGCAGTTGTGCAGGTAGCCAATCTTGAAAATTCTACGGGATGGAGTGAGCATTGCATGAAGTGTCTAGCACTCCAGTTGACAGTAGATTTTCTTATTTGTTCTTTGGTCCATAATTCCTCATCATCCGTAAGCTCATACGGACCTTTGCTGATCACACGCCAGAGTTCGTAATCTTGGACACGAATGAACACCTACATGCGTTGTTTCCAATAAGGATAATTAATTCCAGTGAAATAAGGAGGCCTATTCACAGAATGTCCTTCAAGTAATAAACCCTTGGACAATAATCCACTATTTTTCTCAAGGTCGTTGGACCCCATAGTGAGAGATTAGGCTCTGATACCACTTGTTGAGTAGTGGATGGTGGATCTAGAGGGGAGGGGTGAATAGATCTGCCCCTCTTTTTGTAGAACACCCCTCTTTAAAGCTAGATGAAAAAAGAATTACAGCGGAATACAACTAGTTTAACGAAGTACACTACGATTGGCTTAGCAAGATGAACAAATAATATAGAGATTGAACCTAAGCATGCATCTAACACAAAGCAATCGCACAATCAAACCACAACACATGACATTTTAAGGTGGTTCGGACTGAATCCCCAGTCCTACGTCCACCCCTCACCAAACCCGATGAGGATTCACTAGTGCAAAGCACCAAACAGCAGATCGAAAAAACCTCCGATTGCTTTTCTACTAACCACCGGTAGGGACGTCAACACCGCAGATCGGAGAACTTCCGATTATCTTCCTACTAACCACCGGTAGGGACGAATCTCAGTTTCAATAGTTTGAACAAAATGAAAAGAGAACAAGATGAAAATGCTCAAACAATATATGGAGATATGCTCAAAGAGAAAAGATCTTGTCTGAGATTGTTGGAGCTTGAATCTAATTCTTCAATCGATGTAGATCACCAACATAGATTTCTTTTTTCTTCACAAAGCTCTCCTCTTGATTCAGCAACAATGGCTTCTTCTTCCTTGTGAAATGGTCTTCCTTGGATCTCTTCTAGTTGATGAAGAAGACTATGGATGTAGCTTTGATCACCCTTGAGAAACTTGCTTGCTTCTAGCTTCCTTGGAGGATGCTTGCTTGAGATATAACCTTGAATCACCTTGGAATGGATGAAGAACTTCTGCACGGAGTACTATTCACGGCTACAATACCTCTTCTTCTAACCTCCTCTTTAGCCTCTCTTGTTCTCTCTTGATGCCTTGGATTCAATTAGGGTTTCTAATCCTCTTGTGTTTGTTTTATATCTTTTGAATGGTCCATAGACACCCCCCAGACCAGATCCACAATCCATGGGAGATTGGGTGACTTTAAGATTAAACAAATCCAAGAAGAGGGGCTGCCCACGAGGTGGAAAACAAAGTCAAATATTGCTGCATCGGGGCTGCCGGTCGACCGGTAGTTGGTGGCCGGTCGACTGGCTAAATGCAAACAGAAACAGAAATGGGCCGGTCGACCGCCCCTATGGCAGCGGTCGACCGGTTCCTCTGCACTTTGCCAAAAATAACATTGTTTTTGGTCCGGTCGACCAGTCAAGCAGCACCGGTCGACCGGTGATCCTCTGCTACGCCCAAAACAGTTTGAAGTCTTCACCGGTCGACCGCCCCACTGAAGCCGGTCGACCGGAAATTCTCTGCTACGATTTAGGCTTCACGAAATGCATCCGAAACCCATGATTTGGAGATCCATTTAGGGCCAAACTTGACCTTGTGTATAAGTAACCTTTGGACGTTGAAACCAAGTGTGCATGGCCCCGTGTTGGCTATTCTTCATTGTGCATCGACCTTGGCTATATGAAGTGTCAACTCTTGCTTTTTGAAGAGATTTTCATCCTTGCTTGGGCGCGATCATTGAGCTTTCACTTTTGCCATCTCCACTCCATTCCTTGGCTTATCTATCATGAAAGAACATCAAATATTTCCGTCATATGAGAGTGGGAAACATCAATGACTTATAGTGTTTAGCCATTATCAAAACCATGAATGTCAAATGACTCAAATGACCACAGGGGCACAACATCTTGTAGAAGATTACAAGATCAAAGCACACACATGCACTCATGTGAGTTCAGAACTCCCACGAAGGTGCACAAGCACCGAATCACAAAGAAGAGTGAAGAGCTAAACACACACACACACACACACAGATCTGCGTAGATCCACACACACACAAATATTCTATAATTACAAGAACACATACTTGAATCTGAAACAAAAATTGAATATAAGACACAAAGAGAAAACTTCATATTCAAGCTCCCCCTTAGTTGATGAAGAAGGTTTTAGATGCAGCTTGATCTTCACTTGACTTGGGGTTGATCATCTCCATATGTGGCTTGAATCACTTGAGGATGGATGAAGATCTTCCTTCCCGGAGCACTATTCAAGGCTACAGTACCAGCCTTGAATCTCCCCTTGATAGCCTCCCTTAGCCTCCTTAGATTGATTAGGGTTACAAGCCTCAAGGAGATGTTTTTATAACTCTTGAATGGTCAAGAGACAAACCAGGAACCAGATCCACAAATCATGGGAGGATTGGTGGCTTTGGGATTAAACAAATCCTAGAAGATGGACTTCCCACGTTGAGAACAAAAAGTCAAAAATATGGGCTTTTCGAAGCTGGCGGTCGACCTGTAGACTGGGGCGGTCGACCGAAATTTTACAGAAAATTGGCTTTCCTTGCTGGGAAAATCGGTCGACCGCTCCTGGCTGGCGATCAACCGCTGGCTGGGGTTCCTGCAAAAAACAAGAAGTTAGACAATGAACCATAATACGTGAGCAAATGAGTTTATGATTACATATTGTTCCAATCAAAGTAAGTGGGTTAAGTTAAGCCTGGGAGGTTTAGGAACCAAGATGGATTTTTGCATTTGGAAGGGTTTAAACATTTAAACATCGTGCATGATGAAATTAGGCTTTGAAAGTGTATTAAATTCAAACTTGATTGTTGATACATAGCACATGAGAAAACAAATAACCTGGGTTTTGTTATCATCAAAATCACTTGGATATACTCAACAATTCACTATTCGAGGCATCGGCACAACGTTTCATACACACATAGTCACATCAATTCTAATCACACGCGAGTGAGCTATGAGAGCGTAATCCAATTTGCCACATCTTGTTCTTTATTCGTCAAGTCATTTAAGAGTTAATTGCTTATCTATCTATCGAACTTGAAAAGTGGTCTAAATTATTTGGAATTCATTGTTTAGAGGACCAATCAATCCCCCCCCCCCTCTTGATTATCATTGCACCCAGACCTAACAGAGCCTATACTCCGTCCCCCTCCCTCCATTGTAGTTCTTTTTTTTTTGATGTTCTTCTTTGCCCCTGGCAAACCCCCTGTATTTTGCTCCTCCTGCAATGAAAAAAAAGATTTCATTCTGGCATGTCTGTTGTGGCATCCATTCTGTCTCACTTCCCCAGCTCAGCCGTTTCTTCTCTTTTCTGTAAAGGCTTTTTATTTTTGCTCCGTATATGCATACTGGGCCTCCATGGGAACGATGGTTGCCGTCCTGCCCACACCCATGGGTCGTGGGGGCTACGTCCCCTCCCTACAGTCCGTCGGAGTTCACAGCTCCTCTCCATCCATCAAGGTGCTCCACCCTCCTCTCCTTCTTCGGTGGTCACCCTGGTTCTCTCAGAAGCTCGCTTATTCATAGCCGGTCCTCTAGAGATCCCACTCAAAAGCTGAATAACAATGGTCATACTTTTGAAGACATATTGGGCATACGCCTCGAAAATTTTGAAAGCCACAGCCCGTGAACCGCTAGGATCTCTCGAAGGCTAGTCCTCGGGTTTCTACGCTCATCTTTGGGTCACGGGGCTGCTGTTTCTAGCTCACCTGGAATTTTGGGGGTCGTCCCGGAGCATTCCGATTGACGGCTCTCTATTTTGTACCTCGCAAACCTCGGGTCTAGGGGAGGTGCTGTCGAAATTTCGCTAGTAATGCGAATAAGAAAAGAAGCGAACAATCAGACGATGCCAACCATAAGAACAAGAAAAGATAAAATGAATAAAAAGACCCATCCAAATAAAATATGTCTGAAGCTCCATAACCTTTGGATTAAACCCCACGTTGCATAAATGAACCCCTCATTTCACCTCCCCACGTGAAAACTGCATGCACACTATTCTGCATACGCAAGAAAGATAAAAAAAACCTCTCTGCCTGAAGCCTGGGTGGACCCCACAGTGGCTCTACGTCGACTCCTCCACGCCGGTTCTCTCCTTCCCACTCACATCTCACCCTCCCCTTACGCCATTTCACCTTTCTTACAACATACCCCATGCTAATACATCAGCTATAACGACCCGAGATCTGAACACCGGGAAGGCCCGATAACCGAATCTCGAACCGCCACCCACGAGCCGAAGACTCGGAAGGGTTAAAAGGATGGTGTGGAGATACACAAGAATCTAAAATAATTGCAGAGCTACGTAGATTAAATGAATTAAGCAGGAAGCAATAAATGACATTAATTAAATTACATGGTCCACAAAAATAATAGCAGTCTAAAATATAACAGTAGTCCATAACTAGTACATCACAGAAAAGAAAGTACAACTACATGGGGCATACCCCGGCCTAGCAACTGGCAACTATCCCTGGACACCTGAACCACGTGGAGCCTCGGAAGCGCTCCCCTGAAGCCTCGTCTCACTTGAAACACGGTGAAAACATGCAGGGAATGAGCCTTAAAACAAAAGGCTCAGTAGGGATCATCTGGTCCCCACCTCGTAAACCGAGAACTGTGCGGAAAGTAACTACAAGCTACCACTACGGCTAGCACCGAACGCATGGCATGAAAATCGAGACAACTCGTCAAAAGCTCAAGAGTAGCTACCAGACAAAGACAGGAATACCAACCCACTAGAAGCAAGGCCGGATGCGTCCACTGACGGCTTAAACCGCACCTCGGGTGTCCCCCTCGACCCCTGGTGGAACGGGGACACCGTACTAGTAACCACAGAACAAGTGACTAGCTGGGGTCACGCTCGTCAGCGCGGGTCCAACCGCCCCCAACCACGTGTGCACACACAGACCGTGTGTCCCTGCTCTGGCCCTCTGACTAGTTTTCCCCTCAGCCGGACTCTGGCTGGTAGACGTGGGGCCCGACGAAAACTAGTCTAAAACCGTCTCTCTGGGGTAGCCTCGCCATCACTCCCTGGTGGGACCACTCGCGTGTCGGAAGGCTACGACTAGTGGAGGGTCACTGAAGGAGTAGACTCTCTAGTCATGGAAAATAACGTCTAAACCGGACAAGTTCAAGGATCGCTCCTCGTACTGACACCGACTCACAGTGACACAAGCCGAGAACACCACCTCCCGGGATCCCACGGCACCCTAACGTGTGGCCCTCACATGATGCCCAACATCAGTTAGACCACAGGTCAGCACGCGGATAGAGATCGACTAACCCCGGATTCGAATCGACGAAGCGTAACTCCGGTATAACAGAACATGGGCGGCAATCCATCCTGGAGGCTGCCACATATGTAAAACTCCCGAATCTACGAGAAGTATTAACGCACTATAGGCCAGGAGCGCGTTCATGAACGCGCTCGCCTTGCCTAGCGCCTTCAAGCATGAACGCGCTCAGGATTCATAGCGTGTTAATCGTTAATGCGCTATGGAAGCCTAGCGCGTTCTCAAGGTCGCGCCTAATCGGGCAGACGCGTTCTCTACCGATAGGCCGACGGCCACTGTTCATCTTCCTCGATGAACGCGACGACAAAGGGTAGCGCGATCTTAAGATCGCGCCCCTGATCTGTAGCGCGACAATGGGAAGAGCCCGGTTCGCAGAGTAAGCACGAAAAATCCAAAAACCACGCCCATTCACCCCCTGGGGAAGGGAAAACAAAAGGGAAATCACTCCCTTAACTCCCAGCATGATAGAAACCCCAAAAATCTGGCTAGAAACGTAATGAATCGGTGAAATCCGGCTCACCCCCCCAAACATGGAGTTTCCCCATCTCGGCATGAAAGCACGCCCCTCTCGGCTTTCCACGACCTAGAAATCACGGGGAACGCAAGGGAAGAAGTAGGGATCCGTCACCCTACCTCAAAGGAGCCCAAAAATGCCTAGATCGTCGACATTCCTCAAAAACCGCACGTTATTCCTCGAGTTCCCACGAGCCACGCACGCCACCGTGATCACCTCGCCGCCGCCGTCGCCGCCACGCCGTCGCCCACCACCATCTGCAGCCGGAGGGGCGCACTGCGTCGTCGTTGGAAGAGGAGAGAGAAGGAGAGGGGGCGTCGGTTCTCCAATGGGAAGAAAGGAGGAAGAAGAAGAAAGAGAAAGGGGGAAAAGAAAAGAAAAAGAATTGGGGATTTATAGAAAATCCTGATTTTTTGAAAAATATGAAAAAATAGAAAAATATACCCCCGAGATCGTTGGAACACGCTGATCGCCGTGGTACCATCCCTGAGTAGGTGAACGGCCCGGTTCACCTGCTATGGGGTTCCGTAGGTCCTGTCAGGGAAAAACATAGGAAACCGCGAAACACGCTCCTGGACCTCTGAAACTCATCTCAAACGCACAGATCCGAACCCGAGAAATGTCCGAAAGATAATTCCGGGCAAAATGGGAACAAATCTCTGAGAAAATAAATCCGGGACCCGAGAGGAAGGATCTGAAGGGTCCGGGATATTACAGCCCTCCCCCCTTAAACAAATTTCATCCTCGAAATTTAAAACAAGCACAAGGGAAGAAAATAAGAAGGAAAGTCACTCGAATAAATAAGGGAACTGCTGACGCATCTCGTCATCACGCTCCCAAGAAGACTCACCGCTAGAGTGCCACTGCCACACCACCTTAACCAGAGGGATAACCTTGTTCCGCAGGTGCTGCTCCCACCGATCCTCAATACGGATAGGGAACTCTGGTAGAGACAGATCGGGAGTCACCTCGGGCCAAACGGAATCCTGTAAAACATGAGAGTCATCGGACATATACTTCCTCAACATCGAGACATGGAACACATCATGCACCGCTGCAAACTCAGGAGGTAGCTGTAACCGATAAGCAACCTCGCCAATGCGCTCCATGATGAGAAATGGACCAACATAGCAGGGACTCAGCTTCCCACGCTGTCCAAATCGCATCACTCCCTTCATGGGAGAAACCCTCAAAAATACTCGATCACCGACCGCAAAACTAAGTGGCTGCCTCCTCTAATCAGCATAGCTCTTTTTTCGACTCTGCGCCGCTAACATGGTCTGACGGACCAGATGCACCACATCAATGCATTACTGCACCAGCTCCGGTCCCGTCACAACACGCTCACCAACCTTAGACCAATCGAGTGGAGTCCAACACGGACGCCCGTACAACGCCTCATAAGGAGCCATTCCAATGCTCGAATGATAGCCATTGTTGTAGGCAAACTCCACCAATGATAGATGGTGAATCCAACTCCCTTGCCATTCCAGGCAACAGGATCTCAACATATCCTCTAACGTCTGAATGGTCCTCTCTGACTGACCATCTGACTGAGGATGATATGCTGAGCTAAATGCTAACTCCGTGCTAAGAGCTCGCTGGAAACTCCTCCAGAATCCAGAAGTGAACCGCGGATCTCAATCTGACACAATGGAAATGGGAATCCCATGCAAAGGCACGATCCGCTCCACATAAAGACGAGCCAACTTGGACACACTCCAGCTGACTTTGATCGGTAATAACCGAGCCACTTTCGTCAGCCTATCCACCAGCAACCAAATACTATCCTACCCACTCGAAGTCCTCGACAATCCCACCATAAAATCCATGGTCACGTGATCCCATTTCCACGCGGGAACCTCCAAGGGTTGAAGTATACCACCAGGTCGCTGATGCTCCGCCTTTACCTACTGACAGGTCAGCCATCGGGCCACATACTCGGTAATATCTCTCTTCATGCCGGGCCACCAGAACTGCCTCTTCAAGTTCCGATACATCTTCGTCGCTCCCGGGTGCATAGTGTACATACTCCCATGAGCCTCTAGTAACACCGCACGCCTCACCTGCTCCTTGGCTGGGATGTACAGCCTGCCACGGAATCTCCCAGCTCCGTCCTCGCCGAAGTCCACATCAGCCAAAGCCAAAATCTGGGACAACTCAGGGTCTGCACGTTGAGCATCCCTCACCTGACGATGAATCGCTGGCGTGATAGTCAAGCTCGCAAGAACAGCTGACCCCGGCTCTTGGGGAACCTTGAGCCTGAATGTCACGGCTGGCACCTGTTCCCAGAGCCTCCACTTCCTCATCATCATGGCGCTGACAATGACCTTCCTACTCAAGGCATTGGCAACGACATTCATCCTGCCTGGCTAATAAGATAGGGTGAAGTCATAATCCTTCATATACTCCATCCATTGCCTCTGCCTAAGCTTAAGGTCCTTCTGAGTGAACACATACCTCAAACTCTGATGTTCTGTTAACACCTCGAACATCTCACTGTACAGATAATGCCTCCAAATCTTTAGTGCAAAAATCACAGCCGCTAACTCAAGGTCATGGGTAGGGTAGTACTCCTCATGTGGCTTCAGCTACCGAGATGCATACACTACAACTCTACCATGCTGCATCAGCATAGCACCCTGCCCGACCCCGGAAGCATCTGTACACACCACAAAACCTCCAGATCCAGAAGGCAACACCAACTCCGGTGCCGAGGTGAGCAACCTCCGAAGCTCCATAAAGCTCTGCTCACACTCACTAGTCCAGACAAACGGCACATCCTTCCACGTAAGCCTGGTCATCGGGGCTGCAACACGAGCAAAATCCTGAATGAATCTCCTATAATAGCCTGCAAGTCCCAAGAAACTCCGAATCTCTGTCACAGATCTTGGCCTCGGCCACTGCATCACTGCCTCGACCTTGGCTGGATCCACGAAAATATCATCACCAGAAATCACGTGCCCCAAAAAGTGCATCTCATGAAGCCAAAACTCACACTTGTTGAGCTTCGCATAAAACTGGTGATCTCGTAAAGTCTGCAACACAACCCTAAAATGATACGCATGCTCATCTACAGACTGCGAATAAACAAGGATGTCATCCACAAACACGACCACAAACTGGTCCAGCTAGGGATGGAACACCCTCTGCATCAAATCCATAAACGCTGTGGGGGCGTTGGTGAGCCCAAACGGCATCACCAGAAACTCATAATGCCCATATCTCGAGCTGAACGCAGTCTTCTCTACGTCAGACTCTCAAATCCGTAACTGATAATAATCGGATCGTAAATCAATCCGTGAGAACACTCGAGCAGACTGAAGCTGGTCGAACAAATCATCAATCCGTGGCAATGGATACTTGTTCTTAGCAGTCACCTCATTCAGCTGCCGGTAGTCAATGCACAGCCTCAGACTACCATCCTTCTTCTTCACAAATAATACTGGCGCACCCCAATAGGAAAAGTTAGGACGAATGTACCCCTTGGCCAGCAACTCCTGCAACTGCGCCCTCAACTCTCTAAACTCAGCGGGAGCCATACGGTAAGGAGCCTTTGACAAAGGTCCCGTACCAGACACAATCTTGATCACAAAATCAATCTCCCGCCGGGGAGGTAATCCAGGTAGGTCCTCGGGAAAAATATCGGGAAACTCGCACACCACCGGAATGTTCTCCACATCCGATTCCGACTGGTCCACCGCGACCACAGAAGCGAGAAACCCTGACAACCCGCGTCAAGCAAACGACAAGCCCTAATAGCCGAAATAAGAAAACGGGAAGAGGAAGACCTAATACCTTAGAAATAGAAGGTGGGCCCACGTAGTCACCTAAAATAAACCCTCTTCGAGCCACAATCCACCAAAGCATGATGTGTCTCGAGCCAATCCATGTCCAAAATCACATCAAAGTCCTGAAGTGGCAACGCATAAAGCCTGACCGGCAAACTCCGCCCTTCCACCCACATAGGAACCTCCTCAAAACAAAACAAAGTGATCATTAAATCACTAGAAGGTAACTCCATTGCCAAATCACAGGACAACTGGGTCACCGGCTCCTCGATACTTAGCACAAAATCCTTCGAAATAAATGAATGAGACGCGCGAGAATCAAACAAAACCCGAGCCGCACAACCCAAAATCTGAACGGTACCTTCTACGAGCTGCGACGCCGCTGCCTCTGCCCTGGTCATGTGTGTAATCTGGCCTCGGGATCTCTGCCTGTCCCCCACACTCGCTGACTTGGGTAGTGGCGGATACTGCCCCTGCTGCTGCTGCTGCTGTGGCCTCTGCTGCTGGGGGTACTACTGCTACTGAGGATACTGCTGCTGCTGCGGTCTCTGGGAACAATCGCGCGCCATGTTCCCTGGCTGGTCACACCTGAAACATATCACCGGTGCCGTGCACTGCCTGCCTGGATGCGACTCGCCACACCGGGGACACGATCCCCACGATCCACCCACTAATCCCTGACGCTGAAAAGGAATCGACTGTTGTACACTGCCTGAAGACGCCTACCTCTGATCCTTGTGCTTCTTACGGAAACTCTTCTTGAGAAACTTCTTGACCTTGGAGCCAAAAGACGCAGATCCTGCCATAGACATCGCTGGAGCCGACGCTCCCAAACTACCCATAGCGTGCTGGAAAGTACGCTACAGCTAGGTAGCCATCTACTGACTGCGGCCTGACTGGGACTGCCCCTAGCCTCCCTGTCCTCGAACCTTCTGCATGTCCAGCTCCAAAGATGCCGCCACACGAGATGCTATCTCCAAATCGGTAGCCACGTTCGCCATCAAAATGTGCCTCAGCTCCTGCCTCAAACCCTGGATGAACTGCTCTATCTTCACTCCCTCATGTTCCATGATATGGGGAGCATAACGGCCTAACTCCATAAATCGAGCTCTGTACTGCAACACTGACATGTCGCCCTGAACCAGCTCCAAAAACTGACGCATCTTCTGCATACCAACATAGGATGGGTAGTAAGTACGCTCGAAGACCTTAACAAAGTCCTTCCACACAATCTCCTGAAGTGGACGAGACTAAAAGGACATCTTCCACTCTGAAGACCACCAATCTTAAGCCGTACCCCGCAACTGGTTACAGGCTAACATCACCATGTCCTCCTCAGCACATCGCATGGAACTAAACACTCTCTCCATCTCATCAAGCCATCTCCTGGCCACATCGGGATCTGGCTGGCCATCGTAATAGGGCGGATGAAACTGCAAGAAGTCCCTCACAGCACGACCAGGTCCACCCCTAGACGACGAGCCCTCACCAGCATCACCGCCAAACTGCTGAGACATGAACTGAAACATGCTTCGAAAGAAATCCTCTACCCCTGGAACTCTCACTGCATCAGTGGCATGTGGTGGCAGTCTGCTCTACTCCTCCTGCTCCTCTCTCGACTGTCCCTGTTGAGATCGAGTCTTCTGCCTCAGCGCCATACTCACCTACTGCAAACAGACAGAAGACACAAAAAACAACGGAATCAATAAAACACACGATGCCCTAAGCCAATGCCAACTATACATCATCATTGTGGACTAGCGGACCACTGCAACTATTTAAGATTCTTATATATATCCACAACCGTGCTCTGATACCAGCTGTAACAACCCGAGATCCGAACACCGAGAAGGCCCGATAACTCGAATCTCGAACCGCCACCCACGAGCCCGAAGACTCGGAAGGGTTAAAAGGATGGTGTGGAGATACACAAGAACCTAAAATAATTGCAGAGCTACGTACATTAAATGAATTAAGCAGGAAGCAATAAATGATATTAATTAAATTACATGGTCCACCAAAATAATAGCAGTCTAAAATATAACAGTAGTCCACAACTAGTACATCACAGAAAAGAAAGTACAACTACACGGGGCATACCCCGGCCTAGCAACTAGCAACTATCCCTGGGCACCTGAACCACGTGGAGCCTCGGAAGCGCTCCCCTGAAGCCTCGTCTCACCTGAAACACGGTGAAAACATGTAGGGAATGAGCCTTAAAACAAAAGGCTCAGTAGGGATCATCTGGTCCCCACCCTATAAATCGAGAAACTGTGCAGAAAGTAACTACAAGCTACCACTACGGCTAGCACCGAACGCACGGCATAAAAATCGAGACAACTCGTCAAAAGCTCAAGAGTAGCTACGAGATAAAGACAAGAGTACCAACTCACTAGAAGCAAGGCTGGATGCGTCCACTGACGGCTTAAACCGTGCCTCGAGTGTCCCCCTTGACCCCTGGTGGAACGGGGACACTGTACTAGTAACCACAGAACAAGTGACTAGGTAGGGTTGCACTCGTCAGTGCGGATCCAACCGCCTCCAACCACGTGTGCACACACAGACCGTGCGTCCCTGGTCTGGCCATCTGACTGATTTTCCCCTCAGCCAGACTCTGGCTGGTAGACGTGGGGCCCGACGAAAACTAGTCTAAAACCGTCTCTCTAGGGTAGCCTCGCCACCACTCCCTGGTGGGACCACTCGCGTGTCGGAAGGCTACGACTAGTGGAGGGTCACTGAAGGAGCAGACTCTCTAGTCACGAAAACAACGTCTAAACCGGACAAGTACAAGGATCGCTCCTCGTACCGACACTGACTCACGGTGACACAAGCTGAGAACACCACCTCCCGGGATCCCACGGCACCCTAACATGTGGCCCCCACATGATGCCCAGCATCAGTCAGACCACAGGTCAGCACGCGGATCGAGATCCACTAACCCGGGTTTGAATCGGTGAAGTGTAACTCCGGTATAACAGAACAGGGGCGGCGGTCCATCCTGGAGTCCGCCACGTGTGTGTGGACGCACTAAAATTCGAAGGGGAATCGGTTCGTTTGTTGGTCGGGGTTAATTCGTTTATTTAGTGCGAGGGCGTCCCAGTCACAAAGTGACGATTTATTCGGGCTTCGTGGAAGCCCATGGTGCGCGCGATCTGACTAATAAGACAATTGTGTAGTTCGTTTCGGGACCAAAACCCGCCGTGCCATAAAGGCCACGGCGTTATTTACATCCCCCATACGGGGGAACACCCTTGATTGATTGCTGGGAATAAGGGCCCTACGGCCTAGAGAGAATACTAATCATGCAGGAGGATAGTGAAAGACGAACTATGCTAGAAACCCGTATTGGGACGTGAATGTTCAGACTATGTCGGCCACTCATGGGCCACTTCATGTTCGGACGAAGCTCCGTGCTTGTAGTATAAAAGACGGTGACAAA
This sequence comes from Amorphophallus konjac, assembly GCA_022559845.1. Taxonomy (NCBI): domain Eukaryota; kingdom Viridiplantae; phylum Streptophyta; class Magnoliopsida; order Alismatales; family Araceae; genus Amorphophallus; species Amorphophallus konjac. Next base: position 111,758,899 of record CM040121.1, read on the forward strand.
ACCGTGTGAATGTCTGCCACGAACAAGGCAAGTTTAATGAGAATACGGGATTGGATCCCGGTAGAGACGGGTCAAGTTGATAGACTATTGGCCGGAGATGATTTCGGACTATGGCCATGTCGGAAATTCCGTAGACCACGTCCGATACCATAAGGCGTCGTTGATTTTCTCTTTGCACCCAGTCCGAGGGAGTGAATGATTAAGTGCATAGCCCGAGCTCACTAACGTGCACCCTCACACGCGGATCGACCTGTGCGGTCAGGTCGCGGGTAATACGGGTAATAGAGTTCCTTAATTTTTTTATTTGGCATTGATCTTTGCATTTTTTTGTTTGAACCTTTCTCCCTTTTATTATTATTATTTACCTCCCCCTCTTTATATAAAAGAGGCGCGCCGGTTAAATGGATATGAAGGAAGAGAGGAGGGGCGCGCCGGTTAGATGGATATAAAGGAAGAGAGGAGGGGCGTGCCGGTTAGATGGACACTAGGGGCGCGCCGGTTTAACATGATGCAAGGGAGGCGCGCCGGCTATGGAGGTGTAAAGGGGGCGCGCCGGGTTAAGTTAATGCCAAGGACGGAGAGGGGGCGCGCCGGAATAGCCTAAGAAGAGGGGGGGCGCCGGTTTGAGCTCCGGAATTCTGAAGTGGATTTGAGTGTGGAGCTAATCCGGCGCGGGGGGGTAGCGCGCCGGATTAGCCCACGCCGGATTAGGGGGCGCCGGGTTAAGCCGTATTTCATTCTGTTTGTGCTCTGTTTATTCTTTCTATTTTCGTTCTTGTTTGTTCAACCTTTAGACTGACATTTTGATTGGTTTATTCACTTGATTGATGGGTTAAGTTGATAGAGAAGGTGGTTAAAGCTCTTTAATCATTTATTAAGATGAACGAGCATGAAGATTGAAGGAACTCAGAAGTTCAGGCTGAAAGCTGTTCTTTCCCCCACAGAGCGAAGTCTATTCATCTGCTCTCGTGTTCGGAGAACTCATCCTATTCGTATGTTCTTGAGTGTTCTTATTCTGGCGAAGATTGGGCAGCACCTCCCCCGGACTGGGAGTTGCCAGAGCAAAATAAGGGGCACCAAACGGATAACTCCGGGGTACACCTCAAATCTAGACCTCATGGCGGTCCAAAAACCCAAATGTGAGTGTTGGAGAGCTCGAGGACTAGCCTTCAAGAGCTCTCACAACTCACGGGTGATGACTTCGTGGAACGGGACGGATGTAGGCCGTAGGTGGCCATGACTGTTCACCCTTCGAACGGGTTCCCTCAGAGTTCATGCCACAGAAGGGCAAGCTTCCGAGGACCCCAGGTGATTCAGAGAACCAGAGAAATGAAACGGAAGAAAAGGGGGGAAAGGATCAGAGCCATAGAATACTGCGCATGCTTACAAAGTCATTCTTTTATTCATCCTCAAGGGAAAGGAAAGGAAGAATACAATGGAGAAGATACAAGAGAAGCTAAGTGTTGAGATGGGAAAGAAGATACATCGGTGGGGGAGAAGGAGGAACAGAGCACAAGCTCTTCCCCCTTTCTCCCCTCTCTCTTTCTCACCCTCTCTCCTTTTCTTCTTCACCTTCCAGATGGGGATGGATGTAGCTTCCTCTTCTCTTCGGATGCTGGGAACCTTAGCCGAACCAGCAGCCTTCCCTCTAGCCTCTTCTCTCTTCTTCTTCTGTTCCCTCCTATTGGTCCCTCCTCCCCTTCTCTCTGGGCTTCACAATGCTGCCCCCTTTATATATCAGCCAGCCTGGGAGCGTCCCTACCACTTCCACCTTGTCCGCAATGAAGTCAGGAGTTGACTCGCTGTGCTGGACGCTGTTCATTTGTCCCGTACACTGCTGCTCGTCCGAGGATGGGACGCTCAGAGATCTGCCGGAGCTTGCCTTGCTGCTACTGCTTGTGTGCTGTCTAACGAAGGTAGAAGCAGAGCCATGGGCATTGAATGTTCTCTGCACGCCATAATGATGCAAAACAGAGCATCGGAATGTAGATGGGACGGCTCATTTGCACGCCGGATTCACGTGAAATGCAAGGGAAAGGGTGCGCGCCGATTTAACCCATATGAAGGGGACAAGGGGCGCGCCGGTTTAACCCAAGAAGAAGGGGGTGCGCCGGTTTAACCCAAGATGAAGGGGCGTGCCAGTTTAACCCAAAAATGCAAGGGGCACGCCGGTTTAACCCAAAATACAAGGGGCGCGCCGGTTTAATAGCCAACCAAGGAATAAAGAGGAAAGGGGTGCGCCGGTGCTTAGTGGCGCCGTTTTAAGTGCATATCGCGCCGATTTAAGCACCGAACGGATTCTTTTCAAAGTTGAGGCCGTTTATATGAATGTCGGCATTCCCAACATGTTCTGGTTGCGATGTATGGCCTCTGTAATATTCTATTTGCAGCCTCCGAGACTCGGTCCCAGACTTTGCGTGACTTTCGGTGCGTGCCGAGACTGTGCCGGAGTTCCTGACTTTTCTCTGATTCAGCTCTCGGCACGGTCGGTCGGAGCGTTGTAGCTGTATCTTCTGCTTAGGGGGCTTCCTTAGCGGGTAGCGGACCACCAAGCGGGTTCTCGTCCTGATCGGGCGAGGCATGAGGTTTATTCGGCATTTCTGTCTTCGACTCGCGCTCTAATGTGTTGGCGCGAATGTCGCCATGATCATCATCGTCATTTTTTTGGCGTCCACAAATGCCCCCCACTCACGGGCGGCGCAAGCGAGGGATGAGTGCACGGGGCCCTCGAGTGTAGAGTTCTTCAACATGACGTCTGTTCTTCTGAGCCAGTGGGATGCTAGTCCGGTGCAAATTCACGGGAAAGCGCTCACTCCTTCAGCGAAGGGATGAGGGGATCGCTTCACCGCATATGCACACGGACTGAGATGTCATAGTGGGGGTTTAGTCATCGGCATGGGGTGAATACCGAAGCGGGAACGAAGGGTCTACGTGTCGTCTCGGGCAAAAGGCCCCAAACAACTTAGACGAGGCCAAGCCCAAAGAGGGAGTTGTTGACTCGTGCTGGGCTTAGGAAAGTTGTTCATTCACCGACTCGGATGGAGGGTCCAAGCCGAGTAATGGGATGCACTTTTGTTTATGGACTGGGATGGATGGTCTGAGCCAGGCAAGGAGGGGTTTCTTTATGTTCATGGACTTGGACGAAGGTCCGAGCCAAGCAAAGGCGGTCCTTTTTTATTCATCGACTTGGACGGAAGGTCCGAGCCAAGCAAGAAGGTTCTTCTTTTCTCTTTTTTTTGTTCATTGACTTGGACGGAAGGTCTGAGCCAAGCAAGGAGGTTCTTTTTGTTCATCGACTTGGACGGAGGGCCCGAGCCAAGTAAGGAGGTTCTTTTTTTTTTTGTTCATCGACTTGGATGAAATGTCCGAGCCAAGCAAGGAGGTTCTTTTTGTTCATCGACTTGGACAGAAGGTCCGAGCCAAGCAAGAAGGTTCTTTTTTTTTTTTTGTTCATCGACTTGGACGAAAGGTCCGAGCCAAGCAAGGAGGTTCTTTTTGTTCATCGACTCGGATGAAAGATCCGAGCCAAGCAAAGGCGTTCTTTTTGTTCATCGACTTAGACGGAAGTTCCAAGCCAAGGGTTTATTCGTCTGTGGGACTGGAGTTGTAATATTGAGGTGGTTTATTCATTGACACGGGGTTAGTGCCAAAGCAAGGGTATTTTTATTCATGGCACCAGACAGAAAGTCCAGGCCACTGGTTCGTTCATCGATGCCGACAGGGAGTCGGAGACCGACATGGTTCATTCATCGACACGTGGTTGGTGCCAAAGCAAGGGTCTTTTCGTTCATGGAACCCGACGAAAGGTCTGGGCCACTGGTTTATTCGTCGATGCTGACAGGAAGTCGGAGACCGACATGGTTCATTCATTGACACGGGGTTGGTGCCAAAGCAAGGGTTTTTTCGTTCATGGAACCAGAAGAAAGGTCTGGGCCACTGGTTTATTCGTCGATGTCGTCAGGATGTCGGAGACCGACGTGGTTCATTCATTGACATGGGGTTGGTGCCAAAGCAAGGGTCTTTTCGTTCATGGAACCAGACGAAAGGTCTGGGCCACTGGTTTATTCATCAATGTCGACAGGGTGTCGGATACCGACGTGGTTTATTCATTGACACGGGATTAGTATCAAAGCAAGGAACAAGGGTTTATTCCCCAACCCTAGACGGAAGGTTCAGGTGGGGTGTTCTTCGTCAGTGCCGACAGGATATCAATAGCTGACATGGTTGATTCGTCTATTGAAATATTCGTTGGTACGGGCTAGTGCCAACGCAAGGAGAAAAGGTTGATTCCCCTATCTCGAACGAAAGGTTCGGGTGGGGTGTTCTTCGTCAGTGCCGACAGGATGTCAGAGGCTGACGTGGTTGATTCGTCTATTGAAATATTCTTGGAGATAAGAGTGAGTGTTAATAAAGGGAGACTGATTCCTCCCCCCTTTTTCCTTTCTTTTTTTCTTTTCCCTTTTTTTATTTTTTTTTCTTCTTTTTTTCTTTCTTCTTTCTTCCTTTTTTTTCTCTTTTTTTTTATTTTTTTTCTTATTTCTTCTCCTTTTTTCTCTCTTTTTTTTTGACATGCAAGATAAATAGTGCCCAATCCATCTGGACAATAGTAATGCAAATTCGCCCGGGACAGGGGGGAGAAAAGCATTATTCCTCGAATGGGGGAATCGGAGCATGGTACGACCTCAGATGCATACCATTGAGGGGCGGAAACTGAACCTCCCCCCGATGGTCGACGATTACATACGCTCCGCCCTCGTTGACTTTCTGGATCACATAGGGTCCAAGCCAATTCTCATTCAGCTTGCCCTTGGGGTTGGAAGCCATGACTTCTCTTCTCTTCACCATAACGAGGTCACCCTTCTTGAATTCGCGTTCCTTGACAAGCTTGTCGAAGGCGCGAGCTATCCAGGCCTGATAGACCTGGATGTTCTGTTGGGCTTGGAGCCGTTTCCCCTCCAAGTTGGAGAGTTCTTCGAGCCTTCGCTCGACATTTGTCTGCTCCTCCCGGACCAACCCGTGTTGGATTGCGACCCGGAGAGAGGGTATTTCCAGCTCGATAGGGACAATCGCCTCTGAGGCATATACCAGGGAAAAGGGTGAACAACCCGTGGGAGTTTTGTACACAGTTCGATACGCCCACAGGGCCTCGTACATTTTCTCTTCCCAGTCTCTCTTGTTAGAACTAACAATTTTGGACAGGAGAGTGCAAAGAGTCTTGTTGAAAGCTTCAACCAAGCCATTGGCTTGTGGATTGTAGGGGGTCGACATCCTCCAGTCGATCTTGTACTTTTCTGCCAGCCGGTAGACCTTCTGGTTGCGGAAGTGACTTCCATTGTCTGAGATAATTCCGTTCAGAGTGCCAAACCGGAATATGATGTTGCGGCGGACAAATCTGGTGACGATCTCCCCAGTCACTTCTTTCAAAGCAACAGCCTCCGCCCAACGGGAGAAGTAATCAGTTGCGGCCAAGATGTACTTGCACCCAGCTGATGACGCGGGTAGTGGACCCACGACGTCTATTCCCCATTGGGCAAAGGGCCAGCTGGGCAGTGTTGGATGTAGGGGCACGGGCGGTCTCCTGGGCACCGTCGCATGCTCCTAGCATTTTTGACAAGACTTGGCATACTTGCAGCAGTCGTCGAACATTGTCGGCCAATAGTAGCCGAGCTTCTTTATTTCAATCGTCATTTTCGGTCCTGCCTGATGTGCACCAGCTGTTCCAGCGTGAACCTCCTTCATGACCTTCCAAGCTTCATCAGTGGATAAACATCGGAGGAGCACCTTCCGTTTGGCGTCTGTCATAATTCGGAATAGGATCACGTTCCTGACCTCGTAAGAGTCCTTTGTTCTGATTAACTTGATCTTCTCTTCCCTTTGCCTGGGCAGCTGTTGATATTTAAACCACTGCAAAAGGGGGTCTCTCCAGTCGGGCGGGCTAATGGCTTCCGCTGTGATGACCTCAAGTTCTTCTTCTTCTGGCCCTCCAATCATGCTAGGCACTTGGCGCTGATTCACCACCCGGATGCTGAGGGATCCATCTGGCGGGACTGCTAATGAACTTGCCAGTTTCTCCAGTGCATCGGCTTGTCCATTTTCCCCCCTGGCAACATGGCCTATCTCAATGAGGTAGAACTGCTGCATGAGCCGTTTCGCCTTAGCATGGTAAGGGAGTAACTCGGGTTTTCGGACGTCAAACTGTCCCTGGACCTGCTTAACGACCAGCAATGAATCGCCAAACACATGTAATATTTTAATCTCCATCTGTAAAGCGACTTGGAGACCAATGATCAGAGCTTCATATTCTGCCTCATTATTTGTACAGGGCTTGTTAATGGAGCAGGATGTGTGCAATACTTCTCCCTCAGGCGATTTAAGGACGATGCCGGCCCCGGCCCGTACTTTTGCGTGACCTGACGGGGTTGTTTCTGTTCTTGAAGCTCCGTCAAAGTGCAGCTGCCAGGCGATCTGTCGGGCTTGGTCCACTTCCAGTGTTTCATCTTCAGGCAACTCTGTGGCCAGTGGGGAATTTTCAGGCACAGGGTGTGCTGCGAAGAAATCGGCCATGGCTTGACCCTTAACGGCCTTCTGCGGCACATAGGTGATGTCGAATTCCATTAATAGTACTGCCCACTTGCCGAGACGCCCCTTCAGAACTGGCTGGGAGAGAATATGCTTGACTGGGTCGGCCTTAGAAATCAGGCTCACTTCATGCGAGAGCATGTAATGCCTCAGCTTCTTGACTGTGAAGACGAAGGTGAGACAAACCTTCTCAATCCGGGTGTATTTTGCTTCTGCCCCCATTAGTCTTCGGCTAAGGTAATAAAGAGCTTGTTCCTTCCCCTCATCATTGTTCTGGGCGAGCAGTGCCCCCAGTGAACATTCGGTGGCAGCTATATATAGAATAAGCGGCCTCCCCTTGACAGGTGCCCCCAGCACAGGCAGGGTCTTTAAGTAATCCTTCAGCCGATCAAAGGCCTTCTGACATTCATGGTTCCAGTTGAAAGGTGCATTCTTCATCATTAATTTGTGGAATGGTTGACAGCGCCCCGACAAATTGGAGATAAATCTTCGGATGTAGGCTAGCCGACCTTGCAGGGACCTTAACTCTCCTAAATTTTCCGGAGGAGGTAGCTTCTGAATGGCTTTTATTTTAAAGGGGTCGATCTCGATCCCCCTATATCGGACAATGAAGCTGAGAAACTTTCCATTGGAGACGCCGAAGGCACACTTCATTGGGTTCATTTTCAGCTCGTACTGCCGGAGTCTCTCAAAGATGGCTCTAAGGTCATTCAGGTGATCCCCCCTTTTCTTTGTCTTGACGACCAGATCATCGATGTAGCATTCGACTTTGCTATATAGCAGTTCGTCGAATATATTGGTCATCGCCCGCTGGTAAGTGGCGCCAGCGTTCTTAAGGCCGAAGGGCATCCTTTTGTAGTGGAATATCCCTTTAGGTGATCGGAAGGCCGTATGAATTCGTTCATGTTCAGCTATCCATATCTGATTATAGCCGGATGATCCATCCATGAAAGACAAGGCCTCATGGCCGGTAGTTGCATCAATCATCACTTCAGTGACTGGCACCGAAAAGTCATCTTTTGGGCAAGCTTTATTCAGGTCGCGGAAGTCCACACAGATCCTGATCTGTCCATTCTTCTTCTTCACCGGTACAATGTTGGCCAACCAAGTAGTGTATTGATTTTCAGCTACAAAATCGACATCTTTGAGCTTGTCGACTTCTTTGCAAATCTGTTTTATCAGCTCCGGCCTCATACGCCTGGGGGGTTGCTTCACCGGCTCCACCTTAGAATCAATAGCCAGAATATGTTGAGTCACGCCGGGGCTCAGACCGGGCATCTCTTTGTAGTTCCAGGCGAAACAGTCCCGGAATTCTTGCAGCAACTTGACATAATGTCCCCTCTCCTATGGAGGAAGAAGGACACTCAGAAAGGTCGGTCTGGGGTCGCTTTCTGTGCCTAGATTGATTTCAATGAGCTCATCCACTGTGGCCTGGCCGCCCTCTTCAAATTCTGGAGGCGCTGGTAGCAGGTCAATGAAATCCTTGTCTTCACCATCTTCTGCTTCAAGGACACCATAGGTGTTTTCTTGCTCTGCCTCATTGGGTAACGAGGCTTTGCTTGTTTCCCTCTCTATTAGGCTTGCCGTGTACGGCTTTGGGGGGCTCTCTTGTGTGGAGAAGTAAAGGACTTCTTTGGGATCTTCTTTGTAATTGTCATAGATGGCTCTTGCAGGGGCTAAGGTCATTGATTGCCACACTGGGGGCTGCTGCTCTGCTGGTGGCTGGGGTTGCCCATTCTCAGCTGCATCTTCAAAAATCTGATGTTGAACTGACACCATGTAAACACTTCTTTCATGGCCGCCTGCCACATGGGGGCGTGGCGGAGCGACCACATAATCTCCCATTCTGAGCTCATCTCTCTCAATCAGGTCTTGAGCAATGTTGGTGAGGACACGAGAGCAAGAATACAGCTCGACTCCGAGAGCCGTCGGTATCGGACACGCAGCACGACTCGGTCGACACCGACCTCTTTGTGGCTGGGGGACAGTTTGGAGTCTCCCCCGGAACTTTGACACTTTAGTACGTATTTATATACGTATTTGTATTTTGTACGTATTTGGGTCTTATTTGTATTTTTTACGTATTTGGGTCTTATTTGTATTTTGTACATATTTGGGTCGTATTTGTATTTTGTACGTACTTGGTCGTATTTGTATTTTGTACGTACTTGGTCGTATTTTGTATTGTGTACGTCTTAGGTGTGTCTTTGGCATGTATTTGGGTTTGCATCATTTTGGGATTTCAAATTTCAAATGGGTTCGAATTCAAACTCCAAGGAGGGAGAATGGAGCCCATAGAATTTAAATTTCAAATGGGTCAAACACAAACTCCAAGGAGCAATGATGGAGCCCATAGAATTTAAATTTCAAATGGGTTCCAAATCCAAACTCCAAGGAGCAATGATGGAGCCCATAGAATTTAAATTTCAAATGGGTTCCAAATCCAAACTCCAAGGAGCAATGATGGAGCCCGTAGAATTTAAATTTCAAAGGGATTCAAATTCAAACTCTAAGGAGGGAAGGTGGAGTCCAAACTCTATATATTATCATGTACTCCCCCTCTTGAGGGATTTGATGAATGAATGAAAAATGAGTTTTGGCCAAGAGCATTTCCTTCTTCTTCCTCCCCTCCAGGGGTGACACCCTCTATCTCTCCTCCCTCTCTTCCTCTTCCCTTGGGAGCAACTCCTAAGGTCTATTACAGGTTTCTTGGATGCTCCACAGGTGGGAGGCGACCTCCCCATCTTCTGCTCAAGCCGGGAGTCCCATTGATCAAGGTTTTGCAACAAGCTTGGAGGAGATGGCCCTTGCTGTCCTGCGCCCAGATCTGGTTGTCTGCCTGCAGAAATGAGTCTGGAAGATCAGGTCAGCACCCTCCTTTCCCATCCCCAAACCCCATTGAACCCTTCTAAGCTTTTATTCATCCCCCTGTCCCCCACGTCCCCTGAAAATCTCATAGCCAAATTTGTCCAGTAGCGAAAGTTGTCTTCATAGCGCTTTCCCTTGCGCAGGCTGTCTTTGTGCAGACCTGTAGTAACCCAGAACCTAAAAGATCACATTGGTACGCCCTCTTCCAGACCTCTGATCACATCAACCCCTTCTTCACTTCTCTTTACCTATATGTCCCCTACCTCTCCTGAAAATCCCACTTCAAATATCCATCGGGGCGAAAACTTCCATTTGGACCCATTTTGGTCGCGCAGGCTGCTCCTGTGCAGTCCTGCCGCGACAGTGACAAAGGCCCTCCAAAGGAACGTTCCTATATACATCTTCAAATGACCTGAGATTTTCAGCATTGCTTCACCACGTCCAAAACCATCCCCTAGAATTTTATTGCAAGTGTCTGAGCCCTCTTTCCCTACTTATCTCATCCACCTTCATAGCTCTCAGTTCTGACTGCACTGGACTGCAGAACTGAACCCCATCTGTTTTCACTTTTCACGCCCAAAACCTCCACTACGTACCACCCCACCACTGCTAACCAGTCATCCCAAGACCCTCACCTATCCACCAGAGAAAACCCCGCCCAATTTGCCATCCGGAGGACCCGGTTCAAGCCCAATCTTCGACCTGTGGTCCTGCTGCCAGAGAACAGACCAGAACGTGTAGGGCCTGTTGCAAAATTCGCAACATCGCCTTCGGTACTCCGTTGCAGTCGCCACTTCACTGGTGTCCCTGGGACACCCCCACCAGCGCCTACGCTGAGTTTCGTGACCAATGGACGAGCAGAAGGTCACGTGCCAGGGTCTTCGTCCAGCTGCTCTCCTACGGCGCGCAGGCCGGCTAGCAGCCTGCCCCCCGCTCGCGACCAGTCCGGAGGTTCCAGCCAGCGTCGTCGGCTTCCCTCGTCTTCCAGGAGGCTTGCCATCCCCCACAGCGTGCTACCAGGGACATTGGCACCTTCCTCAGCCTCCGTAACGTTCCCCTCTTGCTGCTGGTCCCAGTTCGTACCGACTCGCAGCGGCTCGCGTACGACGAGGTTCACCGACCCGGCACCCGTCACCCCACGTTGCACAACCCCCGGGTCCCGCTGTGTAGCCTTTTACCTCCCTGTGAGGAGTGGGCTGTGTTTGGTTGTACTCATTCAACATTGTACCGGCGATCGTGTGACTTGGCCGGGCTTCTTCCCCACGCCCCGAGTGTGGAGGTATGCGTCCACTTCTTTGCCTGGTTAGCTTGCTCTTTTAGTATTTTCTCTTGATGCCGCTGCTTGTGTGCGTAGTAGGTTCTTAGCCAGTTCATTTCCTTTATTCATTTCCGTGGTGAGAGAGTGTGACCGTCCCGTGACTCATCCGAGTCGCGAGTGTGGAGTCTAATCACCCTAGACCCTGCCGGTTTGTCAACCGTGCGGATCCGTGCGCTTCCCTCATAGGGGCGCTTGCGAGCTTGAATTCCTGTTAGTTGACATAGTTCCTCTCTTGGGAACATTAGGTGTTGAGTCTACGCCGTTCAATCCATCGCAAAGTTGTTGGTCTTAGTTGTCCATTTAGTCGCGTCTTCACCAAGAGTCCTAGCTTGCATAGCGTTCCGCATCAAATTTGGTATCAGAGCCATAGGTTGTCTAGGGTGCATTTGAGTCTTCGTTCTACCCCCATTTGTCCCTTAGAGTCTTGCATTAGTTTGCATTAGAAAAGAAGAAAAAAAATTCCCTTGCATTTAGTTCCATTACATGCCCACTCGGCGTGGTACAGATTACCAATACCCGGTCCCAATGGGTGACCCTAGGAATGCTGCCCCTAGTGACTTTTCCCTTCAGGATATGATGCAGGCTCTCATGAATAGGATAGATCAGTCCGATAAGAGCTTTAGAGATCATGCTGCATTCATGGAGGGCCGGATGAAGGCCATGGAGGACCGGATGGAGGCTTCCGATCGGACCATTCAAGGTCTAGTTGGACGGCCCAACCAGGATAGAGCTCCATGTGAGGATGTCCCCGGGCAGGCCCAAGGCCCACTTGACCCTGCTCTTCGGCCCGCACACCCTAGGGCCGACGACCGGAGACCATGTATTCAGAAGTTTGATGATTTTGGGTCCGATAATGAGGTTGAGGGTTATGGCCGTGCTCGACGTGGCTATAGGCCCCATAAGGACGACGAGGATGACCGTCTCCTTAGGTCCGTGCGTGCGGATCCTCCTACCTTTGATGGGTCCTTGGACCCTAAGATCTATGTTGATTGGGAGGCGGGTATGGACCGCTACTTTGAGTGGTACGAGATGACGGACCACCGGAGAGTCCGATTTGCCAAAGTAAAGTTGCTAGGGCAGGCACAGACCTATTGGAGAAACGTGGAGAGCCTGTTGATGCAGCGACATCAACCCTAGATTGAGACATGGGATGATATGAAGGTAAAGCTCAGGCAAAAATACCTTCCTTCCACATACCGTCAGAGGCTTATTGATAGGTGGCAGAGTCTCAGCCAAGGGGATCGGACTGTGACCGACTACATCGCTGATTTTGATGAGTACTACTTGCGATGTGGGGTCACGGAGGAGAGTGCCATGACCATCTCTCGCTTCCGTCGGGGTCTGCGGCCGCACTACTAGTATGAGTTATTTCGCCGCCATGCCACGACCCTGGAGGAGGCTTATCAGGTCGCACTCAAGTTAGAGCAGTTTGAGTCCGAGTTTGCTCCGGTCCAGCGCCTGGGACCCACATATCCTCGTGGGTCGGACCCTCGTGCTATGACTGGACCTTACCCTCGGGGACCTGTGGCCCGTCCACAGGAACCCGCTCGTCAGGACTTCACTGCCCTTAGACCTCGTCCTCCCCCTCCGAGGGACTATCCCCCTCGACCCCAGGCTCCAGCCCCGGCCCCTCGGCCTCAGCAGCCCACCATTCCTACCCGACCCCAGCTTCCACCACCCCCGGCCCGTCGTTATGACAAGGGAAAGGGGCCGATGACTGGTGGAGCACCTCAGGGCACTGGGTCCCGTCATGAGTGTTATAGGTGCGGAGGGGTTGATCATTATGCTGTTAGTTGTCCTACCCGATCCTCTTTGGTCATCGGAGATTCTTCGACTAGTGAGCTTACACATGGTGTCGTATCCGTCAGTTATGAGGCTGACCAGGAGCTCGCGGAGGAATTCTTTGATGAGCTGCTTGAGGGCGAGCAACTAGATGTCCAGGTCACACAGTGCCAGGATGATGTTCAGCTGGTGTTGTCAGGTGTATCTTGACCCAGCCGTTGGTGAGTGATGACTGGCGTCGCACCACCATTTTTCATACCTTTTGTAGGCTAGGTGGGAAAGCCTGCAAGGTGATCATAGACAGTGGGAGCTGTATTAACGCTATCTCCACGGGTACTGTGACACGCTTAGGGTTGACCCCTGTGGACCACCCTTCCCCTTATCGCGTGTCATGGGTAGATTCCACCTCTATCCCAGTAAGGCTATGATGTCTAGTGCCATTACAGTTTCATGCCTACCAGGATGGGATCTGGTGTGATGTGTTGCCTATGGAGGTAGGCAGTATTATCCTGGGAAGGCCCTGGTTATTTGATCGGGATGCTACCCTCCATGGCCGGTCAAACACATGCACATTCGACCATAATGGCCAACGGATTACCCTTCACCCATCCCAGCCGAGGAGTCCATCCATCCGGGGTCCCACTGGGCCTAGTACCCCGACTCTTCCTATTCCAGGGCCCAGTACCCCATTGCCAGCTCAGGCTACGACCTTGCCTCCGGATGTCCCCGCCCTGAGTGTTCCTCCGACTAGGAGGTTGATGCTAGTTAGCTCCCGGGAGTTGGAGCGTGACTTTGTTAGAGGGGACCCTATTTTTGCCATTATAGTCCGAAAGGTGGTTGGAGAGACAGAGAGTGATCTCCCATCTGATGTTGCTGATGTCCTTCGGGAGTTTATTGATGTATTTCCCGATGATTTACCCAAGGGTCTTCCACCTATGCGGGACATTCAGCATGCTATTGACCTGATTCCGGGGTCCTCATTGCCCAATTTGCCACATTATAGGATGAGCCCCGCTGATCACGCTGAGCTTCAGCGTCAGGTTGAGGAGTTGATGACGAGGGGATCTCTCCGTGAGAGCATGAGTCCATGTGCCGTCCCTGCCTTGCTTGCCCCTAAGAAGGACGGTACTTGGAGGATGTGCGTCGACAGCCGTGCAATCAATAAGATCACGGTAAAGTATAGATTTCTCATTCCCCGCTTAGATGATATGCTCGATATGATAGCAGGAGCCACTATGCTTTTCAAGATTGATCTGAAGAGTGGCTATCACCAGGTGAGGATCAGGCCCGGTGATGAGTGGAAGACGGCCTTTAAGACCAAAGATGGTCTTTATGAGTGGCTGGTCATGCCCTTTGGGATGACCAATGCTCCCAGCACTTTTATGCGACTGATGACTCAGGTCCTTCGACCTTTGATTGGGGTCTTTGTGGTGGTATATTTTGATGATATCCTTATCTATAGCCGCACTCAGGAGGCCCACTTAGACCATCTACGGCAGGTCTGTCTTATTCTGAGGAGAGAGAGTCTTTATGCCAACCCTAAGAAATGTGCTTTCATGACTAGTCAGGTCACATTCTTGGGGTTTATCGTGTCTAGCGAGGGAGTCTCCGCTGACCCGGAGAAGGTCAGGGCCATAGTGGAGTGGCCCGAACCTTGTACTCTTCATGATGTCCTCAGCTTTCACGGACTGGCGACCTTCTATCGCCGCTTTATTCGAGGCTTCAGCTCTATCACGGCCCCAATTACGGATTGCATCCGAAAGGGGACGTTTGAGTGGACGAAGGCCGCCTCAGCCGCATTTGGGCTCCTCAAGGAGCGCATGACCCAAGCACCTATTCTTAGACTTCCTGATTTCACGAAGGTGTTTGAGGTCTCTTGCGATGCCTCCGGGGTTGGTATTGGTGGTGTTCTGAGTCAGGAGACCCACCCCATTGCATACTTCAGTGAGAAATTGAGCGATGCTAAACTGCGTTATTCTACGTATGATAAAGAGTTTTACGCAGTTGTGCAGGCCCTTCGGCATTGGAGACATTACTTGTTGCACCAGGAGTTTGTCCTGTTTTCTGATCATGAGGCACTCAAGTATCTTCATGCCCAAAAAAAGCTCAATTCTCGTCACAGTCGCTGGGTGGAGTTCCTTCAGGATTATACCTTTGTGCTGAAGCACAAGGCCGGTGCGGAGAACCGGGTTGCCGACGCTCTGAGCCGTCGCGCTTATCTTTTGACCACCATGAGTGTAGAGGTGGTAGGGATGGATAGGATGAAGGAGGCATATGCCGATTGTCCGGACTTTGGTCCGATTTATACCACCCTCCAGTCAGGGCCATCCCAAGAGCACATTGATTATATGTTGCAGGATGGTTATCTCTTTCGTGGGAGTCGCTTGTGTGTTCCACGGACTTCCGTTCGCGACTTCCTCACTTGGGAGATGCATGCGGGAGGTCTAGCCGGCCACTTCGGTTGGAATAAGACCATCGAGGCAATCGAGCATCGTTTTTATTGGCCTAGTTTGAAGCATGACGTTGCTCGCATTGTGGCCCAGTGTCATACCTGCACTGTGGCCAAAATGAGGAAGCAGGTTTCAGGCCCTTATACTCCTCTTCCTGTGCCTGATAGGCCGTGGCAGGATATCAGCATGGATTTTGTTTTGGGGTTGCCACGGACCGCCCGCAAGCATGATTCAATTTTTGTGGTGGTTGATAGATTTTCGAAGATGGCCCTCTTCATTCCTTGTTCAAAGACTTCAGATGCCTCTAGGGTTGCTCGATTGTTCTTCTCTAGTGTAGTGAGCCGATTTGGGCTTCCTAAGTCCATTGTGTCCGATCGAGATGTCCGGTTCACTAGCTACTTTTGGAAGACCCTTTGGCATTTGATGGGCACTCAGCTCAAATTCTCCACAGCTTACCACCCCCAGACTGACGGGCAGACTGAGGTAGTCAATAGAAGTTTGAGGAACCTCTTGAGATGTTTGGTTAGGGAACGCGAGAGGGACTGGGATTCGATTTTGCCACTTGTCGAGTTTGCATATAATGACTCAGTCAATAGGTCCACAGGAATGAGTCCTTTTGAGGTTGTTACAGGATATAGACCTAGGAAGCCAGTGGATCTTGTTCCCTTACCCATGCATGCTAGAGTGTCGCAGTCTGCAGAGTCGTTTGCCGAGCATGTTAGGGGTTTGCATGATGGTATTCGTCGCCATATAGAGACCAGCAACGCGCGATATAAAGAATTGGCTGACGCTCATAGACACCCCCGTGAGTTCCGGAGGGAGATTATGTCATGATCCGGGTCAGACCGGAACGGTTTCCTTCTGGAGCTGTGAAGAAACTACATGCTCGTGGTGCTGGCCCCTTTAGAGTTGTGAAGCGAGTTGGATCCAGTGCATATGTTGTTGACTTACCGGACGACTATGGTATCAGTTCCACATTCAATGTCTCGGACTTAGTCGCATATAGGGACTCGGCAGTGATCCCTAGTGAGTTGTTTGGGCCTTCTCCACCCTTTGTGAGTAAGCCCTCCCATGAGAGTCCACTTCCAACCCTGTCACCTCAACAGCGTGAGCGGATAGAGTCTATACTGGATGAGCAGGTGACCACCACCAGGAGTGGCGCGTATCACCGCTACTTGGTGCGTTGGAGGGGACGGCCCGCATCCGATGATGAATGGATCTCCCGGGCAGAGCTGGAGAGGTTAGATCCAGACTTGCTAGAGCGGTACCAGAGCGACAGAGACCCTTACTCGACAGGGTCGAGTTCTTCCCACCCGGGGAGAATTGGTGAGGACACGAGAGCAAGAATACGGCTCGACTCCGAGAGCCGTCGGTACCGGACACGTAGCACGACTCGGTCGACACCGACCTCTTTGTGGCTGGGGGACAGTCTGGAGTCTCCCCCGGAACTTTGACTCTTTAGTACGTATTTTTATACGTATTTGTATTTTGTACGTATTTGGGTCTTATTTGTATTTTGTACGTATTTGGGTCTTATTTGTATTTTATACGTATTTGGGTCGTATTTGTATTTTGTACGTACTTGGTCGTATTTGTATTTTATACGTACTTGGTCGTATTTTGTATTGTGTACGTCTTAGGTGTGTCTTTGGCATGTATTTGGGTTTGCATCATTTTGAGATTTCAAATTTCAAATGGGTTCGAATTCAAACTCCAAGGAGGGAGAATGGAGCCCATAGAATTTAAATTTCAAATGGGTCAAACACAAACTCCAAGGAGCAATGATGGAGCCCATAGAATTTAAATTTCAAATGGGTTCCAAATCCAAACTCCAAGGAGCAATGATGGAGCCCATAGAATTTAAATTTCAAAGGGTTCCAAATCCAAACTCCAAGGAGGGAAGGTGGAGTCCAAACTCTATATATTATCATGTACTCCAACTCTTGAGGGATTTGATGAATGAATGAAAAATGAGTTTTGGCCAAGAGCATTTCCTTCTTCTTCCTCCCCTCTAAGGTGTGACACCCTCTATCTCTCCTCCCTCTCTTCCTCTTCCCTTGGGAGCAACTCCTAAGGTCTATTACAGGTTTCTTGGATGCTCCACAGGTGGGAGGCGACCTCCCCATCTTCTGCTCAAGCCGGGAGTCCCATTGATCAAGGTTTTGCAACAAGCTTGGAGGAGATGGCCCTTGCTGTCCTGCGCCCAGATCTGGTTGTCTGCCTGCAGAAATGAGTTCGGAAGATCAGGTCGGCACCCTCCTTTCCCATCCCCAAACCCCATTGAACCCTTCTAAGCTTTTCTTCATCCCCCTGTCCCCCACGTCCCCTGAAAACCTCATAGCCAAATTCGTCCAGTAGCGAAAGTTGTCTTCATAGCTCTTTTCCTTGCGCAGGCTATCTTTGTGCAGACCTGTAGTAACCTAGAACCTAAAAGATCACGTTGGTACGCCCTCTTCCAGACCTCTGATCACATCGACCCCTTCTTCACTTCTCTTTCCCTATATGTCCCCTACCTATCCTGAAAATCCCACTTCAAATCTCCATCGGGGCGAAAACTTCCATTTGGACCCATTTTGGTCGCGCAGGCTGCTCCTGTGCAGTCCTGCCGCGACAGTGACAAAGGCCCTCCAAAGGAACGTTCCTCTATACATCTTCAAATGACCTGAGATTTTCAGCATTGCTTCACCACGTCCAAAACCATCCCCTAGAATTTTATTGCAAGTGTCTGAGCCCTCTTTCCCTACTTATCCCATCCACCTTCATAGCTCTCAGTTCTGACTGCACTAGACTGTAGAACTGAACCCCATCTGTTTTCACTTTTCACGCCCAAAACCTCCACTACGCACCACCCCACCACTGCTACCCAGTCATCCCAAGACCCTCACCTATCCACCAGAGAAAACCCCGCCCAATTTGCCATCCGGAGGACCCAGTTCAAGCCCAATCTTCGACCTGTGGTCCTGCTGCCAGAGAACAGACCAGAACGTGTAGGGCCTGTTGCAAAATTCGCAACATCGCCTTCGGTACTCCGTTGCAGTCGCCACTTCACCGGTGTCCCTGGGACACCCCCACCAGCACCTACACTGAGTTTCGTGACCAACGGACGAGCAGAAGGTCACATGCCAGGGTCTTTGTCCAGCTGCTCTCCTACGGCGCGCAGGCCGGCTAGCAGCCTGCCCCCCGCTCGCGACCAGTCCGGAGGTTCCAGCCGGCGTCGTCGGCTTCCCTTGTCTTCCAGGAGGCTCTCCATCCCCTACATCATGCTACCAGGGACATTGGCACCTTCCTCATCCTCCGTGACGTGCCCCTCTTGCTGCTGGTCCCAGTTCGTACCGACTCGCAGCGGCTCGCGTAAGACGAGGTTCACCGACCCGGCACCCGTCACCCCACATTGCACAACCCCCGGGTCCCGCTGTGTAGCCATTTACCTCCCTGCGAGGAGTGGGCTGTGTTTGGTTGTACTCATTCAGCATTGTACCGGGGATCGTGTGACTTGGCCGGGCTTCTTCCCCACGCCCCGAGCGTGGAGGTATGCGTCCACTTCTTTGCCTGGTTAGCTTGCTCTTTTAGTATTTTCTCTTGATGCCGCTGCTTGTGTGCGTAGTAGGTTCTTAGCCAGTTCATTTCCTTTATTCATTTCCGTGGTGAGAGAGTGTGACCATCCCGTGACTCATCCGAGTCGCGAGTGTGGAGTCTAATCACCCTAGACCCTGCCGGTTTGTCAATCGTGCGGATCCGTGCGCTTCCCTCATAGGGGCGCTTGCGAGCTTGAATTCTTGTTAGTTGACATAGTTCCTCTCTTGGGAACATTAGGTGTTGAGTCTACGCCGTTCAATCCATCGCAAAGTTGTTGGTCTTAGTTGTTCATTTAGTCGCGTCTTCACCAAGAGTCCTAGCTTGCATAGCATTCCGCGTCAAATGTCCTTGAAGATGTAGCAGTCTTCGATGGAGTGGCCCAGTATTTGGTCATAGGGGCAGAACGAGGGGTCACCTCTTTTGCGAGCATCTTGCGGCCTCTTTGACCTTGGGAGGGAGACCTTGCCATAGTAGCAGGCCCATTCAAAAATTCCTCGGGTTTTATTCCTTGGGAAAGAGTAGGGCCTTTGCATCTTCTCCCGCAGCGTGGGGCTTCGCTCGACTGATCGCCTAACCGGGGAAGCAGCTACTTCCCTAGCCTCCCTTTTCAGGTGCCCGGGGGTGTTTGGGACGGTGTTCGGGGACCGGTGCGTGCCGATGCTTTGTCGACAGAGGATGCCTCTGATGAGTACAGTCATTTCGGCCAAGCGAACCTTCAGCATTTCGATCTCTCGCTGTTGCCTACAGTATAGGGCGAGTGGGGTAGAGTCGTACCGAGTGAGGTTCGGGGCTCGGCCCGCTTCCCCATCCTTTGGGTCAGTGTTAGACGAGGTCAATGGCACCCCGCTGCTATAGCTATTCGAGGTTGGTCCCTCAAAGGAGGATGGGACCTTCCCCTTGCTCCTACAGGGAGGTGGATTCCATAGGAATATTTCTTCATCTTGCTCTTCGTTGGACAAAGGTGTAAGGCGCTGGCGGCCTTTAACCTGTCGTGGGTCTGCATTGCCTGCGCGGCTATTGCTGCATGAAGCTGAGACTGATATCACATCGGCTTCATAGGAGTCTTCTAATGAAAAGCCCAACCCTGGATGCCGGGTGATTTACAGCAACCTCCGGTCCAGGTTTGGTGGGTTCCACATTTTCTTGAACATTTCTTTCCGACTGGAGAGCTGGCAGAAGGGGATCCCTTGCTTTCTGGCCATCTTGACCACAGGACCGGCTGTGTCAGGAAGTCCCATTATTGGGACGAGTGGGTCGTGCAGCTCATCGGGGAGTCTACAATCATCATCCCCCTTGACCGGGTGCTCCTTGGCCACATAAAAGATGGTAGGCAGACCATTGGGGTTGGGCACCTCGAATGTCCTTAACGGTTCAGCCACCTGGCAGTCAGCTTCTGCAAGAGGCTTGATGATCCCAGGAGGGACCCTGATGTCTTCCAGCAAGTCTTCAAGGTATGGTGTTCCCGGTGTAGGGTAGATGGGAAGGTAGGTGGCCCGGAATACCCCTTCTGCTTCAGAAACGAATGACACCTGAGGGGGAGCCACATAGCCAGGCGATGGTGGAGGGAACCAGCTGTCAAGCTCTACCTTTTTCTTTCCTTTGTCCTGAGTAGCTTGGGAGGCTTGCTTCGGCTTTTCCAAATAAAGATTAGCATCCGACAAGTGACATTCGAACACTTCGAAAGGATGGAGGTCGGCGAAGATTCTCTCCTCTTTCTCGTTGCCGGGGTATTTGATGCATTGGTGTAGAGTGGATGGTACCACCCTATTTTGATGTAGCCAAGGTCGGCCGAGCAACGCCTTGTAAGAGGTGTTGGAGTTGATCACATGGAATTGGACCTTGGTGGTGAAGTCACCGAGGGAGAGGTTGAACTCTGCGACCCCCATAGGGACTTCGCACTTCTGGTTGAAGCCGGCAATCTTGACGTTCCTGACCTCGACCAGGTGTACGTCAAAGTAATGCTTCCGATACACCCGATAGGGGAGTATGTTCATTGCTGCCCCAGGGTCGATCAAGACTCTGTTGATGGGATGCCCATTCAGCTGCCCCTTCATGTAGAGTGGCCTGTTGTGACTAGAGGTTGGTAAAAGCATGTCCTCTTCAGTGAAGGCCACAGGTACCTCAGGTGACATTTCTGCAAGGCAGGCTTCAACATATGCTGGTGTCTGGAGTGCGGCGATGACAGCTTGCCGTGTTTCTTCATCTAAGGATAGGATTTCCCAGACGGTAAACCTGGCTGGGATCTTCTTCAGGTGTTTGACTATTCTGTTGCTAGCTCGGACTTCGAGCAACTTCATTTCTTCAGCTCTACTGCGCCTGCCCCCAGTCTGGGCCTGGGGAGTCGGCTCAACGGGTGCCTCCTCCATTGGGTCAAATGCCGCTTGAGCTTGTGGGGCCTGCTGGGTCACTTCCTTTTCTTGCAAGAACTCGACAAGATTTGGGATGTTGTCAGGCTCTTCCCTTGGCTGAGGAGGGATTGCTACAGACGGAGCCGAGGGGCTGCCTGCCCCTTGGGTCTGCCGGGACTCACGGGGGCATGACTGTCCTCCCCTCTGAGTTGTAAGAAATTCAATGAATGACGAGGCACTCTGGCCACTTGGTTCTCCGGGGTAGAAACCCGATGGAGGGGGGATCTCCATGCCTTGGACCCTAAGCTCGGAAATGTGATATGGTTGTTCTCCCCTAAGCAGGATGTTGTGGTTGGCCTGAGGAGGGCGTCCCCACGTTCTTCCCGACCTGGTGGCATGTTGGGAGGTGGATGCTTCAGCCTGATTCACCTCTGACGGCTCAACATGCACCTCTTGCTCTTCCTCTCTCAGGGAGAGGGCTGTGTCAAATAATGTTTTGAGGGTGTTGCAAGAAAGGACCACCCCACTCTTCTTCTTGTTTCTAGGTCTTCTCTTCTTCTTTTTCTTTTTCTCTTCAGTGGCTGGCAACTGCTCTTGGGGAAGCTCACCCCATAAGAGAGGCTCTTCTTTCGTCTCGGCTTCCGCTTCTGGAGCGAGTTCGAGTGACTCGAACTCCTCCCAGGGGACATACTCCTTCAACTCCATAGGCTGGATTTCAGGCTGTTCATAGTCTTCAAGCCCATCAATGATGGCCTGGAGCCTTTCTACCGCAGGGCTGGTTTCCTTGTGCACCCGCATCGGGATGTGTTTCTTCTTGTTGTGAGTGGGCCGTCTCATAACGAGCCGGGGGGCTGTGTCATGCAAAACAGGTGTCACCAGTGGCGGTGCTGGTCGGGGTGTAACACCCCTTATGCGAACCTCTGGAGTGGGCCGAGGAGCTTGTCTTCTTCTTCTGTTCTTCGTTGGCGTGGCTTGCCAACCTCCTTGATCATGAGCTGGCGCCATGACGAAGGCTTGATAAGTGGCCTGTGTACTGGCCTCCGCCCATTCTTCAGGTAGCTGTTGGTATAAAGATACCATGTTCACAGTGGTGCCGAGGCTCGGCATCTCGTGCGACTGCGGAGGATCCACTCTGAGCTCCCCCATGTCCAGCTCTCCCTTCTTGATCAAGGACTCAATGACATCCTTGAAGATGTAACAATCCTCAATGGTATGCCCAAGCATCTGATGGTATGGGCAAAAACGAGGATCATCCTTCTTCTTCAAGTCACCAGGCCTCTTTGGATCTGGTAATGTGATCTTGTTGTACCTGGTGGCCCATTCGAACAGAACTCGGGCTTTGTCTCGAGGAAAGGAATACAATTTGTTCCTCATCTTCTCCCGCAGGGAGGGACCTTCCCGCCGTTCAGTGGAGGTGTTGGCCATCTCTTTGGCTTTCTCTTTCTGTTTCTCAAAAGCTTCGAAGTCCAGTGTATGAACTTCTGGCGGTGTTGGCCTCCTCTCAGCCTGCCTGACCCTCTGACTTGATGCAGCTGGAGCGGAAGAGTATCGAGCAAGGAATGCTTCAATCTCTGCCACTATGTTGTTCAGACGGTCGAACGACCTTACCTCAGCACCGATCATCCTCTCAAGGATCTCCTTCTTCAGATTTTATTTACAGATGTGCACTGCGTCCTCCTGATGCGGGGGACGTTTGCACCTCATGCTGAGGTTCCTCCATCTCTTTATGTAGTCGAGTGCCGACTCCTCATTTCTCTGTCTCGTGGCGTAAAGCTCAGCCACGGTTACCTCCCTCTTAGCTATGTAGAATCTTTCCTTGAATTTCTTTTGCATATCAGGCCAGTCTGCAATGGACCCGGCGAGCAAGCTCGAATACCACTCAAAAGCGAGCCCGGTAAGTGTCGAGCCAAAGAACTTGAGGAGATAAGCTTCATCCGCCGCTAGATCCCCCATAACATTCACATAATAGGCAATGTGCTCCCTGGGAGACCCTTGCCCATTAAATTTCTCAAACTTTGGCGGCTTGGTGATGCCGACCGGTAGCCTCTTGGCAGCATAGTGTGCCGGGTAAGGGACCCGGTATACGTCGAATGGCGTGTGATCACCATCGCTCCTCTCTGCCAACTTCATATCTATCATTTGTTCGAGCATTAGTCTGCTTACTGTTGCCGGGTCAACTGGGTTTGGGTAGAAATGGGCCGGTTGTGCCAGCGGCGTTGTTAACACTGTTGCCTGAGGTGCAATAGTGGACCCCTGGAATGGCAGGTTCGGTGGCGGGGCCGGTGTGACATGTTGTGGCTGATGCAGGGGTATGCCTCCAGTGTAGGTAGGTATTGGGGGAGACACCGTCGCCTGTGAAGAAGCTTCCGAGGCCTGCCCGTTGCCCCCAGGGGTCTCTGGTAATGCTTCAGTCTGCCCGGATGTTGAGGGCTGAGCGGCTCTTTCAGTCAGTTGTTTCTTCAACAATTCGATCTCCCGTTCATATTGTTGCATCATGTGCAATACCGCGGGGTCGTTCATGGGAAGGCTAGGGGTGCCCCCCCTTTCTTCGATCGGCACCTCTTCGGATGAAGTGGATGGTCCTCTCGCCGTGCCTTCTGTAATAACATTGGCAGCCAAGGATGTTGAAGGTTCCTCATAGTTAGCTCCTCCAGTGTGGACTTGTGTCTTTTCAGCTGCCGCCTTCCCTCTTCTGGTAAGAGGTCCTGGCCTTGTGGCAAGCCTGGCTACTTCTTCGGGCTCGGTTGGTAGAGCCCCGTACCGGCCAGATACCCCTGCCATATTGCAAGTATAAACTCTTAGGTCTCTGCCTCTTCTTGTTGTTCTTCTCGATGGCCTACCTGGAAAGACCAATCTGTCAAAGACCGCTCTCCGCGGCTTCACTTCTTCCCTCGGCGGGGACTGATAATGCTCCTCAGAGCAATTTCTTGACTCGACACTGGGCACCGGTCGGGTCTCTTCTTCTTCAAAGGCAGAGGCTACTACCCCCAGTAATCTCTGGCGACCCAGGGGAGTGCTCCCCGGGCCCCGCAAGTAGTTCTTCATGGCTTGCTTCACTCCTTCCCAGTCCTGGTCAGGAGGAGAGGCTGGTGATGTCGCCCTGTTGGCAGCAACGGGCATGTAGGTTGCAGGCTCCACACGGGCAGCTTGATAGTGACGTCGATAGTGTCGGCGGTGGATGTTCTCCGGTGGGGCCGGTGTAGTTAATGTCGTCTGGTAGACGGGGGCCGATGCCTTGACCCGATCTCCTTGTTGTGCCCTTGCCGGGCGGAAGGTGCTGGGCCTCGCCTGGGCTGGTGAGGTGAATCGGGCCCCCTTGGGAACCCAAAGTTGCTTAGCTTTGGTGGGCCTAGAGGCCGACTGATGCCGCGATGCTGGGGCCGGAGTGATGAGCGTCATCTCGCCCTTCATCTTCTCCAGTGCTTGAAAAGAGTTGTGCACTGGTACGGCGGGTACAATGCGATCTGGGATCACCTCAGAACGCTGTCCGTTAAGATGCACCCGGAAAGTCCCGACGACAGCCGACTTGCCGGTGCTGGAGAACCGGCCTCGGTGTGATGTTGTGGCATGGCTCCTTCGGAGCCTCCTTTGGTGAGAGGCCGACCTTGGGTGAGAAGGGCTGGCAGTTTGGTGCACGTGGTGCACGTTGCAGCTCAGCATCCCAGTCGGGACGGTCTTGGAAGTCTCGGCCATTGATCGGCCGACAGCAGCTTTGGCGGCCCCCTGGATGGGAGCGTTTCTTTCAGTCCTGTCAGACGCTTCCACGTCCAACAGGTTAGTGAAGGCTACCCCAAGGAAGTTGGGGAAGCCTACCACGGGAGGGAAGTTCCCGAAGCTGAGGGGGACGGCCAAGTAGCCGTTTCGAACATGGCTCTCGACGGCCTGTTGGCCGAACGTGGAGGCCATCCTGGTGTTCAGAATGCAACCTGCATTTGCCAATCAAACAATTAGTATTACAAGAAAGGGGCCGTATGGCCCTTAGTCCCGGCAAAGAGATGAAAGGTGATTTCGGTCCCACCGGGCGTGCCAGACTTGTGGACGCACTAAAATTCGAAGGGGAATCGGTTCATTTGTTGGTCGGGGTTAATTCGTTTATTTAGTGCGAGGGCGTGCCAGTCACAAAGTGACGATTTATTCGGGCTTCGTGGAAGCCCATGGTGCGCGCGATCTGACTAATCAGACAATTGTGTAGTTCGTGTCGGGACCGAAACCCGCCGTGCCGTAAAGGCCACGGCGTTATTTACATCCCCCATACGGGGGAACACCCTTGATTGATTGCCGGAAATAAGGGCCCTACGGCCTAGAGAGAATACTAATCATGCAGGAGGATAGTGAAAGACGAACTATGCTAGAAACCCGTATTGGGACGTGAATGTTCAGACTATGTCGGCCACTCATGGGCCACTTCATGTTCGGACGAAGCTCCGTGCTTGTAGTATAAAAGACGGTGACAAAACCGCGTGAATGTCTGCCACGAACAAGGCAAGTTTAATGAGAATACGGGATTGGATCCCGGTAGAGACGGGTCAAGTTGATAGACTATTGGCCGGAGATGATTTCGGACTATGGCCATGTCGGAAATTCCGTAGACCACGTCCGATACCATAAGGCGTCGTCGATTTTCTCTTTGCACCCAGTCCGAGGGAGTGAATTATTAAGTGCATAGCCCGAGCTTACTAACGTGCACCCTCACACGCGGATCGACCTGCGCGGTCAGGTCGCGGGTAATACGGGTAATAGAGTTCCTTTAATTTTTTTATTTGGCATTGATCTTTGCATTTTTTTGTTTGAACCTTTCTCCCTTTTATTATTATTATTTACCTCCCCCTCTTTATATAAAAGAGGCGCGCCGGTTAAATGGATATGAAGGAAGAGAGGAGGGGCGCGCCGGTTAGATGGATATGAAGGAAGAGAGGAGGGGCGTGCCGGTTAGATGGACACTAGGGACGCGCCGGTTTAACATGATGCAAGGGAGGCGCGCCGGCTATGGAGGTGTAAAGGGGGCGCGCCGGGTTAAGTTAATGCCAAGGACGGAGAGGGGGCGCGCCGGAATAGCCTAAGAAGAGGGGGGGCGCCGGTTTGAGCTCCGGAATTCTGAAGTGGATTTGAGTGTGGAGCTAATCCGGCGCGGGGGGGTAGCGCGCCGGATTAGCCCACGCCGGATTAGGGGGCGCCGGGTTAAGCCGTATTTCATTCTGTTTGTGCTCTGTTTATTCTTTCTGTTTTCGTTCTTGTTTGTTCAACCTTTAGACTGACATTTTGATTGGTTTATTCACTTGATTGATGGGTTAAGTTGATAGAGAAGGTGGTTAAAGCTCTTTAATCATTTATTAAGATGAACGAGCATGAAGATTGAAGGAACTCAGAAGTTCAGGCTGAAAGCTGTTCTTTCCCCCACAGAGCGAAGTCTATTCGTCTGCTCTCGTGTTCGGAGAACTCATCCTATTCGTATGTTCTTGAGTGTTCTTATTCTGGCGAAGATTGGGCAACACCTCCCCCGGACTGGGAGTTGCCAGAGCAAAATAAGGGGCACCAAACGGATAACTCCGGGGTACACCTCAAATCTAGACCTCATGGCGGTCCAAAAACCCAAATGTGAGTGTTGGAGAGCTCGAGGACTAGCCTTCAAGAGCTCTCACAACTCACGGGTGATGACTTCATGGAACGGGACGGATGTAGGCCGTAGGTGGCCATGACTGTTCACCCTTCGAACGGGTTCCCTCAGAGTTCATGTCACAGAAGGGCAAGCTTCCGAGGACCCCAGGTGATTCAGAGAACTAGAGAAATGAAACGGAAGAAAAGGGGGGGAAAGGATCAGAGCCATAGAATACTGCGCATGCTTACAAAGTCATTCTTTTATTCATCCTCAAGGGAAAGGAAAGGAAGAATACAATGGAGAAGATAAAAGAGAAGCTAAGTGTTGAGATGGGAAAGAAGATACATCGGTGGGGGAGAAGAAGGAACAGAGCACAAGCTCTTCCCCCTTTCGCCCCTCTCTCTTTCTCACCCTCTCTCTTTTTCTTCTTCACCTTGCAGATGGGGATGGATGTAGCTTCCTCTTCTCTTCGGACGCTGGGAACCTTAGCCGAACCAGCAGCCTTCCCTCTAGCCTCTTCTCTCTTCTTCTTCTGTTCCCTCCTATTGGTCCCTCCTCCCCTTCTCTCTGGGCTTCACAATGCTGCCCCCTTTATATATCAGCCAGCCTGGGAGTGTCCCTGCCACTTCCACCTCGTCCGCAACGAAGTCAGGAGTTGACTCGCTGTGTTGGACGCTGTTCATTTGTCCCGTACACTGCTGCTCGTCCGAGGATGGGACGCTCAGAGATCTGCCGGAGCTTGCCTTGCTGCTACTGCTTGTGTGCTGTCGAACGAAGGTAGAAGCAGAGCCATGGGCATTGAATGTTCTCTGCACGCCATAATGATGCAAAACAGAGCATCGGAATGTAGATGGGACGGCTCATTTGCGCGCCGGATTCACGTGAAATGCAAGGGAAAGGGTGCGCGCCGGTTTAACCCATATGAAGGGGAAAAGGGGTGTGCCGGTTTAACCCAAGAAGAAGGGGGCGCGCCGGTTTAACCCAAGATGAAGGGGCGTGCCGGTTTAACCCAAAAATGCAAGGGGCGCGCCGGTTTAATAGCCAACCAAGGAATAAAGAGGAAAGGGGCGCGCCGGTGCTTAGTGGCGCCATTTTAAGTGCATATCGCGCCGATTTAAGCACCGAATGGATTCTTTTCAAAGTTGAGGCCGTTTATATGAATGTCGGCATTCCCGACATGTTCTGGTTGCGATGTATGGCCTCTGTAATATTCTATTCGCAGCCTCCGAGACTCGGTCCCAGACTTTGCGTGACTTTCGGTGCGTGCCGAGACTGTGCCGGAGTTCCTGACTTTTCTCTGATTCAGCTCTCGGCACGGCCGGTCGGAGCGTTGTAGCTGTATCTTCTGCTTAGGGGGCTTCCTTAGCGGGTAGCGGACCACCAAGCGGGTTCTCGTCCTGATCGGGCGAGGCATGAGGTTTATTCGGCATTTCTGTGTTCGACTCGCGCTCTAATGTGTAGACGCGAATGTCGCCATGATCATCATCGTCATTTTTTTGGCGTCCACAGTGTGTAAAACTCTCGAATCTGCGAGAAGTATTAACGCGCTATAGGCCAGGAGCGCATTCATGAACGCACTCGCCTTGCCTAGCGCCTTCAAGCATGAACGCGCTCGGGATTCATAGCGCGTTAATTGTTAACGCGCTATGGAAGCCTAGCGCGTTCTCAAGGTCGCGCCTAGTCGGGCAGGCACGTTCTCTGCCGACAGGCCGACGGCCACTGTTCATCTTCCTCGATGAACGTGACGACAAAGGGTAGCACGATCTCAAGATCGCGCCCCTGATCTGTAGCGCGACAACGGGCAGAGCCCGGTTCGCGGAGTAAGCAAGGAAAATCAAAAAACCACGCCCATTCACCCCCTCGGGAATGGAAAACAAAAGGGAAATCACTCCCTTAACTCCCAGCATGCTAGAAATCCCAAAAATCTGGCTAGAACCGCAATGAATCGGTGAAATCCGGCTCACCACCCCCCCCCCCCCCAAACATGGAGTTTCCCCATCCCGGCATGAAATCACGTCCCTCTCGACTTTCCACGACCTAGAAATCACGGGGAGCGCAAGGGAAGAAGTAGGGATCCGCCACCCTACCTCAAAGGAGCCAAAAAATGCCTAGATCGTTGACGTTCCTCAAAAATCGCACGTTCTTCCTCGAGTTCCCACGAGCCATGCACGCCACCGTGATCACCTCGCCGCTGCCGTCGCCGCCACCGTCGCCCACCACCGTCTGCAGCCGGAGGGGCGCGCCGCGTCGTCGCCGGAAGAGGAGAGAGAAGGAGACGGGGCGCCGGTTCTCCAACTGGAAGAAAGGAGGAAGAAGAAGAAAGAGAAAGGGGGAAAAGAAAAGAAAAGGAATTGGGAATTTATAGAAAATCCCGATTTTTTGAAAAATATGGAAAAATAGAAAAATATACCCCCGCGATAGTTGGAACACGCTGATCGCCGTGATACCATCCTTGAGTAGGTGAACGGCCCGGTTCACCCGCTACGGGATTCCGTAGGTCCTGTCA
This sequence comes from Amorphophallus konjac, assembly GCA_022559845.1. Lineage (NCBI taxonomy): Eukaryota > Viridiplantae > Streptophyta > Magnoliopsida > Alismatales > Araceae > Amorphophallus > Amorphophallus konjac. Next base: position 111,787,922 of record CM040121.1, read on the forward strand.
GGGAATAACACGGGAAACTGCAGACACGCTCCGGGACCTCCGAAACTGATCCGAAATGCACGGATCCGAACCCGAGAATTGTTCGAAAGATAATTCCGGGCAAAATGGGAACAAATCTCTGAGAAAATTAATCCGGGACCCCAGAGGAAGGATCCGAAGGGTCCGAGATATTACACCAGCACTCAAGCTACCCACAGCATACCCCAAGCCATTTGTCCCCATTGTTCTATCTTTTTCAGACAAACCATCTATTTTTCACCCTTACCCAACTATTATTCACCTGAACCACCTATTTGTCACCCCTATCTATCCTTTTGTCACCATTGTTCTTTCTTTTTCACACAAATCATCTATTTTTCACCCTTATTCAACTATTATTCACCTGAATCATCTATTTGTCACCCCTACCTATCTATTTGTCACCAGTATTGTGCATTTGTTACCCCCATCAACGCATTTATCATCCCTAATAGCCCATTTATCACCATTGCTAACCCATTTTTCACCCTTAGCACATAGGAGCCGTCGCCCTTGCCTCTAGGAGCCGTCGCTGTTGGGCGTTTTCCACTGCTATCGACCCTTCGCCACCCTTGTGCACACCATTTTAACCACTCCTCATCCCCCTACGCCGTTTTACCTTTGCACACGTAAACGCTCATGAGGAGGGGGTGAACCGACGCGCCCATTGGCGCGCCGGATCACCTCTCTCTCTTTCCTTCTCTCTCATCCCCGCGTCGTTTTACCTCCCACACACATACACTCTTTTGCGCGCTGTTTTAACCACCTCTCACACTCCCTGCGCCGATTCACACATCCGCTAACACATTCAAACGCTCGTGCACTCTCGCTCACGTGATAAGCCATATACGTTAACAAACCCATGTGCACCCTCATATGCATTCACGTAACACATGCATTCATCTAATACACCAACACTCATTTACCAACCCACAAATACATGTTCAACACGCACACAATGCCATAACGTGATGAATCGGCGGGCGGCGCTGCACCGTTTGATTTCGTATCGCCATTCATGTATGCCATTCAAAAAAAATCAAATCAAAACAATCAAAAAGATAATAATGCAACAAAAATAAATAAATAGATAAATAAATAGATGGATAAAAAATTCAAACAAAAAATAAACAATAACAATAATGACATCAAAAAAAGAAATAAATAAAAAAGGGGACAAACAAAACAATAATAAATGAACAAAAAATGCATCCATGCCTCTAAGTGAAATTCAACGAACCAATAAAAAAACAACAATAATATCCATTCCGGAATATCCCCGCTTTCCGGACCCGGCAAAGGAAATATCAGTGATGCCTCAGCAAGACGGGTTTGGATCTCGGGGATCATCCCTAGTATGGCCATGACTCGATATTGCCTTAGGCCAATAGCTCAATAAATCGGGATCGTTTCCACTGGGATCTAATCCCGCTCTCTCATCAAACTTGCCGTATACGCGGCAGATGTGGTTTCATCGCCATCTTTCGCGTTACAAACGTGGATTTTCATCCGAACATGAAATGGTCCGCGAGTGACCAATATATCTTTGAATGTTTACACCCCAATGTGGGGTCTATTTAAACGCAGTTCGAGATTTTATTTATCTCATTTCTTTAATGTCAATTTTAGGTCGTAGGGCCCCCTTTTCCTGGCGACTAATCAAGGGTTTTCCCCTCTCCGAGGAGATGTAATTAACATCTTGACCTTTATGGCACGGCGAGTCTTGATCCCGACACGACACACACAATCGTCTGATCAGTCAGACGGTGCGCACCAAGGGCTTCTTCGAAGCCTGAATAAAACGTCACCTATGTGACTGGCACGTCCTCGCACTAATAAACAAAATGAACGAATAAATAGATGAACAAATAAATTAAACAAAAGAATTATTCCCAAAAGTGCGTCCACAGACCCCCGACAACATGTGGGTGCCTTTTTTCATGTTTGCTTTACCAATCCCATGTCTGCAATCCGGCGAAACCACCATCCCATCGAAGAGATGCTGAGTTCGTTTGAGCACCAGGGAGGACACGCCGGACATGGCGATGCTGTTGGAACGCTTGGTGGCGTTCGACTACCGGGAAGGCGAGGACCTCTTTAGCGCGCCCTACGACTACCGCTACGGCCTGGCCGCCGCCGGCCACCCCTCCCGGGTGGGAACCCAATTCCTCGATGACCTCAGGGCCCTCATCGAGCGCGCCACCTCTACCAATGGTGGCAAGCCGGTGGTCCTCCTCGCCCACAGCATGGGCGGCCTCTTCGCCCTCCAGCTCCTCAACCGCAACCCCCCACCGTGGCGCCGCCGCTTCGTGAAGCACCTACTCGCCGTGGCGGTGCCCTGGGAGGGCACCATCTCGGAGATGGTGGTCTTCGCCTCCGGGGATGATGCCTTCCCCGGGCTGGATCCGTCGGTGTTGAGGGCCGAGATGGCGACCTACGAGAGCAATCTGTGGCTTCTCCCTTCGCCGGGGGCCTTCGGGGGAAGACCCCTTGCGGTGACCCCCGAGAAGAACTACTCTGCCGTGGACTTACCGTTGTTCCTTTCGGACGTGGGCTTCCCCGAGGCCGTGCCCCGGTACAAGTCTCGGATCCTCCCGCTGGTGGCCCGACTGGATCCGCCGGGGGTCCCGATCACCTGCATATCCGGAATGGGGGTCCTGACCCCAGAGGTTCTGGTGTTAGGAGATGGATTTGGTCGGGTTTGGGATGTTGTGTTCGGGGATGGAGATGGGGTGGTGAACATGGAGAGCTTGCTGGCGGCGGCGGTGGCATGGTCGGACTTGGTGGAGCAGCGATTGAAGGTGGTGAAGGTGGCAACACAACGCACACGTCGATATTGTTGGATGAGGTGACTTGGGGAGATCTCCAATGTCTTGAGCTTGGCAGCAGCTTAGGGTCTGTTTGGTTGTGTGTTAAACAAATCTAGATGTAAAATGTATTCCAAGGAACATAATTTACATGGAAATAAAAACATGATCTGTAATTTGGTACTTAAATAATTTGGTTAGATGGCTAGGCAACAACAATTGAGTGCAACTGAGATGCGAGAGAGGTGGGGTGGTTTGGATCATTGCACTGTAAGAAGAGGCGGTATTAACGATGGAATTTTTCAACGGGTGATTTTTCGTCGGAATATTCGTCATAAATTACTAAATTATGTCAAAAATTTCATCGGTATTTTCAACAGATAAAGTTCTGTCGGAATATGTATCGGAATTTTTGATGGGTATTCGGATGGAAAAGTTTTCATCAAAAAATTAGCAAATATTGGCACCACAAATTAGAAATGCAGACGAATTTTTCGATGGAACTTATTTCCATCAGAAATCCGTCGAAAGTTCTCCTCCTTCCCCATGACAACTAAACCCTCTCCCTCCCACTCTCTCAATCTATCACTCTCACACTCTGTCTGCCCCACTCTCTCCCTCGCAATCTCTCTTTCCACTCTCTCCCTGCCGATGAGAGGCTGCTGGAGTCAACCTCGCCGTCGCCACTGGAGCCGTGCACGCCATCACCTCGCCCCCGATGGCCACCACCATTTCTCGACGGCCACACACCACCGATCGTCATAACCGTCATCGTCGAAGCGTAGCCAGAGCTTCTCGATCGCCGCCGATAAGTCCCCCCTTACCCACTATCTTTTTTTCCCCTTTGTTTGTTGTCCCTGGGGGGTGGGAGGGGGCGTCGATGGGGGAGCGGAGGGGAGGGGCGTCGGTTGGGGAGGGGGAAGGGGGGTTTCCGCGACGGTCGATGGTCGGCGGTGAGGGGAGGGGGGGTCAGTTGGGGAGGGCAGGGGAGGGGAGGGGGTTCGGTGGTGGACGGGAGGGGAGGGGAGGGGTACACGGTGGGGAGGGCATAGGGGTTCGAGAGAGGGGACATTGATGGGAGAGGGGGCATCGATTGGGGAGGGGAAGAGGGGTTTTCATTGCGGTCGGCTACGAGGGGACGGGGGGTCGGTTCGGGAGGGCATGTGAGGCGTGGGGGGGCCAGTTGGGGAGGGGAGGGGGGGGGCCTCTGTCTCCCTCTCTCTCTCTAACACACGCACACACCCATAGAGGAGGGTGATCCCCTCTATCTCTCTCTCCCTCACTCTGTCTCCACTCTCTAACTCGCCCTCTAACACACGCACTCACAGAGATGGAGGGGCCGAGCCCCTCTCACTACAAGAAAAAGTGGCTATAGCGACCGAATTAGAGACCGATTAAATCGGTCGCTAGTCGGTCCCAAATAGAGACCAATTCGGCGACCGAAATAATCGGTCGCATATCTGAGACCGTTTTGGCGACCGAATTTATTTCGGTCTCCAATCGGTCGCTATATTTAGCTCGAATTTATTCCGGTCTCTTTTTTTTCAAAATCGACCGAATTGGAGACCGATGTTGCGACCGAATATATTTCGGTCTCTAATCGGTCGCTGATATGACTGCATTTACAGCGCGACCATCTCTCCCCTGCATTGATAACCTTCCTCCACCGGAGCTCTCCCCTCCCCCTCCGGCCCCCTCGCCCTCCCCCCCCCCCCCCTCTGCCTTGCGGCCACGGGCGTGGCGAGCGGCGTGGTGGTGGACGGACGCCGGAGCTCGCTGTCTCGGCCAGCCCCGCACCATCCTCGCCGTCGACCTCGTCGGTCCCCGTCGTCCTCGTCGTCACCCTCCTCGGTCTGGTAAGTCCTCTCCCTCTCGATCTCCCCCCCCTCTCCTCTCCCTCCAGCCCCGCGCCTCTCTCCCCCCCCCTCTCCCTCCCCGCCGGCCATCGACCATGCCCTATTTCTCATTTTTTTTCTTCTTGGAGGGGTTCCAGTGAGGGGGGTTTCGGGGGGGGGGGGGGGGGGGGGGAGGTTGGTCTGGGAGGGGGGGTGGAGCTCGGGTGAGGGGGAGGGGGCTCCGCAGGGGAGGGGGAGGGGGCTGCGCAGGGGAGGGGGAGGGGCTCCGGTGGAGGGGAGGGGGCTCCGCAGGGGTGAGGGGGAGGGGGCTCCGGTGGACGGGAGGGGGCTGCGCAGGGGGAGGGGCTCCGGTGGGGTGAGGGGGAGGGGGCTCCGGTGGAGGGGAGGGGGCTGCGCAGGGGGAGGGGCTCCGGTGGAGGGGGGGCTGCGCAGGGGGATGGGCTCCGGTGGAGGGGAGGGGGCTCCGCAGGGGTGAGGGGGAGGGGGCTCCGGTGGAGGGGAGGGGGTTGCGCAGGGGGAGGGGCTCCGGTGGAGGGGGGGCTGCGCAGGGGGAGGGGCTCCGGTGGAGGGGGAGGGGCTCCGGTGGAGGGGCTCCGGTGGAGGGGAGGGGGCTCCGCAGGGGTGAGGGGGAGGGGGCTCCGGTGGACGGGAGGGGGCTGCGCAGGGGGAGGGGCTCCGGTGGGGTGAGGGGGAGGGGGCTCCGGTGGAGGGGAGGGGGCTGCGCAGGGGGAGGGGCTCCGGTGGAGGGGGGGCTGCGCAGGGGGATGGGCTCCGGTGGAGGGGAGGGGGCTCCGCAGGGGTGAGGGGGAGGGGGCTCCGGTGGAGGGGAGGGGGTTGCGCAGGGGGAGGGGCTCCGGTGGAGGGGGGGCTGCGCAGGGGGAGGGGCTCCGGTGGAGGGGGAGGGGCTCCGGTGGAGGGGCTCCGGGGGAGGGGCTATGCTCGTGCAATGAACCTGATTTATTTAAGACTCTTGAGATGGTGTCCACATATCATTTGTTCTCCTGTAAAATAGTGTGAAATATTATAAGATTATCTTTTTAGTTTGTCCGGTCCGTTATTAATGTTCTGGCTTCAATATGCAGTCCATTTATTGTGTCATGTATTTTCCCCAATTCTTATTTTTCGATTTAAAACTGTAGCAAACCCAAAATCCAAGAACTTGAGAACCAACAAATCCAAACATTGGATTATGAGAATTTTAAAGCAAAGGTACAAGATGAACTCTACATATGACCCCATCATTCTTATGAGAACCAAAAATAGTGTAAAAATTCAACAGATGTAATACGTGTCACTAGAGTTTTATTTAAAGACTGAGGCTTAAATAATCATTCCATGGCCTCTTTTTCTATCTGCGTTCTCAAACGCAATCTTAACGTTTGAAGGCACTTTGTCACGACCCGCAAGCGATGGACTAATTTCGTAGGGCCACTTTGATAAAGAAGTAAATCCGATTACGATAGATTAATTAGGGTGAGACGAGTTATTCTTATTTAGTTCGTTTTTTTTTCTTAATCGGAGTCGGTTAGAGATAAAGTTAGGGTATGTGAATTCTTAAAAAGGGGTGAAATAAATCACCCGAGGTGGGTTAGGAGTGGGTCAGTCGGGGTGATATACCCGCCCCTAATTCACTCCAAAAATATCTCGGAGATGACAATCAAATATTACACTAGAGAATCTTAATCATGCCAATGGACAATACTATCACTCTCCAGATCAAATATTCCTGAGCTGTCAACACTTTATTCAAGGAGAAATTCATGGGTAATCTATGTTTTATTCAAGGTCCCTTTTTTTTTGAATAATCTAAAAATCATCCTAAGTACAATTTTAATGAACTATAATGAATTTTTTTGTAAACTTATGAACAAAGATTGAATAGGTCAGGTTAGAGTGAGCTACAACATACATTTACTTCAAAATTGGACTTTGCAAGGGACAGTAGCAGTGAAAACAAAGTCTGCATGTATCTCTCATCAAAGAGGTGGATTTGGGGGCCGGCCGGGTAAGAGACAAAAGTAGAGGAAGATCTATTTGTTAGCGGGCAAAAGTCAACCTATGATGGAACAGGTAATTGTTATTCAACATTCAATGTAAATATTGTAAAAAAAATGTACCAGAGATATTGCTGGGAAAAGATAAAAGGAACGTATAAATATGTAGCCGAAGAAAAAGAACACCGGGCATAAGCTAACATCTCTCTTATCTACTTCTACATTCAAGTAGCTTCAAATTGTGCTGACACTGCTGTAGGCCTTTTTGGAATGTCTGGCAGCCTGGATAAGTAAAATATAAACTTTATTTTGTTTCCTCATGGGTAATTTTTTATAAATAAACTCATTCATACTGGTGCCAGACTACTTAAGGAGCAATAACATTCCATGCAGCTCCTTTCAAGTTTTAAAGTTTCTTTTCTACGAAGCAAAGTGACTAGTGTAAATCATCTCTGGGTCATTGATGCTATTTGGTCTGTGTTATGTATCTGTTATGAATTTCCTTTCTATCTGTTTTTTGTTCATACGGTTTGTACCGGTTTGTGCATCTTATTGGTTGCTTGACTGGCAGGATGGAGAGGCTTATGCTTACCTCCTCAATGTCCTTGCCCCTGAGCACTGCAGCCCAACCACCTTGGATACCAAAGACCCCACTGAAAGAGCAAAGCTGATCCTGGAGCATGCAGAGAGGATGAATTGCAAAAAGTACTTGACTCCAAAAGACATTGTGGACGGCTCAACAAATCTGAATCTTGCATTTGTTGCACATATATTCCATCATCGGTACAGCACCTCACTTTTTAATTTCATTTCCAACTGTACCTTGCTCATTTCTTTGCCATTATGGATCAGTTACTACCTGTGATCAGTTTTCTGCGCTGTACAATGTTGGATTCTCCAACTTGATAGTTAATTAGTTCATGAATTGAATTGTGTTTTCTGTTGACTGTCATTTCCCTTTGCCTTTTATCCAGAAAATGAAAGTTAAAGAATTTCGGAATTGTTTCCTTTTTTTCCCCTGAACAGTCTGTGTTGTCTTGGTCAATGCTCTTTGACACTTTGATTGCAAAACTCTGTGTGGCCATGTGATTGTCATATAAATGCGTTTTTAGCCTCAAACCTTCTGATGAATGCAGAACTCTCTATATCATGTCTTCCATCTTGTGTTTTATTCAGTTTGAAACATCCTTCTTACATCCACTTTGTGATAGTGCTATCATATGGAATCATGGACATTCATCCAGCAATTGCATTCCTCAATTTTGATTTTCTTCCTCTAAAGTGTTTTGTTCGTTAGAGTGGATTCCACAACTATGATTTGAATCTTTAGATTTTCTAGGCTTGTTAATTTGCCTCTTTGAGACTTTGCTGGCCCGAGCAAAATTCGTTTGTTCATAATCTATATGCTTGGTGGATGTTTGTGGAGATTTTCATGAGGAACCGTCCATTATTGACTTGTGGTCTCCAATGGAACACACCATTGCATCATAGCTGTCAGGCAGGTCCCACCTTGTGGCAGACCAAGAGGTGAATGATCTGTGCGTGCTTGTTGGTTGCTTGCCACAACCAGTGGATGGAGTTGAAAGGCCTGGCTGAGACTCACATATGTTCTTGCTCCTAGCACCTACCCGGTCCATGCATTGATGCGAATGCTCAGAACATTGGCTTCCAGACAGAAATCAAGAGAGCTGGAACTTGTGCTTGGAATGTTGCATTGAGGATAAGGCTGATTAGAGTATATTAAGCTTTTATTCTTTCTTTTAAGGAACAGTAAGCATCTGATTGCATTTAAAGAAATAAATAAATGAGACTATTATGAGAATGCTATTAATTGTGATTTGTGAAGGCAGAAGGTAAATATGGGATCTGCTGTACTGAAGACATAGCAGAGAACCTGATGAGACTTTCATGGCCCTAGGTCCCAAAACAGTTTCAGCACACGGGTTTGACCCAATACATTGGTTTGGAGAAGCTGCATGAGTTGACGGATTTACAATTCAGGACAGCAAAGGTGAAGGAATTCCTGAATATGATTGATGGTTGTCATCAAGTTTGTTATGTTAGTTCTGACTTGCCAATTCTTGGCATGTGGCAGGTGAGAGAGGAGACATACACGGCTTTTGAGAACATATATCCGGTGCTTTCAGAGTTTAGGAAAGTCCAGCAATGGTATGCATACTTTCTTGCATGGAACTTATTCTTATTAGAAAATTATTTTGTAGCAAGAAATGAAAACAACATAATATAAATCTGAATTCCTCTTGTTGCCTTAATATCTTGCTTTTGCAGACTGTTGATGATCATGTTCACGCTTTTGGTTTCTTTTAAGAGGTGCGACTCACCCATGTAGCTGGAGGCATTGAATTGTCCGGCTTTGAAAATACCATAGCACCATAAAATGATCTTTTTAGAAAGGTAAGTGTTAGATGACTTATTTATTGCTAACATCTGTTCCGTACTCCAAGTCCAAGATAGTATATCCTCTCCTTACGAAACATGTTTGATGCATCACGTAAATCCATCAACGGTCACATTAGTCCATCTACACCATCATCATACACATGTAGTCCAATCACATGTGACTTTATAAAATAAATAAAACACAATTGAACACCGCACAGATTATAAAATAAAAGCTGAGGAGTTGTTAGAACATTTAAAATGATTATAAAAAAGTGAAAATTTCAATGAATGATTAGAATCTCCAAAATCTGTCCTCCAACATCCGTTCCGAACGCACCCTAAACTTTGGGAAGAAGGATTGTGACGGCCGCTTCCCACGGGCCCGAGACACTGCACCCAGTAGACAGGACTCCACGTCCCAAACAATTAAGGCATTCTACATCAAATTGCAACAATGGGAACGAATGCCGCCAGGCTCAATAACAGAAAAGATTTGATTGCTCCTCCAGCCCTACCAGTGAAGGTGATTATGGAATAACGTTTCTGCTTCTCTTCAACAACCTGTCATGGAGGTCACGATCAAACTTGCCTGCCGGTTGCTAGCTCTTGGCATCTTCCATGTCATAGCTGTCTGTGATCACTGACATGTCTTGCACACGAGCGTATTATACCATACTTCTTTATGTTCTCTCTTTGTCAACCTGGATGAACATGATATTGCAACATGGTAGCAGAACCCAGAATGGCACTGGCTACTTTCACTACCATGTAAATACTGTTCTCCATATCCATACTTTTGAGGAAATAATCTTGATGCACCCTCATTTGTATAACCACAACTGAGAATTTTCTGATTTTAATCAATGCAGTTTGATTTATGTAATAAAAACCAAAAACGTTTTTAGACCCAGGAAAATGGACACAATCGATCCATGTCTACTTAATGAACACACGAACATCAGTACACAAGAAAGTGATTTCTTGTTTCGACAATAGACCACACTGGAAAAGATTACTCCGTGGTTGTCAGTGATGCTTCATCATTGGCTTCTCTTCATGTCGTAGAGAACGCAGGCATCAGCTGCTGTTTTCATCTGAAACAGGCAGGAAACATAATAAGACTCGTGCAAAAGAAACGAGAAACATGAAGTGATCTCATGATATCAAGAAACTAAATGCAGCATCCACTGATTATAAAGCAAAGGCAGTTCTAGATAGCTGCATGGAACTGCTGACTTAGTACACAGTAAGTTATCCCGTCAGTAATCCATGAAGTTGGTGTTGCATTTCAACCTAGACGTACCAGACAACAATGTGCAAGAAGTTTCTTGATACTCAAGCCTATATCTCTTCTAGCCAGTACGACAGTTAAACCCATTGCAAAGAGACTGGCGAATAGAGAATGTTGATATTCAACCTCTTTTCTCCATAAACGCTTTTGTCAATGCTCAGTCTGGCACTGGGCTTTAATATACCAGGAGCAACAATGTGTACAGGATCTTACATGAGGTGAACCAACCTAAAATTTGCAAGAATCTTTATCTTGGCAGCAAAATGAACGGGTAAAGGATATGTAAAGAGGCAAAATATGACCTGTATGATGTTAACTACTTGCTTGATGGCCCACCCCACCAAGGCAAACACGAGGGGTACCAAAAGAGGTGACCTCTGTTTCACGTTCTCCACAAAAACCTGGAACAAGAGTAATGTAAACAAAGTGAAGATATTGACAGCGGTTGTTCAAGGCATGAGTGCTTCTGAGGGAAACATTGATGTTAGGCTGGCTGCAACTCGAGCTCTGCATAATTCTTTGGGATTTGCTCAGGCAAACTTCGGGAATGATATGGAGAGGGATTATATCATGAGAGTCATTTGTGAAGCTACTCTGTCCCCTGAGGTGAAGATACGGCAGGCTGCATTCGAATGCTTGGTCTCCATATCCTCCATGTATTATGAGAAGCTTGCATCGTATATGAAGGAGTTTGGAATCTTGCAATGGCTGGAGGAACATGCTTGGGTTTGGTTGCACGGACCGTGGGAGATGACATTGTGCCTCTTGTTATGCCATTCATAGAAGAAAACATTAACAAACCTGAATGGAGGCAGCGAGAAGCAGCAACTTATGCATTTGGTTCTAAAATCTGAAATACCGGTCGGATGGCCGTGCCGGTCATTCCAATACGACCGGGGAGATGAAAGTGACTTGTCAGAACTGACGGAATCCAAATCGGATGCCCGGTTTGAGCTCGGCGCTCAAACTTCATTTTTAAAATACACTTATTTCAAATGAACTGTTAGGACGGGTCCGGGGGTCTAAAATCTGAAATACCGGTCGGATGGCCGTGCCGGTCATTCCAATACGACCGGGGAGATGAAAGTGACTTGTCAGAACTGACGGAATCCAAATCGGATGCCCGGTTTGAGCTCGGCGCTCAAACTTCATTTTTAAAATACACTTAGTTCAAATGAACTGTTAGGACGGGGCATTTGGTTCTAAAATCTGAAATACCGGTCGGATGGCCGTGCCGATCATTCCAATACGACCGGGGAGATGAAAGTGACTTGTCAGAACTGACGGAATCCAAATCGGATGCCCGGTTTGAGCTCGGCGCTCAAACTTCATTTTTAAAATACACTTAGTTCAAATGAACTGTTAGGACGGGTCCGGGGGTCTAAAATTCGAAATACCGGTCGGATGGCCGTGCCGATCATTCCAATACGACCGGGGAGATGAAAGTGACTTGTCAGAACTGACGGAATCCAAATCGGATGCCCGGTTTGAGCTCGGCGCTCAAACTTCATTTTTAAAATACACTTAGTTCAAATGAACTGTTAGGACGGGGCATTTGGTTCTAAAATCTGAAATACCGGTCGGATGGCCGTGCCGATCATTCCAATACGACCGGGGAGATGAAAGTGACTTGTCAGAACTGACGGAATCCAAATCGGATGCCCGGTTTGAGCTCGGCGCTCAAACTTCATTTTTAAAATACACTTAGTTCAAATGAACTGTTAGGACGGGTCCGGGGGTCTAAAATTCGAAATACCGGTCGGATGGCCGTGCCGATCATTCCAATACGACCGGGGAGATGAAAGTGACTTGTCAGAACTGACGGAATCCAAATCGGATGCCCGGTTTGAGCTCGGCGCTCAAACTTCATTTTTAAAATACAAGATGAAATTTGAACTTATATTGTGTGTGTGTATTTATATATATGAAAATGAGCTGGCTTAAACTATTGGCATACTCTTGTTAATGCTTGATTTCTTTATTAAGTCTTGTTAATGCTTGATTTCTTTATTAAGGATTTGATTATAATTTTTTTAAATGATATACAGGATCATCCGTCGCGAGATGTTGGACGAGACGACGACCAGGATGATGTTGGACGAGACGACGACCAGGATGAGACATATGTGGAGGATTTGTGATTTTATTTTAGTTGTGTATGTTGTCATTTTATTATTATGGATGTATGATTAATTTGTGATTTTATTTTAATTGTGTGTAATTTGAGGTTCGTGGAGATTGTGATCCGTGTAGTTGATTTATTATTGTTTTATGAAATTGTTATTTATCAGGTGTTTGTATGTGATGAATTTGAGATTTGTCGATATTGTTGTCTGTGTAGTTGATTTTATATTTATGTTATGAATTTGTTATTTATCAGGTAATTTATTTATCAGTTTAAATAAATTTTTAAAAAAAAAATAATGCAAAATTAGCGACCGCATGGAGACTGAATTGCGACCGAATAGCGACTGTACGTTATATTTCTTTTATTAAATAATTATACTTGGCGACCGACTGGCGACCGAATTGAGACCGAATAAATCCGATAGGTTAATTTTATTTTTAAAAATACAACATAATTAGAGACCGAATAGCGACCGAATTGAGACCGACTTAATTAGCGACCGATCAGGCGACCGATTATAATCGGTCTCTGGTAACGACGGATACTGCGACCGAATTATGTCGGTCGCTATATAGCGACTAGTATATAGCGACCGACATATTCGGTCGCTAGATAGTCTCTGTTCGGTCGCAATGCAGATTTGCGACCGATCTAAGACTGAATAGCGACCGCTAGGTCGGTCGCTATCCGCGATTTTTCTTGTAGTGTCTGTCTCCCTCTCCCTCACTCAATCGCCCTCTCTTACTCTCTCTGTCACTGTCGCACACACGCACACAGAGAGGGGCCGTGCCTCGGTACAAGTCTCGGATCCTCCCGCTGGTGGCCCGACTGGATCCGCCGAGGGTCCCGGTCACCTGCATAACCGGAATGGGGGTCCTGACCCCAGAGGTTCTGATGTTTGGAGATGGATTTGGTCGGGTTTCGAAAGTTGTGTTCGGGGATGGAGATGGGGCGGTGAACATAGAGAGCTTGCTGGCAGCGGCGGTAGCATGGTTCGAGTTGGTGGAGCAGCGATTGATGGTGGTGAAGGTGGCCAACGCGACGCACACGTCGATATTGCGGGACGAGGTGACTTGGGGAGAGATCATGGAGCAAGTCTCTCCCAATGTGATCTCCAATTTCTTGAGCGTGGTAGCAGCTTAGGGTCTGTTTGGTTGTGTGTAAAACAAATCCAGATGTAAAATGTATTCCAAGGAACATAATTTACAAGGAATTAAAAAACATTATCTATAATTTGGTACTTAATCAATTCAGTTAGATGGCCGGGCAACAACAGTTGAGTGCAACTTAGATGCGAGAGAGGTGAGGGTGGTTTGGATCGTAATCCTGCAAGACCAAAGTTGTTAGGGCCTCCTCCAATGACTAGGGGAAATACCTGTTGGCACCTAAAATATGATCGTCGGCAACCAAGCCATAAGGACGAATGACCCGGCCCACCGAAGTACGGAAGCCGATGAAGATCAACATATTGAAGACTTCTCAAGCTGCCAGAGCCTCGAGTCACTCCGTATGGATACGGGGACTTCACCTCAGGAGAGCCGAGACGAATTCAACAACCAACCGGCGGTGCAACCAAGCCTGCCCAATGAATCGGCATCGACTTTGTCATGCTGCATCCACTACACCCGTTGTCCGACCAAGGTCGACGGTCTACCCGGTGGCTACCCACCTCATGAAAGGCTCTCTCGAGGATAAAGGAGTCCCCCCGGCTTCCCGAAACGGAGAACGAAAGCTCTGACGGTGGAAGATCCCGATCATCTGGCATGGGCACGGCTTCCCGTCAAGATGGGCCCACTGGTGGCCGAATGATCGCCCTGCTCAGGCGGAACTATCTCCCGGCTATCTAACCTCCTAGAAAGCTCTGAGTACGAGCCAGGCCGGACCAACAGCATGGAGCATAGAGCCGAGGGCCGTGCCGGTAGAAAGCCCGTACGATCGAGATGAACCTATCCAGAACCTCGAGAATGGCCGTACGCCAATCTAGGAGCTTCGACATATCATATCGTCGAAGTCTTAGTGAGCAGTGGCAGAGTACATGTTCACGATGGCCCCGAGTTTATCGACTGGCTCAAGCGTACGAGGGGCATTAGTCCGGCGCGCCTTAAACCGGCGCGCCCCTTACTCAATGCCTTTATCCCGGCGCGCCTCTTATCTCCATTCCTTATCCCCGGCGCGCCCCTACCTTCAGCCCTCTTCCCGGCGCGCCAGTTACCCTATCGAATGGCACCTTGAACCGGCGCGATAAGTTGATGAAGACTTCCCCGGCGCGCCAAAAGCTCACGCCGGATGAAGAGCCTCCAACCTGTTATATATAGAGGGAGGTTCGATTTAAGAAAAGGAGAGGCCGGAAAGAAAGAAAGAAAAGGGGGAGAGAGCTTTTCGAGGGAAAAGGAGTTCTATCCCAGTGTTCTTCGGCGGCCGCCTTCCCCTGTTCCGATCGAAGCCTTCCGGAGCCGGAGAAGAAGGAGGGGGCCGATACTCTGTTTTTTTTTAAAAGCAGGTGGGCACCAGTACCTGTCTTCCTCGATCTTCCGTAGGTTCTTCTCTCTCGCGGGTTTCCGTCCACCATTTGTAAGCAGAGAGGGGAGGGATGGCAATGATATGAGCCGACCCCTCCCCTCCTCTGTGATTTCTTCTCTACTACTGTGTATTCTCCCGTGAATGATGAACGGCGACCAAGCAATGATGCTGGCGCCGGGATTCTTAATGTATAAATGAGAGGCCATTCCCGTTTCTAGGATGGCAATATGTATATCAACGTCCGGGCCGCGAGGTCGGATGAATGCTCAGAACTTCTATCCTCTTCTCTATCTATGTTGATGTGGTTTTGAGTTCTTTCGTGCATGTCCTTTGGTTCCGGTTTCCTCGAAGTATCGACCATGCCCCAAAGCACCGAGGGCTACAGAAACGACCCCTCCCCGGGTCCTTCTAATCGATCGTGTTCGGCTTTGATTTATGGACCTCTGTGTCCCCCTTCATGGACAGAGCTGTGCTTATGCGCATGCCTCTTCCTGCTGCTGTATCGAAAGTCTCCCCCCCCCATTAATTCCTCCCCTTGTGCTATTGACTATTCGCAAGGTGGGAGTCACCGTCGGGATGGCCGGATGCATCCCCCTGAGTGCTGCGTCCTACCTGTTTGAGTCTATGCTTCTACGTTTGACCCGTTTCACCCGGGCCTTTATTCCTCCTCTGAATCATGGTCGTTCGAACCAGTCCGAGATTCTCTCATCCTGCTTTAACCACCCGGGGAGGGGGATATTCCCCCATGGCTTCACGGAATTGCTGGGCAACTGAGAACTCTACCTCTCGGTGGTAGATGCTTCCCAAGCCCACAGCAGACAACAACAGGGGGTCCTAGCTCAACGAGCTCAGCCCCGATAATCTAAGACCCAATCGAGGTTAAGGGATGTACGCTCCTCGTAGGCTAGCCCTCGGAGCCCCACTCTCCTAACGGTCGGTCCCTTCAGCGGTTGTGCCATGATCTGTGGGTTGTTCCCGTCATCAATGGCCCCGTCCTTCTATTCTCACCCACGGAGTATTGGTGCCCCTTGTAGGCTAGTCCTCGGGGTATCCTATCTGATGGGATCTTGCTGGCTGTCACTGTGCAGACCGGCGGTTTAGGGGCTTGCTCCATTAGTGAGCATGACCCCGCTTCTCCCCTGCAACTCTTCAGGTTCAGGGGAGATGCTGTCCAATTTTGGACAGATTAAGATTGAGTAATCTATAATGAAACGCTCGTTCTGGACCTAATTATCCCGGTGCTCGAGTAGGAACCTCGCACTGGCTTAATCACACCGTCCTTCGGGGTCCTGGACTTCAATTCAATAAGCAATTGGCCCCAAATAACTTCAGAATCCTCACCCAAAATTTAACAAACTCAATAATTGCAAAAATTCATAGAAAGAGTGGGTTGAACGGCGCGGCCTTAGCCGGCGCGCCCTAATCCGGCGCGGTACCCCCCCGCGCCGGATTAACGTTAGACTCATTTCCATTTTTTTTTCCTTTGCGCCTTTCCGGCGCGCCCTAAGCCGGCGCGCCCCCAAGCCCTTGCGCGCCGTTTAAACACGCATGGTCACCGCGCCGTATTAACATCTATACCTACGTTTCACCGCGCCGTATTAACATCTATACCTACGTTTCTTCGCGCCGTATAAGCTACCTATTGCAGGGTCACGCCGGTTTTGAAGCCTCTTGTTGCTTTAATCGCTCACTAGCCCCCCCGAGTGGACCTCGTCCCTCGGGGTTGGCGTTAATAAATCATAATAGATAATAAATTGAATAAGGGAGGGGCCAAGCGAGCCCGAATTATATTGCCATCATATCTTCATTACCACGTCCTCCGCCATGTACCGAGGGTCCATAATTCCATAAACATATGCATCCTGCATGTCTTCGTCATGATCATCATGTAGCTCTTTTTAATCCGGCTTCGACAGCCCGCTATCTCGGCAATTAATCAAAGGTGTTCCCTCCTCGTGGGGGATGTAATTAACGCCATAGCCTTTATGGTATGGCGGACTGCTGGTCCCGACCGAACCTCACATTCGCCCGACATGGGTCAGAATGAGCGCACAATAGAATCGTCACGCATGTGACTGGCACGCCCGCGTCGTCAATCAGTTAGTTGACTACAAGTTAGTTAATTGGTTGATCGATACGCGAACGAAAAGGCAAAACGAAAGGAGAAGAAAAAGATGTGCGAAACAAGTCTGGCACGCCCGGTGGGACCAGTGTCACCTTTCATCTCTTTGCCGAGATATTCGGGCTTCGAAGCCCTCTCAAAGACTACTGATTATCGCCTTGTTTGATATTTCAGTGCAAACAATGACGACTCACGGGATAACCGGCGTCGGCTTCAGTCCTGCGATCGTCGCCAGACACGCGCAAGGGTACCTGGCGGTGCCCATGGAATTTGGTAGCTTTTTTCCTGCTGTGGGCTTCCCCAACTTCTTGGGGTTGGCCTTTGTTGACTTGCTGGAGGTCGAAGCCACGGAACCCGTCAAGGAAACTGCGAAGGAAATGGAACCTCTGAAGGCTCCCTGCTGCAATGGTTCGCTCAAGGATCTGGCCCCGGCCGCTAGCTGCCTGGTGCACCACCTTGTACGTGGGATGCATCCCACTCACATCAACAAGCCCCCTGGAGGACGTCAGCGTCGCCAGGCTCGCAAAAATACTGTCGTGATCACCGGAACTGTCTCTCAGTCAAGAAAATCAATGCTGGTGGGAGGCATGCGTGTCTTCCTCAACGGGCGCACGGCACGGGTGACCCCAGATCGCGTCATCCCAAACGTCCCTGTCTACAACAACTATCAAGCTCTCGCTGGAAGGAGGGCAGAAAGAGAAGAAGCCGGCCACCATGGCCAAGAAAACCCGGCGCTCAGGCCGAGGAATTTCAAACAGGTGTGGGTTCCCAAGCGGACCCAACCTGCCTGCCATCCAACGCCCACCCGCCGTCGTCCTATGAACGACGAGGCGGGAGCGAGAAGAGAAAGGGGCTTGCCCCCGATGAATGAAGAAGAGGTGGTTGCGGATCCTCCGCGTCACAGAAGTTTCTGGGCTGCGGCCCGTCAAGCCAACGTCCCTGCCACGGGGCGAAGGTTCCAACAGCCAGCCGAAAGAGCTCGACTGGCCTACATTCCTCCTGCTGGAGGTCGACCACTCTCCCCCGTGCTACATCAAGAACGGGGTCGAGAAGAAATGGCATGCCTGGTCAGAAGCTATTTTCGAGGATTGGGTAACACCTCGCTCGGACAGCAGCGGCTGATGCAGACAGTCGCCACTGAAGAAAATTACTGCCCATCAACGGCAGATGAAGAAGAAATGGAGGATATAATGAGGATGTCGTCGGTCGACGACAATGGACACAATGACGGCTCTGAGATCAAAGCCGATGAAGCCTTCCCCGAGCGGGAAGAAAGAAGAAGAATTTCTGTGTTCGAGAGGCTGACCTTTCCGCAACAAGCAAGGCGGAGGGTCCATCGACAAAGAAGGAGGATGCAGGTTTTCACTTGCAACATGGCTGGTGTATCCAGCCGATATGGGGAGCTTCCTGAAGACCCCCAAGAACTGGCTCAGTTGGCCGTACGGCCGGGACCAGCTACCCGCAGGACAGAAGCAGCAAGAGGGCTTCTGACAAGGATGAAAGAGAAACAGCCCCAGTTATACCTCCACTGGGATGACAAAGCCCCCGTCTTGACCGCTAATGTGGTAACGACGGAAGAAGAAGACGACGTACTCCTCGACATCCTGCCCGAGGGTACGTCCGGGGAAACAACAGAAGGTGTCCCCACCACTATAGATCCATCAGTCTTGATGTTGCTGCAAAGATATCAACGGGAAATAGATTCCCTGAAGAAACAGCTGATGGAGAAAACTGAACACTCATCGGCCTCTAAACCACCCGAAGTCCAAGGTGAATCATCCCGGGGAGCGGCTCGTCGAGACGACCCTCCACCACTTTATACACTACCCCAGCCGTCAGAGCCAACTGTGACGACAGCACAACAGCGGCCACCACAGCCTCAGCCGCTGCTACCTCCGGTGCTTCCTCAGGTGCACCCAACACCCCCGCTGCTGCATCCTCCACAGGCGACCACCCTGGTCACCCCGTACCTGCAGCCAGCACACTTCTATCCGGAGCCAGTCGACCCCACGGTCGTGAACCGGATGATGGTGGAGAGGATGATCGAGCTGAAGCTCGCAGAGAAGAGCGAAGGCGACTACGTCGCATTCGATGCCTATCGGGTGCCCTACCCGCAACACCATGCGGCTAAGCGACTTCCCCCGGGAGTCAACAAGCCACCTAAATTTGACAAATTCAACGGGAAAGGTTCCCCAAAAGAACATATTGCATATTATATGACCGTTATGGGTGATCTGTCCACCGACGAGTCATATTTGCTGAAATTCTTCGGGTCCTCGCTGACGGGGCTCGCATTTGAATGGTACTCTAGCCTCTCGGCCGGGTCAATCAATGACTGGTCAGATATGCAGAGGAAGTTCAGAGAAAGATTCCATGTCACAGAGAGGGAGGTCACAGTGGCCGAACTCTATTCGACAAAACAAAGGGCAGATGAGACCGCCCTTGACTACATCAAGAGGTGGAGGAACCTCGGAATGAGATGCAAGCGACCCCCGCATCAGGAGGACGCTGTGCAAATATGTAAACAAAATCTCAGGAGGGAGGTCCTGGAAAAAATGATCGGAATGGAAATACGGTCGTTCGACCGGCTGAATAATGTGGTGGCCGAGGTAGAGGCTTTCCTAGCTAAACCTGTCCCGACGTCAGCTGTCAGCGTAGCCCAGAAAGGCAAGGCTGCGGAGCGGCGCCCCACACCTAAAGAAGCAAATGCGCTTGATATCAAGGCATTCGAACAACAGAAGGAGAAAGGCAAGAAGGCGGCTCCCCCGCAACCTGCGAAAGCTCCGGATGATAAAGAAGGTCCTTCGTTGAGGGACAAAATGAAGAAGGCTTATTCTTTTCCTAAGGATAAGACCCGGATCCTGTTTGACTGGGTAACGGAATACAGTATGGTCACTCTGCCTGAGCCGAGAAGACCAGAGGACCTGAAGAGAAAAGACAGTCCAAGATTCTGCCCCTATCACCAAATGCTGGGACATTCAATCGAAGACTGTTATGTTTTCAAAGACGTCATCGAAGGGATGGTGAAGAAGAATGAGATAGAGCTGGGAGAGTACAAAGTAGACCCTCCTCAGCCACATGAAGCTCCTCCCCGAAGAGCGGCAGTCAACATGGTCTCCCTCTATCAGGCACTACCCGAGGAGATCTCTGAAGCAAGCACACGGAGCACCTACGAAATCCATTTCCTGGAGCCCGTGAAGGAGCAGCAGGGGTGGCAGCAAATCCCTGTGAAGCACAAGAAGAAGAGGGCACCCCGCCCAAAAGAGGGGGCACATATCCGTGGCATTACACCCCGGCCTGCTCCGCCAGTGGTAGCACCCGTATGGGTCACTCCACCTACAGCTGTCAGAATACATACACCCAACAGGAGGAGACAAACTCCGCTGCCAGTAATCAAGGAAACCAATCCTGGGGTCCTTCGACTGCAACACTTAATTGAAGGGCTAGAGGAATATGTACAGCCCGAATTGAAACCTCTGCTAGTACGGGACCATGTCCTATGGCAAGAGCTGGAGCAACTCTCACTCAAGCAAGGGGAGGAAGCTGAAGCAGCACCACCTCAAGAGAGCAACCTGTTCTGGGGGCAAGCACCTGCAGAAACCAAAAAGAGGAGAAAGCAAAAGAAAAAGAAAAGAAAGGCCGCTGGGGCCCATAAAATACAGGTCGTCTCCTGCAATACTCTGTCAGCACTCTTCAACCTACCCGGAGAAGAGGAAGAAGAAGAAATCTGCTTCACACCCCATGCTGGGGGAGGCGAGGCCGAGGCCGCAACTGCTGCACATGCCACTCGGTCAGGCCGGAAATGGGGGCGCCAGCCACCACCCAATCACAACATTATGTTCAGAGGGGAGCAACCCTACAAGACACCTCCGCCGGAAGTTAAGGGAGTACAAATCCCTCCTCCGTCAGGTCTATACAGCAAGACTGGGGGCAAGACAGTCCCGTCATTCCTTGAATTCATGAAGATGTCAAAGGGGAAGCAGCCTTGTCAGGAGGCTAACCCTACACCCGGGGTCATTCACCCGCAGTCAGCGCAACCCCCTGAGGATGCAAATGCAGATGGGGCTTGCCCTACAACAGCTAATAAAGAAGACCCGACAGCCGGTGCCAGTCAAGAGGGTGCCGAGTCCGAGGAAGATGAAGCAGGTCCGTCTGGACCCACAAATCAAAACCCTCCTAAGCCCAGATGGGTTGAAGAGATGAAGCTCTCCAATGTCCGGGCTGGAAGCCGAATAATGAAGTTGCTCAAGAAGCTCCCTGCTCGATTTACGATCTGGGAAATTCTCTCTTTGAGTGAAGAGACTCGACAGGCAATCATCACTGCTCTGCAGACGCCTGCTCATTTTGAAACCTGCATAGCTGAGGCTATACCAGAAGCCAGTATGACCTTCTCTCCAGAAGACATGCTACTACCTACTGCCAGTCACAACAGGCCTCTATATATGAAAGGACATCTGAATGGAAGAGAGCTGAACCGGATTCTGGTTGACCCTGGTGCAGCAGTCAACATCTTGCCATATAGAATATACGAGAGGTACCACTTCAATGTACATCTCGAGAAAGTCGGGGATATGCGTATCGCTGGCTTCAACCAAAAATGTGAAGTATCTATGGGGGTGGCAGAGTTCACACTGACCCTGGCAGATTTCACTACAACGGTGCAGTTTCACGTCATTGACTCTCGCACCTCCTACAAAGCACTGCTCGGCCGCCCATGGCTGCACGAAAATATGGTGGTGCCCTCCACGCTCCACCAGTGCATCAAATACAGCCTCCAGGGGAAGGAGGAAAGGATATTTGCTGACATCCACCCGTTCGAGGTGTTTGAATGTCACTTGGCAGACGCCAATCTGTATACGGGATCTCCCCGGAAGGTTTCTGAAACTGAAGCCCCCGTAGGGGCATCAAAGAATAGATCGGGTGACGGTTGGTATCCACCACCGCCGCGCGGATATGTCAAGCCGAAGGTGGTTTCCCACATCACGGCTTCTGGAAATGTCGGCAGGGTGACACCCCCAGCATTATACCCCAAAGCTAAGGAAGCGCATGTTGATCGACAGCACGACCGCATCGGAGTCCCGGCCGGCCTCACCAAGCCAGTCTCCGGCCTCGATGGTCCCACTGTCGAACCTTTCAAAGCCTGGGAGGTGGCACAAGAAGATGGGCCCAGCAGCTTGTTCTATACGGCTGAGGAGCATCCCACTCAGGAAGACACAGACTGCAGCCTCCCTGAGGATCTAGCCGACCCGCGGGTTCCTGTTCAGGGCCTGGCATTTACCACTGATCGAACGGCCAGGATGTTTCAAAAGCAACACATCCCTCCCGATCAACCTCAAAAACGCAAGGAAGCTTTCCAGAAGATGTGGTATCCTGTAAATCTGGACAAAGAAATGAGACGTGTCTCTCAACATCCGGGTCTGGGCTTCACCCTGGAAGACTACTATTACAGTGGGCGGTACGAGGTGGACACCATCTCCACCTTCTATCCAACTGAAGATAGCCCTCTGGGGGCAACCTTTGATGAATACCCGGCGGAAGCCGAACATGCTGAATTGGCTCTATCCGGGAATCAACAAATGGAGACCTTGATCTCCTGCCGATGCTGGGAGCAGGTCCGTCCTGAAGGAGCGGCCTTTCAAGCCGAATTTGATACGGCTAGCAGCAGCGAAGCCGAAGATGCTCAAGAAGCAGAAGTCTCTCCCTCCGCAGGGGTCATGCTAATGACGACTTCAACACCCTTTCTGCCAGTCAACAGAGCCTCGGTTTACTCCAATCAAGGGGAGCCGGCTACCAGAAAAGAAAAAGCCACTTCTGTGGAAGATACAACTGTCCCAGAAGGCGAGACTCCCTCAACTTCTGCTACAAATCCAATATGCTGTCCGAGTCCGGCGGCAAACAACTACTGGCCTGTCATGGCTGCAACCTCATCTACAAGCACTGAAGCTGCTCCCTCACCCTCAGGAGCTGCAACGGCAACGGAAGTATCAATAGATCCATCCACACAGTCGCTAGCACAAGAGATCAAGAGACCCCATGAAGCTCTGGCGGTGTCTGACGAGGAAGTCGAAGTACTCGACCCTCAAGATGGTATTCCAGACTTCGTCGACCTCCAACCGGCACCTCCGGAAATAGAAGACGGAGGCCAGGCCACAGTCGATGAACTAATAGAAGTCAACTTGGGAGATGAGGGGGACCCTAGGCCTACCTTCCTCAGTGCCCAACTATCCCCGGAAGAACGGGAGCTGTACATTCAACTACTACTAGAATACCGGGATTGCTTCGCCTGGACTTATAAAGAGATGCCAGGTCTAAGCCCTGCTGTCTCACAACATGAGCTGGCAATCAACCCTGAAGCCGAGCCGGTGAAGCAACCACCGCGGCGTATGAGGCCAGAGCTCATCACCCGAATCTGTGCTGAAGTTGACAAGCTCATTGATGTGGGATTTGTTGAAGAAAATCAGTACACCACATGGCTGGCGAACATCGTCCCCGTGAAAAAGAAGAATGGACAGATCCGGATTTGTGTCGACTTCCGAGATCTAAATAAAGCCTGTCCTAAAGATGACTTCCCGGTGCCAATAACCGAGGTCATGATCGATGCTACAACCGGCCATGAAGCCCTGTCATTCATGGATGGGTCGTCCGGCTACAACCAGATTTGGATTGCGGAGCATGACCGGGTCCATACTGCTTTCCGAACTCCTAAAGGCATTTATCATTACAAGAGAATGCCATTCGGACTGAAGAATGCTGGCGCAACCTATCAGCGCGCAATGACCAAAATCTTTGATGAGTTGCTCTACCACAAGGTCGAATGTTACATAGATGACCTGGTGGTCAAAACCAGAAGAAGAGAAGATCACCTGCAAGACCTCCGGATTGTTTTTCAGAGGCTGAGGCAGCATGAGCTAAAAATGAATCCTATGAAATGTGCGTTCGGAGTGTCGAGCGGAAAATTCTTGGGCTTTGTCGTCCGATATCGGGGGATCGAGATAGACCCCGCAAAGATCAAGGCGATTCAGGAGTTACCTCCACCAAGGAACATCTCCGAGCTGAGGTCACTACAAGGCCGCTTGGCTTACATCCGGCGTTTCATTTCCAATTTGTCAGGGCGATGCCAGCCTTTCCACAAGTTGATGATGAAAGATGTTCCCTTTTATTGGGATGAAGATTGCCAGACAGCCTTTGACAAGCTAAAAGATTATCTGAAGACTCCTCCAGTATTGGGCGCACCGGTGAAAGGACGGCCATTGATACTGTATATAGCAGCTACACACAATTCTCTGGGGGCAATGCTAGCCCAGAATAATGAAGAAGGAAAAGAGCAGGCCCTCTATTATCTCAGTAGAAGACTGGTCAGAACCGAAGAAAAATATACTTATATTGAGAAGATCTGTCTGGCACTAGTCTTCGCAGTCAAAAAGCTCCGGCATTATATGTTGTCGCATGAAATCAGCTTGGTGTCCAAGGAGGATCCCCTAAAATATATCATGTCCCAGCCAGCACTCAAAGGCCGCCTGGGCAAATGGGCGGTAATCCTTATGGAGTTTGATGTCTCTTACGTACCGCGCAAAGCCATCAAAGGTCAAGCTATTGCAGATTTCTTTGCTGAACATCCGATACCCGGAGAAAGCCCGTGGGAACCGAACTTCCCGAGGATGAAACCCTAGAAGCCGCCCAAGTACAGCCTTCCTTATGGCAGCTATATTTTGATGGCGCTTCCAGAATTGACACCTCTGCCACCGGATCATCCAGGGTCAGAGCAGGGGCGGGCATAGTCTTGAAGTCCCCAGAAGGAGAAGTGGTGCATACATCCTGCTCCATAAACAAACAATGCACAAACAATGAAGCAGAATATGAAGCCCTGATAATCGGGTTGCAGATCGCTCTGTCCATGGGAATTCAGATGCTGGAAGCGTTCGGAGACTCCATGCTAGTTATAAAACAGCTGGAAGGAGAGTTCGAGGTGCGAAAGCAAGAGCTCCTCCCCTATCACCAGTTGGCAACTCGACTGATGTCAAAATTTTACTTCATCAGCATCAAGCACATCAATCGAGGCCGGAATGCTCAGGCAGACGCCCTCGCTAAGCTGGCCAGTTCATTGGCGGTCCCGCCAGACACAAGCCTGAATATAACAGTAATCAACCGCCGACAGGTCCCCAGCGTAACAGAGGTCCTTGCCGACGAACATGAGATGGAGGTAACAGTCATCGAAGGGGTCCAGCAGCCCGACTGGCGAGAGCATCTCCTACGCTGGTTTCAACACCAGCAACTTCCAAAAGAAAAGGAACAAAGAATGAAGCTCCTGAGGATCAAGGATTCTTATGAAATGAGAAGCGGGACCTTGTTCCGAATTATGGCAGATGCCCGAAGGAAAGTCCTACTCCGTTGCTTGTCTTCAGCAGAAGCGGGACAGGTGATGCAAGAAGTTCATGCGGGATCAGCTGGGGCACACCAGGCCGGTCCGAAAATGAAAATAGAGATAAAGAAATTGGGTTATTATTGGCCCACTATATTTAATGATTGCTGCAAGTTTGCCAAGGCTTGTCAGAAATGTCAAGAACATGCTAATGTGGCGAGGAGACCCCCAGTGCCACTACATCCCACCCTACCAAGTTGGCCGTTTGCTCAGTGGGGCACGGACGTGGTAGGGCCACTACCAGCATCTTCATCAGGATGCAGATACATCTTAGCAGCTACAGATTACTTCTCCAGATGGGCGGAGGCAGTAGCACTAAGAGATGTGACCGGAGAACTAGTTGCAAGGTTCTTCCGGCAGAATGTTATATTCCGGTTCGGGATCCCCAGCCGAATCATCTCTGATAACGGCAGCCATTTCAGAAACCAGAAGGTTTATCGGCTAGCTGACAAATACAAAATTGACTGGAGGACGTCGTCCCCCTACAACCCTCAAGCCAATGGACTAGCAGAGGCTTTTAACAAAACCTTGTGCACACTATTGGCGAAGACTGTCAAGTCTAACAAAAAAGATTGGGAAGAAAGGATGTACGAAGCGCTTTGGGCCTATCGTACTGTCTACAAGACCCCAACCGGCTGTTCACCCTTCTCCCTTGTCTACGGGTCGGAAGCTGTAGTACCGATTGAACTTGAAGTTCCTTCATTGCGAGTTGCCATCCAGCACAGATTAGTCAGTGATGAGCAGACCAATGCAGAAAGAAGATTGGAAGAGCTCGCTGAGCTCGAAGGAAAACGCCTCCAGGCGCAGCAAAACATCCAACTCTACCAAGCTCGCATGGCCCGTGCTTTTGACAAGTTAGTCAAGGGTCGAGAGTTCAAGAAAGGAGACCTGGTGATGGTCAAAAGAAGAGAAGTGATGGCCTCTAACCCCAAAGGGAAGCTGGTCGAAAACTGGGTCGGACCGTATATCGTCCGCCGAGTATATGAAGGGGGTGCCTACGTCCTCGTGTACCACAAAGGAGTCATCCAGTTCTCTCCCCTCAACGGAAAACACATTAAGCTGTATCATGCGGCGCAGCAGACACACCCCGAGTGATCGGCCGAAACATACCCTTTTCTTGGCTAGTGGCACTCCGCCCTAACCAAGCTACCCTTTCTTGGCTAGTGGCACTCCGCCCTAACCAAGCTACCCTTTCCTTGGCTAGTGGCACTCCGCCCTAACCAAGCTACCCTTTTCTTGGCTAGTGGCACTCCGCCCTAACCAAGCTACCCTTTTCTTGGCTAGTGGCACTCCGCCCTAACCAAGCTACCCTTTTCTTGGCTAGTGGCACTCCGCCCTAACCAAGCTACCCTTTCCTTGGCTAGTGGCACTCCGCCCTAACCAAGCTACCCTTTTCTTGGCTAGTGGCACTCCGCCCTAACCAAGCTACCCTTTTCTTGGCTAGTGGCACTCCGCCCTAACCAAGCTACCCTTTCCTTGGCTAGTGGCACTCCGCCCTAACCAAGCTACCCTTTCCTTGGCTAGTGGCACTCCGCCCTAACCAAGCTACCCTTTCCTTGGCTAGTGGCACTCCGCCCTAATCAAGCTACTTTTCCTTGGTTAGTGGCACTCCGCCTTAATCGAGCTACTTTTCCTTGGTTAGTGGCACTCCGCCCTAATCAAGCTACTTTTACTTGGTTAGTGGCATTCCGCCCTGACCGAGCTACCCTTCCCCTTGGTTAGCGACATTCCGCCCTAATCGAGCTACCTTCTCCTTGGTTAGTGGCACTCCGCCTTAATCGAGCTACTTTTCCTTGGTTAGTGGCACTCCGCCCTAATCAAGCTACTTTTCCTTGGTTAGTGGCATTCCGCCCTAATCGAACCACTTTTCCTTGGTTAGCGGCATTCCGCCCTAATCGAGCTACTTTCCCTGGATTAGGCGGTTTTTCCACCCTAATCAAGCTATCTCTCCTTGGTTAGTGGCATTCCGCCCTGATCAAGCTACCCTTTCTCGACTCGCATTCCGAATAAAATAAAAAAAAGAAGTCAAAAAATATATATATAACAAAAATGGGGTTAAAAATAGAGATACCCCGCCAGACTTGCTCCCACATCGGGACAAGTGCAAAAATGGCTATAGCCCGGCTGTGGCGAAAACCCGAAAGGGCGTCGCAGGCAAAATTGGGTACCCCGCCGCGTGAAAACCCGAAAGGGCGCGCGGGCAAAAGCAAGAGGGGGCTGGCTTCGGCGAAAACCCGAAAGGGCGCCTGAGTCGGTAAAGTGGTAATTTCCAAATGCCTCTCCTGTTCTCCACCCTATAAACTCCGAAAGGGACAATCATCAAAGTCCCACCGGGAATACTTTAACAAACCCTTTCGACCCTCGTCATCATCGACGAGATCGGTTGATCTCTGTCCATAACTTGGACCTTACGTCCTTGTTAATAACCTCATCTTTGCTTCGGCATGTGACCCATGTCGATGAACAAACCCCTTTTGACCCTCGTCATTCTCGACGAGATCGGTCAATCTCTACCCCCAACTTGGACCTTACGTCCCTGTTGACAACCCCATCCTTGTTTCGGCAGTGACATATGTCGATGAACAAACCCTCCTCGACCCTCGTCATCCTCGACGAGAGCGGCGATCTCTACCCTTCACTTGGACCTTACGTCCCTGTTGATAATCCCATCTTTGCTTCGGCATGTGACCCATGATGATGAATAAACCCATGGTCGACCGTCGTCATCATCGGCGAGATCGATCAATCCTTACCCCTAAGCTTGGACCTTCCGTCCTGGCTAATAAACCCACCTTTGTTTCGACGATAACCTATGCTGGTCAATAAACATGTGTTTGACCCTCGTCATCATCGGCGAGATCGGTCAAGCTTTACCCCTAACTCGAATCTTATATCCTTGCTAATAGACCATATCCTTTGCTTCGACATTTAACCAGTGTCGACGAGATAAACCTAAGACCAACCCTTGTCCTCACCGACAAGGACGGTCAGCGTTCCCGCGGTCCAGTTCTTCTGAATCTCGAATTCAAAAACAAAAAAAAGAAGAAAAGAAAAAATGGGGTTAAAAATAGAGATACCCCGCCAGACTTGCTCCTATATCAGGTCAAGTGCAAAAATGGCTATAACCCAGCTGTGGCGAAAACCCGAAAGGGCGTCGCAGGCAAAATCGGGTACCCCGCCGCGTGAAAACCCGAGAGGGCGCGCGGGCAAAAGCAAGAGGGGGCTGGCTTCGGCGAAAACCCGAAAGGGCGCTTAGGTCAGTAATGTGAATAAAAATTGAATGATGAATAGTGATGAACCATCCGCCGTCCAAAGGCCACTTTCAGAGGTCGGGACGAGGATCTTCATCCGATATCCCACTTATACACGTCCAGTGTCTATCCCTTTCGGCCCTTGTCACCATCGGCAAGATCGGTCACTACCTATCCGGTTTTTGTCACCATCGGCAAGACCGTCTACCCTTTCGACCCTTGTCACCATCGGCAAGATCGGTCACTACCTATCCGGTTTTTGTCACCATCGGCAAGACCGTCTACCCTTTCGACCCTTGTCACCATCGGCAAGATCGGTCACTACCTATCCGTTTTTGTCACCATCGGCAAGACCGTCTACCCCTTTCGACCCTTGTCACCATCGGCAAGATCGGTCATTACCTATCCGGTTTTTGTCACCATCGGCAAGACCGTCTACCCTTTCGACCCTTGTCACCATCGGCAAGATCGGTCACTACACCTATCCGATTTTTGTCACCATCGGCAAGACCGTCTACCCTTTCGACCCTTGTCACCATCGGCAAGATCGGTCACTACCTACCCGGTTTTTGTCACCATCGGCAATACCGTCTACCCTTTCGACCCTTGTCACCATCGGCAAGATCGGTCACCACCTACCCGGTTTTTGTCACAATCGGCAAGACCGTCTACCCTTTCGACCCTTGTCACCATCGGCAAGATCGGTCACTACCTATCCGTTTTTTGTCACCATCGGCAAGACCGTCTACCCTTTCGACCCTTGTCACCATCGGCAAGATCGGTCACTACCTACCCGGTTTTTGTCACCATCGGCAAGACCGTCTACCCTTTCGACCCTTGTCATCATCGGCAAGACCGGTCGCTACCCGTTCTCGGTTCTTGCCGCTCTCGGCATGACCGTTTATCCGCCAGTTTCACTATGCCCCCCTAAGTTCCCCGAACTCTCGACCAGCATAAGCCGTTTCTAGTCTTGAGAAAAGTCGTGGCGCGGTGGAGTGAACACCTCACCCCTTCCCTGAAGGCGTGAGCGCTCTCCTGCCCTAATGACTCATACACTCGAACTAGAATCGACGGGCAAACCAAAAAAAAGGGAAACAACACAATGACAAGATGGAGTCTTCATTCAAAATCAGGATGGAGATTTTTCATTACTATGAAGTGAAGGCGCATGATTACATGGACCATGCCCTGGGATACATAAGGTGCATTAAAAGTGAGCACATAAAGAAAAGAGACTACGGCAAAGGGCGTCGGAAGATGTCCTCCAGCACAGGAATACCCAAGGACGGATGACGGATCAGTTCTTGCAATCTGAACTCGGTGGCCTCCAGCTCGGATAGCTTCGCCTCCAGGGAAGCAGCTTGTCCTTCGGCCATCTCAGCATCCTCAACCTTTTGGACCCCCAGGCGATCTACTTCTTCAAGTTCAGCCTCTATCCTGGAAAGTTCGGCCCGCAATGCCGTCATCCGGGCCGTCAGGGAGTTCCGGCGTTGAAGAGAGGCGTTGGCTTCGTCCCTCGCCCTCACCGCGGTCTCTTGCAGGGAAATGAGGGCCGTCTTGTTTTCAGCCCGCTCCATTGATATGGCCACCAACTGGTCAGCTGCCTCCCGGCCCAAGAACTCCCTCCGGTTCACATACTTCAGGAGCAGGATCACCCGTGGAGTCCAGTCGTCCATGGGACAGCCAAGGGCCAGCAGCGAGCGGGACAGATGCTCTATCAACCCCCTCAGCTGAACATAAGTTAAATCCCTACTGGCTGTTACGGCCTGCTGGAGGGTCCCCAGGAACTGCCACACGACATCACTCGAGGATTGAAGACCAAGTGGCGACGTCTCGGGCAGTTCGAACTCTACTCTGCTATCTACGGCAGCCCATATATCATCAGCCGTCCCGGAAGATGACGACGGCATAAGCTGCAGCCCACTACCACCGGGAACAACCGCACCGGCAGATGCGGTGGCTGGAGCCTCAACAACAACAATCTCCTTACCGGTCCCCTGGGATGGAAGTCCAACAAGAACCCCAAGGTTCGGGGACGTCCGTCCCTCAATAATCTCCCCGGCTTCTATCTCAGCAGAGCCACCCTTCTCCAGAGCTGACTGCTGTGCAGCCTCCCTTGGCGGAGAATCTCCGGCTATCGCCGAACTATCAACCTCCACGAGCGCTCCGGGACCAACTGGAACCATTGCTGCTGCATGATCCTTTGGGTACCGCAATGCGATGGGCCGCAGGACGGACGGGAAAGTCGCCTGCCCTGTTCCCAGGGCCGGGAGTGGTATTTGCACCGTCATAGTCGGTAGCGCCACCTCAGTCTGCATCAGAGATATATACACTTAAAAGCCTGGCTAAAAGGAGGAAGAAAGAAGCATGGCAAGTATTGACCCTGGATAGGTCCTTACCTCGGCCGGGACTAAGCTCAACTCTTTAAGAGCTGCTTCCCCAGCGCCAACTCCCTCACTCGTAAGCGATAATGACGGCACAGGACCGCCCCATGATAACCGGGCCGGGCTGAAAGTCAAATAGTCGCTCTCGTAGGCCGAGGACACCCCAGCATCGTCGGTCTCAAAATCAAGCAGCGGTGACTCCTCGTCACTGGAGCCGCCACCATAGTCTACACGCTCAGAGGAAGAGGATCCCTCTGCTCTCTTGGGATGCTCCACCGACGGAGCAGGAGCCTCGCCAGCAGGAGCATCGCCCTCGGCAGGAACTCCCCCAGTGCTCTCCGCACCAGGGGCAGCAATAAATGATACCTCAGGGGCGGGTTCTCCCTGCCCCGAGGGGATCACCTCCTCTACGCTCTCCGAGCCCGGAAGCAATGATGGTTGTATATCGACTACAAATTCACAGCAAAACAGGGTCAGGACGACTGAAGATACAAAGATTTACGTTGCTATCGCAACTAAACTGTGGATTACCTTCCATCTCCCGCTGGGGTGTGGGGGAGGGCAGATCCCTTTCTATGGGAACAACAAGGATTTCCTCTGCCCCGTCCCCAGCCTCTACATCCACCGTCGCCTCGGGACCGACGACCCCAGCAGCTGTATCAGTGACTGTCAGCATGGGCCGCCCCAAGCAGTCAAGACAAGCTAATGCACTTTGAAGAAAAGAAGAGCCTACCTTCGGCCTCTGGCCCTTGTGCGCGAGAAGCCTCAAATTCTTCGAAAGATACAACGGGAGGAAGGTCGGTTGTCGATGTCTGCTCCGCAGCTTTCTTCCGGCGTGCCCGTGTCACCCGGGTCACCGCCGCTTTCGCCTTCCCGACGGCCTCTCGCAGTTGGGACCTGGTCCTCTTCCTCGAATCCCCAGGAGGCAATGGCGTCGTGGTCGGCGCCGGCTCAGGAACTTCAAAATATGTCGGCTTTTGGGCCTTTATGATCAATTCCCTGAAGTGCCGAGTCTCCTCCGAAGTCGGTCGGACTGCATACGCACAAGGGTGAGAATGACACAACCACAATAAAAAGAAGAGGCTGGCCGAAGGGCCTGAAGGAAGAGATGGAACGTACTTGCCGGTCCCGTATAAAAGGGGAAGAGAGGCCAATAAAACAGCGAGGGCGTCTTGTCCCTCGAAGCCGCCTCGCGAATAAGCCAGCATAGATCCCCGATCTTCTCGCTCGGCTCAGCCAACAGTGCCAGGTCCTCATGGCCACGGGAGGATAGCAGGTAATACAGACTCAGATGGTCCAGCCCCCACCTGTCTGCGTATTTGAAGGAGATTTGAAGAGGATGGTCCAGTATGGCTTCGCCGGGGCTACCCACCGAGAGGCCGTGAGACCGAAGGAGCGCAAACAGCCAAGGGGTGTTGGCATACAAATCAGCCCGCCTGTCCTCTTTGCGAATGAAAGCCCGGTAGGGATACAACCTGTCTACCTCGGGACGCCAGTCTGCCACGGCCGCGATGGGCTCTTCTACCGGCAAAGGGAGTTGCTGGAGAATCACCCTCTCACTGCTCACCCGGCATAAACCCCGAAGGGTCTTCACATAGTCATCCTTGTTGATCGGGGGCAACTTCAGCTCAACTTTCGTCCTGCGGCTTTTTACGAGCTTGCGGGCCTCTAGATAGGCCTTCACATCCGTATTAGTCCAAGATTTCAACTTCTTCAAATAAGAAGCATCAATATCAAGAACTGGCTCCGGTTGGGAAGCTAAGAACCTGTGCTCCGCCACGGCCCAGCACTCTCTCCGGGAGGTCCTGTAAAATCCCGTCCGCGCGTTCCACCACTTGATGTATTCAGGCGTGACGCGAGGGAACCGTGCGGGGGCGGGCACCCGGAAAGAAACGTCTTCGCGACGATGGAAAAAGTCCCACCATATCCGGGCGTCGTCATTGGACGTTTGCCCGGCCCTGTGCCTGTTGGGCAGTGCAAATTGCGAATAGGAATGTGGAATCTGCTGGTCATAGCCGAAGTTCCGACTGAAACGGAACGGGTAATACGGCTCCAACCACAGAATGCCGCTCTTGCGAAAGACGAGGACACTAGGCCTTATGGCCAGTGCCCAATCAACCAACTCCGGCTCCAGAATAGGCCTGGTACAATTGGCCTGGGAAATCGGATGGATGTACTCCTCAGTTTCAAAGAGTTTGCACTGTCTCGTCCTATTCGTCAATGGGCTCGAGTGAGCAGCTAAGCTCCAGAAATGAAGAACCCCGGGCGAATCCACGGGAAGACGGGTCAATTTACCCCGAATAGCATAAAGTTGCTCCATTAGCAATGATGGCTCGGCACTTGCAAACTCTATCATGCGCGGGACCAGAGGAACCGCTTGTAATGCCCGAGGAGCTGCCTCCGGGAACAGGGTGCAGACCCAAGCATTAAAGAAATGTAACGGACCAACCGTCCGAAGGCTTCTGGGGAGGCGCGTTTTGTGCAAATCTCCCAACATCTTGTAAATGAGGCACAGGGCCACTGGGCAAAGAGACAGCTTGGTACCCCAAGCCATAAGACAGGCCGGATATATGGCTTCCGCCCTGATCACGCTCTCGTCACCTTGAGGGAGAGCAAAGGAACAAAGCCAATAAACCAAATATGCAGCACAGTGAGTCACTGCATCAACGCCAGTAGGGTTTGGGTTTTCCCCCTGCCCTCCTCTCGAAGAAGATGACGAAGCGGCCTGGCGTCGTACCCTCTTCTTCCGCTTCTGGGCCACCGGTGCTATCGGAGGAAAATCTTCATACTTGGTCTTCCCCTGGAAGAAATACTGAAGCCAAGCGCCCATCCGCACTCTTCGTTTCTCGCCCGGCTTTCGAGCTTCTCTCGTGTCGTGCGACGAATGAAAGAGGGTGCGATACGCCTTCATTAGATATCGATAGGCGTAGCCCGCCATATACCGACCGTCACCGTCGGTCTGGTCCTTCAACCAGTCGGGCCAACAAACTTCCTCATACGGCTCTCCATCAATGGGCAGGCCGCTGAGCTGGGATAGACTCCACAAGTCTAAAGAGGTCTCCCCCTCTGAAGTATAGAAGGTGTTGTATTCGGGGCAAAACACCTCGATCATGCCGCAGCACAAGCCTCGGGAAATCGGATACCGATACCTTGAAGCATATACGCTGTGATAAACACCAGCTCTGGTCAAAAGAGGAGCATAGTGATGCAGCACATAGTCTGTGAATTCCACTGCTCCGGGCCTGAATGCGTGGGCATCTGTGACTTTCAACTCAGCAAACCATCCCACGGAGATCTGGTGCTTGAAGCGAATCGCCAAGCAATCCAGCAAAAATGACTCATCTCTATATCCCCACCTCAACGGGGCAAGGAATAAGCCAAAGATCGGCTTCTCCCGATCTACCCTGCCCGCGGAGTCATTCCACCGAGCAGGCACAAATTCAGGAGCTCTGGTCAACAGTCCGTCTGACGGAGCCAGGTCTTGCAGCCCCAGCACAACGCTCCACTTCCTGACCTCCCCAGGGAGATAGATGGGTCTTCCCCGCGTTACGCATTCGGCCAAGCTGTCTCTCTCCACCAGCAGAGCCTGCTCGACCTTCCGCACGGCAAACACGTCCCGCTTCCCCTGAAGGTTGAAACGCCGAAGAAGGGACATCAGGTGTTTGTCCTTGGGATGATCCTTCCTGATCACGTCCTCTCTATTATAATGAAAGGAGTCGCCCCCGAGGATAAGGAGACGACCGGTGTCTACGGTGTCCGTCTCCGAATCCGAGGACTCCGCAACTATGGCCACCTGACCGTGACCCCAGTCGAGAGAATTAACATTCTCCCATGTCACCACGGCACGAGAGGAAGAGCTGGATGCCATAACAGCTGCGAAAAGAGCATATCAAACAAAAACAACGTCAGGAAACGGCTAATCAAAGGCAAACTTCTGACAAAATTTCGGCAGAGTCTCCCCAGCACGGGGAATTGCCGAAGAAAAGCGGGAACGCGTCCACTGAGGAACGGTCCCTAAAAGACAGCCATCGGCATTACACCGAGGCCAGAGGAACACCCGGGGGAATAGCTCCGAGGGCAAGCCCTGCTAGAAGCCTCCCGGGGTCCAAAGAATGGGTTTCGAGACCCAAAGGGACAGCATCTCCACTCACCCGAAGGAAAAATCGCCGCTCTCGGCGCCAGAAGGGGAGAAGAAGGAGAAGAGAGAGAAAGTTTTTTCACAAATGAGGAGGCGATGAAGGAAAAAATGAGGAAGAAGGAGATAAATAGGGGGAGTCCCCCTTGTTAAAACCGGCGCGCTATTTAGCGCGCCGGGTTAAAAACCCCTTAAGAGAATGCGCGCCGGGAAAAGGCGCGCCGGGCCAACTACCCCCAAGGTGCCAAGGCCGCGCCGGCTTCATGGCCGAATCGCCCGGGACCGCGCCGGGTCAAAGGCCCGAGGGACTTACCCTCGTCGTATCAACGCCTAAACGGCGCCGTACTAACATCCAAACGGTGCCGGGTCAACGCCCGTGCCAAATTAAGGGCCATCCCAGGCACCCGCCAATCAAGGAAGGGGCCAGTCCGGATGAAATTCATCCGTCGGCCTTGCTGCACTCGTGCCTTGCTCGCAACACCCACGTCTGGGGGGCATTTGTTGGCACCTAAAATATGATCGTCGGCAACCAAGCCATAAGGACGAATGACCCGGCCCACCGAAGTACGGAAGCCGATGAAGATCAACATATTGAAGACTTCTCAAGCTGCCAGAGCCTCGAGTCACTCCGTATGGATACGGGGACTTCACCTCAGGAGAGCCGAGACGAATCCAACAACCAACCGGCGGTGCAACCAAGCCTGCCCAATGAATCGGCATCGACTTTGTCGTGCTGCATCCACTACACCCGTTGTCCGACCAAGGTCGACGGTCTACCCGGTGGCTACCCACCTCATGAAAGGCTCTCCCGAGGATAAAGGAGTCCCCCCGGCTTCCCGAAACGGAGAACCGAAAGCTCTGACGGCGGAAGATCCCGATCATCCGGCATGGGCACGGCTTCCCGTCAAGATGGGCCCACTGGTGGCCGAATGATCGCCCGGCTCAGGCGGAACTATCTCCCGGCTATCTAACCTCCTAGAAAGCTCTGAGTACGAGCCAGGCCGGACCAACAGCATGGAGCATAGAGCCGAGGGCCGTGCCGGTAGAAAGCCCGTACGATCGAGATGAAGCTATCCAGAACCTCGAGAATGGCCGTACGCCAATCTAGGAGCTTCGACAGATCATATCGTCGAAGTCTTAGTGAGCAGTGGCAGAGTACATGTTCACGATGGCCCCGAGTTCATCGACTGGCTCAAGCGTACGAGGGGCATTAGTCCGGCGCGCCTTAAACCGGCGCGCCCCTTACTCAATGCCTTTATCCCGGCGCGCCTCTTATCTCCATTCCTTATCCCCGGCGCGCCCCTACCTTCAGCCCTCTTCCCGGCGCGCCAGTTACCCTATCGAATGGCACCTTGAACCGGCGCGATAAGTTGATGAAGACTTCCCCGGCGCGCCAAAAGCTCACGCCGGATGAAGAGCCTCCAACCTGTTATATATAGAGGGAGGTTCGATTTAAGAAAAAAGAGGCCGGGAAGAAAGAAAGAAAAGGGGGAGAGAGCTTTCCGAGGGAAAAGGAGTTCTATCCCAGTGTTCTTCGGCGGCCGCCTTCCCCTGTTCCGATCGAAGCCTTCCGGAGCTGGAGAAGAAGGAGGGGGCCGATACTCTGTTTTTTTTTTAAAGCAGGCGGGCACCAGTACCTGTCTTCCTCGATCTTCCGTAGGTTCTTCTCTCTCGCGGGTTTCCGTCCACCATTTGTAAGCAGAGAGGGGAGGGATGGCAATGATATGAGCCGACCCCTCCCCTCCTCTGTGATTTCTTCTCTACTACTGTGTATTCTCCCGTGAATGATGAACGGCGACCAAGCAATGATGCTGGCGCCGGGATTCTTAATGTATAAATGAGAGGCCATTCCCGTTTCTAGGATGGCAATATGTATATCAACGTCCGGGCCGCGAGGTCGGATGAATGCTCAGAACTTCTATCCTCTTCTCTATCTATGTTGATGTGGTTTTGAGTTCTTTCGTGCATGTCCTTTGGTTCCGGTTTCCTCGAAGTATCGACCATGCCCCAAAGCACCGAGGGCTACAGAAACGACCCCTCCCCGGGTCCTTCTAATCGATCGTGTTCGGCTTTGATTTATGGACCTCTGTGTCCCCCTTCATGGACAGAGCTGTGCTTATGCGCATGCCTCTTCCTGCTGCTGTATCGAAAGTCTCCCCCCCCCATTAATTCCTCCCTTGTGCTATTGACTATTCGCAAGGTGGGAGTCACCGTCGGGATGGCCGGATGCATCCCCCTGAGTGCTGCGTCCTACCTGTTTGAGTCTATGCTTCTACGTTTGACCCGTTTCACCCGGGCCTTTATTCCTCCTCTGAATCATGGTCGTTCGAACCAGTCCGAGATTCTCTCATCCTGCTTTAACCACCCGGGGAGGGGGATATTCCCCCATGGCTTCACGGAATTGCTGGGCAACTGAGAACTCTACCTCTCGGTGGTAGATGCTTCCCAAGCCCACAGCAGACAACAACAGGGGGTCCTAGCTCAACGAGCTCAGCCCCGATAATCTAAGACCCAATCGAGGTTAAGGGATGTACGCTCCTCGTAGGCTAGCCCTCGGAGCCCCACTCTCCTAACGGTCGGTCCCTTCAGCGGTTGTGCCATGATCTGTGGGTTGTTCCCGTCATCAATGGCCCCGTCCTTCTATTCTCACCCACGGAGTATTGGTGCCCCTTGTAGGCTAGTCCTCGGGGTATCCTATCTGATGGGATCTTGCTGGCTGTCACTGTGCAGACCGGCGGTTTAGGGGCTTGCTCCATTAGTGAGCATGACCCCGCTTCTCCCCTGCAACTCTTCAGGTTCAGGGGAGATGCTGTCCAATTTTGGACAGATTAAGATTGAGTAATCTATAATGAAACGCTCGTTCTGGACCTAATTATCCCGGTGCTCGAGTAGGAACCTCGCACTGGCTTAATCACACCGTCCTTCGGGGTCCTGGACTTCAATTCAATAAGCAATTGGCCCCAAATAACTTCAGAATCCTCACCCAAAATTTAACAAACTCAATAATTGCAAAAATTCATAGAAAGAGTGGGTTGAACGGCGCGGCCTTAGCCGGCGCGCCCTAATCCGGCGCGGTACCCCCCCGCGCCGGATTAACGTTAGACTCATTTCCATTTTTTTTTCCTTTGCGCCTTTCCGGCGCGCCCTAAGCCGGCGCGCCCCCAAGCCCTTGCGCGCCGTTTAAACACGCATGGTCACCGCGCCGTATTAACATCTATACCTACGTTTCACCGCGCCGTATTAACATCTATACCTACGTTTCTTCGCGCCGTATAAGCTACCTATTGCAGGGTCACGCCGGTTTTGAAGCCTCTTGTTGC
The DNA here is from genome assembly GCA_022559845.1 of Amorphophallus konjac. Classification (NCBI taxonomy): domain Eukaryota; kingdom Viridiplantae; phylum Streptophyta; class Magnoliopsida; order Alismatales; family Araceae; genus Amorphophallus; species Amorphophallus konjac. The sequence goes on from CM040121.1 coordinate 111,826,570, forward strand.
TTTAATCGCTCACTAGCCCCCCCGAGTGGACCTCGTCCCTCGGGGTTGGCGTTAATAAATCATAATAGATAATAAATTGAATAAGGGAGGGGCCAAGCGAGCCCGAATTATATTGCCATCATATCTTCATTACCACGTCCTCCGCCATGTACCGAGGGTCCATAATTCCATAAACATATGCATCCTGCATGTCTTCGTCATGATCATCATGTAGCTCTTTTTAATCCGGCTTCGACAGCCCGCTATCTCGGCAATTAATCAAAGGTGTTCCCTCCTCGTGGGGGATGTAATTAACGCCATAGCCTTTATGGTATGGCGGACTGCTGGTCCCGACCGAACCTCACATTCGCCCGACATGGGTCAGAATGAGCGCACAATAGAATCGTCACGCATGTGACTGGCACGCCCGCGTCGTCAATCAGTCAGTTGACTACAAGTTAGTTAATTGGTTGATCGATACGCGAACGAAAAGGCAAAACGAAAGGAGAAGAAAAAGATGTGCGAAACAATACCCTCCGATGGTTAGGTAAGTTCGAGTAGCTAAAGGGGACGACAAGGATGGGTATTAAATATTTTTTGTAAGATGTCTGCACTTGGTTGTGCAACCTTCACTGTACAGTGGGTCCTTTCTCCTTTTAAAAGTAATCCTTCTATATGAGACTAAAGTCCCCTAGATAGTCATATGGGTGCCGAGTCGGGCCCAAATGGCATACGACTCCTACTTTGTGGGTAATTTGGCTCATTGCTAGGCCGTTCAGTCCATTGCCCCATCATGGTCGGCCACTTCTTAGTGGTGCTGAGACAATCAGAGCCACAGAAGAGTAGAGTAAACTTTCGGTGGTCAAGTTGCAAAATTCGACCGGTCCGTCATTTGGCAAGGGTACCCCATGCACGGACATCCCCCATTAATGATGCACCGCGTTGTATCCGAGTGTGGTCTTTTCAAATCTTGACGACAATTTTATCATGGTACAAGAGCAGGTGATTCAAAAATTTTCCCACTCAATGCGATTGACATGGATTAGATGTTGTCTAGAATCTTTGGTTCTTATAACTGGAAAGCCAGTAGGATATTTTCATTCGTTGAATGGAGCGTAGGAGTTGAAATGCCCAGCTCGGTGGTCGAGGTGCAAGTTACGTGGCTAATCAAGTGGTCGCTGCTCGGAGCTCCTGGCTGTCTGAACATCTTCTGATGGTCTCAGAAGGGCCTATTTAAGCATGAGAAGGGGGAAACAAGGATTCCTTGCCCATTTCTTCCTTGAGTTGGCTAGTTTTCGTCACTCACATTCAAAAATGCGTGCCCAACCTGTTCTTCATCTTGAGGGGATTTCATGCATTATATATGCAGGGTCTCCCTTGCATTAGGTATGTAGCTGTTCATCCCAAGGATAAGAGGGAGAAGAAGAGAAAACAAGAGGAGAGTTAGGGGAAGAAGAAGGTCTTGGAGCATGTCCCCTCCACCTAGACCATCAAGGTTGAGGGGTCTGGCCATAGCCCAGGCCTATGCTGGTCAAAGTCCTTCCCTCTCAAGCCATGATGGCCGTCCTAGTGGGTATTCATGGACAATGACCCTACTGATGCCAACATCGCCATCAAGCTGCTGTGAGGTTTCCTATTGCTTTGGTAGTGGGAAGAATTGAAGACACCATGATTGATACCTTGGTGAATCATGCAATCAAGAATTTTATCGTGGTATACTTCTCGACTCGACCAAGCTGCCTTTTATCTTTTTTGGATTTGAGTTTTTTTTTTGTAGGCTGTCAATTACTTGTCCACTATAGCCCCCAAGGTGTTCGATGTCTAGTTGGTGTGCCTAGATGTAGAGAGGGCAGCTGAAAGGTGAGCAAACAAATCCCTCGCTCTTGCCCAAAGGTCACTAGAGGAGGTGAGGGAGCCTGCACGTGACATGGCAAACCAACTGATTAAGGTGAAGAAACTACTCGTGGATGTTGGGGGTGAGCTAGCAGAGTTGAGTGCCACTTGGGATAAGTGGACGTCTGAGGGGTTGGCCATAAAGAAGCAACTCTAGAGGAAGAAGGCCGGCATGGCCTCCTTCAAGGAAGTAAAGGTGGTGAAGGAGCAAGTTGAGTCCTTGTGGTCGAGCTAAGGGCCGCTAAGTTGGTCAGGCAGTGAGAGGTGGAAGTGTTTCGAGAGTGTTTTGAGTATCAAAAGACGAATGGATGAGTATGACACATCAGGCTCAAGTGTCATCTTCAAACTTGCCTATGTTGCATCCCCTAGTTGATGTTTGGTGTTTGGTTTTAATGATAACAAAATGATTGTGATTGTGTGTGTTTCATTGAGGGTACTGCTGATGTTGCTGTGGCCTCTGCTACTGAGGGTACTGCTGCTGCAGAGGAAACTATTGTTGTTGCTGCCTCTGAGGACAGTCACGCGCCATATACCCTGGCTGGTCACACCTGAAACAAATCACCGACGCCATGCACTGCCTGCCTAGGTGGGACTCGCCACATCGGGGACACCCTCCCCACGATCCACCCACTAATCCTTGACGTTGAAAAGGGACCGGCTGTTGTACACTGCCCGATGACGCCTGCCTCTGATCCTAACGCTTCTTATAGAAACCCTTCTTGAGAAACTTCTTGACCTTGGAGCCAAAAGACGCAGATCCTGTCGCTGACGCTATCGGTGTCGGCATTCCTGAACCACCCGTCGCATGCTGAAAAGAGCCCTGATGCTGGGTAGCCGACTGCTGGCTGCGCCCTGACAAAGACTGCCCCTGGCTGATCGGTCCTCGAGTCCTCTGCATATCCATCTCCAAGGACGCCACTACACGAGAAGCCGTCTCCAAATTAGTGGCAGCATTCGCGATCAAATGGTGCCTCAGCTCCTGCCACAAGCCCTGCACGAACTGTTCGGTCTTCACCCTCTCATGCTCCATGATATGAGGTGCATAACGACCCAGCTCGACAAATCGGGCCCTGTACTGCAACACAGACATGTCGCCCTGGACCAACTCTAAAAACGGATGCATCCTCTGCTTAGCAACATAGGATGGGCAGTAAGTACGCTCGAAGGCCGTAACAAAGTCCTTCCACGAGATCTCATGAAGCAGACGAGACAGAAAGGACGTCTTCCACTCCGAAGACCACTAATCACGAGCCGTACCCTGCAACTAGTTGCAAGCCAACATCACCATGTCCACTTCAGCACAGCGCATGGAACTGAACACTCTCTCCATCTCATCAAGCCATCTCCTGGCCACATCGGGATCTGGCTGGCCCTCATAATAGGGTGGGTTAAACTGCAAGAAATCCCTTACAATACGATGATCTCTCGCCAGCATCACCGCCAAACTGCTGAGCCATGGCCTGAAACATACTCCGAAAGAAATCCTCGGCCCTCAGAACTCTCGTTGTATCCTCTGCCTGGGTGGCAACTGCTGGCACTCTGCTCTGCTCCTCCTGCTCTCCTGCCGACTATCCCTGCTGAGAGTGAGTCTTCCGCCTCGAAGCCATGCTCGCCGATTGCAAACAGATAGAAGACACGAAAAACAATGAAATCAATAAAACACACAATGCCCTAGGCCAGTGCCAACTGTACATCATTATTGTGGACTAGTGGACCACTGCAACTATTTACAATTCTTATATATATCCACAACCATGCTCTGATACCAGCTGTAATGACCCGAGATCGGAACACCAGGAAGGCCCGATAACCCGAATCTCGAATCGCCACCCACGAGCCCGAAGACTCGGAAGGGTTGAAAGGATGGTGTAGAGATACACAAGAATCTAAAATAATTGCAGAACTACACAGTTTATATGAATAAAAAGGAAATAAATAAATTACATTAATTAAATTACATGGTCCACAATAATAACATCAGTCTAAAAAGACAGTAGTCCACATCTAGTACAGTCCAAAGAAAAGTACAACAACACGGGGCATACCCTGGAACCGGCAACTGGCAACTAACCCTGGGCACCCGAACCACGTGGAGCCTCTGAAGCGCTCCCCTGAAGCCGTGTCTCACCTGAAACACGGAAAACACGCAGGGAGTGAGCCTCAAAACACAAGGCTCAGTAGGGATCATCCGGTCCCCACCTCGCAAAGCGAGAAACTACGTGGAAAGTAACTGCGAGCTACAACTACAACTAGAATCGAACACAGGGCATGAAAATCGAGACAACTCGTCAGAAACCGAGAAAAACCCAAGAGTCGCTACCAGACAAAGACAGGAGTACCAACCCAGTAGAAGCAAGGCCGGATGCGTCCACTGACGGCTTAAACTGCGCCTCGGGTGCCCCCCCCTCGACCCCTGGTGGAACGGGGACACCATACAAGTAACCACAGAACAAGTGACTAGTTGGGGTCGTGCTCGTCAGCGCGGGTCCAACCGCCCCCAACCACGTGTGAACACACAGACCATACATCCTAGGTATGGCCCTCTGATTGGTTTTCCCCTCAGCCGGACTCTGGCGTCAAACGTTCGGCCTGACAGAAACCAGTCTAAAAACCGTCTCTCAGAGTAGCCTCGCCACCACTCCCTGGTGGGACCACTCGCGTGTCGGAAGGCTACAACTAGTGTAGGGTCACTGAAGGAGTAGACTCTCTAGTCAACGGAAAGCAGCGTCGAAACCGGACAAAGTACAAGGACAACTCCGCATACCGACACCGACTAACGGTGACCTCGGCCGGATCCATCTCACTCCGTGGGGCTCCCCCGGCACCCACGTACGGCCCCCACTTGATGCCCAGCATCAGTCGGACCGCCATTCAGCACATGGATAGGAACTCACGCCCCTAGGGTTAGGATCGGCAGAACATAACTCCAGTACAGTAGAACACGGGCGGCGATCCATCCTGAAGGCTGCCACGTGTGTAAAAACCCCTGGATCTGCCAGGAACCTTAACGCGCTATAGGCCAGGAGCGCGTTCATGAACGCGCTCCCTCTGCCTAGTGCGATCAAGGGATAATGCGCTCGGGATACATAGCGCGTTAATCATTAACGCGCTATGGATCCCTAGCGCGACAGACCAAGAACGCGCTGGGGGACCCTAGCGCGTTCACAAGTTGTGCCTGGTCGGGCAGGCGCGTTCCCTGCCGATAGGCCGATAGCCACTGTTCATCTTCCTCGATGAACGCGGCGTCCAAGAGCAGCGCGATCTCAAGATCGCGCCCCTGAACCATGGCACGATAACAAGCAGAGCCCAGTTGGCGGAGTAAGCTCAGAAAATCTAAAAACCACACCCATTCATTCCCCTGGTGAAGGGAAAACAAAAGGGAAATCATTCCCTTAACTCCCAGCATGCTAGAAACCCCAAGAATCAAGCTAGAAACGCATTAAATCGATGAAATCCGGCTCACCCCTCAAACATGGAGTTTCCCTATCCCAGCATGAAATCACACCCCTCTCGTCTGTCCTCGGCCTGGAAATCACGGGAAGGGTAGGGATGAGCAAGGGAATGCGTCCCCCTACCTCAAAGAGGCCCAAAAATGCCTAGATCGCCTTCGTTCCTCAAAAACCGTTTGTTCTTCCTCGAGCTTCCCACGAGCCACGCACGCCACCGTGATCACCTCGCCGCCGCCGTTGTCGCCATGCTGTCGCCCACCGCCGTCTACAGTCGGAGGGGCACGCCGCGTCGTCATCGGAAGAGGAGAGAGAAATAGGGGGCGCCAGTTCTCCAACGGGACGAAAAGAGAAGGAGGAAGAAGAAAGAGAAAGGAGAAAGAAAAAGGGGAAAGGGTTAGGGATTTATAGAAAATCTGGATTTTTTGAAAAATACGAAAAATAGAAAAATATACCGCCACGATTGTTCGAACGCACTGATCGACGTGGTACCATCCGCGCCTAGGTGAACGACCTGGTTCACCTGCTACGAGGTTCCGTAGGTCTTGTCGAAACACACGCGGGAATCGGAAAACACGCTGAAAAAGTCATGGAACACGTTCCGAGATCTCCGAAACTGATCCGAATCGTACAGATCCGAACACGAAAGATGTCCGAAACATGATTTCGGACCCAACGGAGTCAGACTCTCCGAGAAAATAGATTCGGGACCCAAAAAGAAGGATCCGAAGGATCCGAAGGATCCGGCATATTATAGCCCCCCCCCCCTAAACAAATTTCATCCTCGAAATTTAAAATAAAGCACAGGGGAAAGAAAAGTGATACTCACTCGAACAGGTTAGGGAACTGCTGACGCATCTCGTCCTCATGCTCCTAGGAAGGCTCACCGCCAGAGTGCCGCTGCCACACCACCTTAACCAAAGGGATAACCTTGTTCCACAGGTGCTGCTCTCGCCGATCCTCAATACGGATAGGGAACTCCGGTAGAGAAAGATCGGGAGTCACCTAGGGCCAAACCGAGTCCTCCATCCGGGCATATACTTCCTCAACATCGAGACATGGAACACATCATGCACCGTTGCAAACTCGGGAGGTAGCTGCAACCGATAAGCAACCTCACCAATGCGCTCCACGATGAGGAAAGGACCAACATAGCGGGGACTCAGCTTCCCACGCTGTCCAAATCTCATCATGCCCTTCATGGGAGAGACTCACAAAAATACACAGTCACCGACTATAAAATAGAGTGGCTGCCTGCGCCGATCGGCATAGCTCTTCTGTCGACTCTGCGCCGCCAACATCTTCTGACGAATCAGATGCACTACATCAATACACTGCTGCACCAGCTCTGGCCCCGGCACAACACGCTCACCAACTTCCGACAAATCGAGTGGAGTCCGACAGGGTCGCCCGTACAACGCCTCATAAGGAGCCATCCCAATGCTCGAATGATAGCCGTTGTTACAGGTAAACTTCACCAATGGCAGATGGTGAATCCAACTCCCTTGCCATTCCAGGCAACAGGATCTCAGCATATCCTCCAAAGTCTGGATGGTCCTCTCTGACTGACCGTCCGACTGAGGATGGTACACAGAGCTAAATGCTAACTCCGTGCCAAGAGCTCGCTGGAAACTCCTCTAGAATCCAGAAGTGAAATGTGGATCTCGATCTGTCACAATGGAAATGGGAATTCCATGCAAAGGCACGATCCGCTCCACATAGAGGCGAGCCAACTTGGTCACACTCCAGCTGACTTTGATCAGTAACAATCGAGCCACTTTTGTCAGCCTATCCACCAGCAACCAAATACTGTCCTGCCCACTCGGAGTCCTCGTCAATCCCACCACAAAATCCGTGGTCACGTGTTTCCACGTGGGAACATCCAAGGGCTGAAGAGTACCTCCTGGTCGCTGATGCTCCGCCTTCACCTGCTGACAAGTCAGGCATCGGGCCACATACTCGGCAATATCTCTCTTCATGCCTGGCCAGCAGAACTGCCTCTTCAAGTTCCGATACATCTTCGTCGCACCCGGGTGTACGTTGTATCTACTTCCATGAGCCTCGTGCAACACCGCACGACGAACCCACTCCTCGGTTGGGACGTATAGCCTGCCACGCAATCCTGAATGAACCTCCTATAATAGCCTGTAAGCCCCAAGAAACTCTGAATCTCATCACGGTCATTGGCATAGGCCACTGCATCACTGCCTCGACCTTGGCTGGATCCACGGAGATAGCATCACCAGAAATCACGTGCCCCAAAAAGTGCACCTTGTGAAGCCAAAACTCACACTTGTTGAGCTTAACATACCTTTGGTGATCTTGCAAAGTCTGCAACACAACCCTCAAATGATACGCATGTTCATCAGCAGACTACGAATACACATGGATGTCGTCCACAAACACGACCACAAACTGGTCCAAGTACGGATGAAACACCCTCTGCATCAAATCCATAAATGCTGCGGGGGCATTGGTGAGCCCGAACGGCATCACCAGAAACTCATAATGCCCATATCTCGAGCGGAACACAGTCTTCTCCACGCCAGACTCTCGAATCCGCAACTGATAATAATCGGACCGCAAATCAATCCGCGAGAACACTCGAGCAGACTGAAGTTGGTCGAACAAATCATCGATCCGTGGCAACAGATACTTGTTCTTAATGGTCACATCATTCAGCTGCTGGTAGTCAATACACAACCTCAGACTACCATCCATCTTCTTCACGAACAATACTGACGCACCCCAAGGGGAAAAGCTAGGACAAATGTACCCTTGGCCAGCAACTCCTGCAATTGCGCCCTCAACTCTCTCAGCTCATCGGGAGCCATACGGTAAAGAGCCTTCGACAAAGGTCCCGTATCGGGCACGATCTCAATCACAAAATCAATCTCCCGCTGGGGAGGTAATCCAGGTAAGTCCTCCGGAAAAATATCAGAAAACTCGCACACCACTGGAATGTCCTCGACATCCGGCTCCATCTGGTCTGCCACGATCATAGAAGCGAGAAAGCCCTGACAACCAGCATCAAGCAAACGACGAGCCCTAATAGCCGAAATAAGGAAGCGGGAAGAGGAAGACCTAATATCTTGGAAATAGAAGGTGGGTCCACGAAGTCACCGGAAATAAATCCTATTCGAGCCACAATTTACCAAAGCATGATGTGTCTCGAGCCAATCCATGCCCAAAATCACATCAAAGTCCTAAAGTGGCAACGCATAAAGTATGGCCGGCAAACTCCGCCCTTCAACCCACACAGGAACCTCATCGAAACAATACAGAGTGATCATGAAATCACCCGAAGGCAACTCCACTACCAAATCATAGGACAACTGGGTCACCGGCTCCGCGATGCTCAGCGCGAAATCCTCCGAAATAAACAAATGAGACGTGCCACAATCAAACAAAACTTGAGCCGCACAACCCAAAATCCGAATGGTACTTTCCACGAGCTGTGATGCCACTGCCTCTGCCCTGGTCATGTGTGTAATCTGGCCTCGGGATCTCTGCTTGCGCCCCACACTCGCTGACCTAGGTAGTGGCGGATATTGCCCCTGCTGCTGCTGATGTTGCTGTGGCCTCTGTTGCTGAGGGTACTGCTGCTGCGGAGGAAACTGCTGCTGCTGCTGCCTCTAAGCACAGTCACGCGCCATATGCCCTGGCAGGTCACACCTGAAACAAATCACCGGCGCCGTGCACTGCCTGCCTGGGTGGGACTCGCCACATCGGGGACACCCTCCCCGCGATCCACCCACTGATCCCTGACGCTGAAAAGGGACCGACTGATGTACACTGCCCGAGGACGCCTGCCTCTGATCCTTACGCTTCTTATAGAAACCCTTCTTGAGAAACTTCTTGACCTTGGAGCCAAAAGACGCAGATCCTGTCGCTGACGCTGCCGGTGTCGGCGTTCCTGAACCACCCGTTGCATCATGAAAAGGGCCATGTTGCTGGGTACCCGACTACTGGCTGCACCCTGACAAGGACTGCCCCTGGTTAATCGGTCCCTGAGTCCTCTGCATATCCATCTCCAAGGACGCCACTACACGAGAAGCCGTCTCCAAATCAGTGGCAGTGTTCGTGATCAAATGGTGCCACAGCTGCTGCCTCAAGCCTTGCACGAACTGTTCGGTCTTCACCCTCTCATGCTCCATGATATGAGGTGCATAACGACCCAGCTCAACAAATCGGGCCCTGTACTGCAACACGGACATGTCGCCTTGGACCAACTCTAAAAACTGACGCATCCTCTGCGTAGCAACATAGGATGGGCAGTAAGTACGCTCGAAGACCGTAACAAAGTCCTTCCACGAGATCTCCTGAAGCGGACGAGACAGAAAGGATGTCTTCCACTCCGAAGACCACCAATCACGAGCCGTACCCTGCAACTGGTTGCAAGCCAACATCACCATGTCCTCCTCAGCACAGCGCATGGAACTGAACACTCTCTCCATCTCATCAAGCCATATCTTGGCCACATCGGGATCTGGCAGGCCCCCATAATAGGGTGGGTGAAACTGTAAGAAATCCCTCACAGCACGACTGAGTCCACCCCTGGATGACGAGCCCTCGCTAGCATCACCGCCAAACTGCTGAGCCATGGCCTGAAACATACTCCGAAAGAAATCCTTGGCCCCCGGAACTCTCACTGTATGCTCTACCTGGGTGGCAACTGCTGGCACTCTGCTCTGCTCCTCCTGCTCTCCTACCGACTATCCCTGTTGAGAGCGAGTCTTCCGCCTCGAAGCCATGCTCGCCTACTACAAACAGACAGAAGACACGAAAAACAACGAAATCAACAAAACACACAATGCCCTAGGCTAGTGCCAACTGTACATCATCATTATGGACTAGTGGACCACTGTAACTATTTACGATTCTTATATATATCCACAACCATGCTCTGATACCAGCTGTAATGACCCGAGATCGAACACCGGGAAGGCCCAATAACCCGAACCTCGAATCGCCACCCACGAGCCCGAAGACTCTGAAGGGTTGAAAGGATGGTGTGAAGATACACAAGAATCTAAAATAATTGCAGAACTACATAGTTTATATGAATAAATAGGAAATAAATAAATCGCATTAATTAAATTACATGGTCCACAATAATAACAGCAGTCTAAAAAGACAGTGGTCCACAACTAGTATAGTCCAAATAAAAGTACAATAACACGGGGCATACCCTGGAACCGCCCACTGGCAACTAACCCTGGGCACCCGAACCACGTGGAGCCTCTGAAGCGCTCCCCTGAAGCCGCGTCTCACCTGAAACATGGAAAAGAGGTAGGGAGTGAGCCTCAAAACACAAGGCTCAGTAGGGATCATCCGGTCTCCACCTCGCAAAGCGAGAAACTGCGCGGAAAGTAACTGCGAGCTACAACTACAACTAGAACCGAACACAGGGCATGAAAATCGAGAAAACTCGTCAGAAACTGAGAAAAACCCAAGAGTCACTACCAGACAAAGACAGAAGTACCAACCCAGTAGAAGCAAGGCCGGATGCATCCACTGACGGCTTAAACTGCGCCTCGGGTTCCCCCCCCCCCCTCGACCCCTGGTGGAACGGGGACACCATACAAGTAACCACAGAACAAGTGACTAGTTGGGGTCGCGCTCGTCAGTGCGGGTCCAACCGCCCCCAACCACGTGTGCACACACAGACCATACGTCCTCGGTCTGGCCCTCTGACTGGTTTTCCCCTCAGCCGGACTCTGGCGCCAAACGTGGGGCCTGACGGAAACCAGCCTAAAAATCGTCTCTCAGGGTAGCCTCGCCACCACTCCCTGGTGGGACCACTCGCGTGTCGGAAGGCTACGACTCGTGGAGGGTCACTGAAGGAGTAGACTCTCTAGTCAACGGAAAGCAGCGTCGAAACTGGACAAAGTACAAGGACAACTCCCCGTACCGACACCGACTCATGGTGACCTCAGCCGGATCCATCTCACTCCCTGGGGCTCCCCCGGCACCCACGTACGGCCCCCACATGATGCCCAACATCAGTCGGACATCCGGTCAGCACAGGGATAGGAACTCACGCCCCTAGGGTTAGAATCGGCAGAACATAACTCCAGTACAGCAGAACACGGGCGGCGGTCCATCCTGGAGGCTGCCACGTGTGTAAAAACCCCTGGATCTGCAAGGAACCTTAACGCGCTATAGGCTAGGAGCGCGTTCATGAACGTGCTCCCTCTTCCTAGCGCGATCAAGGGATAATGCGCTTGGGATACATAGCGCGTTAATCATTAACGCGCTATGGATCCCTAGCGCGACAGACCAGGAATGCGCTGGGGGACCCTAGCGCGTTCACAAGTCACGCCTGGTCGGGCAGGCGCGTTCCCTGCCGACAGGCCGACAGCCACTTTTCATCTTCCTGGATGAATGCGGCGTCCAAGAGCAGCGCGATCTCAAGATCGCGCCCCTGAACCATGGCGCGATAACGGGCAGAGCCCGGTTGGCGGAGTAAGCTCGAAAAATCCAAAAACCACACCCATTCACCCCCATGGTGAAGGGAAAACAAAAGGTAAATCATTCTCTTAACTACCAACATGCTAGAAACCCCAAGAATCTAGCTAGAAATGCATTAAATCTATGAAATCCGGCTCACCCCTCAAACATGGAGTTTCCATATCCCAACATGAAATCACACCCCTCTATGCTCTCCTCGGCCTAGAAATCACGGGAAGGGTAGGGATGAGCATGGGAATGCGTCCCCCTACCTCAAAGAGGCCCAAAAATGCATAGATCGCCTTCATTCCTCAAAAACCATTCGTTCTTCCTCGAGCTTCCCACGAGCCACGCACGCCACCGTGATCACCTCACCGCCGCCGTCGTCACCACGCCGTCGCCCACTGTCGTCTGCAACAGGAGGGGCACGCCGCGTCATCACCGGAAGAGGAGAGAGAAAGAGGGGGCGTCGGTTCTCCAACGGGAAGAAAAGAGGAGGAAGAAGAAAGAGAAAGGAGAAAGAAAAAGGGGAAAGGGTTAGGAATTTATAGAAAATCTGGATTTTTCAAAAAATATGGAAAAAATAGAAAAATATACCACCGTGATCGTTGGAACGCACTGATCAACGTGGTACCACCCACGCCTAGGTGAATGACCCGGTTCACCCGCTACGGGGTTCCGTAGGTCCTGTCGAAACACACATGCGGGAATCGAAAAACACGCGGAAAAAGCCGCGGAACACGTTATGGGATCTCTGAAACTGATCCGAATCGCACGGATCCGAACACGAAAGGTTCCCGAAACATGATTTCGGACACAACGGAGTCGAACTCTCCGAGAAAACAGATCCGGGACCCGAAAAGAAGGATCCGAAGGGTCCGGGATATTACAGGTTTGGTAAGGGGTGGACGTAGGGAGTCCGTCGTGGTCCCGAACCACCTTAAAAATCCTTGTGTCTTGTGGTGTGCATTGTGGTTTGCTTTATTGTGATTAATTGTTAATTCAATACACGTGTGATCGGTGAGCATGAGTGAAGTCCAATTGCACGAGCGATTCGCAATTGCCTAGATTTCATTATGTGACGTGTTTAATTGCTTAATCTTTTACATGATCGAGTGAGCTCTTGGAGATTGAGAGATCTTGGTTTACTATGTTTGGTTTAATCTTTCCAATCTCATCAAAGTTGTTGTTTTCGCTTAGTTAGTTTTTAAATTTACCATTTTTAGTGGGGGACAATTCAACCCCCCCTTCTTGTCCGCTCGCCTACCCAAGACCAACAATTGGTATCAGAGCCACGGCTCTATTTTCTTGGGTCTAACGATCTTTAGAGTGATCCCTCGACGAGTTTCATTGAACATCATGTCTATATGTTGCTTGTCTTCTCTTCCTCCTCATTTTGATGGTCACAATTTAATTTCTTGGAGAAATAACATGTGTGCTTATCTTAGAGTTTATGAACCTGAAATATGGAAAGTGATATGTAATGGTCCACATAAACTCCTTGTAAATGAAATCAAGTGGAATGAAAAATACATCAAGAAAAATACTATAAATGTTACTGCATTAAATATTTTGAAGAATATCATAGAATCTGATGTGATTTCATGATTTCCAATATGCAGATCAGTAAGGGAGCTTTGGGATGAGCTGGCATGCAAGTATGAAGAAGATGCAAAGGATACATGCATGATGGCTCATGGAGAAAGTGAAGGTGAGGTAAATTCTGACTCCGAAGAACCTTCAATTGAAGCATGGCAATTAGCATATGCGGATTTTCATGATAGATGCAAAATATACAAATTTAAAATCAAGAGATTGAAAAAGAAAAATGATGAGAATGTGCATGCTAATTATTCATGTGAAAATTGTAAAACTTTGGAGTCAAAAATTGAACATCTAGAAGATCAAAATGAATCTCTTGAATCCAGAGTTGAATTACTTTCAGAAGAAATGTCTTGTATGAATGAAGATCTTGAATTGACAAGAAATTTTAATATCTCTCTTGTATCTAAAAATGATTGTCATGATTTGCGTGAGCAAAATGAAACTTTGTTGTTTAAAATCTCCTTGCTTGAGAAAAATGAAGAATGCCTTAAAAGCAAGTTAGCTTCTCTTTCTGATGATGAGAAAATGTTTGAGAAATTATTTGATTCTGAGATTGATATTAAGAGCATCATGACTGAAAATGAAGATCTTAAAAAGAAAAATGGTGCTATGTTAATTAAGAATTCTTTGCTTGAAGGTAGATTGAAAATTTTTGAAAAACTTGAAAAAGAAGTTTCATTGTTGAAATCTGAGAATGAACAGCTGCTTGCTAAGATCTCAAAGTTTGTTGAAACTGAGAAAGCCCTTGAAAACTTAACTGAAAAATTGTATGCTATAAATGATAAAAATAAGGAAATCATGTAAAAAAATGAGAAACTCACATCAAAGAACTGTTTGTATGGTGACAAAATTCTTGCATGCGAAGAAGAAATCACAAGTGCTGAAATGTATATCTCTGCTCTAGAAGAAGAGGTACAAATGTTGAAAGATGATTTGTCTAAGTTTGTCAAAGGAAAGGAAAACTTAGACAAGGTGCTTGGTGTTAAAGTGAATTTTGAAAAGGAAGGTCTTGGATACACCCCGGTTAATAAAAAGTCCTTTGAACATAAAACGAAAACCTATTTTATCCATGCTTCAGATATACCCAGCACTTCCAAAGCACTTCCTCCCATTGCACAAATGAAGAGTTCTGAAAATATGTTTGAGAAAAAGAAAAATGTCAATACAAAGCCCACAATGCAAAATAGATTTCAAAAAGTTCAAGATGGGTAGAAAATGAAATTGAACGTTGAATGCTTCTATTGTCATAAACATGGCCATGAAATGGATGATTGTATTGTCATGAAGATGGATGATGAAAAAGCATGCAAAGATAAATCCTTTTTAAAAAGATAAAGAAATGTTTCATGCATCTATTGTCACAAACTTGGCCATGTGATGGATAATTACTTTGTGAAACAAAATGATGAATTTCGAGCCATGAATGCTAAGTTTGATATTCAAAGAAAATTCAGAAATGAACATATTTCTAATGCTCAAAGATTTTCATCCTATAAAAGAAACTTATTTACTAACACTCATGCAAATAATGAGAAGTCATTCCGTAGACTCACATCTCCTTGTTGCTTTCATTGTGGGAAATACGGGCATGTTATGAAAGAGTGTTGGTTCTTGAAAATACAAAATTTCCATGCTTCTAGAATGAATGCTAGGTTTAATTTTGTTAAATCTAGATCTTTTGAAAATAGAAAATGGAATGGATTTGAAAATTCCTTTGCTCCTACAAGGAAGACTTTTGGTAAAAACTGCTTCTCCTCAATGCCTTTATTATGAAAACCGTGGACATGTTAGTGAGGATTGCAGGATCATGAAGAATGATGATATGATGACTGTGAGAATGTTGAAGAAAGATTTTGGTAGAAATGTTTCTAATCTCCAGGAACCCAAAAAGGCTTGGGTGCCAAAATCTGTCAACTGAGTTGATTTTGATGGAGGTGTACCTTGAGGTAAATAAAGAATGAAAGGGGTTCCAACAAAATGGAATAAGACACACTCGAATGGTAAAATCCCAACTTTGATTCCTCTTTGTCAAAAGTGGTATTCTTGATGTTTTCCTTCTGCTCTTTGTACAAGCCATCCATGCTCTCGTTGAATGAATATTTGGTATATCAAATGTGATATGTGAAATGATAGATTAAGTCTGTCAGGAAGCTATCACTATGCGTGAGGTGATCCTCGGATCAAAGTTCTCTGCTTTGTACCAAAATTCAGAAATTGAAGTGTTTGACTTATGAGGAATTATGTATTTTGAATGACATCATTTTACCCTTGACTTGTATTGCCTTCAAATTGAATCTGAAAATTTCTCTTGCATCAAGAAGGCAAAATTTTTGAAATGTGAAATTGTTTGAATGACTTGTGAGGTTGGTTTGAAATGGTGATATGTTGTTTGACAAGTACACAAATCTTCATCTTTATTATTGATGTTCAAACACTTATCTTGCTTGATTCTCATACTCTGGTTGACAGATTGTTGGAAACTTGATCACGCGCATCCAAACTGTTGGTTCCCACGGAGTGCAATCAGATCTAGAAGGGGGGGTTGAATAGATCCTATTAATAACTATGGCCTATTTAAATCTTGACCCCTAAACACATAAATCACTTCTATAATTCAGTAAAACACTTATGCACACAGAGCAGCGGAATAGATAGGAGTAGAGCAAGCAATGATGTTAAAGCGCGATGTCCAGTTCAGACAGGTCGACACACAGGGCAGTGAAGTCAACACCTTTGCCGCGGGTCACAGCACAGGTTGACACTCCTGCTTTTAAGGTCAACACTACTTCAGTAGGATCAAGCTATGTAGTGAGCTGGGGTCTCCACTTCAGGGTAGTGAGGTCGACACCTCTGACAAGGCACAAAACACAGGTCGACAGTTCCTCAAGAGCAACTAAGATCCAAATAAGATGTAATACAATGAACCACATATATCTTAGATCAGAGTAGTTAAGAGTTAAATGACTTGCTTAAAGTGTGAGAGTTGTGGAGATCACTAAAGTGCTTGAGTGCCGAACGAGATGAATACCCTTGGCAAAGCTTTCACCTTGGTACCAGTGTGCAAGGGTGCAGCAGGCAACCCAAGGAGCTGATGCTATTAAAGACACAGGAGAGAAAGCAGCTCACACAAATTATGATAATCCCTTTGCTTGGAGAATGCTCCAAAGTGCCTATAAGCAAGATGATGTGATACGAACCTCCGAGTCCGATATTTTCTCTTCTTTTCATTTTCTCTCTTTTTTTTTCTGTCCATCATCATTTCCACCAAATAATACAGCTCCAGTTCCTTGAGAGTGTAAGTGAATGGCGAGCTCTGGTACGCATGCAGGTGGCATCCTCATTATTGACACCAACTGCAGACTTCAAAGAGCTTTTGGACTAGGGGACAACATTGTTGTCTACTCCAGAGAACCATCCTTAGTTATGTCAACAGCAGCTTCAGTTTCATCACTTGAGCCATTTCCCTTTCTACTTCTCTCTGGAGGAACAAATCTAGCCCCCTGCTCAGTATCTAAATCCAAATGGTGTTTCTTGTTCAGTTTCCGAAGAGCAATATTCATCTGATTAGTCCCTTCTTGAAGAAGCCTAGTATGATATGCTTTCCCATGCTTGCTCATCAATCTAAGCATATCCAGTGCACCTCATTCTTTCTTTTCTTAACACAAAATAACTTCCCGTAGAGAGAGGGAAAATGAGAGGATGAGAGGGGGTGATGAGAGAGAGAGAGAGACACCCGCGGTCATCCGACTAACGTGGGGAGGGAGGAGAGAGAAAGAGAGAGGATGGGTAGAGAGAGAGAATAGTGAAGCCGTTGGCGACGTCGGCAGGATATCGGCGTGCTCGGAGTGTTGGCGACGTCGACGGGATGAGCGCTACAGGTGGCTTGCATGGCAAGGTGCCAAGCTCATCGTCTGGTCGACGTGTTCACCACGCTGAGGATATCGCCGTGCCCCGGAGGTGATCATGCTCGGAGAAAGGCAGAGCGATGTGTCGTGCTGCCTACTAGAACTCTGCGTACAGCTCCGAGGGACGGTGCGTCCGGGCTTGGACGTCATGGGTGGGAACTGGCATGCTCGGACGTGCGGCAGTGGAGCGCTAGGGTGGTGCGAAGGGTGATGGAAGTGACTGGAGGCCAGGGGCGGGAGAAAGAGAAGCGGGGTGTGAGGGAGATGGACTCGTAGTGGCTTGTGTGTAGGTGAACCAGGTTGACAATGATGGGGTGCATGGCGATGGTGGCTAGATTGGGTTCTCAGACGAGGTGGGGCTGTATGGCGATGGACGCTGGGTTCACCGGTGGGGTAGGATGCCTGCGAAGGGGAGAGAGGGGAGGGAGATGGGTGCACCCGCGGTTCCCCTGTTCCAAACAGGGGGCCGCCGCGGGGGTTTTGAGAGAGTGAGGGAGAGGGAGGAAGGAGGGCAGGCGGTCAGTAGGGCTTGCAGGTGGTGTGTGCGCGAACAGGTGAGCATGCATGCGAGGGACAGGGTGAGGGCTCGCGATCGGTGAAGGCAAGTTGGAGGGTAGATGAGAGAGGGAGAAAGAGGGTAACGAAGGGAGGGGGCGTGTGCGGTGCAGAGTTTGAAGGAAGGAGAGGGGAACGAGGGCCTGAGGGTGCTCGGGCTGCTGGGACATTGTGCACAGGGCGTGGGGCATGGCGGGCTTCACGGTGCCGTGCTCTCCGTGTTCGTGGATGCCGCCTTGCTCGGAGGGGAGGCCTTGCTCGGAGGGTAGGCGGACGTGCTCGAACGCGGGGTTGCATGGCCGGATGCCATGCTCGCCATGTTCGGGAGGGATAGTGCACGTGTAGGCCGTTGTGCTTGGGGGGGGAGGCCGTGCTTGGAGGAGGGGGGTGCAGGGCTCGCCCATGCGCGGTTGGGATGTCGACGTGATCGGTGCCGTGCTCGGACGGAGGCGGAGCTGCTGGCCCTCGCGTGCTCGGAACTATAGCGGCAACGACTCTGCCAGGTGCGGCTGAGGACGTAACTGGGGTGTTCGCCAGACGCGGACATACGTTTTAGACGATGGTGGTGGGGAAAAAGCTGGAAGAGGAGGATAGCACGGAGGCTGCTACGGCGAGCGGGCTGCCGGTGTCAGATGGAGGGGAAGGCGGACATGCATGATAGAGAGAGTGGTCCGACAGTGTGTTTGAGAGAAAGAGAGAACGAGACAAGAGGGAGGGTGGTACGGGTGAGAACCAGTGAGAGGGAGAGAGAGAACTGGAGGGGGGGTGGAGACGGTTGCCGCCGATGGTGTGTTAGTGGAAGAGAGAGAGAGAGGTGATGGCAAAGGGGCGACTGTTGTGTGAAAAGAGAGAGGGGCAAGGAGAGGGTCCGGCCTGCTGGTGCGTGAAGAAGAAGGACAGCCGGTGGGAAGGTGCAGATGAGAGCGTTAGAGAGAGAGAGAGAGGCCGCCGGTGTGGGTGTGTATGCTCGCAGATGAGAGGGGGGAACGGGTGGTGGGGTTGTGACGTGAAGACGGAGTGGGAGGTTGGCCGGAAGTGGCCACCGGCGGGGGTGACTGCGTGTGTGGAGAGAATGGAAGAGTGGGAGGTGAGAAATCGGGGAAGAGAGGGTAAGATATATTGAGAGAGGGCCAGAGGGAGAAGAGATTGTGGCAGTTAGCGGAGGCCCAACTGGAGGTGGGTGATGGTGAGGAGGCACTATCGGGAAAGTGGAAGGAGAAGACGGTGAAACCGTGGCAGTGGGAGGGGGAAAGGATAGGGGCCGCTTCTCACGACCAAATGCTTCTCACCCATAGGACAGGGGCATCTCACCCCATCTCCTTCTCGGAGAACACAAGGCTTCTCACCTCACATAGGATAGTGGTTTCTAAAAATTCTAATCAACTTCATTGTCTCTTAAAGAGAGGTTACATGTCACCTTTATAGACTCCACAAAGAAAATCAAAAGACACTCATTAAACTTCAACTAACACCTAAGACTCATTATATCTCTAGTGGGAAGACTAAAAGACACTTAAAAAAAAGACTACATGATGTGGATATTTTATTTCCACTACAAAAGAAAACACACATTTAGGCCCACTAATATGGCCCATTAACACAAAACACTTAAAATAGCAAATATAGTTTGATAGTTGCCCAAGTTGATTGATGATCCCGTCAAACCCCTCTGCTTAGAGGAGGTTCGACGTCGAACCTCATAGCTCAGGATCCCGGTATGATGGAACAACCCGATTCCCTAAGCTCTGATACCAATTTGATGTGATACGAACCTCCGAGTCCGATATTTTCTCTTCTTTTCATTTTCTCTCATTTTTTTTTCTGTCCATCATCATTTCCACCAAATAATACAGCTCCAGTTCCTTGAGAGTGTAAGTGAATGGCGAGCTCTGGTACGCATGCAGGTGGCATCCTCATTATTGACACCAACGGCAGACTTCAAAGAGCTTTTGGACTAGGGGACAACATTGTTGTCTACTCCAGAGAAGCATCCTTAGTTGTGTCAACAGCAGCTTCAGTTTCATCACTTGAGCCATTTCCCTTTCTACTTCCCTTTGGAGGAACAAATCTAGCCCCCTGCTCAGTATCTGAATCCAAGTGGTGTTTCTTGTTCAGTTTCCGAAGAGCAATATTCATCTGATTAGTCCCTTCTTGAAGAAGCCTAGTATGATATGCTTTCCCATGCTTGCTCATCAATCTAAGCATATCCAGTGCACCTCATTCTTTTCTTTTCTTAACACACAATAACTTCCCGTAGAGAGAGGGAAAATGAGAGGATGAGAGGGGGTGATGAGAGAGAGAGAGAGAGAGAGAGAGAGACCCACGGTCATGCGACTAACGTGGGGAGGGAGGAGAGGGAAAGAGAGAGGATGGGTAGAGAGAGAGAATAGTGAAGCCGATGGCGACGTCGGCAGGATCTCGGCGTGCCCGGAGTGTTGGCGACGTCGACGGGATGAGCGCTACAGGTGGCTTGCATGGCAAGGTGCCAAGCTCATCGTCTGGTCGACGTGTTCACCACGCTGAGGATATCGCCGTGCCCCAGAGGTGATCATGCTCGGAGAAAGGCAGAGCGACGTGTCGTGCTACCTACTAGAACTCTGCGTACAGCTCCGAGGGACGGTGCGTCCGGGCTTGGACGTCATGGGTGGGAACTGGCATGCTCGGACGTGCGACAGTGGAGCGCTAGGGTGGTGCGAAGGGTGATGGAAGTGACTGGAGGCCAGGGGCGGGAGAAAGAGAAGCGGGCTGTGAGGGAGATGGACTCGTAGTGGCTTGTGTGTAGGTGAACCAGGTTGACAATGATGGGGTGCATGGCGATGGTGGCTAGATTGGGTTCTCAGACGAGGTGGGGCTGTATGGCGATGGACGCTGGGTTCACCGGTGGGGTAGGATGCCTGCGAAGGGGAGAGAGGGGAGGGAGATGGGTGCACCCGCGGTTCCCCTGTTCCAAACAGGGGGCCGCCGCGGGGGTTTTGAGAGAGTGAGGGAGAGGGAGGAAGGAGGGCAGGCGGTCAGTAGGGCATGCAGGTGGTGTGTGTGCGAACAGGTGAGCATGCATGCGAGGGACAGGGTGAGGGCTCGCGATCGGTGAAGGCAAGTTGGAGGGTAGATGAGAGAGGGAGAAAGAGGGTAACGAAGGGAGGGGGCGTCTGCGGTGCAGAGTTTGAAGGGAGGAGAGGGGAACGAGGGCCTGAGGGCGCTCGGGCTGCTGGGACATCGTGCACAGGGCATGGGGCGTGGCGGGCTTCACGGTGCCGTGCTCTCCGTGTTCGTGGATGCCGCCTTGCTCGGAGGGGAGGCCTTGCTCGGAGGGTAGGCGGACGTGCTCGAACGCGGGGTTGTTCGGGAGGGAGAGTGCACGTGAAGGCCGTTGTGCTTGGGGGGGAAGGCCGTGCTTGGAGGAGGGGGGTGCAGGGCTCACCCACGTGTGGTTGGGATGTCGACGTGCTCGGTGCCGTGCTCGGACGGAGGCGGAGCTGCTGGCCCTCGCGTGCTCGGAACTATAGCGGCAACGACTCTGCCAGGTGGGGCTGAGGACGTAGCTGGGGTGATCGCCAGACGCGGACATACGTTTTATACGATGGTGGCGGGGAAAAAGTTGGAAGAGGAGGATAGCAAGGAGGCTGCTACGGCGAGCGGGCTGCCGGTGTCAGATGGAGGGGAAGGCGGACAGGCGTGAGAGAGAGAGTGGTCCGACAGTGTGTTTGAGAGAAAGAGAGAATGGGACAAGAGGGAGGGTGGTGCGGGTGAGAACCAGTGAGAGGGAGAGAGAGAACTGGAGGGGGGGTGGAGACGGTTGCCGCCGATGGTGTGTTGGTGGAAGAGAGAGAGAGGTGATGGCAAAGGGGCGACTGTTGTGTGAAAAGAGAGAGGGGCAAGGAGAGGGTCCGGCATGCTGGTGCGTGAAGAAGAAGGACATTCGGTGGGAAGGTGCAGATGAGAGCGTTAGAGAGAGAGAGAGAGGCCGCCGGTGTGGGTGTGTGTGCTCACAGATGAGAGGGGGGAACGGGTGGTGGGGTTGTGATGTGAAGACAGAGTGGGAGGTTGGCCGGAAGTGGCCACCGGCAGGGGTGACTGCTGTTGCATCCCTATGATTTTGATGATGTCTCACACTATAAATCAATCTACGATCTCTAGATTTATGCTGGTTCATCATGTAAGTGTGTATAGTTCATATGATGTTTCATAAGTTCATCTATATACACTCTGCTAAGTTAGAATGAACAAGTAGTGGGTCGACGCATCAGCAAGGGTGGGTCGACGCATCAGAACATTAAGTGTCTGGGTACCAAAGTCTATACACCAGCTTGATCGATTAAGTCTGTACATTGGCATATCATCTTCAAGTCTGTACATCGGGCACCTTCTAACTGAAGTCTATACACTGGTCTTAATATTCTAAGTCTGTACACTGCCCGACCAGTTAAGTCTGCACATTGCCAAAGTCAGTACAGCTCAACTCTATACATCCTTCCAAGCTTCAACTCTATACACTGGATTGTCAAGCTTCATGTCTATACACTGGTTGCTGCATTCTCATGAAGTCTACACATCCGATAGTGTAAGTCTATACATCGCCCAGTGTCATGCTTGCATAGTCTGTACAACGCCTGCTTTACACACTCAAAGTCTACACATTGCATGTCAGCAGGCTCGCACACACTAAAGTTCATACATTGCACAAAGTCTGAACATCGCCTCATGCATTATCTTCAGCAAAGTCTGAACATTGCTTCAGAGATAGCTTCAGCCAAGTCTATACTTCGACTGGCAGTCTTCATGCTAAGTATATACATTCCTTGAGTCCAAGTCTGTACATTGCCTTCAAGGCATCAAGTCTATACACTGGACTTCATTTTACCAAGTCTATACACTGGACTTTGCTTTACCAAGTGTGTACACTCCACATCTTTTCCTACACTTTCCTGGTCAAGTCTATACAGCCCTAAGTCTCTACATTGCATTCAGCCTATACGTTCAAAGCCTCAAAGTCTGTACAGCGTGAAGTCTAAACATTAGCTCAGGGGCTTCAAGTCTATACATTGAACTGTTCTTCAAAGTCTGTACAGTGGCTTCGAATCGGCAAGTCTGTACATCGGCTTCATTCACTCAAGTCCATACATCCACAGTGGTACTTCCATGTCTGTACAACGCTGAAGCCTTCACAAGTCTGTACACTGCTTGAGCCTCACCAAGTCTGTACATCGCTTCAAGCGATTCAAGTCTGTACAGCCGAGCGTCTCATGCATCGTCTCACTCTGGAAAAGTCTATACACTGGCTCAAGCTTGTCGAAGTCTATACATCACCGTTGGGCATCAAGTCAATACACTGTTCACCGTCTTATTAAGAGTCTTACACTTTCAAGTCTGTACATTACGAACAGTGCATCTCTTCTTCAAAGTCTGAACACTGGCCTCTTGCTTCAAGTCTATACATTGGGTTGTCCGACCACAACTCTATACATTCGGTTGTTATATCTTGAGTCTATACAGTGCTCACAGCACACTGGTTCCAAGTCTGTACACTGGTTAGGCTTCGTGAAGTCTATACAGTGGCTGAAGCTTTGTAAAGTTTACACATTGGTAAGGCTCGTTTGCATTGTTCATCACATGTCTATACACTGCCATTCATGAGCTTATCCATTAAGTCTATACACTCTCTCACGTTGTACACACTTACTCAGTTGCTGTTTCTGAAGTATATACACTTGTGTTAATAGCCTGAACTAACTAAGTATATACATTCCTTCTGTCTCTGTCTGCAGGCGATTCAAGCTGATGATTGGGCACGTGAACCGATGTTGGCACCTGGCACATGATCCAAGAAACCAGGAACATGACACGTGGATGGCAACCTAGTCAGGATGCTGCCATGTGGTCGAAATTCAAATGATCTGGAAAAAAGTTCATGGGCGGGAACCTGGCAGCCACACGCCCAATATCTGCTATAAATATGGAGCTTCATCCTTCAGTAGAAGTTTGATCGTAAAAAGAAAAAGCAGAAGGCATATGTGTGAGGCTGCACGATCCAGAAAGGAAAAAGAGCAAAGAGTTCCATAGTGTCCAGATCCGAGAGGAGTATGTTAGAGAGAGAGAGAGCTGTGTCTGTGGTTTGATGAATTGCTTCCTTTGAAGCTACATTTGTATTGGTTTCAGAACCGACTGCTTCTTCGTTGGTCTTTGTTTCTATTTCGTTTCCTTTTATTTTGTTCATTCTTCTGATTCGAATTGGTTCCCCTCTGGTGTGTGGAGGAAGGGAGTGTTACTCTGGTTTCCCTCTGGGTTGCAGAGGCAGAGAGGTCGGTGATCTCTGGTGTTGCTAGTGACATGTTGTCATTAGCAGGTTCCCTCCGGTGTGTGGAGGAAGGGAGAGGTGTCTCCGGTTCTGTTCTAGCTGGTAGCTAGAACAGGTTTCAAGTTCTGTGGGTAGCAGAGCTTGGTTGAGGGATTTGTTTCCCTTGGTTGTTCAAGCTGTGTGGCAGCATGTTGTTCGCAGACTGAGTCTGCAGTGTTCTAGCATTGTCTAGTGGAATCCTCATTCTAGTTGGAGTGAGGGGTGGATGTAGATTACGGACTGCAATCGAACCACCTAAAAACCGAGTGCCTCTTCTGTGGTTTGCTATTATTATCTGCGCTCTCCATCTGCTTGTCTCTTTGCTTCCATGTGATCAGTTCTTCATTCTCATTTACTTATACTGTCTTGTTTGGTGACTGCATTTGCATTTCTCTGTGTGCGGGTTCAGGAGGGGCGTAAGCAGTAGAATTAATTTTCCGCCTAAGTTTTTACAAATTGGGAGTGATCTATTCATCCCCCCCCTTCTATATCACTCTTGCTGCGCTAACATTTGGTATCAGAGAAGGTTTACGCCATGTGGACGAACGGTCAAGGAAATGCTAGTGGTCCTAGAACCTTCATAGCCGAAGGTCAATCCATTAGTCGCCCTCCGTATTTTGATGGTAGTAACTATCTGTTTTGGAAGAACAGGATGGAAGTGTTTATCAGGGCTCAGAGCCATAAACTGTGGAGAGTAATTACGGTGGGGCCATATGATCTGCCACCAAACGAGGACGCTTGGACAGATGACCATGTCAAGCTCTCTTCACTCAACTGGACGGCGCTGAACATCATCCAGTGTGCTATTCATCCAGAGGAGTATGCCCGTATATCTGCCTACAAGACTGCCAAGCGAATGTGGGATGAGCTACAATTGATCTATGAAGGTACAGCTCAAGTGAAAGCCTCGAAGGTAAACCTCTACACTTCTAAGTATGAAATGTTTAAGATGAATGCAGATGAGAATATAACTGAAATGTATGCCAGGTTGTCCTTGATCACAAACACACTTAAAGGGCTAGGAAGGATCTTGCTGAGGCAGATATAGTCAGGAAAATCCTTAGATCTTTATCCCCGGCATGGCACACTAAGGCCATTGTGATTGAGGAGTCAAAAGATCTGACTATCTTGACTGTGAATGAACTCATAGGATCCCTTATGACCTATGAGATGAATTTCCAAGGAGGTGGAGAAGGAAGTGAGAGGAAGGGTAAGAATGTGGCTCTAAGGGCATCCCGCAACAAGGATAGCAACAGCGGGAGCAGCAGCAGTAGCCCCGAGTCCGAGTCCGAGCTTGAAGGTTTTTTCAAATCTCGACCAGGAGGAGCAGGCAATGCTCACTAGACAGTTCAGAAAATTTTTGAAGAAAAAGGGAAAGACCTTTAGGAAGAAGAAGCCACACTCTTTCAACAAGAGTGCTGAATTTACTAGTTACAGGGATAGAAATCCTAAGAGACTGACTTGTTTTAATTGTAACAAACAGGGACATATGAAAGGCGAATGCCCAGACCTCTAGAAGAAGGGTCCCTATCTTCAGAAGAAAAATATAAAGGTGCAGAAGAAGAAGAAGCCACAGGCGATGGTCTGCACATGGAGCGAGGAAGAAGAAGACCTCGAAGACGCTTCCTCAGAAGAATATGAAGATGGAATTTGCCTTATGGCAAACAGTGAAGAGGAGGTAATAAATGTTTTTGAAAATTTCTCAATTGATGATTGGGAGGATGCTTATGGTGAATTGTTAGATAAATTTAATTCTCTTAGTAAAGAGCACAGAGTTCTGAAAAGAAAATTTAACACAAATGTTGAAGAACAAACTCTGGTCTGTGAGGAAAATGAGAAGCTAAAAGAACAACTAGAAGAAATGACCTCACTAAGGAAAGAAAATGATAAGCTCAAGAGAGAAATTCAAGAAAGTCAAAAATAGCTCAATGAATTCAAAACTAAAATTGAAGAAAGCATGAATGAAATTAGTGTGAACTCAGAGAAATATGAAGCTGTGAAGAAGGTAAATGCTGAACTCCTAAAAAATTCTGAGTCCCTTCAAAAGGAGCTGGAAGACAAACAGAAAGTCTTAGAAAAGTTTGTCCAAGGAAAGACTAGTTTAGATGCTATACTAGGGACTAGGGTCAATTTCAATAAGGAGGGTCTAGACTATGACCCAACCAACAAGAGACCCTTGCAATTCAAGACCATCACCTTCTGCCCAGAGAAGGGAAAAGAGAAGCTGGACACACCATCCAGCTCAAACAGCTCTAAGGGAATTCAAAGTCCTAAAGAAAACACAAAAACCAGTACTGGACAACCATTTAAGATGGGAATGAATTTTATGAAGAATAACACTAAGCCCACTCACCAGAACACAAATGGTAGATGGACCAAGAAAGTGAATCAGAATAAGAGCTGGAATTACAACAATCAGATAGGTCCAAACAGGACCTACTGGAGAAATAACTTTCATGGTCAAAAATATGTTAATCAACAAGCTTACAGGAAATTTCCTAGGAATAGGAAGACTAATGAATGGAATAGAACTCACTTCTCCAGTCCAGCTGGATTCAACTTTAATAAACCAGAAAGGAAGGTGCCAGAGAAAATCATGCTGAAGCAAATCTGGATACCTAAACACTTGATCAGAGATTTGAACAATGTCCTTGGACCCAACTCATCTTGGGTTCCAAATCACTCTGCTTGATGTATTTGTGTAGGTCGGCCTGGCAGCTGAAGACAACAAGTGGTACCTCGACAGTGGCTGCTCCAGGCATATGACAGGAGACCGATCCAAGTTTAGCAAGATAGAGATGAAGCCAGGGGGTCTGGTCAAGTTTGGAGGAAAGAACAAAGGTAAAATAATTGGAGTTGGTACAGTAGATAAGTCTTCCACAAACTCCATTGAAAAAGTCTTACTTGTGGAAGGGCTTCAACACAACCTGATTAGCATTAGTCAGTTATGTGACAGGGGTCACAGGGTTGTATTTGAAGATAGTTCATGCAAAATCCTTGAAACAAATTCTGATGTGGTTAAATTTATAGCCAACAGGATTAATAATGTCTACATTGTAGACTTAGATGAGGAATCTGAATCTACTATTTGCTTATCTGCCAACTCTGAAAATGATGCTTTTGAATGGCATAGACGTCTAGGTCATGCTAGCTTTACAACTTTAAATAAATTAGTCAAGCATGATTTAGTTAGAGGCATGCCTAGAATTAAAGTCAACTCGATATCAAAAGCGTGTGATGCCTGTGCTCTAGGCAAACAGACCAGAAATTCCTTTAAATTAAGATCTGAGCCATTGTCTTCTAGACCAATGGAACTTCTTCATATGGACCTTTTCGGTCCCACTAGAACTCAGAGTCTTAATGGAAACAGGTTTGGCTATGTCATCATAGATGACTTCTCTAGATATTCATGGATATTTTTCTTAGCAAATAAGAGTGATGCATTTCAAAAGTTTAATCTGTTTTTCAATAAGGTCAAACAAGAAGGGAAATACAAGGTCTATTCTATTCAATCTGACCATGGAGGTGAGTTTGAAAACTCCATGTTTACTGATCTCTGTGAAAAAGAGGGACTAACTCACAGGTTTTCTTCTCCCAGGACACCTGAACAGAATGGGATTGTGGAGAGAAGAAATAGAACTGTGGTGGAGATGGCCCGAACCATGTTGATTGAAAGTAAATTACCTAGAAGGTTTTGGGCAGAAGCGGCCAATACAGTAACTTACATAATCAACAGGGCCATGGTAAGACCCATACACAAGAAAACACCCTATGAGCTTCTAAAAGGTAAGAAACCAAACGTGTTTCATTTTAGAATTTTTGGAGTAAAATATTTTATTCATAACAATGATAAGAAAGATTTAGACAAGTTTGAAGCTAAAAGCTCCCCAGGAATATTCTTGGGTTACTCTGAAGTGTCAAGGGCATATAGGGTATTTAACATATCAGATCAGAAAGTAGAAGAGTCTCCACACATCCTTTTTAGTGAAAAGAAAGATGTCTCTA
The DNA here is from genome assembly GCA_022559845.1 of Amorphophallus konjac. Lineage (NCBI taxonomy): Eukaryota > Viridiplantae > Streptophyta > Magnoliopsida > Alismatales > Araceae > Amorphophallus > Amorphophallus konjac. Next base: position 111,854,745 of record CM040121.1, read on the forward strand.
ATGTTGAAAATCTTGACAGGGATTCCAATAATGATGGGGATTTTCTAGAAGACCAACAAGAAGAAGAGAAGACTCAGCCGAGTGGAGAAACAAATTCCCCCAATCAGGAAGGGCCAAGAGTAACAGGTGAGTCTTCAACAAACGTTAGATTTCTTAAAGACCATCCATTAGATAAAGTCATAGGCAATCCTGAAGATCCTCTTCGGACTAGGTCTCATTTTAGAAATGTGAATAATGATGACTTAATTGCTTTAGTCTCACAAATTGAACCCAAAACAGTAGAAGAGGCCTTAGCTGATCAAGCTTGGGTCAATGCTATGTGTGAGGAATTAGGTCAGTTTGAAAGAAATAATGTCTGGGAGCTTGTCCCAAGACCAGATGGTATTAATATCATAGGAACCAAGTGGGTGTTCAAAAATAAGATGAATGAAGATGGAATCATCTCGAGGAATAAGGCCAGATTAGTAGCCAAAGGCTACTGTCAGGAATTCGGTGTAGACTTTGATGAATCCTATGCACCTGTTGCTAGGATGGAAGCTATAAGATTGTTGCTTGCCTTTGCTTGCTCAAAGAATATAAAACTCCAACAAATGGATGTTAAAAGTGCCTTTTTAAATGGAGTCATTAAAGAAGAAGTTTTTGTTGAACAACCTCCTAGATTTTAATACTCTCCTCAACCTAACCAAGTTTTCAGGTTAAACAAAGCCTTGTATGGTCTAAAGCAGGCTCCAAGAGCATGGTATGAAAGATTGTCTGAATTTCTGATCAGCAAGGGCTACAAAAGAGGTAAAGTTGATCAAACTTTATTCACCAAGGGCATAAACAGAGATCTCATAATAGTTCAGGTATATGTAGATTACATTGTATTTGGATCAACTAAGCATGAACTATGTGATGAATTTTCTACCATGATGTCTGCTGAATTCGAAATGAGCTTGGTTGGTGAACTAAAATACTTTCTTGGATTGCAGGTACAGCAGCTAGAGGATGGGTGCTTCATCAACCAAACCAAATACACAATGGAACTGTTCAAGAGGTTTAGTATGGAAAACTTAAAGCACATTACAACACCCATGGGCACCAATACCTCACTAGATGCAGATGAGACAGGTAAAGAAGTAAATGCCAAACTTTATCGAGGTATGATTGGATCACTTCTTTACTTGACAGCCTCTAGACCAGATATACAATTCAGTGTAGGAATGTGTGCAAGGTATCAGTCTAGACCTACTGAATTACACTTAGCTGCAGTTAAAAGAATCTTCAGATATTTGTCAGCTACTCATTCTCTTGGTTTATGGTTTCCTGCATCTCACACACTTAACTTAGTAGCATACACAGATGCTGATTATGCAGGCTGTAAACTAGACAGGAAAAGCACTAGTGGCCATTGTGAATTTTTGGGTGGGTGTTTAGTGTCTTGGGGCTCCAAGAAACAACATTCTGTGGCCCTCTCCACTGCAGAAGCTGAATATGTGGCTGCAGGGAGTTGTGGAACACAAGTAATATGGATTAAACACCAGCTTCAGGACTACCAAGTAGACCTGGGGTGCACACCAATTTACTGTGATAATACTAGTGCCATCAATATTGCTAAAAATCCTATTTTGCATTCACGAACTAAACACATAGAGATAAGACATCATTTTATAAGAGATGAGGTGTCTAAGAATAATTTTGAACTGATTCATGTAGGCACAGATAATCAGATTGCTGACATATTCACAAAACCTCTGGATAATGAAAAATTCACCACATTGAGAAGAGAATTAGGCTTATACAAATTGTCTTAATTATGAAGCCTGTTCTTGTTGTGAGGGGGAGTTGTGTTTGTCTGATGTTTAGCCTTCTTTCATGCTGGTTTAAGGGGGAGTTCAGAATGCTTACTGGTTAGCTTTCAGGAATGCTTTGAGTAAGGGGAAGCTTTGAGATTATGCTAGCTTGTTTTATTGAGGAATGCTATGTCTTAGGGGGAGCTGAGTTGTAATGTGAGAAGAGAAGTTCTTTGACAGATTCAAAAGGGCTGTCCAGATGTGTAACTTTGCTGGTCTTGCATGACTGATCTAGTGTGGTTCTCTCAGACAGTAGAGTGTCACTTATCTCTTAAGTCTATAAGTCAGTGACTCTAATCTCCAGTTAGAATCTTTCCTTTGGTACTCCTTCAGTGATCTGGACTAATTGCATAAAGTATATCTTCCTACATTGTCATTGATTCTGGTTCAGGCCAAAACCTGTATGTCTTGATATCTGACCCAATCAACTTGAAATCTAGACTTCAAGACTCAATTCAAGAAATAGTCCTTTTGGTATTGTTTTCAATCATTCTATCTCTTTAACTCAAGAGCTTAACTGAACAAACATGTTCTGTTTTGATCACTGAGAAACTGGGAGCTTCATCAATGAAATGAATATTTCTCCCATATCATGAGGTGTAAAATGCTTAAAATGAATGAAAAGAGATGACAGAGCAATGGTGGCTTGCTGGTGAGTAACTGGGGACTCTGACCTCTAATCAAGGTGTTTCCTCATGTCAAAAACCACAGTTACTAACTCTGTTCCTTAATAAAAAAAAGGAGGAAGTAATAAGGTACTCACTCTGAGTAACTGGGGATTCAGGCCTCTAATCAAGGTGTCTCCCTAATGTCAAAGGTTTGAACTACCAACTTACTCATTGATCTTCTTGAAAATCATCTCAAAAAGAAAAAATTTCTTGTTGTTATGCAACTAATGGATTGCTTGTCTTCAATACCTTGAGAACACCTCTCTGATTTCGTCTCTTGCTGTCTTGTGGGATAGTTGAATGATCAGCTATATCTGGCCATACTTGTGAACTCCTGCTCTAAATCATCCACTATGTATGCTGATAAACTTGTCTATCATTCTACTTCTCTATTGTGTACTGGAGTTTAAAGAATCTTCTCTTGAGATTAGAAACTCACTTATTCTCTTAAGACCTACTAGTGACTGTCTGCACTAAGAAATTACTGCCCTTATTCTTCATGTTTCCAGCACTGTCATACATCCTGTATTTCTTTTTGCTGATGTCAAAGGGGGAGAGAAGTTCTGTAATATCAGTGAGTCTTGGATTTTTCTTGAGCTTTGGGGGAGTCATGTTGCTTCGGGGAAGATATGTTTATGAGTTGTGGGGGAGATGAGAGTGTGTGATAGGGAATGATTAATTCACCTGCATGAGCATGCCTTGAATTTACTCTGTTTGTTGCAGCTGATATTAATTTCTTGTTGAACTTTGATATTGCTTGATTCATAGTGTTGCCATCATCAAAAAGTGGGAGATTGTTGCATTCCTATGGTTTTGATGATGTCTCACACTATAAATCAATCTACGATCTCTAGATTTATGCTGGTTCATCATGTAAGTGTGTACAGTTCATATGATGTTTCATAAGTTCATCTATATACACTCTGCTAAGTTAGAATGAACAAGTAGTGGGTCGACGCATCAGTAAGGGTGGGTCGACGCATCAGAACATTAAGTGTCTGGGTACCAAAGTCTATACACCAGCTTGATCGATTAAGTCTGTACATTGGCATATCATCTTCAAGTCTGTACATCGGGCACCTTCTAACTGAAGTCTATACACTGGTCTTAATATTCTAAGTCTGTACACTGCCCGACCAGTTAAGTCTGCACATTGCCAAAGTCAGTACAGCTCAACACTATACATCCTTCCAAGCTTCAACTCTATACACTGGATTGTCAAGCTTCATGTCTATACACTGGCTGCTGCATTCTCATGAAGTCTACACATCCGATAGTGTAAGTCTATACATCGCCCAGTGTCATGCTTGCATAGTCTGTACAACGCCTGCTTTACACACTCAAAGTCTACACATTGCATGTCAGCAGGCTCGCACACACTAAAGTTCATACATTGCACAAAGTCTGAACATCGCCTCATGCATTATCTTCAGCAAAGTCTGAACATTGCTTCAGAGATAGCTTCAGTCAAGTCTATACATCGACTGGCAGTCTTCATGCTAAGTATATACATTCCTTGAGTCCAAGTCTGTACATTGCCTTCAAGGCATCAAGTCTATACACTAGACTTCATTTTACCAAGTCTATACACTGGACTTTGCTTTACCAAGTGTGTACACTCCACATCTTTTCCTACACTTTCCTGGTCAAGTCTATACAGCGCTAAGTCTCTACATTGCATTCAGCCTACACGTTCAAAGCCTCAAAGTCTGTACAGCGTGAGTCTAAACATTAGCTCAGGGGCTTCAAGTCTATACATTGAACTGTTCTTCAAAGTCTGTACAGTGGCTTCGAATCGGCAAGTCTGTACATCGGCTTCATTCACTCAAATCAATACATCCACAGTGGTACTTCCATGTCTGTACAACACTGAAGCCTTCACAAGTCTGTACACTGCTTGAGCCTCACCAAGTCTGTACATCGCTTCAAGCGATTCAAGTCTATACAGCCGAGCGTCTCATGCATCGTCTCACTCTGGCAAAGTCTATACACTGGCTCAAGCTTGTCGAAGTCTATACATCACCGTTGGGCATCAAGTCAATACACTGTTCACCGTCTTATTAAGAGTCTTACACTTTCAAGTCTGTACATTACGAACAGTGCATCTCTTCTTCAAAGTCTGAACACTGGCCTCTTGCTTCAAGTCTATACATTGGGTTGTCCGACCACAACTCTATACATTCGGTTGTTATATCTTGAGTCTATACAGTGCTCACAGCACACTGGTTCCAAGTCTGTACACTGGTTAGGCTTCGTGAAGTCTATACAGTGGCTGAAGCTTTGTAAAGTTTACACATTGGTAAGGCTCGTTTGCATTGTTCATCACATGTCTATACACTGCCATTCATGAGCTTATCCATTAAGTCTATACACTCTATCACGTTGTACACACTTACTCAGTTGCTGTTTCTGAAGTATATACACTTGTGTTAATAGCCTGAACTAACTAAGTATATACATGCCTTCTGTCTCTGTCTGCAGGCGATTCAGGCTGATGATTGGGCACGTGAACCGAGGTTGACACCTGGCACGTGATCCAAGAAACCAGGAACATGACACGTGGATGGCAACCTAGTCAGGATGCTGCCATGTGGTCGAAATTCAAATGATCTGGCAAAAAGTTCATGGGCGGGAACCTGGCAGCCACACGCCCAATATCTGCTATAAATATGGAGCTTCGTCCTTCAGTAGAAGTTTGATCGTGAAAAGAAAAAGCAGAAGGCATATGTGTGAGGCTGCACGATCCAGAAAGGAAAAAGAGCAAAGAGTTCCATAGTGTCCAGATCCGAGAGGAGTATGTTCGAGAGAGAGAGAGAGAGCAGTGTCTGTGGTTTGATGAATTACTTCCTTTGAAGCTACATTTGTATTGGTTTCAGAACCGACTGCTTCTTCGTTGGTCTTTGTTTCTATTCCGTTTCCTTTTATTTTGTTCATTCTTCTAATTCAAATTGGTTCCCCTCTGGTGTGTGGAGGAAGGGAGTGTTACTCCAGTTTCCCTCTGGGTTGCAGAGGAAGAGAGATCGGTGATCTCAGGTGTTGCTAGTGACAGGTTGTCATTAGCAGGTTCCCTCCGGTGTGTGGAGGAAGGGAGAGGTGTCTCCGGTTCTGTTCTAGCTGGCAGCTAGAACAGGTTTCAAGTTCTGTGGGTAGCAGAGCTTGGTTGAGGGATTTGTTTCCCTTGGTTGTTCAAGCTGTGTGGCAGCATGTTGTTTGCAGACTGAGTCTGCAGTGTTCTAGCATTGTCTAGTGGAATCCTCATTTTAGTTGGAGTGAGGGGTGGATGTAGATTGCGGACTGCAATCGAACCACCTAAAAACCGAGTGCCTCTTCTGTGGTTTGCTGTTATTATCTGCGCTCTCCATCTGCTTGTCTCTTTGCTTCCATGTGATCAGTTCTTCATTCTCATTTACTTATACTGTCTTGTTTGGTGACTGCATTTGCATTTCTCTGTGTGCGGGTTCAGGAGGGGCGTATGTAGTAGAATTAATTTTTCGCCTAAGTTTTTACAAATTGGGAGTGATCTATTCATCCCCCCTTCTATATCACTCTTGCTGCGCTAACAACTGCGTGTGTGGAGAGAATGGAAGAGTGGGAGGTGAGAAACCGGGGAAGAGAGGGTAAGATAGATTGAGAGAGGGCCAGAGGGAGAAGAGATTGTGGTGGTTAGCGGAGGCCCAACTGGAGGTGGGTGATGGTGAGGAGGCACTATCGGGAAGGTGGAAGGAGAAGACGGTGAAACCGTGGCAGTGGGAGGGGGAAAGGATAGGGGCCGCTTCTCACGACCAAAGGCTTCTCACCCATAGGACAGGGGCATCTCACCCCATCTCCTTCTCGGAGAACACAAGGCTTCTCACCTCACGTAGGATAGTGGTTTCCAAAAATTCTAATCAACTTCATTGTCTCTTAAAGAGAGGTTACATGTCACCTTTATAGACTCCACAAAGAAAATCAAAAGACACTCATTAAACTTCAACTAACACCTAACACCTAAGACTCATTATATCTCTAGTGGGAAGACTAAAAGACACTTTAAAAAAAAGACTACATGATGTGGATATTTTATTTCCACGACAAAAGAAAACACACATTTAGGCCCACTAATATGGCCCATTAACACAAAACACTTAAAATAGCAAATATAGTTTGATAGTTACCCAAGTTGATTGACGATCCCGTCACAAGAGTGCTGCAGACACTTGAGGAGATGCACGTTAGCAATGATAGTGAGGGAATCAAGATGAGACAATTTGTGCAAGCAGAACGCTTGAGTGAGCAGATAAATTAACTGGCGAAGTATCGCACGAACCTGTGAAATGGGGATAGAAGTAATAGAACAAACTCACAATGAATGCAACCCACAACACAAGGATTTTAAGGTGGTTCGGTTGTTGGCCCACAACCTACGTCCACCCCACACCAAACTCAGTGTGGCTTTCCGGCTGACACACAACTTGATCCGCTGAGCAGCACAGCTTGCTTACACAGCTGAGCAACACAGCTTGCTTACACAGCTGAGTAACACAGCTTGCTTTCTGCTGACTTACAGCTGGAATCACCCAGAGGATCTGATACTCTCTTCATCTGAAACCACAGAGGGAACCCGTTCCCTAAACAGGGGATCGAAAAAGCTAGATGTATTGGTGATAGACGAACCGTAACAAATAGAAGCTGAATGCTGCAAGTGCAGTGGAGAATGAATAGAGACAATACAGACACCAGCTAAAATAATAGATCAAGACAACGGAGCTAGTGATTGCAGTTACAAGATTGGATCTAAGGATCCTTTTCTACAAGCACCGGCAGACTGCAGGGTTTGTCTTCTCTCTCAAGGTTGCTCTCTCTTCTTCTTCTACTCTCACAGCATTGGACTATGTCAACCAAGTGCTGGGATGCTCTCACACTGTCTTAGGAGTGTTTTTGATGGATGGTCGAGAGCGTGGCACTGTGTGGACGGTAGCAGCTTCTTCTTTAGTTGAAGAAGCTTGGTATAAATAGGTAAAAGCTAGTTGTAACGCCAGGGTAAAAAGGGCGCCAAGAAGTCTCTGATGGACTAGTGCTCCGGCTGTATTTTCCCTCCATAATTTCCCTTGAAGCATGCGCCAGGGTGAAGTGAGAGCTTGGAGTCTTCCAGGCAAGTTTCATGTTCGACGGTGGCAGCACCTGGAAGAAGTGACTGAGTCTTCTCATTTAGATGCTTGAGGATCGTCTCATTAAATGCTCCTACAGGCCTGCTTTCTTCCATTGGCTGAGCCCAGCTTTCAGTACAAGGATAGGTACAATGGCAGACAGTGTTAAGGAGCAGATCAGATTTTCCTTTAGACAACATCAGATATTCACATTAAATCTCCCTCAGATAAACCGTCTTCTCATTCTGCACGTGTACTCTTCTGCGTACATGGCTGGTAGGACAGCCCATTGGTCGACAACAAGACAGTGGCGGACTGCGGAGTGTCTTATCCAGCAGCAGACAGTCTGGACAGGCTGACATCGTGGCAGACTAAAGTGGCTCTTCCAGCTGGATCTCTGACAGAAATCATCTCCAAGAGGTAGATAAATGAGTGATAGGATGGTAGAGCAAGGGTCAGGCCTTGGGACGTGGTCCAGACCCCAAAAACCTTAATTTTAATGATTTGCGGTTACTTTTTCTCTCTCTGGATGGCCCACTGATCTGACAGTTTATTTGCTTGAGGATTCTTGGATGAACAAGGGTGTCGACCTCTTGTATGAAAAGAGTCGACACATCTTAGTAGAATTCAATAGAGCACTTCCTGGAAGTATAAGAGTGTCGACCTCCTTTGAGGTAAGTGTCGAGACATCCTTTGGAATCTTGAAGGCTCATGATCGATGTGTCGAGACTTCACACTACAGTGTCGGGACATGTATGCTTGGTTTCAAGATGTCATCAAGACTGTGTTGAGACAGCATCAAGCAATGTCGAGACATGTGAGCCATGTGCAGTAATAAACACACGAGTGTGTCGACACTTTTCTGTTAGTGTGTCGAGACATCCCTTGAACGATCTTGAGGACGGCTTCTGCTTCAGCTGATTTTTTCTTGAGGTGTCGAGACATTTGTCAGATGTGTCGACACATGTTTTATGTGCAGAGATGTCATCCGAGGGCGTCGAGATATTTTTCTTTTTAATTCAGCCCTTGATTGGAGTATGCTCAGACCTTGATGTATGGACCTTGAGCAACGTGCACAGACCTGATATGGGTTGGCCAAGGATTGCACAGACCTTGATCTACTTATGTGCTCAGACCTTAGTTTATTTTCCTTGGCTTTCTTGCATCGACCTTGGTCCTTCAATCTTATGCAGCCTAATGCCTCATCTGTGTGACTGACTTGATTTCTTTTTATCCTTGCAGACATACTTTGTTGCTGGTGTGGGTTTGAACTGAATTGCATGAGTGTTTGTCGGTATCAACTGCAGGTCAACCTATATTAATGACTCATAGTTAGACATCATCAAAATAAAAGAATATTATACATAAGCTCAACATACATAGTCAGCCATCATCAAAATACTAGAGTTACACATGTTATACACTTGTCCAACACAAACTACATTTTGCATGCTCAAACACATAAGTCATATCATGTGCAAACTGAAACTCATATCTCATGCATTTATTGGTTTCATGTTTTCGTGAATATTCTAGAATACAAAAAAAATTGAAAATCTGCATTAAAAAATTGTATTGGCATTTTTGCATATCATTCACAGATCCTTGCATACATTCATAGACTCTGCATGCATTGTGAATTCGAGTCTCATGCATATTTTGATTCATGAATGCTTGCATGAAAATTTCCAAAATCCCTGCATGCGTGTATGTATTTAGTATATGAAACCATTTCTTGACTCTTCTAAGGCCTCACCTCCTTTCTAAATAAAAATGCAGTGATTTCATTCATATGTGATATATGTCATACACAAAGGGGGAGGACCCATTTCTGACCGTGCATACATTTAGGGGGAGACTTAGCCGTGTCTTGTCAAATTCATCTTATACATGCAAAACAAAACTTTACCCCCATACCTTTTGCACATAATGAATTTAATGACTTTATTTGATAAGGATTTTAGAAATTCCTTCCAACACTTAATGGAAACTTGAATCTCTACGTAGACATTGAAGAGTAATCGTGAGGAAAAAGCTGCCTACCTCACAATGTTCGATAAGTGGTATGTCAAACCGAGTAGCCGGGAATCCCCACTGAAATAAATGAGGAAACTCACGTCGCAAGGTAAAGCAAAAATCACATGATGACGAATCCTAGTAGCCGGGAATCCCCATTGAGACATATGAGAAAACTCGCGCCGAACGGTGATGTCCATAAAAAGAAACAAAAAAGAGGGGTTGTGCGAAGCTACCGAAAGTCAAGAATCTAAAGTGAAAGTGTAGAGAGGAGATTACCTTCTAGTGTTCTTTAGAAAATCTACATATCCATATCTAGAAGCTCATTGTTCATGCATCACATTTCATATATGGGTATCCTTGTAATGAATGTATACTATGAATTTACCTACATTCATGGTTTATGTAGTACTTCTAGTTGTGTATGCAAAACTTTCTTAGATATGCTTCATGTCTTACTTTTTGACAAGGAATCACCTGCTCCATTCTTAACCCGTGCCTCATTAAGGGGGAGTTACTATAAGTAATAATTGTGTGCATGATGATTGTGCTTGTGCGTGCCTGCATGTTCATGCATCCCATTTTGATCTCATTCTGAGCATAAGTCTTGCATTTGAAGGATAGAAGTCACAATGTGTATTGATACATATCTTGCATTCTCAACATTCACATAGTGCATATTCTTAACATTTGAAAGATGAAACTCATGGTGTACATTCTTGCATATTTGACATTTCAGCATGCATATAGTTCATACATGACATCATATTGAACACTTCATGTTACATAACTCTTCCAACAATTGGTATCATATGAACAATTGATATCACATCTTAGGGCTTCACATGTTCATATCTTCGGGGCCAACACATTGAAGTCTCCTATCTTTGGGGCCAACAATCAGCAACCATTGGTATCAGAATTGGTATCATTTCTTCAGGCCTCACATGTTTAACTTTGTCATGCATAACTAAGTGGAAGTTGGTATGATAATAGTTCTATTGCCTAGATACATGATGATTTAAACTTTGTCTTGGTTGTGGAGTTTGTGAAGAATGGTCATGTTGAAATGAGCATCTAGTGATAAATGGTTGAAATGATTGATTATCAACTCGATACTAACATGACTCCATTGTGTTACTTGCAGGAAAGAAATGGTTGGATCACACTTAAACATCACATAGATGCATGGTAATATCGTCTCACTTTTTCTGTCTCATGGGGTTGTGAAGATTGGTAGAAATTGGGCATTTTGGTTCTCACACCCTGTTCATATTCAGGGTCATATGTTGCTCATGTTAGGTATATCAACTATGTTCTCAAAGGGCCTTCTTGCATATTCATGAAGGGGTTTTAAATGATGGAAATATGCTTAAGGTTCTGAAATAAACAATGGTTGTGTTTTGACATCACATTGAGCATTCATGTTAATTAAACATTAGGTTGATTGATACTAAATTTTGGTTGGCAAAAATGAAGGGTTGAATGTTGTTCTACATGTTCATACACTCCTTGTCACTTGGGCTTTCAAGTTCACATTTCATGCAATTTGCATAAGGAAGTGTAGCCTTGAGTTTTATACAAAAATCAGGGACCAACAATTGGTATCAGGCCACACATGTTCATATCATGTCATATAACCCCCCCAGTCTTTTTGTAGATGACAAAAAGGGGGAGAATGTTTGGTTGTGTGCTTAATGCTTTATGCTTAACGAGAAAGAGTAGTCTTGTGGGAGAAAGGGGGAGAATGTTTGGTTGTGTGCTCAATGCTTTATGCTTAACGAGAAAGAGTAGCCTTATGGGAGAATGTGATTGAATGTGCCTTATCTTTCATTCTCATATCATCCATTGAAATGCTTCTACTCTATCTCTTGGAACTCTTGCACACATCGTTTTGTCATCATCAAAAAGGGAAAGATTGTTGCATCCCCTAGTTGATGTTTGGTGTTTGGTTTTAATGATAACAAAATGATTATGCTTGTGTGTGTTTCATTGAGCAACATGTATGTATCTTGGTTGATGAGTTAAAAGATGACTTCAATGCTCTCACTTGCAAGTCATCTGAATGACTGTTGTTTAAGGAACTCATGCTATGTTTATCTTGGCTTGTAGGATCAAAATCCATGATTCATGCTTGGAACTCAATGGAGTCCATCAATGAAGTTCTTCTTCAAAAAGGGAGTTAACTCTCTCATTGCATTGCGTTGACTCTTTCCATATTTCATGCATTTCATCAAAGGGTTTTTCAAAATCTTGGTTGGGTATTTTCATGCATTCTTCCTCATGAGATTTTTGGGCTTGAAATATCCTCAACCTATTAACTTGAAATTTGATGAATGTGATTTGAATGATGCTCTCTCATTATATAGATTTTTGGTCATGTTGTTTTGGCAAAACAAGGAAATGTGCTCAGTGTGTGCTTGAAAGTTGATTAAGATAACTCATGTGAATTTTGGTGAAATTGGAGTTTATAATGCTCACATGTTTTTCTCATATGCATGTCTAAATGATCATATCTTTTGTTGAGGATTTGATGGTTTGAGAATTTGCTTCATGCTTCTTCAATATGAGATTTGGTTACATAGATCTAGAAGACTTTCTACATGCTTCTTGTAGATGCTCATACATGTCTAAAATGCATGGTTTAAGAAAGTGATTTTTGTTTGAGAAAGATTGGGCTCCTATGTGCTTGAACTTCAGATTTGGTTTGTGTGCATTCAATAGATTGCTCATGAGCTCTTAAGTGACTTGAATGTCCTTCATGCATATTTTTCTAAGGCTTATGAGCTAGCTAAGTGTTAATGAACTCCTCATGTAAATCCTGGTACAAATGAGTGTGTAAAGCTCTCATGATTCATGGTACTTGATTTTCGCAATGCCCACATCAATCTTGGAAGTTTTGGTTACATGATGATCATTCATGTGGTTTAAATTCATTGTCATGTGAACTTGATATTTTGGTGTGGATGATTAACTTGAGAATGAATTTTTATCCTTCTTGATTAATGTGTTTTTCATGAGTGTGTTTCATAGATTTTGAACTTGGGTTGATTGGGTTTAAGTCTTAGTTTTTTATTCATGAAGTTTGAACACTTGTCAATGGATTTTAACTCTTAAATCTGAACTTTTACAAATCTGGAACACTGTTCATTCCGATCGACCGACCATGGGTCTTAGGTCGACCGAAATTCCCAGAGTTGGCATGTTTTGTGACTGTAATTATTAGGTCGACCGCCCACCCCGTGTAGGTCGACCGGTATCGCCGTAACCCAAAAACGTGGATCCGAAAACCATCTAAACTCAGTCAACTTGTGCCTAACCTTTTGTTCTTTTGCCCCTGGGTTGGTGGTAGACCTATTGGGGGTCTTTTGGAGGATTATAGAAGGGTTATATTGGTCTTTTAGTTCCTCTTATATATGCATATGTAATACCTACGAAATTGAAAAGGAGAACCCTAATATGCTTATTGTTTCTATCTTGTAGGTGAAGAAAGGGAAGAAAGGAAGGAAGAGCTCAAGCCAAGGTGGATTTCATCTACATCCAGGAGGTTTTGAAGATCTTGCATGAAGAGAAAGTGAAGCGGAATGATGAGAGGATCGTGTTAATGCTTGAATCATCGTCATCCGACTTCCTTCCAACCGTTGCTTGAAAGAACATCATCAACCGGGCTTTGGAAACCAAGGGGGATCTTTTATATATCCATTCTATGTTGTTCTTGATGTGTTTCATGATCTATGTTTAGGGTTGAGGATGTTTGAATATTTATGTTAACTTTCTTATATGTTAACTTTCTTAACTAGAAATATTGTGTGTGTGACCGTTTGTATACGATCGTGTGTCTCTGATGCTGCATTTGTTGCAGCGTGTGTGTATGTTTGTGATCCAGTCGTCGGATCGTGTTGGAGACTCCGTCTCCGTGTGTGTTTGGGGTTGTACCCCGTGTTTACAGGGTTTACTCTGCGTGTGTGTGTTGGCGCGTGTCCCCATATGTGTGCAGGCGTCGTTCTGCGTGTTGTTGGAGCGTTACCTCCGTGTTGGGGATTTATCCCGAGTGGAGCCTTACCGGTTTGGTAAGGGGTGGACGTAGGGAGTCCGTCGTGGTCCCGAACCACCTTAAAAATCATTGTGTCTTGTGGTGTGCATTGTGGTTTACTTTATTGTGATTAATTGTTAATTCAATACACGTGTGATCGGTGAGCATGAGTGAAGTCCAATTGCACGAGTAATTCTCAATTGCCTAGATTTCATTATGTGACGTGTTTAATTGCTTAATCCTTTGCATGATCGAGTGAGCTCATGGAGATTGAGAGATCTTGGTTTACTCTGTTTGGTTTAATATTTTCAATCTCATCAAAGTTGTTATTTCCGCTTAGTTAGTTTTTAAATTTACCATTTTTAGTGGGGGACAATTCAACCCCCTCTTCTTGTCCGCTCGCCTACCCGGGACCAACAGCCTATCCCGTAGTCGATAGGTGGCACCCATGCCTCAACCATTGGGAAATTTTCTTCTCCTCACCTGCCGAAGTCTAGGCCATGTTGGCCGAGTGAGAGGCGGCTGAGATGGAGCCACCCTTTGACTGTGAATCGAAGGCTCTAGAGGTCGAGGTGTCAGATGTTTCCTCTAAGGTGCCTGAAGGGGTAACTTTGCCTTGAAGGCCACTTTGGTCCAACTTCATCTTTGTCTAAGCATTCTGATGGAAACATGTCACTTTGAATCAAATCCATGATAGCTAGCACTCAAACTTCTCATTTTCTTGCCTCTTTGACTTTTTAAGAGGCATGGAGTGAGATCAAGTGGGCGGAGAGCTGACCACTTTGTGACATTCCAATTTTAGGAAGCTCACAAACATGTTGGGTTTTCATGATAAGAGTCTGAGTATTTATTGGATTCTCTTCAGAAGATCCTAATAGGTTGGCCCACTTGATTAATTGAGCCCATTAAGTTATATTAATTTGATTAAATGAATAATTGACTTACTAATTATGTAACTTTGGGTACGAATGTCCAATTAGAGTAAAATTTGGGCCCATTGGAAAGATACTTATATTACCTACAAGTTTCTTGTTGAACTCTTTTACAAATTTTATCATATAAATGGTTAAACATACAAAATAATATAATTACGTTGGATTGAGAAAATTTATTGAAATTACAACATTGTCCCTCGTTAATGCATGGAAGGGATCTCAAGATGGTGTTGGCTTATGGGTTTTGTGGGGGCTTAGGTCGCTTCTGGTGGCTTCTAGGGGAGGGCTAACATGGAGGGCTTTGGTGGTTTGGGTATGGCCTATTTAAATCCTCTCCTCTCATTTCCCCTCTTATATTCTTGTTAACAATGAGAGTGAGAAGAAGAAGAAGAAGAAGAAGAAGAAGAAGAAGAAGAAGAAGAAGAAACCAAGAAGAAGAAGATTTGGAGAAGAAAAGGCAACGACCTTCCTTCCCCGAGGGCATATGGACTTAGAAGACAGAAGTGGTAAGTTTTAATAGTAGAGATTTCATTATTTAGAGAATACCTAATTAAAGAAATATAGTATTATTATACTTAGGAGTAGGGACGTCATCTCCAACACTGAGGAAATGCTACAAAGTTGGGTAGAAATCATAATAGAAGCTCAAGGAAAAAAATTAAAAATTTATTTAGAGACCTCACCCTAAATATAGGCATGTAATAAATTGAGCTCGTGCTATTTGATATCCGTGTTACGTGATGAGTGTCATATTTTATATCATAATTTGCATCACATATATCATCTTTGAGCATTTAATAAACATAGTTGTGCATTAATATGGCCAAAATCTCATTCTCATCATTAATTTGAGTTTACGTGATTTATCATCATTTTGAGTCAAAATAACAATGTGAGAAATATTTAAGAAAATACAAAATTGTCATAATTCATTTTGAAATAAAGAACATTGATTATTTTGAATTTTTTGATTTTTCAGAAATGAGCGACCAAGCTCCAGGCGCCAATTAATGAACGCCCTTCTGAAAGGGCACACATTCAACAAACTGTGACACTTTGAGAGCCGCCCATTCTTTGTACGGAAATGGAAAAGAAAAAATGCTGGAAAGAAAAAAAGAATGAACGACAGTTCACTCTGGCGTCAATTCCTTGGAAAAAGAATGAACGACCATATAAAGGGGAACCCATTACCTGTACAAAAATATCGGAAGAAAAATCAAGAAAAATAGAAAAAAGAATGAGTGCCCGTCCAGAAAGTCATTTATTCAATTAAATAGAAAAACCAGAAATATCAAAATATGGAAAAAACCCGTTTGAAAAGTTACTATTTTATGAATTAATGGCACTACGGTGGTCACCATTTATAGTTTGAAGTAGAAACGGAACCAAGTTGCTCTAATGGAAGTTATATTTCCAAGTTTTGATGCAAGGACGACTCTTTGATGGCAAGAGACCTAGTTTGAGCAAGATTTGATGCTAAAAAGTTGGATTTTGACTTGATCCCAAAACCTCCAATCGTGGACAGCCCCTGCGCTCTATAAAAAGTCGCCTAGAGCAAATCAAAAAAAAGATCTAAACCCTTTCTTAGCCTCTTTGCATGCTTCTCTGTTCGTCTTTTTAATTTTATTTCTTCTACAATGTTATTTATTTTAAGTGCTCTTTAATTTCTTCTTCCTCCTCTTCTTCTAATTCTCTCCCGTTTTTAAGTTATTTCAAAAATTTTAAGATTCTATCCTGCATTTTTACTGTTCATCTATGGTTCTGCACTTTGTTCTTCTTAAGTTTTCTTCCCCTTCTGCTCTTCCTTTCATCTTAATCTCTTCATAAAAGTTTTTAGTTTTTCCTAGATATATATTTTCTACTTCTTCATCTTCCTCCAACTCTTTCTAATTTTCAAGTTACAATCTCTTTTTTAAAATGTAAAATTTTTTATTTATTGTTCATCTGCGCAGACACTACCCTGTTCTTCCTCAATTTTCACCCTCTTCCTCACGTTTTCTCCTTCTGCACTCTTTATCAAACTTCTTCCTCTCATCTAGGTCTCCAACTTTCTATTCTACCACATCTTCTACTTCTCTCTAGTTTTAAAGTTATTTTGATTTTTCTCTTGCTCTATTTTTAGCTCTATTTTACTGTTTTTAACTCCCTTCCTCATCTTTTATCTATCTTCCCCTCCTCTATTTTCTTCACACATCCCAAGACGGAGATTCTTCTTTTGGGGCTCTAAAGATGACGTCTACTTCTAAGGCGGGGCGATCTTCCTCCAAGGCTCGGCAAGGAGACGGCGGCGCTATTCTTCAAATTTCTTGGCTCTATTTCTTCCTCATTCCCTTAGTTTACTCAAGTTGTAATTTTTGACTTTAATAGACATTGTAATCTTTTCTTAGCAATAAAAATTTAATCTTTTACAATTGTATTTTTCTAGTTCTCTCTCTATCTCCTCCCAAATTCTCTTCTTTAACCCTCTCAAATTCTTTAGATATGTTTATTTTTAGTCTCAAGTTCATGCACTTTTACTTTCCTTTAGTTTAAACTCACTCAAAATTCAGTTTTCAAAATATAAAGATTTTTCAACTTGCTTAAAAGAAAAACTTTTCTTCTCCGTGGGATCGACCCGTTCTTACCACTCTACTTATATTTAATATCTTTTTAGTGAGTAAGTGCAGCTATTTTTGAAATTGTGGCATGACTTTTGACGACGAGTATTAGTGCGCATAAATTTTTGGCGCTGTTGTCGGGGAGGAAAATAATTTTTTATAGTTGAAAATTCTTGTGTTTAATGTGTATATTTGTATACTAATTTTTCTATTTTTTTGTAGGAAAAAAAAATCAAAAAATCAGAAAAAAAGAAGGAAATCCGGATAGGATATTCTCAAGAAATAAACTATTGTAGAAAATAGGAAGTATCGCTGAAAGTCTGTATCTGTCACAACAGGATACATAAAGTAGAAAATCTGAAAATGCTAAAAATTCAAGCATCGCTAAAGGTCGGTAAACGTAGGAACATGTCCTTTTTAAAAATTCTTTAAAAAATATCAAAAAAATCAAAAAAATTCATGAAAAATCCAAAAAAATCAGAAAAATAAAAAACTCAAAAATCATGCTTTTAGGCCTTATTGTTCAGTTGGTTGCATGTAGTTTAGTGTTTTTAGTTATTATTTATCTTTTAACCATCTCTCTTTTTGAAAAAAAATTCTCTGAAAAGAATCAGAAAACAGAAAATTGAAAAGAAATTTCATCATGATATCATGCTTTCATGTTAGTTATATATCTTGCATGCATTGTTGCATCTAGTTGATTATTTCTTTATTTACTTGCATCATTTGAAAAAAATTTTATCATTCTCTTCTCCTCTTTCTCCCGTCTTAAGGGCAATATAGGCACACCCTTCTTGGAATTGGAAGGACCCTCCATTGAGCACTCCGCCTCTTTGAATTAAAATCTCCTTTTTCAAGACCTCCATAAGTCCCTGCACCCGTGAATTCCCTCACGGACGTCGGACAAGTTGTACCATGAAGTACCCCGCAGTTAGTTTGCCCTTAGAAGGTTAAAGAAAAAAGAAAAAAAAGTGAGCTTTGGGATTTATTACTACTTTAGAAAATTGGTGTCTAGGTTAGAGGTTAAGTGGCAAACGTCTAAGCGGGCTTGTGGTTATTTAATTAGGTCCCTACGAAAGTAGGGGGAGCCTCCCACAACCCCACCTCTTACCTGACTGGTGGACCAACGTGGTAGTGAGTGCCAATTCTTCTCTTGTTAAAAAAAATCATCATGTTGCATGCATTATTCATATAGTTGTTGATTGTATTACTTTCCAAAAAAAATAAAATAAAAAAATAAAAAAAATCTTAAAAACTAATCCGTTGAGTCTCATTTATTTCGATCAACATCAATGGCTATCCATCAAAGAATGAAACATATGCCTATGAAGGAACACTTTATTCCTTCTACTTATAAACCCTCCATCTGCATTGAACTGCCTGATATTCTTGTAGATCAGTATGAGATTCGCCCTAGTATCATCCAGATGCTCCCATCTTTTTATGGGAATCCCGATGAAAATCCCTATAGGCATCTTGATGACTTTTTAAAAATTTGCTCCCTTGTTAAAATCTAGAATTTTAGTGATGATGCCCTTAAGTTGATCTTATTTCTGTTCCCATTGAAAGATAAAGCAAAATGTTAGTTAAGGACTTTTGAAAAGATCATTAGGACTTGGGAAGTTTTGCAATTGGAATTTTTGAAAAGATTTTACCCCATCGTCTGGACCAACATTATGAGAAGGGCGATTGTAGGCTTTACTCAGCTTCCGGGAGTGCAGATTCATGAATCTTACGAAAGACTGAAGGATTTGTTACGTCAATGTCCACTTCATGGGTTGCCCAAATGGTAACTTGTGTATGCATTTTATGAGGGGTTATCAGATTATGATAGATAAATTGTGGACATATATTGTGGAGGGACCTTCATGAATAAGAGTGAAGATGAGGCTTATGATCTGTTTAAAATTTTGAGTGAAAATTCGATGAATCTTGCCTCAATCTCATCTCATAAAAAATCTGTAGGACCTTTCAGACAGGATAGGTGTCGTGAGATAGAAAAATGGGTAGAGCTTGACTCTTAGATAGACGATAATGCCATTGTCCAACCCTCATCAAGTCTATATGAAAGTTCATCCCAAACTTCTAAGGAAACCTACAATTTCTGTGCCAATCTTACTCACCATGTGAGTGAGTGTCCTACTATAGCCCGACTCCCACTAGTCATCTGAGCTCAAGTCCAATATGCCTTAGTGTTCTCTCAGCTCGATTATGATACCTTCTTTGATGATTATAATCTTGGCTGGAGCAATCACCCAAATTTCCCTTGGATGGATCAAACAATTCAAGTCCATTCATCTAAACTTTCACCCCAAAAAGTCCATGATCAACTCAGGTGTAATCAACCTCAGCCCAACTCATCTCACCCTAACTTCAACAACAATATCAATTCTAGGGGAGATTCCCTAGGCCACTACTCTGAACCTCAGATTGTGTATTCTCAGTTTACTTGCCATGACCTTTCTTCAATAGTACACCAACCTCCTCAACACATGAATGATGATGATGATGATCTTATGCCTGTCATTTTGGCTCAAGACATCAATAGTGAGAGTGAGGGGGAGTGCACTAGCAACACCATGATGAAGGAAGGAGAGGCATTAGGGGGTGGATTGAAGAATAATAATGATCATCTTGATATCACCACCCCATCCTATGAATGTTTTGAGGCTGAGAGTATCATTAAGAAGAATAGTGGTCCAAAGAACTCATTTAAGGATATACATGAAGAGGATGATTACTTTGTGGTTAATAATTGTGACAATTTATTGGAGATGAATTCTGAACATCCTCCTCCTTTTGAAGAATATGATGAAGAGACCTTGTAAGACCCCAAATTCTTTAGAAATTTATTTAGTAAGTTATTTGTAATTATTCAGAATTTATTTGAAGTTATTCGAATTAATGAGAATTATCCAAATTAATTAGATTAATTAATTAATTAATAGAATAAGTCATTTTTCAACTATTTTCTAAAAATCCCCAAAAATCACATCTTGTAGAATTAATTTTGTTTAGCAACTTTGTCTTCTACATTTAAGCCTAAGAAAATCATTTATTATGCCGAATTAGTGAACTTAGTTTTCCGAACTTAACATTTAACTATTTACGGAATAATATAAGTAATAATCCGACTACCTTAGAAAAATCTGTAAAAATAGTAAATAGATTTAGGTCGATGTAGATAACAACTTTTCCTTCTGGCATTACGCCATTGTAAATCTGTGGTAAGATCTATTTAGAGTTTAAACCCAAAAGTGCACACTTTTGACCCATACCTAACCCTTAGTTTAAAACACGAAATTCGACCTCAATACTCAACTAAATGATCTGAAATCAAGGGCAAATGGAAGGCCACAATGTAAGGAACATTTACCCTCAATCAATTTGAGGTAAACTTAGCCCCAAAACGTGCTGTCGACATAGTTTGGTCAACTCAAGGATTTCGGCGCCGTTTCTAAACACGTAGCTTGCAGCAGCGAATACTCCCAACTCAGAAGGCTCCAGAAGCTCTATGAGCTATCAAAATGAAGCCCTACGAGTCTTCTTTCATTTGGCTGCTGTGGGGTTCGCTGAAGTTTCAGATCTGGAGAGATCTAGCTCGATTTGTGGAGGTGGGTCAGCAGGCCGTTGGCTTTCCTTCATCCTTCTTTGATCCATCGATTGAGGTAGGAATTCTCAACCAAATCTTGATCATGAGTATAGCAAATTGTTCCTCTCATCGAGCTCTATCCATTGGTGGTAAAAGCCCCAATTTTCATTAGGTATCCGTGGAGAAATCGAGCTTTTTGTGAGGTGTTGTCCAAGTGTTCTTCATCATAGGGTTTGAGTTTTCTCTCTCCGATTTGAGGTAGGATCTAACAACCAAACTCTAATTAACTTACATGAAGTAATCAGCATGTTATTATCTTTCATTTAACGTAGAAAGCCCCAAATTTCATTGAGCATGCATCGTGAATTTTGATTTTTGTAAAAACATGTCTAGAACATGATTCATATAGTGTTCCTTAAGTTAGAGCTTGATTACGGGCTCATTTTGAGTCATGTAACTTGATCTTCATGTAGCATATTATATATGATTGGATTCATGATCGAGTTAGCTTTCTTTTGACACCAAAATCCCCAAATTTGGTTTTGTATATCGAGAGAATTCGACGATTTAGTGGAAGTATGTCCTGAACTAGGTCTCCTTGTGTTCTTCATAGAATAGGTTGTGATTCTTGTGAATTCTAATGAAATTCGTGTTTCCAAATTGTAGTTTTATGACCCTAATATGTCTAGCAAGATTCCTATGGCATGTGGTTTTGATTTCAACTCATTTGGACCCCATTTGGGCGAGTTCATGCGTTTTCTGGAAGCCCCGGCCGGTTCTGGGCTTGCAGGGGTCGACCCATCACCTGGCAGCCCAGGCCAGCCCGAGGGTCGACGCCAGGGGTCGACCCATGCGGCCCAGCCCGAGGGTCGACCCCAGGGGTCGACCCATCCTGCTCCCAGACCCCAGTTTTTCAGGGGTCGACCCCAAGGGTCGACCCGTACACCAGAAACCCAATTTTCTTCGTTTTTCGAACCGAAGATGGATCCGAATCAGTGGGGAATCAACCCATTTAACTTAGACCCATTGAAATTATATTTTTGAAGAACTTTTGACCTATTCATGTACCCCCCTTGATTTTAATTTGCATTGGTCCTTTCTCGCAAATATAGTACAAAACACGATGTTTACTATCTCCATTACAACACTTACATTGGTTAAATAGAAACTCACTTAATTAATGATTAATGGTGTAATTAAAGCCCCTGATAATGCATTCTATTTCACCTCTGTGAGAGCTTGTTCTTTACCTTGATAACTTGTTCTAGCTTGTTGGCTCTTTTGCTAATACAAATGATAATGGTTAATCATGATATCTTAACTTGGTGATTAAGATTAATATGTTGATTAGTTTGTTTGATTGCTGCTGTTTTACAGTAGCGCAGCACGATTTACTCTTGTTGTGACTTGGTTTCGATCTCCTTGATGATTATACTTACCTTGAAATTCTGGAAATGAATCTCTTTCCTACGTGAAGTTGTTATTGCTACTTAGTTTAAACCTTGGAATTCTGGCCATAAACTGTGGAAGTCTAGATTCGTGGGATCTTTGATCCAAAGAAATCAATGCCTGGTAAACAATTAAGGACTCGGTCTAGTCCTGGGAAGAGCGCCCGAACACTACGTGTACCCCCGGGGAGGTGAATGACTAGGTGTGGCATTTGGCACCAGTACTTGACATGTGTTAAATCTAGGACTGTCCACTACTCTCTCCACTACTCTCTACATTACTTTCTACTACTTTTCACTTTCCACTCTTCACTGTTCTATACTCTACTTGTGGTTACTTTACTTGCTTATTACTTGGACGTGGAAATGAAATTACATACGTGCTTGACATGACTTGAATTGTCTTGATATGGCCAACTACTTTTTATCGTTATCTCCTGTAGTAAATTCTTGTCTTACCATTCTATTCATTATATTTCTTGACCTTGCTAGATCTTTGAATTTTGTTTTCGTGATATCATCGTTATCTTTTTATTGTTTTATCATTTGTAGCATGATATTTTAAAATGTAATTAAACTGTTAATCACTTATACCTGTCTATTATTTCCTACTGAGCGTCAGCTCATAGTTGTGTTTTCCCTCCTTTCCAGACTTTTCAGGTGACGCGCTTACCGATGGGGAAGGGCAGGAGTGATGTCTTGAGTGTATCAGTTCTAGTGTGTTAGTAGTGTGTTATCTTTCTTTAGTTGTGTTTTGGAGAGCTTTTAGTCTCAGTCATGTTATTGAGTTTTAGTGGTTGTTATTCCAGTTGTATTAAGTTGAACTTGAGGTTATTGTATCAGTTGTGGTTTGTTAATGATCATTTAGTATTTTCATCTTGTAGCACTTGTGTATTATTTTAGATTAGTTCTCTCTCTTGCCAGCGTGTCCCTAACTGTACGTCCCGATATTTCCGCCTTGTTCGGGGCGTGACAGTTTAGTTGGTATCAGAGCCCTAGGTTTCACATTCCTAGGTTTCACATTCCTAGGTTTCCTAAGTTTTAGGTTTTCTTGCATTGCATCCCAATAACCGGTATATCAAAAGGTGTTGTCCGAACGTTAGGCTACGCCTATCGGAAAGGTCGCACACTTGCGCGAGTGGTCTTCGGACCGATTACCTCCGCCAGGTACCGAGTTTTGGTCGTGTCTAGGTGCACTAGATCCCTAACCTTGTAAAAGTCTAGGACCTGACCTAGTGAGAATGGGTAGAAACTTGGGTTAAGATCGTTTCTTAATCGTGTAATTATTTATCTTGATTAAACCTAAGTAATCTATTTCTCGTGTAGATGGCAGCTGATCGTGCTGAATGGAGGAACCTACAGCGTACGGTGCAAGGCCTTACTCAGGCCCTTCAGCAAGTAGCTCAGGCAGGAGCGGCACCGCATGGCACCGGTGATCTATACCGAAACTTCCGCGGAATGAACCCGCCTAGATTCGCTGGTTCGACTGACCCTGACCAAGCCGAGCACTGGCTAGATGAGATGGGGAGGATCTTTGAAGTTATGCAATGCACCAACCAGGAGCGTGTCCTTTTGTCCACATTTCAACTGGAACATGATGCACGTACTTGGTGGGATTCTATCAAGGCAACTCTCGGTGATCGGCAAGTTATGTGG
Source organism: Amorphophallus konjac (assembly GCA_022559845.1). Taxonomy (NCBI): domain Eukaryota; kingdom Viridiplantae; phylum Streptophyta; class Magnoliopsida; order Alismatales; family Araceae; genus Amorphophallus; species Amorphophallus konjac. The sequence goes on from CM040121.1 coordinate 111,878,648, forward strand.
GAAGAATTCGAAGAATTCTTCAACAGCAAGTATTTTTCTGATAGAGTGCAAGAGAAGAAAGCGGCAGAGTTCACGGCCTTGAAACAGCGAGGTTTGTCCGTGGCAGAGTATGAGGCTCAATTTGCACGGCTTTCTCGTTATGCTACACATCTCATTTCCACCGAGAAGATGAAGGCGAAGCGCTTTCTCAATGGATTGAAGCTTCATTATATCAACCAATTGGCACCGATGGGGATTTCCACGTATTCTGAGGTGGTAAGGAAAGTGCAAGTTCTAGAGGATACTCTTGAGATGACGGAGAGAATCCGTGGTAAAGGCACCAAGAAAGAATTACCTACGGGTTCCGGGAGTGTCAAACCCGGGTATACTAAGAAGAGGCATGTTAGTGGACCTGGTTCGTGGAGCGGGTCCGGATCGTGGAAGGGCAAGATGCCGAGGCATGAAGATAAGAAGCCTGGCCCTATTGTTCTATTCAAGGGCGTGTGCAACTATTGTGATCGTCCGGGTCACAAGATAGAGGAGTGCTGGCGCAAGCTAGGCGCCTGTTTGCGATGTGGAAGCAAGGAGCACCGTATCCCCAATTGTCCTCTCATATCGGAGCAAGCTACACCGACAAAACCTCTAGTCTTCAAGAAACCACAAGGCAAGCTTCAAGCTTTACATGCAGATGAAACTGGGATTTCTGATGATGGCGGACTCGTCGAAGGTACCCTTACTATAATCGATAAGCCCGCATTTGCTCTCTTTGATACTGGTACAACACATTCATTTATTTCTCGGAGATTTGCTAAGTCATTAGTTATGGAACCTGTTTTGATGAATACTCCGTTAGAGATTTCAACCCTTATTGGCACTAGATCAACAATCCAGTATTTCTATCCTTCTAGTAAGGTTATGATTGGTGAACAAAACTTTCCAGCAGATTTGGTCTGCATGGATATGAAGGATTATGATGTAATCCTAGGAGCAGATTGGTTGGCCAAGTATGAGGCCAATGTTCACTGTAGTTCTAGCTCAGTGACTTTTAATGGACATTTTGGTTTATCTTTTACGGGAGTCAAGCACCATAACTCCGTACCGCTCATCTCGGCTCTTCGAGCTGATAAGCTGTTGAGGCATGGGTGTGAGGCTTTTCTAGCCTTTGTCTGTACAACTCCTGAGCAGCAGATGGAGATTAAGGACATTCCTGTTGTCTGAGATTTTCCTGATGTCTTTCCAGAGGAACTACCAGGACTTCCGCCTGAGCGGGAAGTTATCTTTTCTATTGATCTTATTCCTGGCATATCTCCTATTTCCAAGGCTCCTTATCGTATGTCTCCTGCAGAACTGCGGGAATTGAAGCAGCAACTGATGGAATTACTTGAGAAGGGTTTTATTCGTCCTAGTACTTCTCCGTGGGGAGCCCCTGTACTATTTTTCAGGAAGAAAGATGGTTCGATGAGGCTGTGCATTGATTATCGGTAAATAAACCAGCAGACTATCAAGAAAAAATATCCCTTGCCGAGGATTGACGAGTTATTTGACTAGATAGCGGGAGCTCAATATTTCTCTAAGATCGATCTTCGATCTGGATATCACCAGTTGCGGATTAAGGAAGAGGATATTCATAAAACGGCTTTCCGCAGCAGGTATGGTCATTTTGAGTTTGTCGTTATGCCTTTTGGTCTAACGAATGCACCAGCGGCTTTCATGCAGTTGATGCACGATGCATTTCGGCCCTATCTTGATCAATGGGTCGTGGTCTTTATTGATGACATCCTGATTTATTCTAAGAATGAGGAGGAACATGCTGAACATCTGAGAATGGCATTGCAATTGTTGAGAGATCATCAACTTTATGCTAAGTTCAGTAAGTGTGAATTCTGGCTGCAAGAGGTGTCCTTTCTAGGACATATCATTACGAAGAACGGTATTTCCGTTGATCCTTCGAAGATTGAGGCAGTGAAGAATTGGGAGCAGCCTACTAGTGCAACTGAAATTAGAAGTTTCCTAGGCCTGGCAGGCTATTACCGAAGATTTATTCAAGATTTCTCCAAGATTGCAGTACCTATGACAAGATTAACCCGCAAGGAGAATAAGTTTGATTGGTCAGACGATTGTCAGCGAAGCTTTCAGACTCTGAAGGAGTGTTTGACTACTGCACCTGTTTTGGCTTTACCTTCTGGTGAAGGAGGATTTGTTGTTTATACTGATGCATCAGGTATTGGCTTAGGCTGTGTACTTATGCAGCATGGGAAGGTGATTGCCTATTCCTCTAGACAGTTGAGGAAGCACGAAGATAATTATCCTGTTCATGATTTGGAACTTGCTGCAGTCGTGTTTGCTTTGAAGATATGGAGGCATTACTTGTATGGAGAAACCTTTACAGTGTTCTCAGATCATAAGAGTTTGAAGTATTTATTTTCTCAGAAGGAACTCAACATGAGGCAGCGGAGATGGTTGGAGTACTTGAAAGACTTCGACTTCTCGATTGAGTATCATCCTGGCAAAGGTAATGTTGTGGCAGATGCATTAAGCCGGAAGCCGGTAGCTAGATTGTCAAGTCTCATGTTATAAGAATGGAGGTTGTTGGAACAATTATCTAGTCTGGATCTTAATATCGACAATGATCGGGTCATGATTGCTCAGATCCAACTTAAGCCCGAATTGTTGATAGAGATCAAGTCCTTGCAAGATAATGACCCCGAGTTAGTAGAGATCAAGGGAAGCTTGAGCAGCAGACCTGACTTCATGTTGGCCGATGATGGTAGATTATTATTTAAAGGCAGAACTTGTGTTCCGGATGAGGCTACAATAAAGAACAAAATTCTTGAGGAAGCTCATAGATCCAGATATACCATTCATCCTGGAGGCACTAAGATGTACCGAGATTTGAAAAGGTCCTTTTGGTGGCCGAATATGAAAAGAGAAGTTACAGATTTTGTGAGCAGATGTTTGGTATGTCAGCAAGTTAAGGCCGAACATTTCAGACCGGCAGGGAAATTGAAACCACTCGACATACCCCAATGGAAGTGGGAAAGCATTGGCATGGATTTCATTATGGGTCTACCTAGGACTCGTGGTGGATTTGATGCGATATGGGTGATTGTCGATCGATTGACAAAGTCGTCTCATTTCTTACCAATTAAGTCCAAGTGGACGATTGATGTATTGGCTGCTTTGTATATAAAGGAAGTGGTGAGATTGCATGGTATTCCAGTGAATATAGTATCTGATCGAGACCCCAGATTTACTTCACATTTCTGGAAGGGACTGCAAGAGTCTATGGGTACTCGTCTGAATTTCAGTACTGCTTTTCATCCACAGACAGATGGACAGACTGAAAGAACCAATCAGATAGTGGAAGATATGCTGCGAGCTTGCATGATTGATTTTGGTGGTAATTGGAGTGAGCATTTGGCATTAATTGAATTTGCCTACAATAACAGCTATCAGTCTAGCATTCAGATGGCTCCTTTTGAAGCACTATATGGTAGAAGTTGTCGTTCCCCGTTGTGTTGGGACGAGGTAGGTGAGAAACAGTGGCTTGGACCAGATCATGTTTCGGAATCATCACAGAACATCCGTGTTATCCGAGATCGGTTACAAGTAGCTCAGTCAAGACAGAAGAGTTATGCCGACAACAGGAGAAGAGCATTGGAATTTCAGGTTGGCGAGCATGTGTTCTTAAAGGTCTCTCCGACGAGAGGGATCCGAAGATTTGGCATTCATGGCAAGCTGAGTCCGAGGTACATTGGTCCATTCGAGATTCTAGATAGAGTGGGAGAGGTGGCATACAGACTGACTTTACCACCGCAAATGTCTGGCGTACACAACGTTTTCCATGTGTCTATGTTGCGGAAATATGTGTACGATCCCACTCATATCATTCAGCAGGTGGATTTTAAACTGAAGGAAGATTTGACCTATGAGGAAAGACCTGTCAAGATTCTAGACCGGAAGCAACAGCAACTCCAGAATCGTTCGATACCGATGGTCAAGATTCAGTGGAGTCAGCGTGGGACCGAAGAAGCTACATGGGAGTCTGAAGAGACTATGCGAAAGCGGTATCCCGATCTATTCTAGGTGAGCGATCTTTTTCTACTCTCAGTTTTAGTGCAGTGAATTTGGAGGACCAAATTCCTTTAAGTAGGGGAGGATGTAAGACCCCAAATTCTTTAGAAATTTATTTAGTAAGTTATTTGTAATTATTCGGAATTTATTTGAAGTTATTCGAATTAATGAGAATTATCCAAATTAATTAGATTAATTAATTAATTAATAGAATAAGTCATTTTTTAACTATTTTCTAAAAATCCCCAAAAATCACATCTTGTAGAATTAATTTTGTTTAGCAACTTTGTCTTCTACATTTAAGCCTAAGAAAATCATTTATTATGCCGAATTAGTGAACTTAGTTTTCCGAACTTAACATTTAACTATTTACGGAATATTATAAGTAATAATCCGACTACCTTAGAAAAATCTGTAAAAATAGTAAATAGATTTAGGTCGATGTAGATAACAACTTTTCCTTCTGGCATTAGGCCATTGTAAATCCGTGGTAAGATCTATTTAGAGTTTAAACCCAAAAGTGCACACTTTTGACCCATACCTAACCCTTAGTTTAAAACATGAAATTCGACCTCAATACTCAACTAAATGATCTGAAATCAAGGGCAAATGGAAGACCACAATGTAAGGAACATTTACCCTCAATCAATTTGAGGTAAACTTAGCCCCAAAACGTGCTGCCGGCATAGTTTGGTCAAGTCAAGGATTTCGGCGCCGTTTCTAAACACGTAGCTTGCAGCAGCGAATACTCCCAACTCAGAAGGCTCCAAAAGCTCTATGAGCTATCAAAATGAAGCCCTACGAGTCTTCTTTCATTTGGCTGCTGTGGGGTTCACTGAAGTTTCAGATCTGGAGAGATCTAGCTCGATTTGTGGAGGTGGGTCAGCAGGCCGTTGGCTTTCCTTCATCCTTCTTTGATCCATCGATTGAGGTAGGAATTCTCAACCAAATCTTGATCATGAGTATAGCAAATTATTCCTCTCATCGAGCTCTATCCATTGGTGGCAAAAGCCCCAATTTTTATTAGGTATCCGTGGAGAAATCGAGCTTTTTGTGAGATGCTGTCCAAGTGTTCTTCATCCTAGGGTTTGAGTTTTCTCTCTCCGATTTGAGGTAGGATCTAACAACCAAACTCTAATTAACTTACATGAAGTAATCAGCATGTTATTATCTTTCATTTAACGTAGAAAGCCCCAAATTTCATTGAGCATGCATCGTGAATTTCGATTTTTGTAAAAATATGTCTAGAACATGATTCATATAGTGTTCCTTAAGTCAGAGCTTGATTACGGGCTCATTTTGAGTCATGTAACTTGATCTTCATGTAGCATATTATATATGATTGGATTCATGATCGAGTTAGCTTTCTTTTGACACCAAAATCCCCAAATTTGGTTTTGTATATCGAGAGAATTCGACGATTTAGTGGAAGTATGTCCTGAACTAGGTCTCCTTGTGTTCTTCATAGAATAGGTTGTGATTCTGATGAAATTCGTGTTTCCAAATTGTAGTTTTATGACCCTAATATGTCTAGCAAGATTCCTATGGCATGTGGTTTTGATTTCAACTCATTTGGACCCCATTTGGGCGAGTTCATGCGTTTTCCGGAAGCCCCGGCCGGTTCTGGGCTTGCAGGGGTCGACCCCAGGGGTCGACCCATCACCTGGCAGCCCAGGCCAGCCCGAGGGTCGACCCCAGGGGTCGACCCATGCGGCCCAGCCCGAGGGTCGACCCCAGGGGTCGACCCATCCTGCTCCCAGACCCTAGTTTTTCAGGGGTCGACCCGTACACCAGAAACCCGATTTTCTTCGTTTTTCGAACCGAAGATGGATCCGAATCAGTGGGGAATCAACCCATTTAACTTAGACCCATTAAAATTATATTTTTTAAGAACTTTTGACCTATTCATGTGCCCCCCTTGATTTCAATTTGCATTGGTCCTTTCTCGCAAACATAGTACAAAACACGATGTTTACTATCTCCATTACAACACTTACATTGGTTAAATAGAAACTCACTTAATTAATGATTAATGGTGTAATTAAAGCCCCTGATAATGCATTCTATTTCACCGCTGTGAGAGCTTGTTCTTTACCTTGATAACTTGTTCTAGCTTGTTGGCTCTTTGGCTAATACAAATGATAATAGTTAATCATGATATCTTAACTTGGTGATTAGGATTAATATGTTGATTAGCTTGTTTGATTGCTGCTGTTTTACAGTAGCGCAGCACGATTTACTCTTGTTGTGACTTGGTTTCGATCTCCTTGATGATTATACTTACCTTGAAATTCTGGAAATGAATCTCTTTCCTACGTGAAGTTGTTATTGCTACTTAGTTTAAACCTTGAAATTCTGGCCATAAACTGTGGAAGTCTAGATTCGTGGGATCTTTGATCCAAAGAAATCAATGCCTGGCAAACAATTAAGGACTCGGTCTAGTCCTGGGAAGAGCGCCCGAACACTACGTGTACCCCCGGGGAGGTGAATGACTAGGTGTGGCATTTGGCACCAGTACTTGACATGTGTTAAATCTAGGACTGTCCACTACTCTCTCCACTACTCTCTACATTACTTTCTACTACTTTTCACTTTCCACTCTTCACTGTTCTATACTCTACTTGTGGTTACTTTACTTGCTTATTACTTGGACGTGGAAATGAAATTACATACGTGCTTGACATGACTTGAATTGTCTTGATATGGCCAACTACTTTTTATCGTTATCTCCTGTAGTAAATTCTTGTCTTACCATTCTATTCATTATATTTCTTGACCTTGCTAGATCTTTGAATTTTGTTTTCGTGATATCATCGTTATCTTTTTATTGTTTTATCATTTGTAGCATGACATTTTAAAATGTAATTAAACTGTTAATCACTTATACCTGTCTGTTATTTCCTACTGAGCGTCAGCTCATAGTTGTGTTTTCCCCCCTTTCCAGGCTTTTCAGGTGACGCACTTACCGATGGGGAAGGGCAGGAGTGATGTCTTGAGTGTATCAGTTCTAGTGTGTTAGTAGTGTGTTATCTTTCTTTAGTTGTGTTTTGGAGAGCTTTTAGTCTCAGTCATGTTATTGAGTTTTAGTGGTTGTTATTCCAGTTGTATTAAGTTGAACTTGAGGTTATTGTATCAGTTGTGGTTTGTTAATGATCATTTAGTATTTCCATCTTGTAGCACTTGTGTATTATTTTAGATTAGTTCTCTCTCTTGCCAGCGTGTCCCTAACTGTACGTCCCGATATTTCCGCCTTGTTCAGGGCGTGACAGGCCTTGTTAGAAAAGATTACATTTAATCTACCCACCCTTTTATTGGATAATTTGATGAATAATCTCTTGATTGATGAATTTGATGAAGGGGCCCTATTAGAGAATTTCACATTTGATCTGACCCCTGATTCTGGGCTCATGCTTCCTGCCAATTTGATTCCCCTGAACGTTAAGTCTCTTCATTATGAGATTCTAGGGCCTGAGGGGGATATGCCAGCTATTTTCACCTTTGATTTGACTTCCCATCAGGAAGACCAGTTGATTAGTGCTCTTAATGCACCAGAGGCTAGAATTAAGGGGAGTGTGGCAGATTTGAAAGATATTAGTTCATCAGCATGCATGCATCATAGTTTAAGTAATGTCAATCTCATTCAAAAGCCACCGGCACAAGAACAAGCTGACATGGAGGAAGTAGCCAATAAATGGGTAGTCAAGTGGGTAGATACATGATAAAGAGACCAGTGGGTAGATACTGGGCAAAGGTTCCACCCAGATCTTGCTAGGTTAATGGCCATTGATTTGCATATGTTCCCTAAGGAAGAAAATTGGTTCACATATGTTTCTAATGTTCAACTCAATAATATACGAAAGCAACATACTTTCAGCCCATGCATGTACATGCAAAATCTTGTCTTCTCATGGCACAAATGCAAGAAATTGAAAGCAGATAAGATAACGTGGTGGCTCATTCTTAACTCAACTAGTTGGTTACGGAGCTTGCACCTCTGATGCATGCGTCTAGCAGAAGATGGAAAACTTAGTGTTGGGTTCGCTACGCTCCCTCTTTGTCTTTGATAATGGTTTTGATGATAACAATATATTGTGTGCGTTCTGTGTGTATAGAGTGACAATACGCGTGTTCAAGTGTTGTGGCAAATGAGCTAATATGTTGCATCTTTTTTTGCAGGTGGTCTTGGATTTCACATTGCTGCATGGTGGAGTATCACATGGGTTCCTAAGCAAGTTGAAAGAGTGAGTATCAAATTTATATGTGGCCGTGTTACAAGGCCCTTAGTGCAGGTTGGAAGATCTATGTGAAGCACATTAAGCAAGACTTCTGTACTCATCAATTGCATTGATCGAAGTCTGAACTTGGAAGTTTTTGGACTGAACTTGATAGTCTTGGTTTGATCATGGAACTCTTGTGTGGCTTGCTCGAATATCCTTGGATATATGTGAGTCTATTTGTTTATTCACATGAATGGCCATCATTGAATATCTTTGAACTGAAATTCAAATACATATTCACTTAAATTTGATTCAGTAGTAAAAGGTTTAGTTGAGCTAAATTTGTCTTGGTCTGCATATCAATATGAGTTCAGACCGCTTTGTATTGAATCTGAACTTTTGGACTGAACTAGCTTTCATGAATAGTTTGGTTAAATTCCATTTGGAAATGAATTGGTTGAATCTTACTGTTATGACAGGTTGTGGTTTGATAGGCTGGTAATGTATAGTAATTGAGCATTCAGCTGCATTGCTTTAAAGATTGAAATGAATGATCATTTGTACAAGTGCATGTAAACATTGCTTTAAAGATTGAAATGAATGATCATTTGTACAAGTGCAGGTAAACATTGCTTTCAAGCCAATGGATCTTTGGTAAGAATTCAATTCTAAAGTTCACTCATATTACCTAGATTTGGGTTGAAGCATTTTGGTTTTTAAAAGTGATTTTAATACGGTTTCTCAGCTGTCTGAAAAAGTGTAGCGACCTGGATCCGAGATACCAGATGCACCCGATAGGACTATCGAATACACGTGATACCACATGGAACCCGCGAGGCCTCCCAAGAGCGGTAAAGCTCCGAAGGGAAAAAGGCATGTGTAGAGTACATTGAAGCCGCAGAGATAGCATAGTAAGCAATTAAATTTCATTAGGTCGGTTTGCTAAAGTAGTAGAAATAAAATTACTTTTTAATTAACAGTTTCATTTTAACAATTATACACCAGAGTCAGGTCCAAAGCTAAAGACAGCAAGTCTAGCACAGTACAGTCGACAGAAAGGAAAGACGTACCGAGAAGTCGGGGGAAGCCCGACGCAGGTACCAGTTGGCCACAATGACACGCAACGAGCAAGTGCTCCAGGAACCACGCGGAAGCAGAACGAACGACGTCACCCCACCTGAACAGCAGGGGTGAGCCTCGTGTCACTGGCTCAGTAGGGGTCACGTGGATCCCCACTGAAAAACACGCAGTAACACGGAACAACAAAACAACAAGAAGAACAGTAGGTGTAGCAAAGCGGGAAAACTACACTACAAAGCTTTAAAGCTACTCTAGAAGCCGTAGAGAACAGACGGGGAGTAGGAGTAGGGAACAAGTAATAAAGGGGAAGAACCCGCGCGAGACAAGTGGTAGCCGAACTAACCTCGGCACCCCAAACTACTCCAAACAGTGACAGAAGGGCGACTCTGATCTAACAAAGTCAGAAGTTACCGATCTGCCAACTCGGCACCAGGCCTAAGACGAAGACCTGCAAGGATCGACAAAAGGTCTAGAAAAGACCCACGCAGACGACCGACAGACTCGACGACACACCCACGACTAGAAAGTCATGCACACCACGCTGACCTCGAGTAGGGCCACGAGAGGTCTAACTCGGAAAGGTCATGACGCGCAAGAAACGCAAAGAGCAGTGGAGAGCCACGCGTCACAGACGGACGCACCTCCCCACCAGAGCGACGACCAGCTGCATCCACAGACGTCTTATGCTGCGCCACGAGTGTCTCACCTACAATACCGCTGAAGCCACGGTAGAGTCACTGACCCCCGCACTGAACCAAACAGGAACAACAGCATCAAGTAACCAGTTAGGGTCACGCCCGTCGACGTAAGTCCAAAGCCCCTGACCACGTGTGCACACGCTGGCTCTAGCCAAAGCTAGGTACTCCAGCTAGTTTTCTCCCTCGGTAGGACGCTACCGTTGGCTGGGAGCCCACGGAACTAGCTTATAAACCGTATCTCGGGAGCACCCCTCCATCATCCAAGGCGGGTCGGCAACTCACAGGCCTTAGGGCAACAATAATCGGAGGTGCACAAAACACAAGACTCCGAAACAAGGGCTGTAGTACAAACAGGCAAGGAAGCACTGTCGCACGTACTACGAAGCACCAAGGCAGCAAGACAACTGCCAACAGACTCAGGACTAGGCAACTAGACCTACAACGTAACGATCCTTGAGTCGGACGACTCAAAGGCAAGATCGTCACAAACGGTGGAACAAGCCGCCAATCGGTTTAATCCTAAGCCACGGGAAGCAACGTGCCGTAGAAAATGACTCACGGAGACCTGAGGGAACACCGAAGACCCTCAGACACGCCTGGACACGTAAACCAAGGTAAAATGATACCTCAAGGCATCCAGAACCAGTGTCTCGGACTAGACAGAACTGCCAAGACACCCACACAAGGTCGCCTGTCAACCCCTGGGTCACCCCGGGTTGACCGGAACCAAACAACGACGACTCAACAGTAGGAAAGAGAATCCTACCTCAAGCAAGAAGACTCCTGGCCACCTTACGACGTAGTCTTAGCCCTCATAGGGTGTCAGAAGACATCCACGGGAAAGCGGACAGACCACAAGGATAAGCCAAGACAGTCAGAAACCAGAGCCACGGAAATTGGAGCAGAAGGACTGTAACGCACCACCCTTAGACCGTTACATGAATGTGACGGTCTAACGCTAGGCCGTTACACTCCAAGTGTGGCGGTCTACAACAGACGCGCTACAGCAACGTGACAGTCAGGAGGAGAGCCGTCACACACACCGCCCTAACCAACATCTAAAACACACAAGGCACGTAACGGCCTATACCAGGCACGTTACACCGCTCTGACGCGCCAGACCCGGGCCGTCAAGGCCAACAGACCTCAAGCTTAAAACGACAACTCGAACCACGTAACACGCTAGACCAGGCGTGTCACACAGCCTAACGTGGCAAAGCAGGCGCGGCAGGGCCAACTGGCTCAAGTCAAGGAAACAATGGCCGAAAGGCACGTAACGGTCCATCACGGACGCGTTACACAAGCCTAACGCACGAGGGCGTGGCCATTAGAGCCAATGGCACAACCACCCAACTCGGCCAAAACAGCACGTAACGGCCTGGGGCAGGCGCGTTACAACGCTGTGACGCATGGGGACACCACCGTTACACAAATCACCTCAACGGTCAAACTCCAAGTCAAATGCAACGTAACGGTCAACACCAGGCGCGTTACAAGACTCTGACGCACTAGGGAAGGCGCGTCAGAGGAACCGCCTTAACCAAAACGCTAAATGACAAAATAGGCGTGACGCATCACCCCGGACGCGTCAGAGAGCTGTGACGCGCCTCCCCTGGGTCGTCACACTCCCAAGACCACGAAGAACTAAAAATGCCCAGACACTGTGACGGTCTATCGTAGGGCCGTTAGGGACCTCTGGCGGTCACTGAAACGACCGCTACACCGGTCACGGCGGGAAAACAGTGGATTGGCCAAATCGAGCCGTTCCACGCCCCATTCACGCCGAAGCGCAAGGGAAACAAAGCTAGACGATGAAAAATAACATCGGGAGGCTAAAAAGCCCACATGCAAGCACTAAAACGAGAGATCGGGGCGATTTGGACAAATCGACCCTAAACGAGTCACCGAGGTTCCCGGACTCCTACCGGCCTCGAATGACGACCGATCAACACGAAACTAGCATGGATGGGATCCAGACGTCCCAGCAGTCAGTTAGACACTAACCACACCACGAATGGTTTCCATTTTCCGGCGAACCCTGAAAACCCCAAAAACTACGGTTTTCACTAAACCGGCCCGATCTCCCCGATCGAGCACCAAACTACGCACAGAAGCAGGGAAAACGTGCAGAAGGAAGTGGCGATCCGTCTCCCTACCTCCACCGACGAAACCGTGCCCCGAAGGGACGAAACCGCGCCAAAAACCATGCCGTGAGCTCAAACACCGGCTTTGAATCCACCGTTCGGGATCGCGCCAGAACCACTCCATCCTCGCCCTGTCGCGCACCCGGTCAACACTCGCTCCTAGGTCCTCCGTCTGCAGCCGGAGCCGAGGAAGCTCGAGAGGAGAGAAAACGGGAGAGAGAGACGGACGCGGCGAAATGAGAAGGGAGGAGAGAGGAAAGAAAAGAAATAGGAAAAGAAATTAGGAGTTTTCCTAATTTCTAAAAAATCCGATTTTTAGCCCTATCTCCGAAAAATACCCAAAAATAGTCGAAACGACCGGCTGGAAGAGTACATCATCGCTACAGCATTCACGAGTTGAGGAACTGACAACTATACTCACCGTAGGGTTCCGTAACTAGTACGAGAGAAAAACCCACATGGATCGTAAAGCTCAACTGGGAAGCCCCAAAAGCGAACCGAAAGTCACCGAAACAGATCCGAAAGATCCAATGAAGATCCAGCAAGACCTACCAAGGATCCGGGGTATTACATCCTCCCCTCCTTTAAGAAATTTCATCCTCGAAATTTAAGGACTAACAAAGGTTTGTAGGGAAGAACAACCCAACTGCACAACCACAGAAACAACACCAATCTCGAGAAGCACAGCTCAGAGGAATATTGTCAGACCACAATCACGAGCACATGCTCTAGATCGAGCACGACACAAGTGGACACAAGTCTGACACCTCTGAAACCAGGCAACGTCGCTTACGTCTCGCAGGGGAAAGAGACACGACTGCCCCAACAACATACATCGAAGAAGCGAAACGACAGACACGGTGAGTATCAGCTCAAACAAGGAGACACAACCCTCTCAGCTGACTGCTCGACCACATCATCGGCTCCAGTGCCAAAGGTAACAAGAAACACCCGACACACAGGACGCCAACTATAACAGCACTGCTGGACTACAAATACAATCAAGTCAGTCCTCACTCAGATATCATATCTGATCGAGTCGCAAGCTAACTCTAAGGAGAAAGAGTACAGCAAGGCTAACCCACAAGACCTGGTCCAAAATAGAAGCACAAAATCATAGAGAAACAGCGCCAAAATGACAACAACCTCGGGGAACGCTACTCAAGGACTATGAACACGCCTCGAGAGCACAGCACCCAAGAGAAGAAAATGCAGAGTAGAGGGTACTCAATCAGCAGGAATGCCGACAAATTCCTCAATACTCGCAAATGCCAATGCTAACAGCAGAAAATCACCAGCACAGCACAACAACAACAACGTCAAGGCACAGGAAGCCATGACGAAGTCACATCGAGAAGAAGCAAATCTCTCGACCAGTGAGTAGCTAACTCACAAGCTTCTGCTGCGCACTCAACAACGCATACAGGCATCAGAACAACCTCGATAGTCGCATCTCAGCACACACCAGGCACCTTCGTAATCAATGAAGATCGCAAATAACACGCCACGAGTACCGATCTAGCGAACAACCGATCACCAGGAGCCCAAGTGCAACAAGAGAAGAGTACCAGCTTCAGCACAAAGCACAAGGAAAAGCGTTAATCTTAGCTTACCTTCACGTCCTGAAAATGATAAATGAGCCTTCACAATACATTGGCTGCTGGACACGGCACGGAAAATACGGTACACAACAGCTCTTAACACCCTTATGGAGTCCAAAGCCAAGCAACCGTATAGTAAAAAGTAGATTAGGCTCAGAACAAAGCTGTCCACACTTAAGCAGACACATGACAAAGGCATCACTAAGACAGTAATTCCAAGGCAAATCTCGAAAAGATTTCACCAGAAGGGACGAGAAGCAACAAGCTCAACCACGAAAGCTCACCAGGAAAGGGAAATCCTGGCTTGCCTGAGCAACTTCTTGAACACGGAATCTAATCGAGCACTTCAACAGAAGCGAAACACATCAGGAGCTAAACAGACTCAAGCCGGGACGACCAAGACAACGTGAGAACGTGTACGGTCATCAGACCAAGGCTAAAGGTCAACAGCAACTTGAACAACATACAAAGAAAACCTCGAACAACGTACTACAGATTCAAGCTTTCCGGCGAACACTGCCAAGTACAACATGACCAAGACAAACACAACGACGAAAAGGAAACACCTCGTCACAACCTGACGAGAGAAGGACCATCTCGTACAGTGCTAGAGCAGCACGCACAAGACAACATACGAAGAAAACAATGCGATAAATCATCGCAACACCCAAGCCAGCTGAAGACTGTACTGGACTCTCACGACTCTGGATACTGTATATCTCGGATTCCCATGTACTTCACACAACAATGCTCTGATAGCTCAGAAAAGAACTCCGAACATCTCAGAACCTGGCTCTGATACCACTATGTAGCGACCCGGGTCCCGGATACCAGATGCACCCGATAGGACTATCGAATACATGTGATATCACATGGAACCCGCGAGGCCTCCCAAGAGCGGTAAAGCTCCGAAGGGAAAAAGGTATGTGTAGAGTACATTGAAGTCGCAAAGATAGCACAGTAAGCAATTAAATTTCATTAGGTCGGTTTGCTAAAGTAGCAGAAATAAAATTATTTTTTAATTAACAGTTTCAATTTAACAATTATACACCAGAGTCAGGTCCAAAGCTAAAGACAGCAAGTCTAGCACAGTACAGTCGACAGAAAGGAAAGACGTACCGAGAAGTCGAGGGAAGCTCGACACAGGTACCAGCTGGCCACAATGACACGCAACGAGCAAGCGCTCCAGGAACCACGCGGAAGCAGAACGAACGACGTCACCCCACCTGAAAAGTAGGGGTGAGCCTCGTGTCACTGGCTCAATAGGGGTCACGCGGATCCCCACTGAAAAATACGCAGTAACACGGAACAACAAAACAACAAGAAGAACAGCAGGTGTAGCAAAGCGGGAAAACTACACTACAAAGCTGTAAAGCTACTCTAGAAGCCGTAGAGAACAGACGGGGAGTAGGAGTAGGGAACAAGTAAGAAAGGGGAAGAACCCGCGCCAGACAAGTGGCGGCCGAACTAACCTCGACACCCCAAACTACTCCAAACAGTGACAGAAGGGCGACTCTGATCTAACAAAGTCAGAAGTTACCAATCTGCCAACTCGGCACCAGGCCTAAGATGAAGACCTGCAAGGACCGACAAAAGGTCTAGAAAAGACCCACGCAGACGACCGACAGACTCGACGACACACCCACGACTAGAAAGTCGTGCACACCATGCTGACCTCGAGTAGGGCCACGAGAGGGCTAACTCGGAAAGGTCACGACGCGCAACAAACGCAAAGAGCAGTGGAGAGCCACGTGTCATAGACGGACGCACCTCCCCACCAGAGTGACGGCCAGCTGCGTCCACAGACGTCTTATGCTGCGCCATGAGTGTCTCGCCTACAATACCACTGAAGCCACGGTAGAGTCACAGACCCCCGCACTGAACCAAACAGGAACAACAACATCAAGTAACCAGTCAGGGTCACGCCCGTCGACGTAAGTCCAAAGCCCCTGACCACGTTTGCACACACTGGCTCTAGCCTAAGCCATGTACTCCAGCTAGTTTTCTCCCTTGGTAGGATGCTACCGTTGGCTGGGAGCCGACGGAACTAGCTTACAAACCGTATCTCGGGAACACCCCTCCGCCATCCAAGGCGGGTTGGCAACTCACAGGCCTTAGGGCAACAATAATCAGAGGCGCACAAAACACAAGACTCCGAAACAAGGGCTGTAGTACAAACAGGCAAGGAAGCACTGTCGCACGTACTACAAAGCACCAAGGCAGCAAGACAACTACCAACAGACTCAGGACTAGGCAACTAGACCTACAACGTAACGATCCTTGAGTCGAACGACTCAAAGACAAGATCATCACAAACGGCAGAACAAGCCGCCAATCTGTCTAATCCTAAGCCACGGGAAGCAACGCTCCGTAGAAAATGACTCACGGAGACCTGAGGGAACACCGGAGACCCTCAGACATGCCTGGACACGTAAACCAAGGTAAAATGATACCTCGAGGCATCCAGAACCAGTGTCTCAGACTGGACAAAACCGTCAAGACACCCACACAAGGTCGCCTGTCAACCCCTAGGTCACCCCGGGTTGACCGGAACCAAACAACGACGACTCAACAGTAGGAAAGAGAATCCTACCTCAAGCAAGAAGACTCCTGGCCACCTTACGACGTAGTCTTAGCCCTCATAGGGTGTCAGGAGACATTCACGAGAAAGCGGGCAGACCACAAGGATAAGCCAAGACAGTTAAAACCAGAACCACGGAAATTGGAGTAGAAGGACTGTAACGCACCACCCTTAGACCGTTACATGAATGTGACGGTCTAACGCTAGGCCGTTACACTCCAAGTGTGGCGGTCTACAACAGACGCGCTACAGCAACGTGACGGTCAGGAGGAGAGCCGTCACACACACCGCCCTAACCAACATCTAAAACACACAAGGCACGTAACGGCCTATACCAGGTGCGTTACACCGCTCTGACGCGCTCGACCCGGGCCGTCAGGGCCAACAGACCTCAAGCTTAAAACGACAACTCAAACCACGTAACGCGCTAGACCAGGCACGTCACACAGCCTAACGCGGCAAAGCAGGTGCGTCAGGGCCAACTAGCTCAAGTCAAGGAAACAATGGCCGAAAGGCACGTAACGGCCCATCACGGACGCGTTACACAAGCCTAATGCACGAGGGCGTGGCCGTTAGAGCCAACGGCACAACCACCCAACTCGGCCAAAACAGCACGTAACGGCCTGGGGCAGGAGCGTTACAACGCTGTGATGCACGGGGACACCACCGTTACACAAATCGCCTCAACGGTCAAACTCTAAGTCAAATGTAACGTAACGGTCAACACCAGGCGCGTTACAAGACTCTAACGCACTAGGGCAGGCGCGTCAGAGGAACCGCCTTAACCAAAACGCTAAACGATAAAACAGGCGTGACGCATCACCCCGGACGCGTCAAAGAGCTGTGACGCGCCTCCCCTGGGCCGTCACACTCCCAAGACCACGAAGAACTAAAAACGCCCAGACGCTGTGACGGTCTATCGTAGGGCCGTCAGGGACCTCTGGCGGTCACTGAAACGACCGCTACACCGGTCACGGTGGGAAAACAGTGGATTGGCCAAATCGAGCCGTTCCACGCCCCATTCACGCCGAAGCGCAAGGGAAACAAAGCTAGACGATGAAAAATAACATCGGGAGGCTAAAAAGCCCACATGCAAGCACTAAAACGAGAGATCGGGGCGATTTGGACAAATCGACCCTAAACGAGTCACCGAGGTTCCTGGACTCCTACCGGCCTCGAATGACGACCGATCAACAAGAAACTAGCATGGATGGGATCCAGACATCCCAGCGGTCAGTTAGACACTAACCACACCACGAGTGGTTGCCATTTTCTGGCGAACCCTGAAAACCCCCAAAACTATGGTTTTCACTAAACCGGCCCGATCTCCCCCGATTGAGCACCAAACTACGCACAAAAGCAGGGAAAACATGCAGAAGGAAGTGGCGATCAGTCTCCCTACCTCCACCGAAGAAACCGTGCCCCGAAGGGACTAAACCACGCTGAAAACCACGTCGCGAGCTCAAACATCGGCTTTGAATCCACCGTTCGGGATCGCGCCAGAACCACTCCATCCTCGCCCTGTCGCACACCTAGTCAGCTCCACAGCATCCCCAACACTCGCTCCTAGGTCCTCCGTCTGCAGCCGGAGCCGAGGAAGCTCGAGAGGAGAGAAAACGGGAGAGAGAGACGGCGGCGGCGAAATGAGAAGGGAGGAGAGAGGAAAGAAAAGAAATAGGAAAAGAAATTAAGAATTTTCCTAATTTTTGAAAAATCTAATTTTTGGCCCTATCTCCGAAAAATACGTAAAAATAGTCGAAACGATCGGCTCGAAGAGTACATCTTCGCTGTAGCATTCACGAGTCGAGGAACTGACAACTAAACTCACTATAGGGTTCCGTAACTAGTACGAGAGAAAAACCCACACGGATTGTAAAGCTCAACTCGGAAGCCACAAAAGGAACTGAAACTCACCGAAACAGATCCAAAAGATCCAATGAAGATCTAGCAAGACCTACCAAGGATCCGAGGCATTACAAAAAGTGTCGACTCAAGGAGTCGACACTTCCTGGTCTAAGGCTGGCTGAGAGTTTCCAGCGCGCAGGTGAAAAAGTGTCGACTCCTTGAGTCGACACTCTACTCGCTACACTTTCATTTTTGTTTGGAGGATGGAAGTGTCGACTCACAGAGTCGACACTTGCCGCCTGTGAGTTTTTTTTTCTTCGGGACAGAACATGCTGAACAATGTGTCGACTCCAAGAGTCGACACTTGCTCAGACGCGTCCGGATCGGGTTTGTGGTTTGGGTTTCGAAACTCCCATTACTAGATCCATTTGCCTTGCTCTTTTACACCCTTACCCCTAGGGTTGCTACACATGTTTAGGTGTGATTGGGAAGGGTTTTTAGCATGGGCTTTCATGTCTTTTTGGTCTTGTTCTCTTGTGTATTTATATCCTGTGATTTCCATTCGATAGAAAAAATTCTTGAGGGCTAATCTTTTCTATTCTTGCAGGAGGAGGAGGAAGGGCGTCGCACCCTGGTGGAAGAGGACGTAGAAGCCGTTGTAAAGGCCATCCACGAGCCCCATCTGCAATCTGAAGGCTGCTCCTACTGCCGCTTCGCGATTTGCTGTCTTGGGCATCTCATTCTACAAGGCTGAGTTCTTCCCACTCCGTGAATCAATTTCCCAGCACACCCTACCTTCCTATCTAAGTATTTCATTGAAGATCCGAGGGAGTAATCTTGATCTTTCACTTCCATGCTTTTGTTTGAGCTTGCCTAAAGTTTTGAATGGTTATCTAAGAGTTGCAATATATATATATATATATATATATATATATATATATATATATGTTCTTTTGTTCATCGATTTGCTGCCCTTTTATTAGTGCTGCGATTTTTATCCTAAGCAACAAGATGAGCTAATGTTTTTCATTCTCTTGTAGAAGAAGAAGGAGGAGTGCGGCCACAAGGTGGAGAGGAGATGGCTTTGAGATATTTATCATTTTTTATGTTTGCAGGTGCGATTGGAGCTTGGATCTAAAGGATACATCTTGTATGAGCTGCTGGAGTTACAGACAAGCCCGAATCTTCAAGAAGGAGGACCGACTGCTCCATCCTGCTGTTGTTTCAACTCTCTTCGACCTGAACTTCAAGGAAGATCTTCATACGGCCATTGAAAAATGAAGGGGAAACATTCTATATCTTTTACCCATTTGTTTGCGATCGTTTTCTTGATCTAAATCCCGTGTGAGCATATATCGTGTATATCTTTCTGTTATCTCTGAATATTGAAATACATTGTGTGTGTGGACGGAGCTGTGTCTCCGTGTGAGGATTTATTACGGGGTGAGTTCCCCAAGTTCGTGTGTATGTGTGCTGCAGTGGCAGCGTCTTGTGGCAAGGCCCCATGTGTGTGGATTACTGCGGAAGCAGCGTGTGTGGTGTTGGGGTTCGTCCCTGTGGTTGCTACATTTGTAGCGTGTTAGTGAAGCCTCACCGGGTTTGGTGAGGGGTGGACGTAGGGAGCCCGTCGTGGTCCCGAACCACTTAAAAATCTCTGTGTTCATTGTGGTTTGCCTGTGTGTTTATTCATTTCTCCTATCCCCGTTCACAGGCTGTTTTATAGATTTTTACTCTCTGCACCATCACACTTCGCTAGCACTGCTATCTGTCATTAGTAATCGTTCATCGTTTATTGGTTAAATATTCGTGGTTAGTTGTAGTTTACTCGTTCTTTGCATTGTATATCGGTGTGAGATCGGAAAGGTTGAGAGAACGTTTAATTCTCACTTGAGTTTAGGCAAATTAACGTAGTTAATTCTAATTCCGCTGTGATTAGTTTAGATTATTTTTTAAAATCCGCCATCTCGGCAAGGGGATAATTCAACCCCCCTTCTTGTCCGCCATCTATTCTGGGCCAACGATTGATATCAGAGCCCAGTCTCTGGGAGGGGTTTTTGTTATTTGATGTTTTAGTGTGTTTTTCAGTAGGTAGGTCAAGAAGAAGAAGCTAACATTGTCGCCGCTATCTTAAAGGAGTAATTCACCCCGCATATCATGTTGTCTCTTTCCTTCTCAATAATTTGTATTGTTACATTGTTCTGTTACTTTTATTGCTTATATATGCCATTGAGGACAATGTCATTCAAGTTGGGGGGAGAGAAAATTTTCATTTCATGATGCATATAGTACAACCTGATATGAGTTCTTGCATATTGTCCTGCATATCTTTTAAGTTGTCTTGCATTGAATATGAAAATTAAAAAGATGAAATCCCCAATTAAGTTTTCTTGATTCATGCTTGAATTAAAAGTAATTGTGGTATAGAAAAGACTAGGGAGAAGGATGATGAAAATATTCTTCGATCTAGCCATGTAAAAACGATTTAAGAATCTCTTTAAAGTTCATGTGCACTTTAGAAAAAGAAATCACTCTGCACGTTAATGAAATAAGCGGGACAAGCCTTCTGCTATTTTGGGTATGTTTGTCTGATATTCTGCACTTCTTAAGAGATCTTTTATAAGCTTTCTGCCAGGTTATTTATCAAATAAGTGCAAAAGCAGAATGAAAAAAAAATAAAGAGAAAAAAGAAATACCATGAAAAATGTCCCGAATCTTAGTAACCGAGCCTGCTTCACCTAACAAGTGTTGAGATTCGCGTCAAACGGAAAAGAGAATCTTGAGCTGTGTAATTGGGCCTGCTTCTCCTAAGGCAAGAGTCAAGGTTCATGTTAAGCAGTGAAGGGTAGTGCAGCATCATGTGTGTAAAAATAAGATCCCAAAAGGGGACAAATAAATAAGGCAGATAAAAAGCTAGTATATTTAATGCTCTGATTAAGAGGTACAGGGTTGAAAGGCACTTGCTTGGAATAATAAATGGGGGATGCAATTGTCTATGCTATGGATTTAGTATTACACATGCCCAAGTGCTATTGAACTTTGAGTTGTATTCTTGATTATGTTCCTAAATTTCCAAACTAAGGCTAGTGTGCATTAATGATTAAGGATTTCTAATCTTTGATTAATTCTATGAAGGAAGAGCTAGATATGAAAGTATGAACTTTGTAAACTCTTGTTGATCTTGAATTTTAATTTAATTACATTGCTCGGGGCCTAGCAATGAGTAAGTTGGGGGGTGTGATGAGTGTCATATTTTATATCATAATTTGCATCACGTATATCATCTTTGAGCATTTAATAAGCATAGTTCTGCATTAATATGGCCAAAATCTCATTCTCATCATTAATTTAAGTTTACATGATTTTATCATCATTTTGAGTCAAAATAACAATGTGAGAAATATTTAAGAAAAGGCACAATTGTCATAATTCATTTTAAAATAAAGAACATTTATTATTTTGAATTTTCTGAATTTTCAAGAATGAGCAACCAAGCTCCAGACGCCAATTAATAAACGTCCTTCTGAAAGGGCACCCATTCAACAAACTGTGACACTTTGAGAGCCGCCTATTCTTTGTACGGAAATGGAAAAGAAAAAATACTGGAAAAGAAAAAAAGAATGAACGACAGCTCACTCTAGCGCCAATTCCTTAGAAAAAGAATGAACGACCATATAAAGGGACGCCCATTACCTGTACGAAAATATCGGAAGAAAAATCAAGAAAAATAGAAAAAGGAATGAGCGCCCGTCCAGAAAGTCGTTTATTCAATTATATAAAAAAGCCAGAAATATCAAAATATATATATAAAAAAAGAAATTGTGCCCGTTTGAAAAGCCACTATTTTATGAATTAATGGCACTACGGTGGTCACCATTTACAGTTTGAAGCAGAAACGGAACCAAGTTACTCTAATAGAAGTTATCTTTCCAAGTTTTGATGCAAGAAGGACTCTTTGATGACAAGAGGCCTAGTTTGAGTAAGATTTGATGCTAAAAAGTCAGATTTTGACTTGATACCAAAGCCTCCAATCATGGAAAGCCCATGCACTCTATTAAAAGTCACCAGAGCAAATCGAAAAAAAGAACTTAACCCTTTCTTAGCCTCTTTACATGCTCTTCTGTTCGTCTTTTTAATTTTCTTTATTCTACAAAGTTCTTCTTTTTAAAGTTTTCTTTAATTTTTTCTTCTTTCTCTTCTTCTAATTCTCTCATGTTTTCAAGTTATTTCAAGTTTTTCAAGGTTCTATCCTGCATTTTTACTGTTCATCCACGGTTCTGCACTTTGTTCTTCTCAAGTTTTCATCCCCTTATGCTCTTCTTTTCATCTTAGTCTCTTCAAAAAAGTTCTTAGTTTTTCCTAGATATATATTTTATTTTTCTTTATCTTCCTCCAATTCTTTCTAGTTTTCAAGTTACAATCTCTTTTTCAAAGTTCAATTTTTTTTGATTTACTGTTCATCCGCGCAGACACCACCCTATTCTTCCTCAGTTTTCACCCTCTTCCTCACGTTTTCTCCTTCTTCACTCTTCATCAAACTTCTTGCTATCATCTAGATCTCCAACTTTCTCTTCTACCACATCTTCTACTTCTCCCTGGTTTTAAAGTTATTTTGATTTTTCTCTTGCTCTATTTTTAGCTCTATTTTACTATTTTTAACTCTCTTCCTCATCTTCTATCTATCTTTCCCTCCTCTATTTTCTTCACACATCCCAAGACGGAGATTCTTCTTTTGGTGCTCTAAAGGTGAGGTCTACTTCTAAGGCGGGGCGATCTTCCTCCAAGGCTCGGTAAGGAGACGGTGACGCTATTCTTCAAATTTCTTGGCTCTATTTCTTCCTTATTCCCTTAGTTTACTCAAGTTGTAATTTTTGGCTTTCATAGACATTGTAATCTTTTCTTAGCAATAAAAATTCAATCTTTTTCAATTGTATTTTTCTAGTTCTCTCTCTATCTCCTCCCAAATTCTCTTTTTTAACCCTCTTAAATTCTTTAGATAGGTTTATTTTTAGTCTCAAGTTCATGCACTTTTACTTTCCTTTAGATAAAACTCACTCAAAATTTGGTTTTCAAAATATAAGGATTTTTCAGTTTGCTTAAAAGAAAAACTTTTCTTCTACGTGGGATCGACCCGTTCTTAACACTCTACTTATATTTAATATCTTTTTAGTGAGTGAGTGAGTGTGGTTATTTTTGAAATTGTGACACGACTTTTGACGACGAGTATTAGTTCGCATCATTACGTTGATTCAATTTTGATATTCAGAAACTAAATTTGTGCATGTAAGTGTTGTAGAAATTGCTTGGGGATGTTTTGGTCAACGTTTAATTAAAACAACATATCAAAATAGGATCTGCGTAGTACGATATGTGATGTGGGACGGACCACGGACTCAACTCCAATTGGAATGCGATCCTTGGACTCTATGCAAACTCACGATCGTCCCTTTTCGAGGGAAGCGTCGGACGTGCGCGGTTGAGAAACCGGCAAGAGCTAGGGTGGTCAATTCTCTCTTGTGTCCGGATCGGGTCACGAGACGGTCTCGCTCTCTCTCGCAGCAGCGATGAATATCAATATATAGCGAGCTAGATTAACCTAACATGCTCTCTAGCAACGACATATTAAATATATACGAATAAAGCAAAGTACCAAGCAAGGAGCGAATACGATATCTCCACGCTCTCGGCGTGGGGAAGACGATCCCGACCGAATTCAGTAATTCCCGGTAACAACAATGAGTTAGATTACAGCAATGAAATATCGCCCACTCCACGCAGGAGGTAAAGGGCTACACAAGTGGGCCCCGGAGGACCGATCTCGGGTTGACGGGCTGCACTGGATCACCACGTCGACGCGGTTCGGACGGCGTGTTCTACGGGCCTGTGGGGCCCACGGACGGCGCTGCCCTACGGGTCTGCTGGGGTGGGTCCCACTGTGATGGAGACCCCTGGTGGCGTGCCTCCCTGGATGGCGGTCGGCCGAAAACACCGGTCGGAGGCCGGTCGGCTCCGATCTCCACACTTTGGAGTTGCTGCCCACGGACCTCCAGGTTCTATTTTCCGGCGCGCGATCCGACGAAATCAGCTGCTGCGATCAATCCTGATGTCGGATCGAGGCACAAAAGGTACCGTTGGAAAGCTCTCTTGAAGTACGCCAACCTAGGGCTGAAGAAACAAACTGGATCTGCACGGATCTAGCATTAATCTATTTTTGAAGTTGCTGTTGGATAGTGCTCGAAATCTCAGGGCAGCAGGGAATGTTTCTAAGAACTACCTTTGACCGCGGGGTATAACTCAGATTCAGACCTCGACCTCTTCATGAAAGTTATAGAGGGGAAAGAGAGGAAAACGGAAATATTTTTTATGAATGGATTGGTGGAGGTTTGGATTTGTTGGAGATTTTATACTGGTGGGTGGTCGGATCTGGACACTGGCTGACAGAACTGTAGGGGAATATGAAGACGATTTTTAGAAAATATGAGATGGCCTTTAGAAATCCACGAACCTTTGTGGATCGAGGGGATGGTGGATAGAACCTCCATTAAATTTGGGGGCTCCATAAAAAATCAAAAAGTGGTCCGGAGATGGGAAACTCAGGGTTGCTGTCACTGTAGACAGAAACCTGGCAGAACTGGAATGAAATGGTGGACGAAAATAAAAAAATAGAAATCAGAAACTAGAGGCCAAACCAATTTTTGTAGAACATGGGAAAAACCTCTAGAACACTTCCTGAAAATTTGAGCTAAAGAAGAATCCTTGACTGAGAGATAAATTTCGTTGAAGAGCCTGCTGTCCTAGATGGACAGAATTTCAGAATCGGCTTCGCGGCGGCTCGATGGCGGCACGAACGGCGGCGGCGGCACCTGAGATGAAGATCAGAGATAAAGGGGAGGGGATAGAGAGGTTGTACACTCTAGAGATTTGGAGGAAGGAAGAGGAGCCAGAGGGGAGAGAGGAGGGGGCGCAAATGCTCTCTTGCTTCACAAGCTTTTTTCTCTTTCATTAATTCACAAATAATGGAAATACATAGCTTATATACTAATTGGAAAATGACACCTAATACCCTCAGATCTAGGGTTAGAACTAATTAGTTCTAATCCAAATTTTACAAAAAATAAAAATGGAAAATAGGGAGGGGGGCGCCCCCTTGACCAAGGGGGGGACATGGTTGGTAAGGTAGGTAACCTACCTTTGAAATTTTAATCCACTTGTCTCCCATGTGGTCAATTAGCATTCAAACCTTCTAGATGGTCACCTAGGATGGTTGACTAGCCCCACATAGCTTAGGTGGCCCAATGGGGAAGGGCTGGGGCCCCCTTGCTTGGACCTACTGATATTTTACATATAAACCCACTAAGACTTACAGTTGCGTACCCATATAACACAAGGGTATACATACAAATATAAAAGGACATAAATTCAAACAAAATATGGACGGCCTTGCTTCCATGTCCCCATCAATTCTCCCCGGGCGGGAAGAACTCAACCCCGTCGAGTAAAGGGGTGACTGCTCGAGTAGCTCCGGCGGATCCGTCACCGTACCAAGTAGCGCGGGTAAGCTCCACTCCAAGTGATCATCACCTGCTCATTCTGTATATAATCGATATGCGCATGCTGCTATGGGAAGAGGCTAGTGGTGGAACACTCCGGGGTGGGGTCACTCTCAAGGGGAAGGAGGCGGCTCGAAGACTCACTAGGAATCACCGCTGGGTCCCTGTAGGTGACTAGATCTGATATGTGGAGTAGAACCGATCCCAATAGTCCGACAAGTCTCGTACTCGAATGGGACTAACAATGCGAGCGTACAAACCGACTTGACTCGATGTATGCACAGACACACAATGCACCCGACAAACAAACCAGACGAAACAAAGACTCATACATGACCCTAAACAAACCTAATGTTAGTCCGACCCGTACATGTGTGACGGCGGACCAGGACACCCGAACGTGTGCCATGCATGCATGTTATGTAACCGGAGATGGGTGACCTGGGGAACACCTAAACGTCCAAGTATGACCCAGTCATGCATGGACGGCCCTTTGGATTTGGGAGACTTGAGAGGGCTAGGAGAGCCAGGTGTGGAAGAGCCGATTGTGGGTGTATCGAGGATGGGCTTAGGTGGGCCGGGGAAACCAAAGTCTTCATTATCCCCAAATGATGGTTCGGACTTATGGCTATGTAGAGGTTGCTTGGCCCGAGTGGAAAAGGCATGATAGTGAACTCCGCAGAGGAAGTGGATTAAAGATGGTAGCTCGGGAGGTTCACTAGTGAAGGGGTCAAAAGGGGTCGAAGAAGGTATGACCCCGTGAGATGGGTTCCAACATGACATGGTCCCAAGTTTGAATTCATAGTCACCGTCATACATTATGATCGGTGGGATGATGGACATGTGTAGAAAATAAGATTCCTCCCTTGGGCAAAAGGGAATGAAGTCGGATTCGGCCGACATAGGGAGGAATAAGAGAATCTCCGTGGTGACACAATCCATGGTGCACACGGAGGTAATGGACCCTATGGCCGGGTGGATGAAGCTAAGACTAGTGGGTTGGTCAAAGCCTCGGGCCAATAAGTGCGTCAACTTCCATTGCGCGTCTAATCCCATAATAAGGTCATCCAATGTATCAACATGGTGACTAGACCGAACGGTAATGTGGATGGAGTTGACGGGCACTATAGGTAAGGTGGGGTCCATAGAAGGGTAAGGACGTGGGACCAAGCCATCCTTGAGCCAACTAAGAAGTGGCTCGGCTATGTATAGTGTTCCCGTAAGAAACACGGGTGGCTCGGGTTTTGGTGGCACCAAATAAGATGGTTCCGAATAAAGTTCGGAAGTAGATGGCAATGGAGCACTCATGGATGGTGAAGAAGCACGTGTCCTTTCCAACCAATCCCAAAACTTTTTCTCGATTTCCTCAAAGGAGCGGGTTGGAGTGGGGACCTCGGAGTGGACTTGCTCCTCGGCTCTCGGCTCGGGTGTGGACCTAGACTCGACTAGAAGCGGGGCTTCCACTTGGTTGGAGGTGCTTGGGTGGGATTGGACGGGGAAGCCAAGGGGAGGTTGGTTGGAGGCGACGGGGTGAGTGGGGTTGCTTTGGAGGGCTTGGATGGGGGTGAAGGGGCGGGGTTGGTTGGAGGTGTGGCCCACTTGATTGCGGGTGAGTTGGTGGGGATGGCTAGTGGTATGACCCCCGTACTTGGAGGTAGGTGAACGGGGAAGGTAGACCCTCCAAAGCGCTCTCTTCATATCCCACCATGACTCGATGGGCCTTAGCCTCCTATCTTCCCGGAAGTACTTGATGTCCCTCCATGTCTCGGCGGCCTCATAGAAAAGTCGCCTTTTGGCTAAGTCGACTTGCGCGGGACTAGACATAAGATAACACTCAAAGTAGTCATCCATAACGGCTTCCCACTCTAAGTAGTCACTCGGGTTTTCGGAGCCATAGAAATCCCGGGCTTCGGCCTTTTGGGGTGATTCGGGTGGTCCTTCCATTTTAGATAGTATCGCCACCATGGATAAGATCCGGGTGTTCGGTAATCCATGGGACCAGGGTTTGCCGACCCGTCCGACCCGGTCGACCCGGTCTCTGCGCGGGACGGGTCGGGTCGGGCGGGTCGCACAGTGACCCGGTCCGCCCCGTTGGCTCTCCCACCTCCGACGTCCTCCGTCCCCTCCTGCTGTGGCACTCCGGCGTCTCTCCCACCTCCGGCGCCCCCCCTCTTGCTGCGGCCCCCCACCGCCCTCCGGCGCCCCCCGCCCCCTCCTGCTGTGGCCTTCCGGCGTCTCTCCCACCTCCGGCGCCCCCCCGCCCCCCTCCTGCTGCGGCCCCCCACCGCCCCCCTCCTGCTGCCGCCCTCCGGCGCCCCCCGCCCCCTCCTGCTGCGGCCCCCCACCGCCCCCCTCTCCCACCTCCGACGGCCACCACCGCCCCCCCACCTCTCCCACCTCCCCCTCCCTCTCCCACCTCCGGCGGCCACCACCGCCCCCCAACCTCCGGCGGCCCCACCACCGAGATCGCCCCCCCGCCCCCACCACCCCCTCCCTCTCCCACCTCCTGCGGCCCCCCACCACCCCCTCTCCCACCTCCGGCACCCCCGCTCCCCCTCCTGCACGCCCGTCGACCCGCTCGTACCGAGCCGGGTCCCCCCGCGCACCGCACCGGTACGTGGCGAGACGCACGGGACAGAGCGGTTCGGTGCGTCCCGTCCACGACCCACGGCCCGTGCGACCCGGCACCTGCCTGGGTCGGGTCGGGTCGTGCGAGTCGGTGCGGGTCGGGGCGGGACGGCAAACCCTGCATGGGACACGGGGAAGCTAGTGGATGGCCATGCCGACACTCGGACAAAACACTAGACATGACCCTAAGTAATGCAAAGTTGGAATGCCGACTTGACTACCAACCTAGACACGACCAAGATTCGGTACGCAGCGGAGTTAATCGATCCAAAGATCACTCGCGCAAGTGTGCGACCTTCCCGATAGGCGTAGCCTAACGTTCGGACAACACCTTTTAATATACCGAGTAAAGGGATGCAAATGCAACCTAGACCGACTTAGATGATGACTAGACGTAAATGACACTCTTTTTTTTATTTTGAAAATAATGATGATCCTAGACTCGACCTAGACCATGATGCATGCAAGACTTATGCAATGACTACCCTAGACTCAAACTCGCTCTGATACCAGATTGATGCGGGATGGACCATGGACTCGACTCCAATTGGAATGCGATCCTTGGACTCTATGCAAACTCGCGATCGTCCCTTTTCGAGGGAAGCGTCGGACGTGCGCGGTTGAGAAACCGGCAAGAGCTAGGGTGGTCAATTCTCTCTTGTGCCCGGATCGGGTCACGGGATGGTCTCGCTCTCTCTCGCAGCAGTGATGAATATCAATATATAGCGAGCTAGATTAACCTAACATGCTCTCTAGCAGCGGCATATGAAATATATACGAATAAAGTAAAGTGCCAAGCAAGGAGCGAATACGATACCTCCACGCTCTCGGCGTGGGGAAGACGATCCCGGCCGAATTCAGTAACTCCCGGTAACAACAATGAGTTAGATTACAGCAATGAAATATCGTCCACTCCACGCAGGGAGGTAAAGGGCTACACAAGTGAGCCCGGGAGGACCGATCTCGGGTTGACGGGCTGCACTGGATCACCACGCTGACGCGGTTCGGACGGCGTGTTCTACGGGCCTGTGGGGCCCCCATACGGCGCTGCCCTATGGGTCTGCTGGGGTGGGTCCCACTATGATGGAGACCCCTGGTGGCGCGCCTCCCTGGATGGCGGTCGGCCGGAAGCACCGGTCGGAGGCCAGTCGGCTCCGATCTCCACACTTTGGAGTTGCTGCCCCGGACCTGCAGGTTCTATTTTTCGACGCGCGATCCGGTGAAATCAGCTGCTGCGATCAATCCTGATGTCGGATCGAGGCACAGAAGGTACCGTTGGAAAGCTCTCTTGAAGTACGCCAACCTAGGGTCGGCAAAACAAACTGGATCTGCATGGATCTGGCCTTAATCTATTTTTGAAGTTTCTGTTGGACAGTGCTCGAAATCTCAGGGCAGCAGGGAAGTTTCCTGAGAACTACCTTTGACCGTGGGGTAGACCTCAGCTTCAGACCTCGACCTCTTCATGAAAATTATAGAGGGGAAAGAGAGGAAAACGGCAATATTTTTTATGAAGGGATTGGTGGAGGTTTGGATTTGTTGGAGATTTTATACTGGTGGGTGGTCGGATCTGGACACTGGCTGACAGAACTGTAGGGGAATATGAAGACGATTTTTATAAAATATGAGATGGCCTTTAGAAATTCCACGAAAATTTGTGGATGGAGGGGATGGTGGATAGAACCTCCAGTAAATTTTTGGGGCTCTAGAAAAAATCAAAAAGTTGTCCGGAGATGGGAAACTCAGGGTTACTGTCACTATAGACAAAAACCTGGCAGAACTGGAATGAAATGGTGGACGAAAATGAAAAAATAGAAATCAGAAACTAGAGGCCAAACCAATTTTTTTAGAACATGGGGAAAACCTCTAGAACACGTCCTAAAATTTGAGCACAAGAAGAATCCTTGACTGAGAGATAAAATTCATTGAAGAGCCTGCTGTCCTAGATGGACAGAACTTCAGAATTGGCTTCGCGACGGCTCGATGGCGGCACGAACGGCGGCGGCGGCACCTGAGATGAAGATCAGAGATAGAGGGGAGGGGATAGAGAGGTTGTACACTCTAGAAATCTAGAGGAAGGAAGAGGAGCCAGAGGGGAGAGAGGAGGGGGCGCAAATGCTCTCTTGCTTCACAAGCTTTTTTCTCTTTCATTAATTCACAAATAATGGAAATACATAGCTTATATACTAATTGGAAAATGACACCTAATACCCTCAGATCTAGGGTTAGAACTAATTAGTTCTAATCCAAATTTTACAAAAAATAAAAATGGAAAATAGGGAGGGGGGCGCCCCCTTGACCAAGGGGGGGGACATGGTTGGTAAGGTAGGTAACCTACCTTTGAAATTTTAATCCACTTGTCTCCCATGTGGTAAATTAGCATTCAAACCTTCTAAATGGCCACCTAGGATAGTTGACCAGCCCCACATAGCTTAGGTGACCCAATGGGGAAGGGCTGGGGGCCCCCTTGCTTGGACCTACTGACATTTTGCATATAAACCCACTAAGACTTACAATTGCGTACCCATATAACACAAGGGTATACATACAAATATAAAAGGACATAAATACAAAAAAAATGTGGACGGTCTTGCTTCGATGTCCCCATCAATATGGGTTAGTTTAAGAACAAACTAGTGGGAAGTTGGTGGGCTCGTAGTGACCTAGTCACAAGTGGTGTAGGAGGAGCGAGCCACTCGTAGGAACGAGCTACCCAGACAAGGGGTTCCAAGTTGGAGCCACTAGGAGGTGGAGCTACCATTATGTATCAGGGCTGGGACAAGAATAAATCGGATTAGTACCATATCGAAAAGTGGAAAATGTTACTGTGCTATATATGTATGATTTGGAACCATAACTTATGAGGTGTTTTCGAAGCCTAAAATTTACATATTAAATTAATATATGGATGTGTTTTACCTGGAGAGGGGTAAGTTAGCCGCCCAACGAATATGCAATTGAGAGCGGCCCAACCAGGTCCAACCCGACCCAAATAGGCCGGACTCTCCAAGCGACCGCCCTATTTATGAGTCCATTTAGCTTGAAGCCCAAAGTCGCTCGGACCAATACTTCCTAGGCGACCTCTAGCCTGGAAGCCCGAGCAACCGTCGAGCCGGGAAAGCCCAAGCGGTGTCGATCGTAATGGAATGAGAGAAAATCGGGAGTCAATGAAAGGGGAGACCGAGCGACTATGCATCAAACGGCCGAGTAACGCCCCCTATACTCTCC
This sequence comes from Amorphophallus konjac, assembly GCA_022559845.1. Taxonomy (NCBI): domain Eukaryota; kingdom Viridiplantae; phylum Streptophyta; class Magnoliopsida; order Alismatales; family Araceae; genus Amorphophallus; species Amorphophallus konjac. Next base: position 111,910,267 of record CM040121.1, read on the forward strand.
GCCTCCTCCGAGCACCTACGGAGAAAAACATTATATAAACCAAGGGAAACCCTCCAAAAAAGGTAATCCTGAGCGCCTAACACCACACCCACTGGTGGAGAGTGATCTCATGCTGCTCATTCCTTCTCCTACTCTCCTTCCATCTATGCTCTATAACTTCGCTGAGTTTGGCATCGGAGGGTTTTCCCCGGGGTCTCTACCCTGGGCTCCTCTAATATGTTTCCTACTTTGTAGATTCCCGATCGTGGTACCAGCAGCATAGGCTTGCCCAGCATCGTGCGGCTCAGGACCTAGCACGAGATCACGCCTCTTCATCTGGCGCCGTCTATGGGAAACGGACGAAGAGTCAACATGGTGCGAAGAAGCTCTAGTAGGAGAAATACCGGAGGAAAAGGGAAGGCACCGACGGTCGAAGAAAGGGAGCCTGAGCCCTCGCATTCTCTGATGGGCACCCCCTCGAACGACCAAGCTAACAACCCACCTCCGCTAGCTGAAGGGGGACAATTAGCTCCTGGGAATCCAGACGCCCTCCAAACCCTCAACGCTAAAATGGACGTCCTCGTCGACTTGATGAGCACCCAGATAGCTAGAGAGGAGAGGTCGCGGCTTCCTCGGACAAATCACCCCCACGCGGAGACCTCCCGGATGACAGTCGGAGGCCGATTCATATTTTAAGGAGGACACATCATCCAGAGCGAGTGGGGTGGACCTTCGCATCCCCTCACCTCCGGAGCAAGAGGCCTCCTCCCGCCCAAGAAAAAAGAAGTCTGACCTCAATCAGCAACGCACGAAGGAGGATGTTCCAGACCCGGAACGCCAGGGAAACACTCAGAGCCCCCCGGCCCCATCCCGACAATAGGGAGAACTATCCCTCCGACTGCGAGACTTCGAGCTACATTTTTCCGAGCAAGAGCTCGCCCTTCGCGCCCTCCAGAAAAACTCTGCCTCGAAAGACAAGGAGCAATCCCCATTCTCTGGCCAAATCCTGAAGGCTAAGGTCTCCCCGAGAGTTTTGCTCCCTGCCTTCAAACCTTACGACGGCTAGGGCGACCCAGCCGACCACTACGATAGCTTCGACACCCTGATGACCTTGCACGGGGCATCCGATGCAGTCAAGTGCTGAGCGTTTGTGACTACTCTAGTCCAAGGCGCACAGGCATCGTTCCGAGCACTCGCCCCCGGGAGCGTCACAAACTTCCGACAATTCGGGTGACTATTCAAGGATAGCTTCACCGACAACGGCCCTCCAAGGTCGATAGAGGGATTACTGGCCCTCAAGCAGGCACAGGAGGAAAAGTTACGAGCTTACATTAACTGCTTGAAAGCGGAAGCTCTGTACATACCCCGCCTGGATGTGGCCTCCGCCATCACCGCACTGACCGGAGGCACCCGCGATGAAAATCTCCGACGAGAATTGGTGCTTCATGCTCCCTCCTCCCTTGCTGATCTTGTGACCTTAGCTCTGAATCATGCGGAGTGCAAGGAGGTCCTCAACGCCTGTCGAGATCCTGCAAGCTCGGGGCGAGGGGGGAGAAAAAGAGGTCATCCGACCAATCTTCTGGGCAAGGGCAGAGGAGGAATCAAGAGGACGACCGAAAGGAACCCCCGCGCAAGTTCGAGCGCTATACTCCTCTATCTGCCCCCGTCTACCAAATTTATTAAGAAATAAAGGACTTAGGACTACTTCACCATCCCGAGCCGATGAAGGCCGACCCCAAGCGTCAGAGTCATCGGAAACACTGCTAATTCCATAACGATCATGGCCACCACATGGGAGATTGCCACCAACTCAAGGACGAGATCAAAAGTCTCATCCGCCAGGGCCACCTCTCCAAGTACATGACCGAGCAGAGGGAGGACCGTGGAATTCCTCCTAAAGAAATTGATAATCGCCCCCGAGGAGTCCACATAAACGTCATCTCAGGTGGATCAGCCTCGGGCGGAGATACCAGCCGAGGAAGAAAGCGTCATGCAGAGCGAGCCAGCCGAGCTTCCAAGCCACCCAAAGCTCCTCCGCTGGTGACCGACCAGCAGTCCTTGGTCTTCTCAGACCAGGATCTCGAAGGAGTAGTCACCCCGCATGATGACGCCTTTGTTATCTCGGCCATAATAAATCATTGTAATGTGGACCGGATCTTAGTGGATAATGGCAGTACCCCCGACATTTTGTCGTACGAGTGTTTGTTAAAGATGGGTGAAAACCCGTCAAAACTACATCCGATCCGAACCCCCCTCTGTGGGTTCAATGGCCAGGTGACCTATCCCGAGGGAGCCCTAAGCCTGCCTGTTACCCTCGGTACCCCATCGAAAGCGATAACCTTTGTGGCAAACTTCGTAGTGGTCAAGGAGATATCAGCCTATAATGCCATTTTCAGCCGAAGCATCCTCGGTCGAATCAAGGCAGTGCCCTCCGCATACTACCAAAAAATGAAGTTTCCCACCAAATACGGCACCGGGGAAGTCCAAGGCAATCAGGTAATGGCTAGAAGGTGCTACATGATCTCGGTGGAAATCGTAAGGCCAGAGGACAAGGGCAAAGAGCTCGGAACGATTGAAGATAAAATGGCAAGCAAACTTGGGGGAGAGCTACTGTCTATTTTCCTCGGAAATGATCCGGCCCTTGAAGTAAAAATGGGGGCAGATCTACCACCCGAACAACAAGCTCAATACAAAGACTTTCTTTCGGAGTATGTGCACATTTTCGCATGGTCTGACGAGGATCTCCCTGGCATTCCCAAGAAGACAGTAATGCACCACCTCAACCTCGACCCTGCGGTAAAACCGGTACAACAACGAAAGGGGAAGCACGCCCCTAAGAAACAGGCGATTATTAAAGAGCAGATCAACAAGGGGAAGAAAACTGGGTTATTTAACCCGGTCCTTTTCCCTACCTAGCTCGCCAACATCGTCCTGGTACCCAAAGCCTCGGGCAAATGGCGGATGTTCGTCGACTTCACTGACCTTAATAAAGCCACCCCGAAAGATTGCTACCCGCTACCAAGCATCGACTAGCTCGTCGATTCAACCGCGGGCAATGAACTTCTCAGTTTTTTGGATGCATATTTTGGATATCACCAGATCCAAATGAGCCCCGAAGACATAGAGAAGATCGCCTTCATCACCGACTTCGGCATCTATTGCTATACCCGAATGCCATTCGGACTAACAAACGCCGGAGCTACTTACCAAAGGCTGGTCAATCAGATCTTCGAGGATCAAATTGGGTGAAACATCGAAGCTTATATCGATGACATGCTTGTAATGTCACAAAAGGCCAAGCACCATTTTGCCGACCTGACCGAGACCTTCAGCACCCTCTAGAGGTACCAAATGAAGCCCAATCCCGCCAAGTGTGCCTTTGGGGTTAAGTCAGAGAAATTCTTGGGCTTCCTGGTGACCCAACGAGGGATTGAAGCCAACCCCGACAAGGTCCAGGCCATCCAGGATATGCAGCCACCTACCTGCATCAAAGATGTGCAACGATTGACCGGTCGGATCATCGCACTAAACCGCTTCCTGTCTCGAGCGGCAGAACGCTGCCTGCCCTTCTTCAAATTGCTAAGAGGGCTGAAATTGGTAACCCCCACGTTTGCCTGGGACGAAGAGTGCGAGAAGGCATTCACCGAGCTTAAGGAGTTTCTGATGTCACCTCCTGTATTATCCAAGCCAGTACAGGGAGAGACTCTATACCTTTATCTCTTGGCAACGCCATCAACGATAAGCTCGGTCCTCATTCTAGATGACCAAGGAAGACAAAGGCTCGTTTATTACATCAGCAAAGTGCTCCTGGATGCCGAAAGGAGGTACCCCGCAACCGAGAAACTCGTGCTAGCATTGGTTACCTCAGCCAAGTGCCTCCAGCCATACTTCCAGGGACACTCCATTGTGGTGCTGACTAGCGAGCCTCTGAAGAAAATTCTGGCCCATGTAGACGCCTCGGGTCAACTCGTCAAGTGGGCAATATTACTCGGGGCCTACGACATTTCCTACCAGCCCCGCACCACCATCAAGGGACAAGCTCTCGCTGATTTTATCGCATAAACCGTTGTCCCTCCGGGAGAGGCATCCGAACCTACGGCCGGCCCGACCTAGGATTTCTTCATGGATGGATCTTCCAATTCAACCGATAGCGGAGTTGGTATCCTCATCACATCCCCAGAAGGTGTCGAGCTCCAGTACGCCCTAAAATTCAACTTCCAGGCCTCCAACAATGCCTCCGAGTATGAAGCCCTGATTTTCAGGGCTAGGATGGCGAAGCGCCTAGGAGCCGAGCAAGTCAACATCTACACCGACTCTCAGTTGGTCGCTAGCCAAATCCATGGAGATTACGAGGCTCGGGAACTGCAGATGGTCAAATACCTTCACCTGGTGAAAGAGATAGCTCCATCATTCGAGAGCTTTCAGGTAATCCAAATAGCCTGTGAAGAAAACTCCCGAGCGGATGCCCTCTCTCGATTGGCCTCTTCCAACACCACAGAAGGGACCAGGTCCATCCTACTCGAAGAGTGGCACCGACCGAGCGTGGAAACTGAAACTGAAGCAACCGTGCAAGCATCTCCCGATGACTGGAGGACCCCATACGTAGCCTGGCTAATTGACTCTCGAGAGGTCGATGACCCTCGGCAGGCCAGGAGTCTCAAATATCAAGCTCGGCGATTCATCTTATTCGACAAAAATCTTTACCGACGATCCTTCGTCGGCCCCCTCCTCAAGTGCCTTAGCCCCCCAGAGGCCCAGTGAGCCGTTGAAGAAATTCACGAAGGGATTTACGGAGCACACCAAGGGGGGAGGTCGATAGAGAGGATCTTGCTGCGCTGAGGTTACTGGTGGCCCACCCTCCAGTGAGACTACTCCGCATATGCTCGGAAGTGTGACTACTACCAAAGGTTCGACCACCTGATCCACCAGCCAGCCTCGAAGCTCATAACTCTAACCGAGCCATACCCTTTCGCTCGGTGGGGAATTGATATCCTTGGGCCCTACCCAGTGGCACGGGCGTAGAAAAAGTTTCTCATCATCGCCATCGACTACTTCTCCAAGTGGATCGAAGTCGAGGCTACCGCTAAGATAACGGAAGCGGTGATCTAGAGTTTCGTGTGGAGAACGATCATTTGTCATTTTGGCATCCCCCGGGTGATTGTGAGTGATAATGGTCGACAGTTTGATAGTGCTTATCTTGAGAATAAGTGTGTCGACCTACATATTTGCAACCACTTCACTTCGGTAGCCCACCCCCAGGCTAACGGGCTAGTCAAAAATTCTAATAAAACCATCCTCAAAGGCATAAAGACCAAGCTCAGTAAAGTCAAGGGTAATTGGCTCGAGGAATTGCCTAGCGTACTATGGTCGTACCGAACCACTCCAAGAACCGCCACGGGCGAAACTCTATTCTAGCATGATGAGGACATCAAAGTGGGGACTCGGCGGCCCAAACCTTTTAGTGGAGAGGTCGCTCCCGTCCCATGGCCCATTAGGCCTGGCCCGTCAAATTTTTGGGCTTTTCTCTTTATTTGTGATGTAATTTTTTTTTTATTAGTATTTAGTTCTTAGTGGGTCAGTTAATTGGGTCCAAAAGGCCAAGTTAGGTAGTGGGTCTAGTTAAGGGTCATAGGTTGCTTATTGTTATCTCGGGATAGCAGGGTCTTTTTTCATTTGTTAGGGATAAGTTTGGTCATTTGTAAACCATGGCCTCTCCTATAAATAGGAGACCAAAGGGCCTCATTTGAGTTAGATAATTATTGAATAAAAAAAATATGTTCAAAGAAATTCCTTTGGTTTTCTCTCTCTCTCTCTCTTGGTCGCACATCCCTCTCTCTCATTCTTTCTCTCTCCAGGGCGTAGCCCCCTCTCTCTCCTTGCCTTAGTCAACCTCCCCTCTCTCCCTTTCTCTTTTCTCTTGCCACATCAGCAAGGGAATCTCCCTTCCCTCAATCCCTCCTATGATCTCTCCCCAAATCCCTCCCTCCTACTAATATCTTTCTGAATCTAGTTTCCTCCCCCCTCATTCAAAATTCAAATACCTCCCATATTCTCTCCCTCCCTCCTACAATAATTCAAATCCTTTCCTAATCTAGTGCCACCTCAGCCTACATTCTAGGAAGAGAATCCTAGAACCTCTCCCCCCTTCCCTAGGAGCAGCCGCACCTCTCCCCTCTCCTTGCACAACAGCTGCACCCCACCCCCTCTCTCTCTAACCCTAGCGCACCCCAACCACCCCAGCAGCCTAGGTCAACCCTAGCACCCTCCCATCTCCTCTCCCATGTCCTCCCACCTCCAAGGAGCCCACGCCGCTCCAGCAACTCTCTTCCGTCACCCATCGTCTTCGAGTTGCAGATCGACGCCGGCACCTCCTGCAGATCCGTGGGCAGAACCTGAGCATCTGTTGCAGATTTCCTCCTGGCATCCTTGGAGCGATTCTGGTCATTACCTTCCTGGGATTCGATCCTCTCCGAGTCTACTTCGCAACACGACAAGTTTCGCCCCGATCCGACGTCGACAACGGCCGTGGCACTCGTTTCTGTGGGACTGCGATGAACCTGTGAAGTCTAGTTCACAAAGAACGCGAACATGAGTTGTAGAATCTGCTATGCCCACCCTGCTGCAATGTCATCTTTTCCCTTCCTCGTGGGCATCCCTCTCTTTGCCCCCGACACCCTCCCACTGGTTTAGACGCGTTCGGAGCCCCGGGCAAGCCTTACCATTCCGTGCCATGGGATCGCGCCTGTCTGTGAACCTGTCTTCCAGAGTCTCACCTCAGAGATGACCACACCCATCCTGTTGATCAGATGCTGCTCATTTTTTGATGGTACGTAGAGGCTTTTGACAGGCATCCATCTCCACTGGTCTCGCTTCATTTTGGGCCCCGTGGAGAGCACACCAGCCTTTACACGTCGACTGCGCAGACCTGTCCTACGGGATAGATTCGTGCAGGCCATCTTCCACGACCTGCCCCACCCTCTTGCGACCCCAGAACGACACCAAACTTTTAGGAGCGCTTCTGCACGTCCTTCTCAGCATTAGGAATCTGACGGCGTCGCCTTTGGACCTCCGGACGTGAAGTTATAGCAAAATATCTTCGGTTCTTTCCAGCAGGACAGACACAGGGCAGCAGGCCCACTTCCCCTTCCCCGTGCTCCCCCCTCCTGCGTGAGGGTAGTTTTGTATTGATTAATCCCAGCCCCGTGACCCCCTCCCTGCGTGGAGAGTAGTGCCATAAGGCTATACACATAGGGTCGCACCGGAAGCCACTGTCGACGTTCCCATGCGCGCGTCATCCCTCACCAAATTGGTATCAGAGCAAGTTCCCAGCTTGTTCCTACAAGCTGGGTCCTGGAGAGGACGATATAAGATCCCATCCGGTTATCTCTATAGCAGCCCTACCAAATGGCGCCCCCACCGTGCTATCCATCCATGAGATGGAACCCAGGAATTGGGTCTCTCAAGACATCGACGATGCCCTATACGCGATGGAGATCAATTCCTTGTAGAGTTCGAAACGTGGATCGACCGGGTTCCCTACTTCGATGGTGCATGGTGCCACATTAGCAAATTAGCTGGTCTTCGCATATTCCTTGGGAGGCCTTGGCTGAACGAGAAGCATGCAACCATCGACCCGGAGCGGCGGGCTTGCCGAGGGCATCATCCGCATGTACCGGAGGTCTTAACAATCCGCAGTATGTTGCCCCCTCCTCCAATGGAACTAGAAGTCCCGGCAATCGAGTCACCGCTGAAAGAAGAGTATACCGGTGGAGATCTATGAGCCAAGCCCGGAGTTAATTGCCCGGTACGAAGAGCACGAAGGACCCCACACCGACTTGGTTACTATAGTGTCTCCAACGGTCCCTCCCGATGCTCTTCACCAACTTCTGGATCGTCCCCATATTGATTCGGTGTGGCACGAGTTTTGCATGGCCCATGAGAAGCGTCACCCTAGCATCCATCACTTGATCACTTGCCCCGAACCTTGGTTATACCCTCCGATGGTCATCACGATCGTGCTGCCCCACTTTAAGATTCGAGGATGAATCTTTTCCAACTGGGGGAGTATGATGAGGACATCAAAGTGGGGACTCGGCTGCCCAAACTTTTTAGTGGAGAGGTCGATCCCGTCCCATGGCCCATTAGGCCGGGCCCGTCAAGTTTTTGGGCTTTTCTCTTTTATTTGTGATGGAATTTCCTTTTTATTAGTATTTAGTTCTTAGTGGGTCAGTTAATTGGGTCCAAAAGGCCAAGTTAGCTAGTCGGTCTAGTTAAGGGTCATAGGTTGCTTATTGTTACCCTGGGATAGCAGGGTCTTTTTTCATTTGTTAGGGATAAGTTTGGTCATTTGTAAACCCTGGCCTCTCCTATAAATAGGAGACCAAAGGGCCTCATTTGAGTTAGAGAATTATTGAATGAAAAAATTATGTTCAAAGAAATTCTTTTGGTTTTCTCTCCCTCTCTCTCTCTTGGTCACACATCCCTCTCACTCATTCTTTCTCTCTGTAGGGCGCAGCCCCCCCTCTCTCTCTCCTTGCCTTGGTCGACCTCCCCTCTCTCCCTTCCTCTCTCCTCTTGCCACATCACCAAGGGAATCCCCCTTCCCTCAATCCCTCCTAAGATCTCTCCCCAAATCCCTCCCTCCTACTAATATCTTTCCTAATCTAGTTCCCTCCCCCCTCATTCAAAATTCAAATACCTCCCATATTCTCTCCCTCCCTCCTATAATAATTCAAATCCTTTCCTAATCTAGTGCCACCTCAGCCTCCATTCTAGGAAGAGAATCCTAGAACCTCTCCCCCCTTCCCTAGGAGTAGTCACACCTCTCCCATCTCCTTGCACAACCAGTCGCACCCCACCCCCTCTCTCTCTAACCCTAGTGCACCCCAACCACCCTAGCAGCCCAGGTCGACCCTAGCACCCTCCCATCTCCTCTCCCACATCCTCCCACCTCCAGGGAGCCCCAAGCCGCTCCAACAACTCTCCTCCATCACCCATCATCTTCGAGTTACAGATCGACGCCGGCACCTCCTGTAGATCCGTGGGCAGAACCTGAGCGTCTGTTACAGATTTCCTCCTGGCATTCTTGGAGCGATTCTGATCATTCCCTTCCTAAGGTTCAATCCTCTCCGAGTCTACTTCGCAACACGACAAGTTTTGCCCCGATTCGAAGTCGACAACGGCCGTGGTGCTCGTTTCCGTGGGACTGCGCTGAACCTGTGAAGTCCAGTTCGCACAGAACGTGAACACGAGTTGCAGAATCTGCCACACCCACCCTGCTGCACCACCATCTTTGCCCTTCCTTAGGGGTGTCCCTCTCTCTATCCCCGACACCCTCCCACTGGTTTGGACCTGTTCGAAGCCCCAGGCAAGCCGTACCATTCCGTGCTATGGAATCGCGCTTGTCTGCAAACCTGTCTTCCAGAGCCTCACCTCAGAGATGACCACACCCAGCTCGGTGATCAGACACCGCTCATTTTTTGATGGTACGTAGAGGCTCCTGACAGGCATCCATCCCCACTGGTATCGCTTCATTATGGGTCTCGTGGAGAGCGCACCAGCCTCTGCACGCTGACTGCGCAGACCTGTCCTGCGAGGTAGATTCGCGCAGACCATCTTCCACGACCTGCCCCGCCCTCTTGTGACCCCAGAATGACACCAAACTTTCAGGAGCGCTTCTGCACGTGCTCCTCAGCACTAGGAATCTGACGGCATTGCCTTTGGATCTCCGAACGTGAAGTTATAGCAAAATCTCTTCGGTTCTGCCTAGCAGGATAGACACAGGGTAGTAGGCCAACTTCCCCTTCCCCGTGCTCCCCCCTCCTGCGTGAGGGTAGTTTTGTATTGATTAATCCTGGCCCCGTGACCCCCTCCCTATGTGGAGAGTAATGCCATAAGGCTGTACACACAGGGTCGCACCGGAAGCCGCCGTCGATGTTCCCATGCGGGCGACCATCCCTCACCACAGCTAGTCTATGGCACCGAGGTAGTCATCCCACTAGAGGTCGGTAGCCCGTCCCTTCAGGTTATCCACTTCCTGTCTGAGCCTAATGACCAGAAATTGTTGGAGAACCTGGACCTGACTGACGAAGTATGCAAAGTTGCAAGAATCCGAGCAACGGAATACCAGCGACACATGGTTCAGTACTACAACATTCGGGTTCGAGATAGACAGTTCCAGCCAGGAGACCACGTTCTAAGAAAGGCCGAAGCCTCTCGACCACTTGAGGCGGTGGGAAAGCTAGCCCCTAATTGGGAAGGCCCCTACCGAGTGATCGAGACGCTCGGGAAAGGAGCATACCGACTATCTACCATGGAAGGGACGTCAATCCCTCGAACTTGGAACGCGGCAGCCCTGCAGAAGTTCTATTTCTGAGCTCATCCATACATGTAAGAAACCAATAAAGACAGTAATCTCTGATATGGATCTAGAGGGGGGGTGAATAGATCTACCCCAAATCTTAAACCAATATTAAGCAGATAAAATGCGGAATTAAAAGTTGATTAATAAGAACAGCCAATGTAGACACAGAATCACTAAAGTCACTGAATTAACAAAAGACTTAGTCTAGTGATATGAACAGAGAGAATGAGTAAATTTAATTAGACAGGTGAAACACAACAACCGCAAAGCTAAATTTCAGAGAGATGGAGTGTGAAGAGGTACTTGGCGGAGGTAGAACTCACAGAGTGTCCTCACGCAAGATAAACCACTTTTCAGATAAGCCTAACTTATCCTTCCAGCAGTACCTTTTGATATACCTTCTCCACTCTCTAGAATACTCAATATATCAATCAAACGAAGCAAGATAACAACCAGATGTATAAATGCAGCTATCACAAACCATCAAGCATAGACAAGCGATTTTTAAGTGGTTCGATCTCCTGCAGAGATCTATGTCCACCCCACACTTAAACCAAGTGTGGCTTCACTGCTGATACACAGCTTCTAATCCGCTGATCCACAGCTTCGGGGAAAACTTCCCAACACACGCTGAGCCTTACAGCTTAAGCTATCAAAGGAATCCTCCTCTACCGCTGGGGATTACAGCTTACCCACCGCTGACTCACAGCTTGCTATAACAAGAGTTTGAAATTGAAAAACAAAAGCAACAGAAAAATAGTAAAACAATCTGTAGCTCCTACAAAGAGCAGGTCGGCTCTGGTATTGTACCAAGAAGCCAGAAACAATAACTCACAGACACTCTGACTCACACCCTTCAAGCGACTCTAAGCTCTTCTCTCAAAGCTCTCTCGAAGCTCTCTCTGGATTTTGCTGGAAATTCCTCTTGACTTGGCTGATGCTATTCTCTCTATATTTTTCTCTCTGTATTTCTCTAAGTCTATGGTTCTCTTCTTTTTCTCTATTTTTTTACAATGGGTGATCTGCCCCTTTTATAAGGCAGCAGATGTTGGGCGCGTGGAAACCACGTTTCCCGCCAAAAAAATTGTTCAGATCTGAGCTTGGAATGTCCACGTGGCATCATCTTAATTGGGTTGCTTTCCACGTGTCATGAACATAACGCTTCACCTTTTGCCTTGAATCATGTGCCTTTTATCCTGGTACTTTAGTTGTTCGTGACTTGGAGTTCGCAGGTAGTTGGGACACGCGTCAGGTGTTTGATCATAAGTCTCACCTGTCAAACTAACAAGATGTCAGTCACGTGTTGTGGATTTAGACAATTCACACGTCTATGTGTATGAGCACAGACCAGATAACATGACTTAAATTCGTGCACTTAGTATGAAGATGCATCGACCTTAATATGAACATGCACAGACCACAGTATGAAATCAGACTACTAGCTTCGACCTTGAACACAATACAATGCACAATAGCATCGACTTTATGCACAGGGCAAAGGACTAGCATCAACTTTAGATGCAGCAAGCTAAGTACTAGCACCGAAGTTGTATGCAAGATACACAACTTGCATCGACCTTAGTTGTTCATGGAATTCTGCTAGCATCAACCTTACATGCAACTTGCACTGACCTTATTACGCATGTATGAAAACATGCACGGACCTTAATATGCATGAAGCAGACAGTGCCCTGACTCTTTGCATGCGAATGGCAAAATAATGCACAGACCTATTATGTGTAAAGCAGAATGTGCACAAACCTTAAATGCTCACATCAAAACTTGCACCGACCTTATGTGGTCACAACGAAACCTGCACCGACTTATATGCTCATAGCACAATCTGCACTGACCCTATATGCTTCACAACAGAACCTGCACCGACTCTATATGCTCACAACAAAACCTACACCGACCCTATATGCTTAATGCGGATGCTACACCAACTATGTATGCACATGGTAACTTGCATCGACGTCACTAAGTGAAGACGACGACTAGCACCGACTTGAGGTGTGCGAGCGGCACTACTTGCACCGACCTTATATGCTTTTCTTACACCGACTGAATGTAGGCATAACACAGACATGCACCGACCTAAGATTAAGAATAACAAAGTGTGCAGAAATGTTTTATGAAGGGGTCTGACATATAACTAATTCATCAAAATACACAATATTACCATGATCAATATAAAGTCAACAAAGTCAACTTTATAGTCAACAAAGTCAACTCTATTGTTGCCAATCATTCAAAACACAATCAATGCATAGCAGTCTTCACACTGCTGATCAACTCCAGAGGAGACCCAGCATTCTCCCCCTTTTTGATGATGGCACCATTCAAAATTATGATGTATTTTGATGAGACAAGATTAATCCAATGTTAGACGTATTTAACATAAAGCACAGTTAGACAATGCACCAGACAGACACACAGATGCAGACCTATCATATAGTGAAGATCAGATGCAGCCAGCTCTCCCCCTGAATCTGACACAAGTGTCTGTCTCTCCCCCTGAAGAAACTCTCCCCCAAAAGTCTCCTGACATAGGATACTCTTCCCAAACACATCTATCCCCTGAAAATGATCTCCCCCTTAATCAAAATACCACGAAGTGTACTTTTTCTCTCCCCCTTTGCCATCAGTAAACAAGGATTAAGGGATACTGTGGAAGAGAATAAGGAAATAGTGTAACACCCTTTGCAATAGTTCGATAGATGAGCAGATTATAGGGAAAGTCTTCAGACAGAGAATCACAATTATGCATTCGTGACAGATGACTGGTTTAATAGTGATAAAAGGTAGAGTAGATTCACTGAATGTCATATATATAAGGTTGCAGTTCCAGTTTATAGCAACAAACCTAAGTCACATAACCATGATAGACTTGGTCAATACTGTATCCTTCTGATTTTAGAACCAATGAATATCTATGGGAGTAACTAGGATATGTATTGAGGTTAAACAATTTGACACTTAGTGAAACTAGAAGTGCAAGGGTTACAGCAAGCTTTTTCATTTTTGATTTTAAAACTGAGTTTATTGAACAGACAGGTAACTTCTATACCTTTGACATTAAGGGTACACGTGGGTTACACGCCAGTACCCCCAGTTACTAAGCATAGACTACCATATCTGTCTCTGATCAAAAACTACAGTCATGATTACACCTTTTTGCATAAAGGTACATGTTTATCAGATGCCAGTACCCCTAGTTCCTCAGTGAAACCAATTCTATAGATTTGATCATGTGAACAGAGTTAACATGAAGCACTTCATGACATGAGTTTGTATCCATTTCATTGATGAAGTACTCAGTTTCTCAGTATAGTTCAGTCATTGCTCTGCCAATTGAGTTATTCAATTCTTTTACTAATGATTTCCTTTTTGCTGCCCTTTTAATTTTTCAAAGTGACTTGTTTAAAAACAATACACTATTTAAGATTCTTAACCTAGATTTCAATAAGTCTTTCATTTTCAGATACTGTAAAGATCTTATCTGTCACAACATGAGAAGAAGGTTGAGAGCTATAAATAGTTTTCCACCACCCTATTTTCTTAATACAGTCTTTAAACTCTACAATTTATGAATATTAAACCAACAGTTCATTCATGAAGCAAACATGATTCTTATAGAAGACATATGATGGTTACTGCTTAAGATAATGAATGGATTGCAAGATTGTCATCTATTCAGAAAGAGGGATTTGAAATTTTAGCACAGAATCAGCTCTTGGGACATATCAAGGAATGGAAAATACACCAAATGATGGGAATGGATACCACATGATATAATTAATGTAATTGAGTCCAAAAGAGACTGAGTGATGAGGGTTTCTGTATATGGAGAGAATTTAAATGATAGGGGTTTGAAGTTTCAAACAACTGATCTGAACACATGAAGTTTCAAAAATACTGATTTGAACACTGACATAATATCTTTAACAGCTCACAACCAGACATAACTGAACCATACTCCCCCTGACAGAACAATGCAGCATGGACAGGCAATCTTGATCTAAGCAAAAACTCCCCCTGTCTATATGCATATTTATTCAAGCATTCAGACACAACTGTCCACAAGCCACTAGACCCAACATTTAAGAAATGCAGTGCAATGCATGAACTCTCTTGATTCATGGTACCTGGCGGAGGATAGTCCTCTACACATGGTATGGGCTTTCAGACAGACAGAATCTGTCTTTCCACCACATATCATTTTATATACCTCTGAAATCAAGATGACTCAACTATGACACAGATAAAGCTATTAGCAAGCAAACTTGAAGCTTTCTTAAGACAAATCAGAACATTTATTCAAGAATTTTAAAGACAGGCTGACACACAATCATTCTCAGAATTAATCCAAACATCAGTACAAGAGTGAAATCAGAATTAATCATCATGCTGAAATTTACATAAACCTAATTCTCTTCTTAAAAATTTAAATCTTTCATTTCCCAAAGGTTTAGTAAATATGTCAGCAATCTATTTTTTAGTTTCAATAAAATTCAGTTCAATTTCATTCTTGCTTACTTCATCTCTAAGAAAATGGTGTTTAATTTCTATGTGCTTAGTCCTAGAGTGATGAACATGATTTTTAGTCAAACATATAGCACTAGTATTATCACATAAAATTAAAATGCATCCCAATTTATCTGATAATCAGTGAGTTGGTGCTTGATCTAGAGTACTTGGGCTGCACAATTCCCTGCTGCGACATATTCTGCCTCAGCAGTGGATAGAGCAATAGTGTGTTGCTTCTTGGATGTCCAAGACACTAGACAACCACCTAAGAACTGGCAATACCCATTAGTGCTTTTCCTATCAATCTGACACCCAACATAATCTTCATTAGTGTAGGCTAGTAGGTCTACCTCACACCTAGTAGGATACCAAAGGCCTAATTCTGGGGTGCTTGACAAATATCTAAAAATCCTCTTAACAGCACTAAGATGTGACTCTTTAGGACTAGCCTGAAATCTAGCACATAAACACACAGCAAATTGTATATCAGGCCTAGATGCAGTAAGATAAAGAAGGGATCCGATCATACCTCTGTACAGTTTGGTGTCAACCAATTTACCTTTTGGGTCATCATCAAGACTAGTTGATGTACCCATTGGTGCAGTTATCTCCTTGAGATTTTCCAATTTGAACTTCTTCAGTAGATCCCTTATATACTTGGACTGAGTGATGAAAGTTCCTTCTTTGGTCTGTGTCACATGCAGTCCAAGAAATAATTTTAGCTCACCCATAAAGCTCATTTCAAATTCATGTGTCATTAAATTAGAAAATTCTCTACACATTGTCGGGTTAGTTGAACCAAAAACTATATCATCCACATATATTTGAACAATGAGAATGTCTGGATGACATACCTTTGTGAATAAAGTTTGGTCAATTTCACCTCTTGTGAACTTCTTGTCTGAGAGAAACTTACTGAGCCTGTCATACCAAGCTCAAGGAGCTTGTTTCAATCCATATAGAGCTTTATTCAATTTATAAACATGATTAGGAAAATCTATGCATTCAAAACCAAGAGGCTGTCTTACAAAGACATCCTCTTTAATTTCTCCATTCAGAAATGCAGATTTCACATCCATCTGCTGAAGGGTAATTCCTAATGAGCATGCATAAGCTAGCAGAATTCTAATGGCCTCTAACCTAGCCACAGGGGCAAAAGACTCTCAAGTCAATACCATATTCTTGGTTGTATCCCTGAGCTACCAATCTGGCCTTATTCCTAACAACATTGCCCTGCTCATCGGTTTTATTCCTGAAAACCCATTTAGTTCCAATGACAGTCCCATGATCAAGAGGTGGAACTAGGTGCCATACCTTGTTCCTATCAAATTGATTTAATTCCTCGTGCATGGCATTGATCCAATGCACATCACTAAGGGCACTGTCTATATTTTTGGGTTCTATGTGTGATACTAATGCAAAGGAATTTAATTCATTCTGAACTCTGAGATAAGATCTGGTCCTAGGGGGTTCATGCAAGTTATCAATTATATTATCTATAGGATGATCTCTAAGAAATCTGACATTGATAACTTGATTACCTTGATCCTCATTTACCTCCCCCTTAGAACTGGCTCCTCTGCATCACTATCTTCAGATTGGTCTGCAGGATTTTCATTTTTCAGAATCTCTCCATCATTCTGTTCCATGCACAAACCATTTTCAAGCTTAGTCATTGTTTCATCAAAGACCACATGTGGATATTCTTCTATTGTCTTACAGTTTAAATTGTATACCCTATAGTCTCTAGATGTTTCTGAATATCCTAGAAAGATTCTGGGATCACTTTTGGGTTCAAATTTATCAAGGTCTCTTTTAGCATTAACATGCACAAAACACTTACAACCGAAGACCTTAAAATAAGCTAGTGAAGGTTTCTTACCCTTGAGAATTTCATAAGGAGTTTTCTGGGTAAATGATCTTATCATGGCTCCGTTGACTACATGGCATGCAGTGTTGACTGCCTCAGCCCAAAATTTCCTTGGTAGGTTACCTTCCACCAGCAATGTTCGAGCCATCTCCACAAGGGTCCGGTTCCTCCTCTCTACTACGCCATTTTGCTCTGGAGTCCTTGGAGAGGAGAACCTGTGAATAATGCCATTATCCCTGCAGAAGTCATCAAACTGTGAGTTATCAAACTCACCACCATGGTCAGACAAAATATTCAGAATGGAATTATAATTATTCTATTTTATTTTTAAATAGAACTCCTGAAATTCATTGAATACTTCATGTTTATGTGTGAGGAAAAACACCCAAGTAAACCTAGAGAAGTCATCAACCAGCACGAAACCATATCTTCTATTTGATAAACTAGCTGATCTACTGGGTCCAAAGAGATCCATTCAGCTCATATGGTTTAGAAGACAGATTTTCTATCCAAGACTTGAATGACTTCCTAGTCTGTTTGGATTGAGTGCATGCATCACATACAATATTATCAATCTTAAAAGATATTTCAGGGAGTCCTCTGACCATGGAATGCTTATTTAATTTGTGTAGCACTGTATAACTAGCATGACCTAGTCTATGATGTCAAAGATAGGCTAGGTCATCCTTGTCAGCAGTAAGACACGGGTTTGAATGTGCTACATCATCTAGGTCAACTAGGTAAATGTTATTGACTCTTTTACTAGAAAATTTAACATTATCAGAATTAGGCTCATAAATGTTGCAACCAGTAGAGTCAAAAACTACCCTATGACCTTTATCACAAAGCTGGCTAATACTTAACAAGTTATATGCAAGACCATCTACCAGCATGACTTCATCAATACAGTAGGTAGAGCACTTACCTACCTTTCCTGATCCGACAATCTTACCCTTGGTGTTGCCTCCAAAGGTGACAAGGCCTCCATTCTTTTCAACCAGCATACAAAATTTGGCCTTGTCCCCCGTCATATGTCTGGAGCAGCCACTGTCCAAGTACCACAGATTTTACTTGGCTGCCAGGCATACTTGGATCAAGGATCAAGTAGAAAAGTTTGGAACCCAAAAGTGTTTGGGCCCCAAAACAACAGATGAATCATCAAAACAAGATAACAAACATTTAGGTATCCACATTTGTTTTGGAACATATTACCTTGTGGATTTGTTTATTTTCTTTTTGTTGTTCTTGTGCTTGTTGTCATTCATTGTGTGGACAACATTGGTTCAAGTGTACCCTAGGTTGGTCCTAGGCTGACCATAGGAAGTGTGTTTCCTTGGGTTCCATGTCCTGGATTGTCCAAACCAGTTTCTAACCTGAGGTCTATTCTTCTGAGTAGGATTTGAATGATATGTAGACCTTCCATAATCTCTATCCTTTTCAGACCTACTGAACTGATATGGCTGTGCATAATGGTATGTATGGTAGGTCTGAGCTCTGGGATAGTTTCTGTTACTCTCTGATCTCCCGACAGTAGTGGGTCCACCTGGAATATGCAAGGGAGTGGTTTGTGTTTTCCAGTTACCTTTCTGTGGAGACCTACTGGAGTTACTCTGGGGTTTTGATATTGCAGAAAGTTTACCCCTATACTGGTGTCTGCCTTGAGGTGTAGACTTGTGTGTGCGTGAACTGCTGGACACCTCCACTTTTTGTTTGTCCTTGTCCTGAGCGTTGGGCTTTTTCTGACTAGCAGTTTTTATAAAAAAAAATTCAGCGTTGTTTCCACTATACATTTTAATAAGAGGGGTGTTCTTTCCTTTTTCTGCTACAATTGAACAAGTTTTGAATTCAAAGCTTCTTTTAGCAGTGGGATTAAAACCAAGACCCTCTTTTCTGAAATTCTCCCTTGTTCCCAAAAGAGCATTTAAGTTTTCAGTACCTTGGGTCATGCTCTCAAGGGTTTTCAGTTTATCCTCATTTTCCTTTTCAAGATTTTCTATTGATTTCTTCAGTTCAACATTAACATTTAACACAGCTTCATACTTTTCATTAACAATTTTCATTTCATTTTTACAATTTTGAAATTTCAACTATAAGTCATCAATCACATTTTTTAGCATGTCATTCTCCTTCCTAGCATCAATTAAAACAGATTTCATCTAATCAAATTCAACAGCAGATTGTTTTAGACAGTTATTTTCTATTTCAAGATATGCAATTCTATCAAACATGGTAGTATCATTAACAAGAGAATTGACTTTTCTTTTTAGCTGTCTATTTTCTTTTCTAATATCATCAACTTTATCTAACAATTCACCATAAGCATCTTCCCAATCAGTAAGAGTGTAATTTTCGAAGGGAGATGTTACGTCATCATTTTCTTCTTCTCTATCGCCGTCCCTGGCCATCAGGCATACTTTACTTCCTTCTCCTTCACTTTCTGAGGTACAGCTGAGATTGCCCTCATCCTCATCGCTCCAAGTACTTAGCATAGCTTTGCCTCTAGTGTTTTTCTTCTTTGCTTTTTCTTTCAGTTTTTGGAGCTCCGGGCATTCTACCTTCATGTGGCCTGCCTTCCTGCAATGATAGCAAACAGTGGTGTCAGTCTTTTTGGCAGGATTAGTTTTATACCTTGTCTGTCTTCTGTCACTATGTTATCTTCTTCCTAAGTTTCTTCCCTCTTTTCTTAGAAACCTTCTGAACTGTCGAGTCAGCATAGCGAGCTGATCACCTTCAATCTCTGACCCTGAGGAGCTGTGGTCGCTGGATGACCCACTTTTACAGGAGTTGGCCTTCAATGCAATGGGTCTCTTCCTCTTCTCTAGCTCATCTGCATTTGGCAAGTTCATCTCATATGTCATGAGTGAACCGATTGGCTCATCGACTTTGGTCGTCTTTAGATCCCTGGACTCCTCAATAACGGTAGCCTTTGTGTGCCAGATAGGAGTTAAGGAATGCAGAATCTTTCTCACTAGCTCATATTCAGAGTACACTTTGCCAAGGCTCCTGAGTCCATTGGTGATAATCATGAGGCGAGCATACATCTCTATGATAGTCTCATTCGGCCTCATCCTAAACGCCTCATACTCAGAGACCAGCATGTTGGCTTTCGTCTCTCTCACTTGGGATGTCCCTTCGTATACAACTTCCAATTTATCCCACATCTCCTTAGCTGATGAACAGGATGAGATCCTGGAGAACTCCGTGGGATGAAGGGCACATTGAATGGCGTTGATAGCGCTCCAGTTGAGTGTTGATCTTCAGATCTGCTCTCGTGTCCATAGATCCTCGTCCTCAGACAGTTCGAAGGGGCCTTTGCTAACAACTTTATAGAGTTCAAAATCTTTTGCCCTCAAGAAAACTTGCATGTGGTTCTTCCAATATGCATAGTTTGAACCATCAAAGTATAGAGTCTTGGTCGTAGATTGTCCTTCGGCTGTCATTCCTTTAGCATCCATGATGTCTATCTCTTCAGGATGTTAGTCCCTACAGAAGAGTTAGGCTCTGATACCACGTGATGTGGATATAGAAGGGGGGTGAATAGATCTACCCCAAATCTTAAACCAATATTAAGCAGATAAAATGCGGAATTAAAAGTTGCTTAATCAGAACAGCCAATGTAGACACAGAATCACTAAAGTCACTAAATTAACAAAAGACTTAGTTTAGTGATATGAACAGAGAGAATGAGTAAATTCAATTAGACAGGTGAAACACAACAACAAAGCTAAATTTCAGAGAGATGGAGTGTGAAGAGGTACTTGGAGGAGGTAGAACTCACAGAGTGTCCTCACGCAAGATAAACCGCTTTTCAAATAAGCCTAACTTATCCTTCCAGCAGTACCTTTTGATACCTTCTCCACTCTCTAGAATACTCAATATATCAATCAAACGAAGCAAGATAACAACCAGATGTATAAATGCAGCTATCACAAACCATCAAGCATAGACAAGCGATTTTTAAGTGGTTCGATCTCATGCAGAGATCTATGTCCACCCCACACTTAAACCAAGTGTGGCTTCACTGCTGATACACAGCTTCTAATCCGCAGATCCACAGCTTCGGGGAAAACTTCCCAACACACGCTGAGCCTTACAGCTTAAGCTATCAAAGGAATCCTCCTCTACCGCTGGGGATTACAGCTTACCCACTGCTGACTCACAGCTTGCTATAACAAGAGTTTAAAATTGAAAAACAAAAGCAACAGAAAAATAGTAAAACAATCTGTAGCTCCTACAAAGAGCAGGTCGGCTCTGGTATTGTACCAAGAAGCCGGAAACAATAACTCACAGACACTCTGACTCACACTCTTCAAGCGACTCTAAGCTCTTCTCTCAAAGCTCTCTCGAAGCTCTCTTTGGATTTTGCTAGAAAATCCTCTTGACTTGGCTGCTGCTATTCTCTGTATTTTTCTCTCTGTATTTCTCTAAGTCTCTGGTTCTCTTCTTTTTCTCTCTTTTTTTACAATAGGTGATCTGCCCCTTTTATAAGGCAACAGAGGATGGGCACGTGGAAACCACGTTTCCCGCCCAAAAATTCATTCAGATCTGAGCTTGGAATGTCCACGTGGCAGCATCTTAATTGGGTTTCTTTCTACGTGTCACGAACATAACGCTTTACCTTTTGCCTTGGATCATGTGCCTTTTATCCTGGTACTTTAGTTGTTCGTGACTTGGAGTTCACAGGCAGTTGGGACACGCGTCAGGTGTTTGATCATAAGTCTCACCTGTCAAACTAACAAGATGTCAGTCACGTGTTGTGGATTTAGACAATTCACACGTCTATGTGTATAAGCACAGACCAGATAACATGACTTAAATGTGTGCACTTAGTATGAAGTTGCATCGACCTCAATATGAACATGCACAGACCACATTATGAAATAAGACTACTAGCTTCGACCTTGAACACAAGACAATGCATAATAGCATCGACTTTATGCATAGGGCAAAGGACTAACATCGACTTTAGCATAGGGCAAAGGACTAGCATCGACATTAGCACAGGGCAAAGGACTAGCATCGACATTTGATGCATCCAGCTAAGTACTAGCACCGACGTTGTATGCAAGATACACAACTTGCATCGACCTTAGTTGTGCATGGAATGCTGCTAGCATCGACCTTACATGCGACTTGCACTGACCTTATTACGCGTGTATGAAAACATGCACGGACCTTAATATGCATGAAGCAGACAGTGCACCGACTCTTTGCATGCGAATGGCAAAATAATGCACCGACCTATTATGTGTAAAGCAGAATGTGCACAAACCTTAAATGCTCACATCAAAACTTGAACCGACCTTATGTGGTCACAACGAAACCTGCACCAACTTATATGCTCACAGCACAATCTGCACCGACCCTATATGCTTCACAACAGAACCTGCACCGACTCTATATGCTCACAACAAAACCTGCACCGACCCTATATTCTTAATGTGGATGCTGCACCGACTATGTATGCACATGGTAACTTGCATCGACCTCACTAAGTGAAGACGACGACTAGCACCGACCTGAGGTGTGCGAGCGGCACTACTTGCACCGACCTTATATGCTTTTCTTACATTGACTGAATGCAGGCATAACACAAACATGTACCGACCTTAGATTCAGAATAACAAAGTGTGCAGAAATGTTTTATGAAAGGGTCTGACATATAACTAATTCATAAAAATATACAATATTACCATGATCAATATAAAGTCATCAAAGTCAACTTTATAGTCAACAAAGTCAACTCTATTGTTGCCAATCATTCAAAACACATCATTCAAAACACAATCAATGCGTAGCAGTCTTCACACTGTTGATCAACTCCAGAGGAGACCCAACAAACTCTCTATTTCATTAATGTCAAAATTTTGGTACATCAGATGGGCCGTAGCCAGCATAAGGTGCATATAAAAAAAATCTGGTACAACATGGTTTGATTACTCGGTGCAGATGAGGTTATCGACTCCAAGCCGAGCCAGTGACTCCACTCCGTGTGGAAATTGGCTCGGATAACAGGACGGTTGACTTTGTCTGCTCAGGAAGTTCGGAGGAGATGGTACCAGTAGGAAGGTAAAGAAAAAGAAAATATGTTCGGGCACCAAAAAATAAGAGAAGGCCTCCTCTGCCAACTCTTTGGAAGAGGGAGCAGAGCAAAGCCAACAAAGGATGGTGCGGGCAAGAAGAAACAGAAAGCAAGCACCCTCTGAGTGGTGCGAGCAAGGAAACAGGAGGAGCAACAACCAGGCATCCTCCAAAGAGTGAAAGAAAAAAAAGGAGGAGGAGAGGAGGAGCAGAAGAGGAGAGGAAGGAGCAAAGCAAGGCCATAGCGCTAAATGCCCTCCTTCTCTCGGACTCCGTCCGCTTCTACCTTCCTAAATAAGGGCGGCAGTCCAGAGGTCGGGAGGGAGCACGTCGCCATGCTCCGTCCCTTCTTGTACGCCACCCGCCATTCGCCGTCCATTCTTCTACGCCGAAGTCGTCCAGACGCCACCACCGAAGCCTTCATCAACGTCGTACTCCATACCTCACCGAAAGACGACAATGGAGAAGAAGGCGGTGCCGGTTTTCACCGTAGAGAGAAAGAAGAGCAGGAGACTTAGCAAAACCCCTGTTGCAGCATGAAGAGGAAGAGGTGCCCTTCGGGACCTTTTATAGGCCGGAGGGGGAAACCCCTGCCTTAATTAAACCTCTCCTAGAAAACACGCAAGGGACTATAAAGCGAAGGTGAATACTTCCTTGAGGAGTAATTGTGCCTCCCTGCCATTAAAAGCTCTCTACGGGAATACGCGAAAGGACAGGTCAGTCAAAGTGCCAAAAGATGGGAAAATGCCAGATAAGCACCCTTTGATCAGTCGATCGGCATTACGACCAGATTTTTCGGCGGAAGAATCGGACAAGATATTAGATTTACCAACGATTGTGGATATCAAACTCAGTCAAACACGGCAAGAAGCATTCAAGTACTCTCTGAAACTTATTGCCATTATATTCCAAGGAAAAGAAAGTACGTGATGAAGTTTCCAAAAAAAAGGGGGGGCCCATACAAAAAGAATAAAGGGCCAGTAAAGCAAAGACAGCCTAATCGATCGAGATGGGAGAAGAAGGAGAGGTCGGTGATCGTCCCAGAAGCCCGGTAGTCGGAAGGCCCGTGGTGCTCAGCCCCGCTCCTACAGTCACGTGTGGCTCATCCTCAGCTCCCTCGGTGACGGCCGGCCCAGACACTAACCCCACCTGTGTGGGAACTGTCTCAGCCGCGTGCTCCCGAGACAGCCTCACTCGAGGAGCCCTCAACCTCTAGAGCGGGACTGTCCTCGCTGCCATCCTCACCACTCGAGGCCGTAGAGGAGGGAGGAGTCAAGCCTCCTTTATTCGAGTCATACCACTGATTGGGAAGAATGATGAGCTCATTCGAAACTTGTTGTCGAGCCTCCCTAACGGCCCGGTTGAAGCCCTGGGCGAAACCCTTCTGCAACCCCCGGGGATAGCCTAGCTCGTAGTAAGCAAAGGCACTCTTCTTTGAGGCCTCATGGTACTCCTCCGAGCTCAGATATTGCTCGATGGCCCTCACCTTAGCCTCTGCTTCCCTTGCCTCGGCTTCGGCCAGCTTCACCTCAATCTCGGCTAGCTTCATTTCGGTTTCGGCCTGCTTCGCCTCGGCCTCGGCCCGAATTATCTCAACCTCCTCCCTCGCTCGATTAGTTTCCAGGAGGCGGTTCCTAAGCTCATCCCGCTCAGCCTCCCACTGTCTTGAGCTCGATGCATGGGACTGGCGCTCCTCTTCTAGGAGGTGAGTTTTTAGCTCGGTAGTACGGAGAGTCTGGGACAACTGCCCGGATAGTGACCGCACACCCTCCTGATGTGCTCGATCCTGCGCCCGGAGAAAGACCACCTCCTTTCGGAGGACCCCAAGCTCGGAGGACAGCTGCTCGGCCTTCTGGTCGGACTCGGCGTGACCTTTGGCCTAAGCCATTTCGTTGCTCTCCATCTTCATCTAGTGATCGGTGATCTTCGCCCCTAACTGGACCATGAACATACTACCCTCCATCACCCTCTCGAGGAGCATCGAAGGGGGGCATCGCCGAAACTCTGCCTGGAAGGACGGGGACTCCAGCTCCAGGCAGCGCTGATACAGGGAAGCCTGAATGACAAACCGCTCCTACTACGAAGCAGAACTCCTCCGAGGTGGAATCTGCACACCGATATCTCCCCCAAAGATTCCCGAGCTCGACGCAGCAATGTTCGACCCAGCAGGGACCCCGGCACCAACCTCTTCCTTGCGCACCCCCACAGGCTCCATCAGACCCTCAAAGCCGACCTCCGCTCCTTGTGCCCCCGTAGACTCGGTGACGACCTCCTCGACCGACTCGTGCCTTCTCCAGCCCGACGACTAACGAGCCCAAGCAATGGATACCCTTGGCCAGAGACTCCCCCGCTGAAGGGGGACCTTCATCTTCTTCCGCCTACTCTTCTCGGTGGTCAGGTCTTTCATCACCCCCAACAGCAGCGGCGCCCCTGGAGCTTTCCGTTTGGACCCCCGTTGCCCTGGCTCATCCTCCCGAGCGACCCGTTTGCCCTTATCTCGGGCGGAAGAGGGACCCTCGGGAGCCCCATGCGTGTCTGAAGCGGTGATCCCCAGCTCCGGCAGTTACTCCAAGTCCTCGCCGCGCCTCGCATCTGCTCACCAAAGGCATCTCGTCAATAAAGGCTCCACAACATGCAGCAAAGGGTTCTGATGTCCTTACCATCAAGCAGCGCTCGGCGAGAGAAGTCTTCAACAAAGGCCGGAGTCAACAGCTCGGTGGTCGACCGACGATTATCCTACAGAATTTGGATCTCCTTCTCCAAATCTGGTGAGATCGTTGGAGGCTTCTCGGGAAGAACCGGTTGAAGTTTCGGCTCAACAAGGAAATCCTACATATGGCCAACTTTGGTAAACCCCACCCAGAAAAACTGAGTCTTCCACCTCTTATGCGAGGACTCCCGAGGGGAAAGAGTCACACAACTCCTCCCTCTCCTCGCCTGAACAAAAAAGAAGCCCTTCCCGACATAGGCGTGCTCCTTCAGCTCGAAGAAGGTGTAAAAAAGATCTAAAGAAACAGCCACGCCGCACGAGCCACAGAGAATGAGTAAAGAAAAAATGAAGGTATAGGAGTTCAAAACCAATAGGACAGGAGCCAGTTGGTAGAACTTCAAAAGCCCGACAACAAAGGGGTGGAGGGCAAGGCGGAAGCCGCAGTTCCAAGCCAGAAGAAATGTACAGAACATGCCCGAACGAGTATCCAGGCAAGACTCATGGGGTTTGGCAGGAGAGAGGAAATACCGCCAAGGTAACCTGTAGCGAATCTCAATCTCTTTCATTGCAGACTCTGTAAGTTTGCTACGAGGATGATCGCTAGACACCGGCTCCACGCTTACTCCTTGCTCGAATTCCTGGATTTTGGCTACGGCATCGTGGTCCACCATGGAAGAAAGGGAAGATGAGGACGAGATGCCTGAATCAGATGAGCTGGGTGGAGGGGGAAGCTATCGGATGGCCTCTGCAGTAATCTCCGCTAACTCTGCAAAAGCTTCTGCGAGCGTCTGCTCCCTCTGGCCGCTTCTCCGATGCATAAACTCTCCTCTAAACTCGCGGACACAATAAGGAAAACCCTAAGCAGAGAAAACGTAAGGCGCAAGCACAAGTCTCTATTTATAAGACCCAGGTGATCCCAAGTGCCGCCGCTGCGACGTTTCAAACTCCGAGAAGGTTGATTTTTGAGCCCAAGAGCCGCAAGTCATCATTGGGCTTGGGCCCCCATGCGACAGGACAGCCGTATCCTCGGCCCCTAAACGTAATCGGCCAATGTACACCCGAACCAATACGATGCCGCCACGACCAAGGCCCCCCATCTTCTTGAACCAGGACAGCCCTATAAATGGGCCCTGAGTTTGGAGACCGGGATAGCTCACAAACGGTCGATCCCCAACTGAGTCACGAATGCTACCCAATCATATTTTACTCTCTGAGCCCGATCATAAGGCTTGGGAGTAAGGGGGTGCAACTGGAGAGGGGTAAGTTAGCGGCCCAACGAATATGTAATTGAGAGCGGCCCAACCAGGTCCAACCCGACCCAAATAGGCCGGACTCTCCAAGCGACCGCCCCATTTATGAGCCCATTTAGCTTTAAGCCCAAAGTTGCTCGGACCAATACTTCCTCGGTGGCCTCTGGCCCGGAAGCCCAAGTGGTGCCTGATTGTAACAGAATGAGAGAAAACCGGGAGTCAATGAAAGGGGGGAGACCAAGCAACTAAGCCTCAAATGGCCGAGTAATGCCCCCTATACTGTCCGCCTCCTCCGAGCACCCTACGGAGAAGAACATTATATAAACCAAGGGAAACCCTCCAAAAAAGGTAATCTTGAGCGCCTAACGCCACACCCACTGGTGGAGAGCGATCTCGTGCTGCTCATTCCTTCTCCTACTCTCCTTCTACCTACGTTCTATAACTTCGCTGACTTTGGCATTGGAGGGTTTTACCCGGGGTCTCAACCCTGGGCTCCTCTGATCCGTTTCCTGCTTTACAGATTCCTGATCGTGGTACCAGTAGCATAGGCTTGCCCAGCATCGTGTGACTCAGGACCTAGCACGAGATCATGCCTCTTCATTACTGTATATTTTTTCAACCTCCACAATATCAAGTTTTATCTAATGGACTTGATCGAAAGGATTGTCCATTAGAGAAACACGTCCACAGGAGAAAATTGAATATTTCACTCCTTTTGCAGTAAGTTTGCTATTTCAAACCCTTTCTGGGTTCATTTGTGATTTCAAACTCTTTCTGGGTTTTTTGAGATTTCAAACTTTTTTGGGTTATTTGATATTTCGAACCCTTTCTGGGTTTATTTGTAATTTTAAACTCCTTTTTAGTTTATTTGAAATTTTGAACCCTTTCTGGGTTTATTTGTAATTTTAATTCTTTTTTTGATTTATTTG
The DNA here is from genome assembly GCA_022559845.1 of Amorphophallus konjac. Taxonomy (NCBI): domain Eukaryota; kingdom Viridiplantae; phylum Streptophyta; class Magnoliopsida; order Alismatales; family Araceae; genus Amorphophallus; species Amorphophallus konjac. The sequence goes on from CM040121.1 coordinate 111,937,979, forward strand.
AGATTTTGAACCCTTTATGGGTTTATTTGTAATTTTCCTTAGAGTAAGGATTTATTTGTAATTTAGAAAAAGTTTAGGGGTATTTTTGTAATACTTGGACTGAACAAGTAATTTTTGTATAATTTTGGACAGACCAGAGATATTTTTGTAATATCAAGGCTGATTAAGGGTTTTTGTGTAATTTTAACATAAGACATTGATCCCTTCTTGGTGGAGGCGCACTAGACAAAAATACTCAGGAGATTGTTTCTCTTCCTTAAGCCCCTATAGTTTGCAATCTATCTTCAAGCATCCATCAGCGCAGCACCGAGGGTCGACCGGGGGTAGCACCCTTTGCAAGGCTCAAGGGGTAGCCCCCCTTGCAGTGGGTTTTTGGGAGGGTGAAACTCCCATAGGCTGTGATCCATCTTCAAGCATCCACTAGCACATCGTCGGGGATCGATCAGGGGCAGCACCCCCTTACGAGGGTCAAGAAGATAGCGCCCCTTATGGAGGGTTTCCAGGGGGCAGAGCTCCCCGGATGAAAAATTATAATATGATATGTTTGATTGAGGACCTTTATGTAAGCAAAACTTTCTCTAAGCCTTCAAGCCTTAGAGAGAAAAGCTCCAATCTTCAAGTTCCTTGCGCAGGATGCTCCTCCATGTTGCATCCTTCGTTGTTTTTTTTTTTGAACGAGGATCCTAAGGGATTTTTATATGTAAGAAAAGGGGAATGGGCTATGTAGAGGCAAGAAAATGGTTCCTATGCCACGTACCGCCTTCTCTATTTATTTGGTGGGGAAGTAGTCTCACACCCGTGGAGGCCTGCAAACACCAGAAGTCAGAAGGGCGTCAGAAGGAGTCCTGGGTGTTATCCCAGGGGACAACCCTTCGATGCTTAAGTCAGCAACAATATTAAGAGAAGAGCAGAGCAAGTAAGAGAGAGAAAGAGAAGGAGATCGTAGTCGAGAGCTGAAAGGCCGTGTAGATCCTCAAAGCGAGTGCTCGCCACTCCCAGTGTTTACTCGGTGAGTGCTCGCGGGGTGCTAAGGTCGCCGGAGGAGAGGTTCTCTTTCAGCGCAGATCACTAGTGCTTCCCTCTCGTAGTGCAGTCGGGCTAGTAGCTCAATTCTATCGTGTAGTAGGTTTTAGCAGAATCATCCACCGTGTATGTCTTCTCTGTCATTCCCCTTCTTATATGTGTTGTCCTGGAGCGGGGAGCCTGATCCTCTGATAGGGAAGGCGTAAGTAGTGGAGTAACATCTTCCCCCTATAGTGGTGGGACTTTCCGGTTGGAGGGCAAATACCCCGGCATCGGCTGGTCTCGGGGTGAGTCTTACAGCACTCATGGGGCGTGCTCGCCCGTTATGGGGTCAAGGCCGACATCGTAGGGGGGAACGGTCGGTCGTCGGAGGGTCCTCTGGCGATCAGTGAGCTTGGGCCATAGCGTTCATGCGTCATCGAATCCGATGTTAGTTTGGTCTGGGTTGTTGAACATGTGTGCAACATGATTAATTTTATGTTTTGATGATGTCTGCCTCAGTAGTCATTAATGAACTATACCTGCATTTGATAATGTTAATATTCATACATTTCAAGTCATCATACTTCCAGTACACAGATATCAAGGCATATGACAATACAATATTGGTGGTCATTATCCTTCCAGTGTAAAAGATCAAGAATGGCACATAAATCTAGGCAATTGGATACACAGATATCAAGGCATATGACTATATTGGATGCACGAAAATCTAGCATGTTTCAAGCATAGAAATCAAGCTGAATAGCATCACACATAAGGTCATTGCATATTCTTCATATGGTCAGTGCATATCTTGCCTTATGGATGGTTCAAGGTCGGTGCAACTTCTTGATAGCATACTACAAGATAATCCAAGGAATGGAGTGGAGATGGCAAATGTGAAAGCTCAATGACAGTTAAGGTCGATGCACACAGAAGCATAACCAAGAGAACCCAAAGTCAAAGACTCAGTTGACACCTTCTAGACTGTCAAGGGTGATGCTACAGACATGAATGGGCAGCTAAAGAACTTAAGCGACAGAGCTAAAGCAGTTAACGGACCGACCCGAGAAAACTCGGGGTCTGCCCAGCTGGCGATCGACCGCCAGCACAGGGGCGGTCGACCGCCCTAGCCAGCAACCTCCAGGCTGCAGCTCTCTCAGTGGCGGTCGACCGCCCCAGCCAGCAACCTCCAGGCTGCAGCTCTCTCAGTGGCGGTCGACCGCCAGCCCAATGGCGGTCGACCGGAAATTCCAGGGAATAATCTTCTACAGCGATTCTCAGTAGCGGTCAACCGCCAGAAGCCACAGGTCGACCGCCAACCCCGAGCCTTCAATGTTGACTTTGTTTTCCACTTCGAGAAAGGCCATTCCCCATGGATTTCTTTAATCCAAAAGTCACCTAATCACCCACAAAATGTGGATCTGGTCTGGGATGTGTTTATTGACCATCCAAAGAGATATAAAACCAACACAAGAGGGTTAGAAACCCTAGTTGATGATTTAGAGCAAAGAGAGATGAAGAGAGGCTAGAGGAGCTCCAAGGAAGAAGAGGTACTGTAGCCGTGAACAGTACTCCGTGCAGAAGTTTTACATCCAATCCAAGGGATTCAAGCTTACATCTGAAGACCTCAATCTCCAAGGAAGAAGAGAAGCAAGCAAGCTCACAAAGGAGATCAAAAGGAAGATCAAAGCTACATCCAAACCTCTTCATCAACTCAAGGGAAGATCAAAGCTACATCCTATATCTTCTCCATCAACTCAAAGGGATCAAAGGAAGATCAAAGCAACAGATTCAAGATCCAACAATCTCAGACAAGATCTAGTTCATTCTAACATATCTTCATATCTTGTTTGAGCATTTTCATCTTGTTCTATTTTCATTTCATTCAATCTATTGAAACTGAAGATCGTCCCTACCGGTGGTTAGTAGGAAGGCAATCGGAAGTTCTCCGATCTGCGGTATAGCCGTCCCTGCCGACTTTGTGTGTAGGAAGATAGAAAGAGGGCTTTCTCTGTTCTGTGGTTTGGGGCGTGTCCCCGGTCAAGCTGTGAGTCAGCAGGAAAGCCTCACCGGATTTTGGTGAGGGGTGGACGTAGGTTGCGGGGTTGCAACCGAACCACCTTAAAAATCCCTGTGTTGAGGGTTGTTCATCGTGTGCGATTGCTCTATATCTTCTACCCTCATTCACATGTTCGTGTGCTTCCATACTTGGTTATCGTGTTTACACACTCAAGCACTCAGATTTGTACTTTCGATTTTATCTGTGCTTTAATTGGGCTTAGCTTTGACTGCATCCCTTGGGCGGCCTGCTACACCCTTGCACACAGGCGCCAAGGTGAAAGTATTACTAAGTGTTTCCCTTGCTTAGACTCGCATGCATCTTGGTTGATCACCACTACATTCACACACATATGCACTCTGAGTGATCAACATAGCACACACGCACGCACGCTTGTTACAAGCTATTTCATGTTCTGATGTTATGCTTTATGATCCATGCTCTACAAGGCTTGTATCTCTCAAAGATCACAAATGTGCTTAAAGAAGTGTTGACGCTTCATCGCTTGTAATCCAAGTCTTTTCATTTGAGCTACTCTACTTAATTCCGCTGCGCATTGTGTCTAAGTGATTCATTCACATTATAGGAGTGGTTCATACTTCTTGTAGCTAAGAGTTTTTAAATAGGCCAAAGCTTTTGATAGGATCTATTCAACCCCCCCTTCTAGATCCGATTACACCTCGCGGGACCCAACAAGTGGTATCAGAGCCTGGCTCTGCCATTTTCAGATCCTACGATCTGCAGGGAAAGATCCCAGTGTATTTTATTTAGATGGATTCATATGCTACACATGCTTCGATGGTTTCTCTGTCCATTTATGATTGTTCAGATTTTTCTACATGGGTAGGGAGAATGTTCACCTATGTTAGCTCCATAGATCCACAATTGTAGACTCTTATATACAATGGTCCTCATGAGCTGCCATCAAATTCAATTGAGTGGTCAGCCGAACATGAGACCAAACATAAGGAAAATCTTGCTACATATAACTTAATTACAGCTGCAGTTGATCTCAGACTAACTCATCTTATGTCCTCCTGCAGCACAGCCAAGCAAGTACTGGATAAGTTGGTGACAATCCATGAAGGGAAGGAACAACAACAAGAATGCTTCATGGCCGACCGTGCAGAACAGTCCAGCAATATATCCTCATCACAGGTAAACTCTGATTCCGCGGAATTCACTTTTGAAGAGCTTATGGAAGCCTATGATGAGTTGATTACACAATACAAAAAGGTAAAAATCGAAAACAAAAATTTGAAAAAGGATGTCAAGAAAATCAACCAAAATGAAAGCTCGTTTTGTAAAAAGTGTTCTATTTTTAAAGAGCTTAACGACACTCTCTCTTTTGATCTAGATACACATAAACAAAGCATTGCATGTCTAAGGGATGAAAATGAAAATCTTCATGATGAAATCACTAGGTTGGAAGAAATGGTAATAAAACTTCAAAACCAACCTAAGTCAATCTCTAATGATCAAACTATGGCCGATGAGCTAATCTATGATGAGAGGTTGATTGAAGAAAATAAAAATTCTGGTTCATGCTTTGCTAATTTTGCATGTGAAAAATGTTCATTCTTGAGAAACATAAATGTTGGTCTCCATGATGATCTTGAATGGCAACAAAAACTGATTGATTCTCTCAAAAAAGAGAATAGAGAGTTGTTGGAAACGAAAATTGAACATGAAAAAGTTGAAGAAGAATTACATGAAAAACTGGCTGCACATGAAAAAGGTAAATTTGTCATTGATGATCACTCTGAAACATTGCATGCTCTCGAACAACAAAATCAAAATCTTAAAGCAATAAATGCCATGCTCAATGAGCAATTGGCAACATGCGAAGAGGGCCTTGATGAATCTAAACAGCACATTTCCTCACTTGAAAATGAAATTCAAGGTCTGAATGAATTCCTATCATTGTTTTCCCAAATCCAAGATTCTGGCTCACCGAAAGCCACCACTTCCTATGGTCACCAAAAAGGGCATACTGCTCAAAAGAAAAGAAAAAATTCAGCATGCTCATCCAAACATGCACCATAACATGTCCAATGCTAAATACTATGCTTTCCACAAGACGAATGTCCGTTGTTATTATTGTGGTAAACATGGTCACACTGTGCATGATTGTTTTATCTTGAGAAATGATGAGCTTAGAGCAGGACAGCAAGTGAAAGAGTAAGGAAAGAAACAGGTCAACACTGGCAGAGGACCTACTCAGTAGATATCAGCGTAGAACTGCATAGGGAGTCAGAAGAGCTGACACTCCCATACAAGCAGGTCGACACTCTCCATGGTTTTAAACAAAGATCTTCCTCCTTGCTACTCTCATTGTGGTAAGTCTGGCCATACTGTCTAAGAGTGCTGGCACTTGAAGGGAAAGCATCACCTTCATGCCATGAAAGGTAAATCCCATGCTCATCCACAAAAACAAAATGCACATGCACACGCATATGAACATAAAAAGAATTCTCAATCTTTTGTGCGTTATTTTTACTGTGGGAAAAATGGTCATGACATGTATGATTGTCATACAATGAGGAAGGATGATATGATTTCCCTGAAACAGATGAGCCACATCAGTGAATATGATAAAGCTGCTAACCCACAAGGACCCAAGCAATCTTGGGTACCTAAAAATTCTAAATGAGAATGTTGGGTGCAAGATGCCTTGGAGCTGAACAAAGGATTATAAGGTAAATAAAAGCTCAAGGCACAGGTATGTACATAAACCTTTTAAATTCAGTCATCTTGCATGATTAGTCTTGACATGTAGATAGTGCATCATAAGTCTGCCCACTGTCATTAAATTCTGCAAACTGAATTGCTCTTTGAAATGCCTTCCCCCCCATGGTGTGAGATGAACTTTTGAGCTAGATAACTTGCTCACACCATGCTTGATTTCAACTATTCAATTCATGAAAAACTTGTTATGCTGATGAAGTTGATGTGATGATGAGTTTCTTAAGTCTTGCTATCAGCCACATGAAATGCTTAGATTTTGGTTTTGATGATGCATACTATGACTGCATTTTTAACTCGTTATTAATATTAGCATTGTTCAAAGGGGGTGTCTATTGGCATCATCATCAAGTTGCATTCATGTGTATTTACATCATCTTGTGATCACACATACCTTAATGCACATCATGTTTAGAAGACACAAAAATGCACAATCATCTTGCAGCATCTTCATTGCATTGTGTATTCACATAAGTCTTAGGTTGCATAATTCATTGGCAACCCATGCATGTACTCAGGGGGAGTCAACATCAATCTAGCTTAAATCATTTCACATCATTTCACTCTTGCACGGCCATGGTATATCAAATGTTGATGTATGGAAAGGCATGTTATGCTTGCCTAGAAGCACTCAATATGCGTGAGGTTTCACCTCCGCCACGTACCATGCGTCAATGTCGCATATAGGCCATATAGTAAGGGAGAGTTGTTTCTTTGCAGCATTCATGCATATGTTTCATCTTCATTCTATTAACATCCTGGCATAGAATGCTTCTTCTCAGGGGGAGTTTGCCCATCATGAAAATCCAGTCAAAACTCTGCCTTGCAGTTCAACAGGTTGACCTCACTCCTTTGACAGGTCGACCCCACAGTTCTATCTACCTAAAAATTACCTCTGTCTGCGCTCCGGGTGTCGACATCACACAATGTCAGAGTCAACACTTCCTTGCACCTGATAACTTTATCTCATCCATTCCAGTCTAAACTCAGTGCATAACCTCAGGGGGAGTGTTCACCATTGATTCTCAAGCTTCCACTCATATGTAACACTCTCTTTTTATATCAAACCATTGCATCATATTGCTAACATCCTTTTGTGGTTCAACTTAGATTCAAAGTGCCTTGAACTTCTTGGAGGATTCCCTATCTATTATTGAGGTTGTTTATCAGAGTAAATCTTCAAGAAGAATTTTCTTTTATAGAGTCTTGTGATTGCCTTGAACATGAATGATTTTGGTTTAACATTAATGATTTCTTGAGTCTTGAAGTTTGATGGTCTTGAAAATGTTTGTGGTCGGGCTTAATAGACTTAAACTAGTTTCTCATGTTTTGACTTGTTATGCCGTCTTGAATCTGAAAGATTTTTTGAGTACAAAGGCATCTCTGATCGAGAAACTTCAGCTAAGTATTATTTTTAAACATTTGTTGAATCTGTTTATTTCAAAAAGTGGCTACACTTAAAGTAAGCTCAAGGTAGAGCAATGGCACTATTGCTGAGAAATATATCTTCTCATCAAAGAAAATGAGGTTCGATATGTCATGAGGTGACTATGCTATATCTGTTCTAAGTGAGGTAAAATCGTGAGCTACACTGAGTAATCGGGGGTGCTTGCGTCTGGTAAACGTGCACACTCACGTCAAAAGGTGGTTACTACACTTGACTGCTCGTAAAATGATAACAATCATCTTTTAAATGATTTCAAAAGAAAAATCTGAATGTGTAGCACTCATGAATCAAATCTAAGTCATCTAAGTGTTTAGACTCAACACTTATTGTGGTCACTCTCAAGGAAACCAATGTAACTGAATGAGTAAGATAAGAGAAGCTTAATCTTATTTTGACATGAATTTCTGGTTCACTACTATTAAACTTGCATGCAAATGTCTTCATGTGATTCTACTGAGTAGGCCAGAACTCATTAGCATTAAACTAATCTGAATGTAAGAGCTGGTTCATTTGGGTTCTATAACTGAAAATTCTGAAAAATCCATAACTCTGATTTATGAACTTGGTTTCAGATTAAAGAACATCCATTCTCTCTTGAGAAGTCATATCTTGATGCTCCTTGTTGTTTGCCTTCATCTGCCATATCTACATAAATCATTCAGGCTGTCATGATTACATCACCTTAGTATCATCCAACAAGTGGTATCATCTTGATGCTCCTTTCAAGTCGTATCCAAAATCATTGGTGTCCTCTGTCAAGTGATATCACATTGCTTTCTCATTCATTGGCATGTGGCATAAGTCCTAGCATCCTTAGCATCATGCTTTCATGTAATAGGGTGGCATGCACGTCTTAACTTCATACAATTGTAGCTTGCATTTATCATTTCCATGTATTGCATAGAAAATCCAAAAAATCTGAAAACTAGAAAACCACTAAAAATCTTGTAAAATTTGAACTCACAAAAGTTCTCCTTGGCTGCTCTATCCATCTCCTATTTGTGAAATTGAATCCTACTGCTGTGACTCCACCTCTCACATTTACATTGTCTTTGCCAAGCCACGGGACACCACCATGTTCGATACATCCATATCATTCATTGGTATCGGTCCTATAACTGGCTTTCCACAATTGGTTGTTCTCTCTAGTTATCTTGTCAACCTTAATAAGTGTACAACCAGTGGCATATATTTCCACATCATTTTCGGGAATGTTGCCTGCAATAACATGTTTTCTCCACATTATGGTCGCTTGTAATGATGTCACATAGGAGATAACAGAGAATCATGTAAGTCATTTTGTGTGTGTCATTAATGTGAGTCATGAGTGCTAAACAGTCAAAACACTTAGATGTGAGTCTAAACAAGAAAGGGGGAGAAATTTCTCCCCCAATAACATCTGGATCTTTTGATGTTGTCAAAGGGGGAGAAATTTATGTGAGTCATTAATCAAAAAATCAAAAAATGATCCACAATAAGTGTTGAGTCTAAATTGGGGGAGAAATTTCTCCCCCAATGTAACCAATGTAACAGCTAAATTTATGACACACACAAATCAAGAAAGGGGGAGAAATTTCTCCCCCAATAACATCTGGATCTTTTGATGTTGTCAAAGGGAGAGAAATTTATGTGAGTCATTAATCAAAGAATGTGGTAAGTTTTTGTGAGTCATTAATCAAAGAATCCACTCTGTGTGTCAAAGGGGGTGAGAACCATGTGAGTCTTTGTCAAAAGGGGATAGGGAGAGAATCCTATTCTTCTTCTTCTTAAGAATGTTTTTGACTCATAGTTGCCATGTGAATTACTAATGCATGTGAATTTATAATGACTCATAGTTCAGAATGACTCATAGTTGCCATCATCAAAAAGGGGGAGAATGTTGAACATGTGTGCAACATGATTAATTTTATGGTTTTGATGATGTCTGCCTCTATAGCCATTAATGAACTATACTTGCATTTGATAATGTTAATATTCATACATTTCAGGTCATCATACTTCCAGTACACAGATATCAAGGCATATGACAATACAATATTGGTGGTCATTATCCTTCCAGTGTAAAAGATCAATAATGGCACACAAATCTGGGCAACTGGATACACAGATATCAAGGCATATGACTATATTGGATGCACAAAAATCTAGCATGTTTCAAGCACAGAAATCAAGCTGAATAGCATCACACATAAGGTCATTGCATATTCTTCATATGGTCAGTGCATATCTTGCCTTATGGATGGTTCAAGGTCGTTGCAACTTCTTGATAGCATACTACAAGATAATCCAAGGAATGGAGTGGAGATGGCAAATGTGAAAGCTCAATGACAGTTAAGGTCGATGCATAAAAAAGTATAACCAAGAGAACCCAAAGTCAAAGACTCAGTTGACACCTTCTAGACTGTCAAGGGTGATGCTACAGACATGAATGGGCTGCTAAAGAACTTAAGCGACGGAGCTAAAGCAGTTAACGGACCGACCCGGGAAAACCCGGGGTCTGCCCAGCTGGCAGTCGACCGCCAGCACAGGGGCGGTCGACTGCCCCTGCCAGCAACCTCCAGGCTGCAGCTCTCTCAATGACAGTCGACCGCCAGCCCAGTAGCAGTCGACCGAAATTCCAGGGACTAATCTTCTACAGCGATTCTCAGTAGCGATCAACCGCCAGAAGCCACAGGTCGACCGCCAGCCCCGAGCCTTCAATGTTGACTTTGTTTTCCACTTCGAGAAAGGCCATTCCCCATAGATTTCTTTAATCCAAAAGTCACCTAATCACCCACAAAATGTGGATCTGGTCTGGGATGTGTTTTTTGACCATCCAAAGAGATATAAAACCAACACAAGAGGGTAAGAAACCCTAGTTGATGATTTAGAGCAAAGAGAGATGAAGAGAGGCTAGAGGAGCTCCAAGGAAGAAGAGGTACTGTAGCCGTGAACAGTACTCCGTGCAGAAGTTTTACATCCAATCCAAGGGATTCAAGCCTACATCTGAAGCCCTCAATCTCCAAGGAAGAAGAGAAGCAAGCAAGCTCACAAAGGAGATCAAAAGGAAGATCAAAGCTACATCCAAACCTCTTCATCAACTCAAGGGAAGATCAAAGCTACATCCTGTATCTTCTCCATCAACTCAAAGGGATCAAAGAAAGATCAAAGCAACAGATTCAAGATCCAACAATCTCAGACAAGATCTAGTTCATTCTAGCATATCTTCATATCTTGTTTGAGCATTTTCATCTTGTTCTATTTTCATTTCATTCAATCTATTGAAACTGAAGATCGTCCCTACCGGTGGTTAGTAGGAAGGCAATCGGAAGTTCTCCGATCTGCGCTATAGCCGTCCCTACCGGCTTTGTGTGTAGGAAGATAGAAAGAGGGCTTTCTCTGTTCTGTGGTTTGGGGCGTGTCCCCAGTCAAGCTGTGAGTCAGCAGGAAAGCCTCACCGGGTTTTGGTGAGGGGTGGACGTAGGTTGCGGGGTTGCAACCGAACCACCTTAAAAATCCCTATGTTGAGGGTTGTTCATCGTGTGCGATTGCTCTATATCTTGTACCCTCATTCACAGGTTCGTGTGCTTCCATACTTGGTTATCTTGTTTACACACTCAAGCACTTTGATTTGCACTTTCAATTTTATCTGTGCTTTAATTGGGCTTAGCTTTGACTGCATCCCTTGGGCAGCCTGCTGCACCCTTGCACACAGGCGCCAAGGTGAAAGTATTGCTAAGTGTTTCCCTTGCTTAGACTCGCATGCATCTTGGTTGATCACCACTACATTCACACACATATGCACTCTGAGTGATCAACATAGCACACACACACACACGCTTGTTACAAGCTATTTCATGTTCTGGTGTTATGCTTTATGATCCCTGCTCTACAAGGCTTGTATCTCTCAAAGATCACAAATGTGCTTAAAGAAGTGTTGACACTTCATCGCTTGTAATCCAAGTCTTTTCATTTGAGCTACTCTACTCAATTCCGCTGCGCATTGTGTCTAAGTGATTCATTCACTTTATAGGAGTGGTTCATGCTTCTGGTAGCTAAGAGTTTTTAAATAGGCCAAATCTTTTGATAGGATCTATTCAACCCCCCCTTCTAGATCTGATTGCACCTCGCGGGACCCAAGATGGGCTTCATCTTGGTGGGCCGTTCACATCGGGCGCCTCTTAGGCGCGCTAGGGGGATGGTATCCGATTTGGGCCTGCCGCTATTGGGCTGTCCATGGGCCAAATCGGTTTACCCTCCTCACTTCCCCCTACTCTTGGTTGCCAAGCACTCTGTAGGGAGCCGAGAGTAGATCATGAGAGGGTATGCTACAGTGTAGGATTCGAGGTCGATCCCCCCGTCGAAGCGGGAGTCGATGAGTCTGGCGCCATGCTTGTCGCACAAGGCACCTCTGGTAGGCGTCCTGGCTGTAATCATGACATGGTGCCTGTCCTTTCTGGGAGCGCGGGCTCAAACGGGCGTCTGGCATTGCTGGTGGTACCGTGATGTTGGTGGGCGCCTTTTCACCTGCCCCCCTAGGGGGCAGTGCTGGTCCGTCGTGGGCGGTTACAAGAACCGCCACAGGGTCTCTTTCTAAATCCCATCCGAGTCCGCTGCTTGTCGTATTCGTCGTAGGCATCCTCTTCCTCCACCCAGTGAGGACCTTCTCTTCTCTTGCTTTTTCCATCTAATCGGTTATGCATCCTCGGAGGAGGAATCTTCATGTCAGTCCTTCTTCTTCTGTCGAAGAGGTATCTCCTAGCCGTGGTAGCGTGCCGTGCACCTCAGGTGCCGGTGCTAGTCAACCCTCGCCTCCGCAACTGGTGGTGTATAGGGTGATTCATAGGCTACCAGAAGCCTTTCAGATTCCCCCCGAATTCGACATCATCTTCCCGGCGGTGGACGATGATGTGTTGAGCCTTCCTTCGGGCGGGATTATGGTCCCGGTGGCATCCTTCCAGGCGGGCTTTCGCTTGCCCACTCACCCTTTTATCGCGTCCATCCTCCATCATTATGGGCGGCATGCGGGGGAGCTATCGCCCAATTCTTACCACATCCTTTGTGGATTTGTCTGCGCCTGTCAGAGAGCGTCGGTGGAGCCGAGCGTTCTTCTTTTTCGACAGTTTTACTATATCCAGCATTGTTCGTCTGATACGGCCTATGCCTATTTCAAGGCTCGGTCTGGCCGGAACCTTATCCAAGTCTCCTTCACCACGGCTAACCTCAAAGGTTGGTCGCAGCGGTACGTGTACCTTGCTAACTCAAGGGACCACGATGCCTCCGACAGCTAGATGCGCAGGGGTGAGCGTCCTATCTGGGCCGATAGGAAACCCCCGATCAACGTCGCAGAGCGTAAGAAGGTCGATGCCATCCTCTGGTTCTACATGGTCAATGCGGAATTTGTGTTAACTCTGGGACTACTCCGGGAGCTGGGGTTGAGCCATCCATTGCCGCAGGGTACTGTCTTTGATTCTCCACAAAATTGTGACGGTAGTGATCTTGTGTTTGATCAGCTTTGCTCTGATTTCAGGTACGCCAGAGGTTCTGGTGTGGAGTTACGAGACCGTCCGGTTGCCGCGGTGTGCTCCTTGCCCAGTGGATCACGTTGCGCCGGGGGCCGGTCAGGTGAGGTTGCATTGATGGGATCGACAAGCGGCTTCAACAAAATTATCAAATAGATATTTATGTTAATTGGGCCTCATGTATGGGCCTAATGGGTCATATTTTATAATAATTATGTCCGCAATAATTATATAAGAGTCCTTTTTATTTTGTGTCTTTTAGTATTCCCAAGAGAGTTATGATGAGTAGGAAGTAGGTGTTAGGTGTTAATGAGTTGTCTTTTAGTTTTCTTTGTAGAGTCTATAAAAAGGGTCATGTAGTCTTTCTTTTAAAAAAATGAAAATGCAATGAAGTTTGAATTAGAAATTTTTGGAAAACTGTCCTCCGATAAGAGGCCCTTACCCCCTCCACCTCCCTCTCTAGGAGTGGATTCTCCTAGATTTCTCTCTCCCTCTCTTCTGCGCTCACATCACTGATCTCTTCTCTCTCCCCCTACCTTCTTCTCCTTCCTCAGCCCTCTCTCTCTCTCTTGCCATCGCACTACTGGGAACCTGTCATCGCCCCTCCTCCTCTCTGTTCTCACCTCCCCTCCCCCCCTCCTTTACTTCTTCCCACAAGCCCACACACCACCGTGTCCATTCCCCCCTGCTAACCCCCCTGGCCGCCAGCTTTCCCTTCCTCTTCCCCCTTCCTTTGCTTCTGCATTTCCCCTCCCTCACATCCACAGTTTGGCCAAGGTATCCCACCCCCTTCCTCCGGCCCTCAGCCCCCTCTCTCCCTGCAACTGCAGTCACCCCTCTTCTCCCCCCTCTCCCTCTAACTTCTTCTGCATGGCCATTCTCTTGCTCCACTCCCTGCGTCTATCTCACCCTCCCCTTTCCTCAGGCCTCTCTCTCTTGCCTTCGCACCACTGGGAACCTGTTGACACCTAAAATATACCAGAAGAGACCGAAGCAGACTCAGGGCTCTGAAGGTCGATCAAAGGTGCGGCTCCTGTACCATCCCTGGAAGTTCTAAGAATTAGAATAGAAGAGATCCACTACCCCTAACACTCTGTCCAGCTAAAGCCATCTCTGGCTAGGCTGCTGTCCAGCACGGCTGTCATTCAGATAGTCGAGCTGATAAAATTATAACAACATTCAGGCAACCATCTGCCTGCTAAAGAGGATCTTCAGACAATTCTGATGCTCGTAGAAAGGGATTCACATAGCCTCACAGCTGGTCGTAAATGCGAGATGTTGAGCAAGCCTCGAATGGAACAGATATCTACTCTGAAAGCCCACTAAACCGGTGAGGAAGGCCCTTTAGGCGAACCCTCACTTGGCGCCGGATGATGAAGAAATGGGCCAAGCCCAACATGAGTTGAGGCGCGCCGAGAAGCTTCTTGCTGGCGCGCCGGGGATTTCGTGCCGAGAGGCTGAGGGACATGCCTCTATAAAGACAACCTGCTGCCTTCGAAAAGACAACAACAACAACAACGAGAGAGGACAGAAAGAGAGAACAGAAGATAGAAGAAAAAGAAGAGGCAATAGAGGGAACATGGAGCAGTAGCCACCGAAAGGAAAGGGAGCTCGAGAGCCCTCTGAGGAAGCTGAGGAGAAGAGATAGTTGCAGAGATTCGAAGGAAGAGTCAAGGTGGGATCGGTTTCAAGATGCCCTGAGGGGCTACAGTTTCCCTTTCCCCATGTCTTTTATTTGAATATCCTTTTTTCCTTTTGTGTCTGTTTTCGAGCATCCCCGCTCCAGTAGCATCGAATGCTAATGTAGCCTCGTTATCAGGGATAGAGTCTATGTATGATTTTTCTCAGTTGGATTTTCTTCTGAGCTAGATGCGTGTATGCTGTTTGGATGAATAGTTAATAAAAGAGGGCTGAAGCTCGCCCTTTCCTTTTTCTTTCTTCCTCTGCATCCGAGGTTCAATGTATTCAATAGCTACTGCAAGCGTATCCCATCTGCACGAGCGTGTTTTGCCGTAGTCCTTCTCAACGTCACCTCCACATCGAGAGCCGGAGACAGTCTATCTCCTGGCTTCTCGATTGTGAAACTAGGAGGAATAGACTCAAGCTGGAATTCATGAGGATCAGTCTATGATCAGGCTCCCAGTGACGTCCATGAGGGAAGGCCATCTTCTCCCTGGATTACTTTCTCCAGAGCCATCTCCAGTGTTCGCCATAAATCCTTGAATAAACCCCCATTAGAACCCCCCAAAAGCCCTCCGAAGTCCTCATCTCAGAAACCCCTTCAAACCTTACTCAAACCCTTGTTTCAGAAATACTCCCAACCTCCCGGCGCAACCCTTCCTCGGCGCGAGTCTCGCGCCGAGTGCTACCCGCGCCGGTTGCTCTTGTCCCATCGCGCCGAGACCTCTTGGGCTATTGGTCGCGCCGAGGCCTCCATCCCCCCTTTGTGCCAAAGCCGGCCATGCCAATAGCTTCGTGCCGACACCCTTTTAGGCCATGCCATCCTTGGTCATAATACCCTGTCCTTCTGGGGAGAAACATTATCCTTCTCTCAACACCCATGGGAGCTATATCAACGGGGTTAATCCCCCCACATTCCGTCTCCCTATCAAGTCATGGAGTTCTGCCGCTGTATGTTCTCCATTGGCTATACAGGGGATATCAATAAATCTCCCAATAAGTGGATAACGTTGTTGTGCCCCTTGTGCTTTGTTGATGATGTGGTGTTTTAATGATAGCAACATAATTGAGTCACCACTTTGTCTTGAATATGTCTGATCTATTCTGTGGGAGATTGCATGAGTGTGCCATGTCTGAATTGTGAAGAATGCATGTGTATGCTTGAGTCATGCTGTGATAAATTGGTTTGTGCTCTGTTCTGTGCATTGCTTCTCTGCTGATAATGTTCATGTTGCAGTTCATTGGTACACAGTTTAACTGTGAGCATGGCATAGATCATGTCTGCATGTCTGTCTTTCACTAATATGGGTGCGGTGCAATGGCTGCGTTGACGCAGTGGAACAGCTGGGTTGACGCCATGCTGCTTTGTCCCTTTTTTTTGTTGCTCATTAAGTCTTAAAGTTTGTACAGGGTAGTTCATGCATCAATCTATTTGCCAAGTGTATACATCGGTCAGCATTGCATCTCGTTCGCAAAGTCCATACATTGCATAATGTTTGTCAAGCCAATACATTGCACTGCAGATGCATCGAAGGGAAGTATGCACATTGGTCTGTTCATATGAAGTCTGAACATTGGAAGTGTGTACAGTGGTCAGTTGCCTTCTCATAAGGTCTATACATCCAGTTGAACGCAAAGTTCACACATCGCTTCACATCATATGAAGTCTGTACAATGGAAGTATGTACAACGAACTGCTACACGCATCATTCCAGTTGTCTTCGTGTCGTTATTTGTTCCATCGCGTGCTGAACCCTACAGCATCTCGTGCTACTTTCTGTGCCACCTCGTGTCGCTCCTTCTGTGTCACCCCTTCGTCTTCGAGTTGTTTTCAGCCAGTGTCGTCCTCGTGTTCGAGTCGTTTTCCTGTGTCTTCGTGTTATCTTTTGTTTTTATGTCTTCGTGTTATCTTTTATTTTTATGTCTTCGTGTTATCTTTTGTTTTTATGTCTTCATGTTGTTTTTATGTCTTCGTGTTATCTTTTGCTTTTATGTCTTCGTGTTATCTTTTGTTTTTATGTCTTCGTGTTATTTTTATGTTTGAGTCTTCATGTTAGTTCTGTTTTTATGTCTTCGTGTTGTTTCTTTCTATCTTCATCCAGGTTTTCTCTGATCGCGTGTTTTACTACCGTTTTACCTCGTGTCGTTCTCTCTTACCTCGTGTTGTTCTCATCTGACTTTGTGTTGTTATCCTTGTAGTGTTAGCTTTGATACTGTATGTACCTCGTGTCGTTCTCTGTTTATCTCGTGATGTAGTCATTTTATGTACCCCGTGTCGTTTTCAGTAGAGTGCACCTTTTGCTGTTCTAATGTCTATACATTCATTTCTAAGTTCAAGTCTACACACTTGTTATCACATCTTAAGTCTATACACTCATGGCTAGCTGTTCAAGTCAATACACTCGTTGGATAAGTCTTCAAAGTCTATACATTCTATCCTTCTGATTAATCTCCTATGACTGTGTGACAGGTACTGTTCGTGAAGCCTATACAGAGTGGGCACGTGATACGAGGCTGGCATCTGGCACGTGATCTGAGATGCAGAGGAGCCTCCACGTGGACTGAAGCATTTGGGCAGGAATCGTGGAGAGCACACGCCGCCCTAATCTGCTGCTGCTATATATATGTGTCTTCTTCCTCTGAAGAAGGTCGTGGTAGAGAGTGACTGAAGTAGAAGCAGCCAGAAAAGAAGAAGAGGTGCAGAAGAGAAAGAAGAGATAGAGAAGGCTCGGAGCTAGATCGAGAGAGCAGAAGGAGAAAAAGAAAGAGAGACAGTGAGATACAGAGAGTGAGAAGAAGGTGAAGGCAAAAGTTGTGAGTAGAAGAAGAAGTAAGAAAGAAGAAGAAGAAGAAAAGAGAGTTCGTGCTGGGAGAAAGAGAGAAGCAGTAGAAGAAGTTCCTGCTGGACCGTGGATCAAATCCAGGCCAGCCAGCTCCTGCGAGAGCCACATTTGATTTTATCTTTTCAGTTTTCTGTTGCTGGGTTTTGATTTTCTTTTGAACTATTCACTTGTTGTTCTTCCGATTGCCCTGTTGGGGATCGGGTTCCTCCTGTGGACTCAGGAGAAGGGAGATCTTGTGTCTTCGGTTTGCAAGTAGCTGGGTGCTACTTATGGTTGGTTCCCTCTGATGAGACTTGCGTCTCTGGTTGCCTTTGACAGGGTGTCATCGGTTGTTTCCCTCCGGGTTGGAGGAAGGGAGATTTATCTCCGATTGTGCTTCCCTCTGGGGTTCAGAGGAAGAGAGACTTGGGTCTCTAGGTTCTCCTCCGGTTTGGAGGAAGGGAGGTTTGTTCCTCCGATTCTGGGCTTGTGGGTAGCAAGTCCAGGTGTTCCCTCCTGGTCTGGAGGAAGAGAGACCGTGTGTCTCTGGTTTCCAAGTGGCTGGGAGTCACTTGGGGTGTCCCTCCAGTTGGGAGGAAGAGGGGAGGTTGTTCCTCTGGTCTAGCTGTTTGGCAGCCATTGTTGCAGACTGAGTCTGCTGTGCTAGTGTTACTAGTGGAAGCCTCACTCTGGTTTGGAGTGAGGGGTGGACGTAGGTCTGTTGACCGAACCACCTAAAATCATCGTGCAGTGGTTTGTTTGATTTCCTGCTTCCGCTAGATGCATGCTAGGACCGTGATTTAATTGATTATCTATAACCTGGAGGTTAATTGAGTTTCTTATATGTTCACTTAATTGCTGCGCATTAGATGCTTGCTTAGGATCGTTTGAGGGCTTCTTGAGTTGCTGTCTTGCTTTGATCCCTCTAAGGTTCCTTAGACTATTTCTGCAACAGTTTTAATTCCGCATTACTGAGCATTAGAGTTTTAATTAGGCCATAATTGTAGAGGGATACATTCACCCCCCCTCTGTATCCGGGCCTTACATTCTAACAATTGGTAGCAGAGCGGTGTCTGCATACAAGGTCCAGCGACCTGCAGATTCGATCTTGCTGTCTTAAGTGCTAATTTATTTTTAGTGCATAATTGTTCCTGTTGCCTTGAACTTATTCGCTATTTGTTTTTCAATGGCTTTACCACCCGTCTTTAATGGTTCTGGTTTCAGTCAGTGGTACACTGCTTTACATGCCTATGTAAATTCTGCTAATCCTGATTTATGAAAATTAATTTCACAAGGTCCTCACACCTTACCAACGAAAGTGTCCAAATGGACCGACAGACACAGATCAAAAGATGGAGAAAATCAGAAAGCCTTTAACCTGTTGAAAGCAGCTACTGACAGAGCCTTATGGTCTTATCTTCATAATTGCAGCTCAGCAAAGGACATCCTGGATAGGCTGAAGCAATTTCACAGGGTAAACGAGGACAACTGCATGATGGCTAACAGAAGTAATCCAATTGGCAGCAATCAAGGCAGCAGTCAGACTGAAGATGATGATGATGAGGTAAATCTCTTCGAGAATTTTTCTCTAGAAGATTGGGAGAATGCTTATGCTGAATTATTTGAATCTCATGAACTGTTAAGAAAACAGTATAAAAAATTGAAGAAGGGTACTCGTTTAGATAGTTCAAGTTCTCCTTGTAGAAAGTGTGTTGAATTGAAAAATATTCATGATGCCTGTATGTCTGATTCTCTAATGTTGAAGAAACAAATTTCTTTATTGAAAACTGAGAATCAAGATCATGTGAAAGAAATCTCTAAACTTGAAAAGAAGCTTAGTCTAGCTAGTCATGATTCTATTCAGAGCAAGGATTTGCTGAAAGAAATTGAATGTGTTAAGTCTGAATTAAACAAGCTGAAATCTGAAAATGACTCTCTTAAAGAGTTCTCCAATAAAAATGATGAAAAATCAGAGAAACTTAGACAGGAGAACAAATTGCTGATTGAAAAGCTTAATGCCATAAAATCTGTAAACATAGAATTACAGAAAGATTCTGAAAAATAACAGGAAATGTTTCATGAATGTCAGTCTCTCTCAGATGAATGGGTGGTTGATGCTGATCTCCTAGAGCAGAATGGTAAACTGCAAGAGGAAATCAATGAGTTGAAACATCTAAACACCCTGTTGACAGATAAGCTAATAACAATGGAAAAAGGCAAGTGTGTGAGTGTGGATAATTCTGATAGGTTGATGAATGCTGAACAAGAAATTGAGAGTCTAAAAACCATCAACTTAATGTTAAATGGAAATGTCAGTTGCAGTGAACAGAAAATAGCTGGATATGAGCTTACTATCACATCCCTTCAACAAGAAGTTGATGATCTTTACAAGTCCTTATCTGAAGCTGACAAGGAAATAGAATTAAAATAGGAAGTAGAAAAACTCAAAAGTCTGAATGATGCCTTGCATCAACAAGTAATTTCCTGTGAAACAGATTTGTCCAAATATGAAGCTAAAATTGCTGATTTGAATTTTGAGATTAAAGATTTGAAAGATTCTCTATCAAAATTTGTCAAAGGTAAGGACAATCTGAATAAGCTTCTTGGAAAGAGTGATAACTTTGAGAGAAAGGGACTGGGCTATAGTCCGACAAAGAAAAAGAGTAATGGGAATGAAACATCTACTTTTTTTGTCAAAGCCACCAATCAGAACACAACCTCTGCTCCTTCTGTCTTCAAATTCACGGCACAAAAATTCACTGAAAAACCCAAAACTATGGAACAAAATCAAAAACTGAAAAAGGGTGTAACTTCACAGAAGAAGGATAAAGACACTCCTGTTACTATAAAGAAGGCTACACACAATTCACATGATCTCTCACACACTCACATTAAAAAGGGTTCATGTTATTATTGTGGGAAAGGAGGTCACATAATGGAGGATTGTGGATTGATGTTAAAGGATGAGCATGCTAGTAGAACTTTACATTCTAGAAACTCTTTTGATAGAAACCATGTTGCTAGGAAGCCTGATGCTTCATGTTATTATTGTGGGAAACATGGTCATCTCATGAATAATTGTTTTATCATGAAAGAAGACAACAAACTACAAGCCAGGTCTTCCATGCACTTTCTTGATCCATATGGATCTAAACACAATTCTAGTCAGCACATTGTGTGCTTCAACTGCAATAAGCCTGGGCACAAGGCTGCTGAGTGCTGGTTTAGATCTACTTGGGGTAAAAATGTTTTTCATAGAAGAAATTCTTTTGCTTGCTCCCACTGTGGGAAAAATAGGCATACAGTCAAGGACTGTTGGTATGTTCAAAAGAACTATGTTAAACCCCATTTTGTCAAATTACCTGCAAAACCTTTTGTGAAAATTTCATGCTATAACTGTGGGAAGCCAGGCCATAAATTTGCTGAATGTTGGATGGTTAAGAATAAGCATCAAACTGCTCATGCATATAACAAAACATCTTATGAACATGTTTATAAACATCACCTTGCTGTCAATATGCATCATAAGAATCAAACACCAGCCATTTCATGTAGATACTGTGGAAAATTTGGACATTCTATGGATGACTGTTCACTGATGAAATTTGATGATAATGTTGCTATGAAAATGTTTAGAAAACCTGTCAGGGCTAACGCAGGACCCAAAGCTGCTTGGGTCCCTGCAGGATCAAGATTATCAAATACTTTGCAGGTGTGCCTTGGAGGGAGAAATAAAAAGGGTTAACCAAGGCACTCAAAAAGAAAATCCCAGGACTCAATTCAGGTCAGTTCTGAAATCTGTTTCAATTTCATTATCTGAAATTGTTGTTTTGCTTGGTTGATTTTTGATGTTCTTCTCATGCTGTTGTTTGCACTAACCAAATGAGATTGCTTTGCACTGCATATGTCATTTGCATGACCATCATGATATATTAAATGGAACAGTGCTGAAGGGCATATGGAGTATGTCTGGATGCTACTGCCATGTGTGAGGTGGTCCTTGGACCTAGTCCTCCGCCTAGTACCATGGGTCTAGTTCTCATATAGAGCAGTGTATTGCATATCATAAATTTGAAGAAAATAAAATTCGAAAAGAAATGATTCATTGCACATCATGCATTTTGTCAGGGGGAGCTAGTTTGTTATTGATTGATCTTCATGCTCTCCTTGTTAGAATTGTTGCATACTGCATATGTAGGATAGTGCATATCATAAAATTTTGAAAAAAAAATCTAAAAAGAAATTCACTGCACTTAGACAGGGGGAGCATTCCTATTTCATATCTTCTTCACCTCATGAACTCCTTTTGTTTAAGTAACCTGATTCATTCTCTTGACTATGCGCTATTCAACTGTATTCTCTGCTGATATCTCTAAAATAGCTAATCAGTCTGTATTCCAGACTCAGCTACTGTCTGATGATAAAAATCTCTTCTGATGCTCTTCTCTATTGCCGATTTACTCTTCCACCAGCTTGTACTCTTCCTTCATATACCTTTTAGCTGGTGTGACTACGTTGGCTCCATTATTGAGTTGATTGGTCAGCTAAATTTATTGTTCTGATCTGAGGAACTTAAGCTGCATGCCATGCAATTCAGTTTGAGATTTTGACAGAAACTCCTATCATATGGATTTAAGAATTATCACTGAATCAGACTGATATAAGATTAATGTATTCTCAGCTTTGTAATTAAATGAATTGAAAATATATGTTGATGAGGTTTAATAAACTTTAACCTCTTGTGTCATGTAATCCTTAAAGTCTCTCATCTGATATATGAAATTTGAAATCTAGGCTACTTTGGTAGAGATACATAGAGTGAGTGGTTTGGTTAAACATTAACTTAAAAAAGTTGACTAAATAAAAAATTGTGAATTCAGAGCAATGACTCGGTCACTGAGAAACTGAATTCTTTATCAATGAAATAAAGTAACTCATGTCATGAGGTGCCACAGTTATCTCTGATAAAAATTTAGTGAAACAAAACCTGACAGAGCAATAGCTTATTTGTGTTGAGTAGCTGGGGAGTCTGGCCTCTGATAAAGGTGTCTTCTCATGTAAAAAGACACTCATATTGCTAACTCTGCTCTCAAAGCGAGAGGCAATGCCAGTTATCACACTGAGTAACTGGGTCACTTCAACTAAGACTTGTTGTGCCTCATGTAAAAAGGTGTTGATCAACTTAAATTACTCAGGAAAAATATAATGTGTTTCAAATAAAATTATCTTGAAAAATCTGTCAACTCAGGTTCTTGAAAAAATGTTTAATTTCAGTACTAACCTGTGTATTTTTCAAAGGAGCAATTGAGATCTTATGTGTAAGATAAAAGATGATTGTTTTTGAGTATTTTTCTGACTATTTGGTTCACTTTTATTAAAACTTGGATTCAGATATGAGCATTGAGTTTAATTTGGCAAAGTTGGTATACATCAAAATTAAATCAGATTGATTAAGTTGCCACTTCATAATTCTTTATGATAGAAGAGTCTACATCTTTTAAGACTTATTGAAGTGATGTATGCATTCAAATCCCTCATGATCAGATTCTTGCATGATCAACAAAGTGAACTTTTCTCTTATCAGTTGACTGATTCCATCTGCATTTTTCTGACCATACAAATGTGAGGTGCCACTCCCATTATTACCTTGTTCACTTGCAGCCCTCTGAACTTCAGAATCCTTATGGTGGTGGATTTCAGATTGATTCCTGAGATGCATTTCTCTCCACACTGTTGGAATCTTCCATCTTGTTCTGCAATAAGTTCTGATTCTGTGGTATTTTCACCAGAATTCAGATTCTTTGAAATGGCTGATTTCAGATTGATTTATTGGATAACCAGAGTCCATTCTTGTGCTTCAGGGGGAGTTATGGTTTATTTACTTCTAAGGGTAGAGTAGTCAATCATGCATGTTGATAGGGGGAGAGCTGTTTCATTGTCATAAGGGAGATCTTCATTTTTTTTAGAACTATGACTCATTCTCTACATTTGTGTGCTGCTTTTATGTGCTACAGTTGACTATCAAACCATTTCCCTTCATTTTGATTCTGTCAAAGGGGGAGAATAGTTTGATGAGTCAGTGTGACTCATTATGTTGCCATCATCAAAAAGGGGGAGATTGCTGTGTCCCTTGTGCTTTGTTGATGATGTGGTGTTTTAATGATAGCAACATAATTGAGTCACCACTTTGTCTTGAATATGTCTGATCTATTCTGTGGGAGATTGCATGAGTGTGCCATGTCTGAATTGTGAAGAATGCATGTGTATGCTTGAGTCATGCTGTGATAAATTGGTTTGTGCTCTGTTCTGTGCATTGCTTCTCTGCTGATAATGTTCATGTTGCAGTTCATTGGTACACAGTTTAACTGTGAGCATGGCATAGATCATGTCTGCATGTCTGTCTTTCACTAATATGGGTGCGGTGCAATGGCTGCGTTGACGCAGTGGAACAGCTGGGTTGACGCCATGCTGCTTTGTCCCTTTTTTTGTTGCTCATTAAGTCTTAAAGTTTGTACAGGGTAGTTCATGCATCAATCTATTTGCCAAGTGTATACATCGGTCAGCATTGCATCTCGTTCGCAAAGTCCATACATTGCATAATGTTTGTCAAGCCAATACATTGCACTGCAGATGCATCGAAGGGAAGTATGCACATTGGTCTGTTCATATGAAGTCTGTACATTGGAAGTGTGTACAGTGGTCAGTTGCCTTCTCATAAGGTCTATACATCCAGTTGATCGCAAAGTCCACACATCGCTTCACATCATATGAAGTCTGTATAATGGAAGTATGTACAACGAACTGCTACACGCATCATTCTAGTTGTCTTCGTGTCGTTATTTGTTCCATCGCGTGCTGAACCCTACAGCATCTCGTGCTGCTTTCTGTGCCACCTCGTGTCGCTCCTTCTGTGTCACCCCTTCATCTTCGAGTTATTTTCAGCCAGTGTCGTCCTCGTGTTCGAGTCGTTTTCCTGTGTCTTCTTGTTATCTTTTGTTTTTATGTCTTCGTGTTATCTTTTGTTTTTATGTCTTCGTGTTATCTTTTGTTTTTATGTCTTCGTGTTATCTTTTGTTTTTATGTCTTCGTGTTATTTTTATGTTTGAGTCTTCATGTTAGTTCTGTTTTTATGTCTTCGTGTTGTTTCTTTCTATCTTCGTCCAGGTTTTCTCTGATCGCGTGTTTTACTACCGTTTTACCTCGTGTCGTTCTCTCTTACCTCGTGCTGTTCTCATCTGACTTCGTGTTGTTATCCTTGTAGTGTTAGCTTTGATACTGTATGTACCTCGTGTCGTTCTCTGTTTATCTCGTGATGTAGTCATCTTATGTACCCCGTGTCGTTTTCAGTAGAGTGCACCTTTTGCTGTTCTAATGTCTATACATTCATTTCTAAGTTCAAGTCTACACACTTGTTATCACATCTTAAGTCTATACACTCGTGGCTAGCTGTTCAAGTCAATACACTCGTTGGCTAAGTCTTCAAAGTCTATACATTCTATCCTTCTGATTAATCTCCTATGACTGTGTGACAGGTACTGTTCGTGAAGCCTATACAGAGTGGGCACGTGATACGAGGCTGGCATCTGGCACGTGATCTGAGATGCAGAGGAGCCTCCACGTGGACTGAAGCATTTGGGCGGGAATCGTGGAGAGCACACGCCGCCCTAATCTGCTGCTGCTATATATATGTGTCTTCTTCCTCTGAAGAAGGTCGTGGTAGAGAGTGACTGAAGTAGAAGCAGCCAGAAAAGAAGAAGAGGTGTAGAAGAGAAAGAAGAGATAGAGAAGGCTCGGAGCTAGATCGAGAGAGCAGAAGGAGAAAAAGAAAGAGAGACAGTGAGATACAGAGAGTGAGAAGAAGGTGAAGGCAAAAATTATGAGTAGAAGAAAAAGTAAGAAAGAAGAAGAAGAAGAAAAGAGAGTTCGTGCTGGGAGAAAGAGAGAAGCAGTAGAAGAAGTTCCTGCTGGACCGTGGATCAAATCCAGGCCAGCCAGCTCCTGCGAGAGCCACATTTGATTTTATCTTTTCAACTTTCTGTTGTTGGGTTTTGATTTTCTTTTGAACTATTCACTTGTTGTTCTTCCGATTGCCCTGTTGGGGATCGGGTTCCTCCTGTGGACTCAGGAGAAGGGAGATCTTGTGTCTTCGGTTTGCAAGTAGCTGGGTGCTACTTGTGGTTGGTTCCCTCCGGTGAGACTTGCGTCTCTGGTTGCCTTTGACAGGGTGTCATCGGTTGTTTCCCTCCGTGTTGGAGGAAGGGAGATTTATCTCCGGTTGTGCTTCCCTCTGGGGTTCAGAGGAAGAGAGACTTGGGTCTCTATGTTCCCATCCGGTTTGGAGGAAGGGAGGTTTGTTCCTCCGGTTCTGGGCTTGTGGGTAGCAAGTCCAGGTGTTCACTCCTGGTCTGGAGGAAGAGAGACCGTGTGTCTCTGGTTTCCAAGTGGCTGGGAGTCACTTGGGGTGTCCCTCCAGTTGGGAGGAAGAGGGGAGGTTGTTCCTCTGGTCAAGCTGTTTGGCAGCCATTGTTGCAGACTGAGTCTGCTGTGCTAGTGTTACTAGTGGAAGCCTCACTCTGGTTTGGAGTGAGGGGTGGACGTAGGTCTGTTGACCAAACCACCTAAAATCATCGTGCAGTGGTTTGTTTGATTTCCTGCTTCCGCTAGATGCATGCTAGGACCGTGATTTAATTGATTATCTATATCCTGGAGGTTAATTGAGTTTCTTATATGTTCACTTAATTGCTGTGCATTAGATGCTTGCTTAGGATCGTTTGAGGGCTTCTTGAGTTGCTGTCTTGCTTTGATCCCTCTAAGGTTCCTTAGACTATTTCTGCAACAGTTTTAATTTCGCATTACTGAGCATTAGAGTTTTAATTAGGCCATATTTGTAGAGGGATACATTCACCCCACCCTCTGTATCCGGGCCTTACATTCTAACAAACGTCCCATAAGATTGAGATCATTTTTGGATCTAGGGCTACGCCCGCCTCTCTTTTGGCTTCCACCCTGGCATCCCGTGGGTGGATGACCTATACTCCCCTTTTGACATAGTCCAAAATAAGGGGAGATGCTGCCCAAATTCATCCACGAGCTTTACTTTGTCATGTTGTGCGATGCTTTCACTGAGATTATGAATCTAACCCCAGCTGTGTAGCAGAGATCTGAGCTACACCATCTCATGATCCTCAGCTCACCACCGTCAGAGGGGAATATAACCATCATAGTCACGTGGTCTCCTTAGAGTTTCTATGGATGAGCCTACCCTCACTGTAACGACCCGAGAATCCGATTACCGGGAAGGCCCGATAACCCGAGACTCGCACCGCCGCCCACGAGCCGGGAGGGCTCGGAAGGGCTAAAAGGAGTGTGGAGCACAAAGAAATAGGAAATAAAGCAGGACAACCAACGACAACAAGCTGAAAGAAAGAACAACTATAGCTACAACAGAGTCCAGTCCAACAGAAAGTACAGTCTAAAGTAGTAAAAACGTACCACATGCCAAGTGAACACTCAGCCCGACAAGCTGGCAACTGAGAACCTCCGCTCCACACCCTCGAACCTCGAGGAAGAACCGCCACACCTGAAAAGCAGGGAATGAGTCTCCAAAACAGAGACTCAGCAGGGATCCCGCGGAACCCCAATCGGAAACAACGGCGGTAGTGGAAAGGAAGGCTACAAGAGCAGCCGCAACAGCAGGAACAGTAAACCCGGTGGCCGGTCGAAACACGGCACTACAACTACTCCTAATGTACCAAAAACACACCCCGAACTCACAGTCGAGGCTACCGGACTACACTAGTACCGCTTACCGAAGTAAAAACACACGGCAACCCTGCCGTAGAGGCCTGTCCCCCTGACATAGCCGACCTGGACACGCTGTCTAAGGTGCAACCCCGACCATCCGATCGTGGGTACCGCACAACAAGACGCAACCTCGGTCAAGCCACTAGCACTAGTCTCACGGTGCGAAAATCAACACACGCGCCACGGTGAAACAACCGAAACTCAACGGTCAACATGACCGAAACCCGACGGTCAAAGTCACGGAAACTGACAGTCTATCACTCTCTGTCCAGAACAGGAGTACCTCCCACTAGAAGCACAGCCGGTAGCATCTCTTGACGTCTTACACCGTGCCGCAGGTGAACCGCCTAGCGTGGTAGCTCCTACCAAAGGCGCGAACACCGTACAAGTAACCACAAAACAAGTGACTAGCTGGGGTCACGCCCGTCGACGTGGGTCCAACCGCCCCCAACCACGTGTGCACACACAGACCACGCGTCCTAGGTCTGGCCCTCTGACCGGTTTTCCCCCGTAGCCGGACTCTGGCTACCGACGAGGGGCCGATGGTAACCGGTCCACAAACCGTCTCAAAAGGTGAGCGCCCGTACACCACTCCCAGGTGAGACCAGCACCTCGTACTGGTGGGCTACGACTAGTGGAGGGTCACTGAAGGAGTAGACTCTCAAGTCAACGGAAAACAACGTCCGCATCCGATGACGTACGGGGACCACCCCACGTACCGGTCCCGTCGCACGGTGACCACAGTCGGAGAAGAAACAGGACTCGTAGTCCATGGCCACATACGCACCCTGCACGAGATTTGAGAAAATTCAAGTGGCACTAAGCCACTGGACTCTGGACAGTCCTCTAGACGCACTACACCCAACGGTCCTTGAGTCACAAGACTCGGGATCAAGACTGTTGTACGCAACAGCACAAGGCCGTCAATCTAGTCCAATCTCTAGGTCTAAAACCACGGTAGCACGAGTACCGAGACAACTCACGAGCCTAACGACCCGAGAATCTGATTACCGGGAAGGCCTGATAACCCGAGACTCGCACCGCCGTCCACGAGCCGGGAGGGCTCGGAAGGGCTAAAAGGAGTGTGGAGGCACAAAGAAATAGGAAATAAAGCAGGACAACCAACAACAACAAGCTGAAAGATAGAACAACTACAGCTACAACAGAGTCCAGTCTAACAGAAAGTACAGTCTAAAGCAGTAAAACGCACCACATGCCAAGTGAACACTCGGCCCAGCAAGCTGGCAACTGAGAACCTTCGCTCCGCCCCCTCGAACCTCGAGGAAGAACCGCCACACCTGAAAAGCAGGGAATGAGTCTCCAAAACAGAGACTCAGCAGGGATCCCGCAGAACCCCAACCGGAAACCACGGCGGTAGCGGAAAGGAAGGCTACGAGAGCAACCGCAACAGTAGGAACAACAAACCCGGCGGCCGACGGACCGAGGCGGGGGTGAGGCGGGGCGAGGAGGACGACAAGGATGGGTTGAGGATCAAGGCGGTGGCGTGTGGCGAGCCGGTTCACGGGCGTGGAGGCACCGACGAGAGTTTAAACGGCGTTTATTCATGGATCGGCGTCAACGGTGCGCGAATTCTTCGGTGGAGGTAGGGTGATGGACCCCCAGCCTGTGCGCTTCCTTCCCCGTGAGTTTTGTAGGCCGTGGTGAGCCGAGCGGGTCATTTGGGGCGTTTTGGGGAAAAATGCATGTTTTTGGGGAGTGAGCCGGATCCCTTGTTTTACGGCATTTTTAGCCGATCCAAGGGTTTAGATGTATGCCTAGGGGCTTGGGGATGGATTCCCCTTTGTTTCCCCATCACCCGGGGGTGATCGGGGCGTGGATCGGATTTTTGGGCATTTTCCCGCCGTTCTCGGTTTTCCGAAATGGTCGCGGTCTACCAGTAACCGCTTTCATTGGTCGCTGTCCTGGGAGAACCGCGTTTGGCCAAGAGCGTCAGCAAGCATCGCGGACGTGCGATAGACCATTTTTGGCTAGTCGCGATCGTGACCCGACCGTGACAGTCAGGTCGCGGTCCTAGGGTGACCGCTATCATCGGGCTGCGTCTGGCCAGTCGTGGTCATGACCCGACCGTGACTGCTTAGTCATGGTCCCCGGTCGACCGTTTCTAGGTGGTCACGGTCCCCAGGTGACCGTGACTACGTGGCGGTTCCCGTTTGCGTTGTTTTGACCCCCGGTCGACCCGGTTGTGACCCAGTGGTTGACCTTAGGTCTCGTGAGTGTCCCGGGCACCCTGTGGGTTCCGTGTCCGTGTTTCTGGGGTGTCAGGAGGTGCCGTGTTATCTCGATTAGCGTGCCCGTAGGTGTGGTGGGTCCAGGTGACCTC
The DNA here is from genome assembly GCA_022559845.1 of Amorphophallus konjac. Taxonomy (NCBI): domain Eukaryota; kingdom Viridiplantae; phylum Streptophyta; class Magnoliopsida; order Alismatales; family Araceae; genus Amorphophallus; species Amorphophallus konjac. The sequence goes on from CM040121.1 coordinate 111,967,386, forward strand.
ACGTGTTCCGGGCTTTCGTGTTACGCTCGATCGAGTCACCGTGTATCGGTGTGTGTGCGGTGGGGTCTCCCCCGCATGTCGTGGGTTTCTTTGGAAGGTGATTCCCATGTGGGCCACGTGTTTGGCCTTGGACTGCGAGTCCAGTTATCCGGCCTGGGGCTGGAGGTTTCCCGCTTGCTCCGAGATGGGAAATCGACAAGGCGGTTTGTGTGCTGCCTTGGGAATCGTGCTTCTGTGTTTTCCGTGTGGCCCGTGCGGGTGGCTTTAGTCCTTTGCATTCCCTTCCCGAGGGAGTGGTCTTGGCGGCTCGTGAGTTATCTCAATATTCGTGCTACCGTGGTTTTAGACCTAGAGATTGGACTAGATTGACGGCATTGTGCTGTTGCGTACAACGGTCTTGACCCCGAGTCTTGTGACTCAAGGACCGTTGGGTGTAGTACATCTAGAGGACTGTCCAGAGTCTAGTGGCTTAGCGCCACTTGAGTTTTCTTGACTCTCGCGCAGGGTGCGTGCGTGGCCGTGGACTGCGAGTCCTGTTTCTTCTCCTACTGTGGTCACCGTGCGATGGGGCCGGTACGTGGGGTGATCCCCGTACGTCGTCGGATGCGGACGTTGTTTTCCGTTGACTTGAGAGTCTACTCCTTTAGTGACCCTCCACTAGTCGTAGCCCACTAGTACGAGGTGCTGGTCTCACCTGGGAGTGGTGTACGGGCGCTCACCTTTTGAGACGGTTTGTGGACCGGTTACCATCGGCCCCTCGTCGGTAGCCTGAGTCCGGCTACGGGGGAAAACCGGTTAGAGGGCCAGACCTAGGACGTGTGGTCTGTGTGTGCACACGTGGTTGGGGGCGGTTGGACCCACGTCGACGGGCTTGACCCCAGCTAGTCACTTGTTGGTGGTTACTTGTACGGTGTTCGTGCCTTTAGTAGGCGCTACCACGTCAGGCAGTTCACCTGCGGTGCGGTGTAAGTCGTCAAGGGACGCTACCGACTGTGCTTCTAGTGGGAGGTACTCCTGTCGAGTTGGGAGTGACAGACTATCAGTTTCGTGACTTCGACCTTCGGGTTTTCGGTCGTGTTGACCGTTGAGTTCGATTGTTTCACCATGGCGCGTGTGTTGGTTTTCGCGCCGTGAGACTAGTGCTAGTGGCTTTACCGAGGTTGCGTCTTGTTGTGCGGTACCCGCGATCGGATGGTCGGGGTTGCACCTTGGATAGCGTGTCCAGGTCGACTGTGTTCGGGGGACAGTCCTCTACGGCATGGTTGCCGTGTGTTTTACTTCGGTAAGCGGTACTAGTGTAGTTCGATAGCCTCGATCGCGAGGTCAGGGTGTGTTTCTGGTATAGTAGGAATAGTTGTAGTGCCGTGTTTCGACCGGCCACCGGGTTTGCTGTTCCTGCTGTTGCGGTTGCTCTCGTAGCCTTCCTTTCCGCTACCGCCGTGGTTTCCGGTTGGGGTTCTGCGGGATCCCTGCTGAGTCTCTGTTTTGGAGACTCATTCCCTGCTTTTCAGGTGTGGCGGTTCTTCCTTGAGGTTCGAGGGTGCGGAGCGGAGGTTCTCAGTTGCCAGCTTACCGGGCCGAGTGTTCACTTGGCATGTGGTACGTTTTACTGCTTTAGACTGTACTTTCTGTTGGACTGGACTCTGTTGTATCTGTAGTTATTCTTTCTTTCAGCTTGTTGTTGTTGGTTGTCCTGCTTTATTTCCTATTTCTTTGTGCCTCCACACTCCTTTTAGCCCTTCCGAGCCCTCCCGGCTCGTGGGCGGTGTAGACACACTAAAATTGACATCATTTTGAGCATATCTCCTATCGCACTGTGATGCCCCATTTGACCCTCAAATCGACTTATTTGAGTGGTTTTCCTCCTTTTTATTGAATATCCAACTTCCCCAAGCTTTTCACATGTTTTTCCATTTTTCTCCAGATTTTTCTGAGCCATTTCTCCATTTTTTCGGGCCTTAAATCAAATGGGGGAAGGGACCCGGGCGTCATTTAAGTAACGCCCCATTAGGGGGCGTCATTTCTTTAATTAGCGACCGTCTGTTCGGTCGTCAATTCTTGTTCAATTCCAAACTCCAGAAGCACCCCTTCCTTTCCTCACTTACACTCCTTTTTCACTTGGAAAAGAGTTCCTATGGCTTCCTAATATTGAAAGGACACTTGGAGGAAGGATCCCCCTTTCCATCCTACCGAAACTAAGTTTTCTAATTTTTTATGGAATTAATTCCGAATTTCCCTTCTTTCCTCATTTAACCTCCTTTTCCACTTGGGAAAGGGTTCCTATGACTTTCCAAGGTTGAAAGGACACTTGCCTAATGTTTATCTCTTCCAAATTTCAACTAAAACATGTTTTCTTATTTTCTCTTGGAATTAATTCCGAATTTCACTTCCTTTCCTCATTTAATCTCTTTTTCCACTTGGGAAAGGGTTCCTATGACTTTCCAAGGTTGAAGGGACACTTGCCTAATGTTTATCTCTTCCAAATTCCAACTAAAACATGTTTTCTTATTTTCTCTTGATTTAATTCCGAATTTCACTTCCTTTCCTCATTTAATCTCTTTTTCCACTTGGGAAATGGTTCCTATGACTTTCCAAGGTTGAAGGGACACTTGCCTAATGTTTATCTCTTCCAAATTCCAACTAAAACATGTTTTCTTATTTTCTCTTGATTTAATTCCGAATTTCACTTCCTTTCCTCATTTAATCTCTTTTTCCACTTGGGAAATGGTTCCTATGACTTTCCAAGGTTGAAGGGACACTTGCCTAATGTTTATCTCTTCCAAATTCCAACTAAAACATGTTTTCTTATTTTCTCTTGATTTAATTCCGAATTTCACTTCCTTTCCTCATTTAATCTCTTTTTCCACTTGGGAAAGGGTTCCTATGACTTTCCAAGGTTGAAGGGACACTTGCCTAATGTTTATCTCATTCTAAATCCCACTAAAACATGTTTTCCTAATTTCCCTTGGAATTAATTTCAAATTTCAACCCTATAAATAGGACCTCTCTCTCCCTTGTGAAAGGAGGATCAAGATCAATTCAAGGGGAGGTGCTGCCGGACCAAAGGCTTAAGGAGGAAGACTCCCATGCACCTAAAAGCTTCATCCATGGAGTTCTTCTTCCTCTATTGAAGATTTGGAGCCTCTACATCCATGGAATTCTACATCATCTTCTTCCTCTATTGAAGATCTTGAAGCCAATTGGAGAAACCACTAAGCTTTCCCCCTCCTATCTCTTATTTTTCTTTAGTTAATTGCATGCATCATTATTCCATCTCTTCCTTTTATTTCTTTTTATCTCCATGTTGAGATCTCCTTAGTGCAACACTTGCACACCTCCCTATTTGCATATCATTCATCATATCTCCCATACCCTTTTGCATAGGGGTTTAAAGGCCAAACACCAATAAGGTGTGTTCATATCCATGCTTTCTATGTCCATATTTACATTTGGATTTGATGCTACACATCTTGGTTTCTAATCCATGTTTGTTTATTGGTGTTTGTTAATTTTGCAAGGGTAATCAATCAAGGAAAACTCTCTTCATCGGCCGGCCGATAGAAAGAGAAGGTGCACTCACAATCTCCCCCACATTTAAGGTATTTATATCGCGATCCCTCCATTGATTATTTGTTATATCCTTTGAGGCCCTCGCGTCTCTGGCGATCACATTCCCCTTAGCATCCTCGCATGCTCCCCTTTTCTCCCTCTTTTCCCATTATTCTTCTATTCATTTTTTCTTTTTCCCTTTTAATTGTTCTAAGTGGATTTCTTAGAATCTACAAATTGGTGATCACGGTGGGACAACCATTGTTTTTCTTTGATTACCCTTCCCCTTTTGCACCCTCGGTGCAACTCCCTTTGTGCTCCACATAGCACTTTCCTTTTTGTTTTATCACTTGTGCATCGCGTGCACATCCCCCTCCCCTTATGTGATTGCTAACTTGTTGGTTTTTGAAAAATTCCACTTTCTTATCTCTCCATCTTTTTAAAAAAAAAATTTTTTGGATGCCATGCTTCATATTATGTTTGATTGCTATGATTTGTATGGCCATGTGAGTGTTTTACCTTATCTTTCTTTGGTTTGGCTCATATCATGGTTCATACTTTCTTTTCTTTGTCTTTTGCATTAGGACTTGCATTTAGGGCATTTGGCTTGGGAGACCTCCTCTCTCTACATTAGGATTTCACACACCCCCTTGGTGAAGGAAGGACCCTCCATTGAGCATTCCGTCTCTTTGGATTGGAAATTCCTAAACCAAGCCTCCATAAGTCCCCGCACCAGTGGATTCCCTCACGGACGCCGGGCAGGTTGTACCCTTGAAGTTCCCGAGTTTAGTTGGCCTATACGTGGTGAGAGAGTGTTCCTAGTTGGCATTGAATTAATCATATTGAAACTAGGTTCCTCCCTTGTGTGAATCATTCCAAATCTTTGTAAAAAATCATTAATTCACCAAGGTTCAAACATAAAAAAAATCAAGGTAACCATTCCAACTTGTGTGCTTCTTTGCAAATTGTTTGCACATTAAATTGCTTACATAATGGCTTACTTTGATAGACAAAATAACATGTTCAATTCAATTAGTGTTCATGAGGGTGATCAACCTAGCACATCTTATTCCTCTCAATTCCAACATGTTCAACATAATTCTCACCATAATTCTTTCAAAGGACCACGTTCTCACTCTTATGGTGTTGCCCGACCCATGGGCAATGTCCAATCCAATGGTCCTTTAATCCAATTGCGAGCCACTATTCCCTCGGGACCGTCTCCTCCCAATGATGAGAAGGTTTCCCAAATCATTCATGCATTAGATCATCTGACCCCTCAACAGATCCAAGCCCTTAAGGCCGCTGTTGCGGGTGCATCTCATTCCTCTCCCCCTCCTTCTAATCCTATTTGGGTGGCCCATCACCCAATTCCTCCTCCCTCTTCTATTCATACTCGGGTGGCCCATCACCCATCTCCTTTTATTCATCCTCCTCCTCGGGTGGCCCATCACCCGCCTCCTTCTATTTCTCCATCACGGCACCAAGGCCCATTTATTCCTTGCAATCCGGCCCATCCGGGTTCTTCCATGGGTCGGCCCATTAATTTCCCTCCACGGCCTTTATATACGGCCCCTCCTCCTTCAAGGCCCCGCCAACCTTCTGTTGCTCAGGTTACACCCCTCCAGCAAACTCTTCTTGATAAAATCACTCTTATGGAGGAACAATTAAAGAGGGTTACAAGCCCGCGGCCTGCTCCTCCTACTCCAGTCAATCCTCTACACGCTTTCCTGGATGATATTACGAAGATGGAGAATGAATGGAAAGACAGGATGGATGATTATGGCATCGGCATTTCAAGCAATCAAGAGCCGGCGATTGAAGAATCTGAGGCAATATATGATGGTGAAGCTCCGCAGGCACCCCTTCCGAGTTTCCTTCGTTTCCCTCTCCCCCCATTATCATTTGATGAACCCCCTGCTCAGGACGAAGCTACCATCCCTGATCCAACCCCCGTTTCCGAGACCTCTTGGTGTTACGATGATGGTTCGATACTCCAATCACCCACACCGGCGCATCTTGAGTCTCCTCCCACTCCAAACACCGCTCGCCCCGTCCGGAGTTTTCCCCGCACCAAACCTCCACCAGTTATACCTCCCCCAGTTACATCAACCTTCATATCATCACCCTCCCCTGAACCTTCCATCAAACCTCCACCAATGACACCTCCACCCATTAAACCATTAACCTTCACACCATCGGCCTCCATTGAACCCACCATTAAACCTTCCCCAATTAACATCCCACCACTTCAACCCTCCATTACCCCTTTAACCTCAAAACCCTCCACTATGCATATAACACCTATTCCACCACATAACCCTTCACCTTTACCCGTGGTTAATCCTGAGCAGGATTCACCCTTTTTTGCACTCGAGCCAATCCCAACTGCTTCCGAGCAAAGGGAGAAACTCGACGTGTTTATACCTCCGCCTCCACTTATCCTTTCTCCAACGCCTTTCATTACGCCCCCACCATTCATGGAGCCTTCCGCCTCTGCTTCACCTCCCTCTACTACTCGGAAGGGGAGTGCTTCTACAAACACTTGTGCCGAGGATGATCAAGAGCTGCGAAAGAAGAATTTGGCCATGGCCGCGCTATTCAAAATGCAAGAGTTCATTTGCCGGATGCCAATCCGGGTTATTGTGCCAGGCATGATTGAAGAGGCCAAGTCGTCGCCATGCCAAGCACTGATGCTGTGTAAGGGCCGGGCATGGCACCCTCTATTCCAACTTCCAAATCTTGAACCCCTGGGCAACATGATGCTTCTGAGCCCTACTTTCCAACTCCCTCACACCATTACTTTTCACCCTCCAAGGGAGTTGTCGTTTACTATTGAAGCTTCGTCATGGGCTTGTATTTCATCCATTAGGCCATTTGGCTGTATTCTTTCACTGCCGTGGAGGGGCAGTTATCTTGGTGCCGAAAGGCCTTCCGCTATTTCATCCACCTTCTTGTCTATCACATCTTTTCCATGGGCCATTCCCAGGGTTAGGAGAAGGATCTCGTCCTCTCGCCCTTCATATTCTCCATATTCTTTGCATCTCATTCCATTCGCGCATTCATTGCATTCATCGCATCCATCCCATTGCATGCATTTGCACCTCCTGCTTCCCGGGTTTCCAAACCCGTATCTTCCCCGCCTTCCGGCACCTCCGGATATTCCGCACTTCCCATCTTATTCATCTTCATCTTTTTATCCACTATCCCTGGGGCATCGCGTCCCTTTTCCTGCTATCTCCTTGGAACCTCCAGGAATTTTATCCCTCCTCTTTGGGCATCTCGCCCTTTCTGATTCTATTCCTCCGGAACCTCCGGACCTTTCTCTCGGGCATCGCGCCCCTTTCCACTTTCCTCCTCCGGAACCTCCGGACTTTCCCCTCGGGCATCGCGCCCCTTTTCATCTTCTTCCTCCGGAACCTCCGGACTTTCCCCTCGGGCATCGCGCCCCTTTCCATTCTCCTCCTCCGGAACCTCCGGACCTTTCTCTCGGGCATCGCGCCCCTTTCCACCTTCCTCCTCCGGAACCTCCGGATTTTCCCCTTGGGCATTGCGCCCCTTCTCATTTGCTACCTCCGGAACCTCTGGATTTTCCTCCTGATCCTCCTTCATTCCTCTCTCTTGGGTATCGCGCCCCTTTCTATATTCTTCCTCCGGAACCTCAGGATCCTCCACCTGATTGTCTCCATCTTTTCCCCGAGCATCGTGCCCCTTTCCATTTGCTTCCTCCGGAACCTCCGAATTCTCCGTCTTATTCTCTCTATCATCTTCCAGGGCATCGTGACCCTCCTGATTTCATTCCCCCGGAACCTCCGGACCCTCCATCTTTCTTCCGATTCATCTTTCTACTCCTCCGGGACATCACATCCTTCATTTTCTTCTTCCTTTTCCATCATCTTTTTCCCTATTTCTCCCCAGGGCATCGCATCCCTTCTTTCAATATTCCTCCGGAGCCTCCGGATTCCTCCTATCATGATTCTCCTCCTCTGCCTCCGGACCCTCCGGATCCACCTCTTTCCATCTACCAATTTCTTCTTCTGATTCCTCCTAATTCTGGGTCTGACCCAACTTCTTCCACATCCACTGCCTTGGGCATCTGCCCTTTCTCCCATTGCTTCCGAGGCTTTAGTCCTCACCCCTCTTCTTGATTTTCCGCTTCTTCTGTAGACTGTTCCATGTGATCAGGGTCTCCGCGCCTTAGTGAGGGAGTTCTAGCCCTCGCCTCTTTTCTTTTCTCCTTATTCGTCTGAGTCTGGTTTGAGCACCACTCATTCTTGTTAAGCCACTCCCAAAATCCTTTGCTTCCAATCCTTTTGACTGCCAAAGAGGACAAATCCCACGATGATCAACCTCGCCTCTGACAGCGGCTTCTACAAAGGTTGCAAGGTAACATATTGGCATAAGTATGCATTTTAATGATATCATTTTCTCATTGCTTCACGCATGATTTTCAAAATCAAGTGCTTCTTAATGAGATTAAGAGTGGTGTTTTAAACCTTTATCTTAAGCTTTTGTTTAATTGAAATCATTCTCAAAAGAGTCCTTTAGGCTTATTTTTTTACAGCACTTTGGTTGATAAAGAACCCGCACTGGGAATTCAACATTCTCTCCCTGCTTGTTAAGATCAACCCTCAACTGGGCACCTCACACACTTCACGGCGTCCTTAGCCGGCTCCTTTGGTTAAACACCGTTGCTACCTTGGCCATGCCATGAGAATTTCTGAAAGTCTTTTTCTCTTCTTTACTCGGCCGAATGCAGGGGCAAGAGGTTGACGGATGAGATGACCAACCTCGGTAAATCTCCAATACGAGAGGAGTTTCAAATAGGGGCAGTCTTGACCCAAAATCGATTTGAGTTTTCATATGAGTTTTCATGATATACATCTAGCCAAGAAGGGCTATTCTGAAAATCAAGCCAAAATTTTGATAAAAGTAAAATTGTGAATTATGGCATGTCAAGAGAGGCAAAGTCCCCGCAGGAAAAATCCTGGTCGTATGCATGTCAAAGGTCTAAAAATCAAAGGCACAAAGTCCCAGCGCAACAGACTACCTCTTTGAGGGAACACCTTGGAAGGAATTCGAGCCCCGACATCTCCCATCCTGCATAAAACTTGTCACAATTATTCTTCTCTTCTCCCTCTAAGACCGAATGTTTCTCAGGTATGGCCTTGGTAGGGGCACCGTTAATCAAGGGCAGTCAGTTATAGGACGCCACCCTTCAATGCACGCCCAGCTTTGGGCAGTTTTTAGCAAAAAGGGAAGGAACAAGGACCCCTAGCCAGTGGTTCAAAACAACCCTTTGATGCTGCATTAACAATGTCTAAGCCAAAATCCAAAAAAAAAAAATTGAATATTTCCCGTTCAAAATCCCAACAAAAATTCAAAATATTTTCCAAAAATCTCCATAAAAATTTAAATATTTTCAAAACTCATAAAAAATTGCATATTTTCAAAACTCATAAAAATTTGCATATTTCAAAATCAAAAAAATTTGCGTTGTATTTTCTGATGGTGTTTTGCAGGAACAGCTTTGCAAGGACCAAGAGCACGGGATGAGTCCTATCTCCACTCATTGCTATCAATTTATTGATTCTCCCGATATTCTCATGACATGCCACCCTAGGCATTTTTGGTTATCATCTCCCTATATCATTCTGATTATCATATCTCATGATTATTCATCTCCAAATCTTTCAAACAACTCCTGCTAATTTCTCTTGATCAATTCTGCCGATGGGCATTATCAGGTCTTGATCATTCAACTCCAAATCTTGATTAGCCAAGTTGGCATCCTCATGACAAAATAACAAACAATGATGCTTTACAATATCATGATTCAACTCATAATGGTTACTATGTTGTGACATGCTACTGATGCTTTGATTCATGCTTTGATAGCTACGCTTAAATGCCTTATTCATTGTTTGTTATCTTTTATATCTTGGCTAATGAATTTTTGAGCGCAGGAACAGGCTCTTGGTCCCGCCGACAGGGCATCATCACTCAAAGTCCCACGGTGCTTGCAGCTCATTTCTCAGTTCCCATGCTCATTGATATCACCATCTCCCTGTATGTATTTTACTATATGTTACATATGTTACTAGATTATATCAAGGACCTTGTGGCTTTGGTAAATCTGGGATTTGAGTTCCCCTTCATCAAAAATAATGACGATTCCAGAGGAGTCTTAGTCACACGGATAGGCCGTTGAGCCATCCAAGACTGGGGACGATGGTTCCCTTTTTACGAGTTGGTGCGCGGATAAACGGGCTTCGGCTTAGTATCAGCTCGCAGAATTGGTTTCTTGACCCAGTCTGGGCAGTTTAACAATATTATCCTTGATTATATTATATTTTCATTTGTTATTTTTCCTTTTAGCCCAGCATGCATTCATGTAGGACTTTGAATTAACATTGGAAAATCATTCTGATAAGCTGATGTTGAGAGTTGAATTGATCTTAATCTTTCTCGATATGAGGTTTTCATTGTCGAATTGAGTCCTCAGTTCGTTTTGTCGCTGTTTTGGGTCTTTTCTCGAAAGCTCCTTGTTTGGATTTTTATCATCTTATTTCTATCATTTTCCTTTGATCCACCTTGGCTGCAGCACGTCCACTGGCTGGTAACCGCTCCCCAATGGTGAAACTTACAGGTTTGTGACCTGGGGTACTTCCACCGCGCTGGAAGTTGATCATTTATTTTATCTCCTTCGTGCCCTCGTGCACATCTCCCCATTTTATCCAAACATTGTTGATTTCGTTGGATTTCCCGAGATTTACTTCATCTCGAGCTTTTGATTTCATTTCTCATCAAGTGATGTTGATTGCGTGTCTCATCACACCTTAGCATCTACTTTTCAGTTTGCTACGCTCCCTTGTAAAGCAGACGCCAAGGCGGGGCAGCTGTAGACACGCCAAAATTGACGTTACTATGAGCGCATCTCATATTGCCTTGTAATGCCCCAATTTGACCCTCAAATTAGTTCTATTTGAGTGATTTTTCTCACTTTTCTTGGATTTCTCCCTTTTTTTCACCTTTTTCTTATTTTTTCCTATTTTTCCCTATTTTCCTGAATTTTTTTGGATTTTTCTAGACATTTTTCTCTATTTTTATGTATTTTTCAGAAATAACGACTTGATGTGGGGCGTCTTTTAAATAACGACTTTTCCTTAGACGTTTCTAAAAAAATTGACGACTATATTGGAGGGCGTCCATTCTTTCAAATTTCTATTTTTTTGAATTTTTCTGAGAATTTTTCGGAATTTTTTGGAATTAACGACTTAATCATGGACGTTATTTTTAATTTGAAAAGAATAAAAAAATCAAAAATTGAATTCACGCCTTACGCACGGTCATCACTTTTTCAAATTGATTTTTTTATATTATTTTCCACCCCCTTCTAGAGGTGATTTGGTGGCCTTCCGGGTGTCAGAAAAATTTGTAAAAATAGTCGTTGGAATCAGGGCGATGAGATGCACCTTCACCTAAAAAATGGGAAAATAATATTGAGAAATGAAAAATAGCCCTATTTCGAATTTTTTAATTAACGTCCTTTGTTAAGGCGTTTTTTAATTAACGCCTTTGACTCAGACGTGTTTCAATTTCATTTCTAAAAATGATCCAGGAGTTAACGCCCTTGTGCAGGGCGTGTTTTTAAAAGACGCCCTTCGGAAGGTCGTCAATTCTTGAATTGACGCCCTGAGTCAGGTCGTGTTTCACTTTTGTGCTCCGAACGAACGCAGCCTTTCCCAGAGAGACTCCTGCTTCGTTTGGGCTCTTGCCCAGTCTAATCCTCTCCTATTTTGGGCTCTTGCCCGTTCTTATCTCTTCCTCCTTTGGACTCTTTCCTTCTTATCTTTTTCTACCTTATTAATAGAGCTTATGAGCTCTGTTAATCGGTTGGTCGGACGTCCTGTCGATCCCTCTCCTCTCCCTCCGTTCTTCTTCTTCCTCTTCTGTGTCTTTTTTTTTTTTCTTGCAGGGCTCTGTTGCCGGCTGAAGGAGAAGCCAACGTTCAACATCTTCATCCTACAGAGTTTCCTCCCCTTTGAATATTCAAGCTGAAGCACAGGCCCTTTCTTCCTTTTCCTTTTTCCTTTATTTCTCCCTTTTGTTTTATCATCATCATCATCATTAATTCACGCACGCATCATATTTATATTTTTTATACTCAATCACATTGAGATCTCCCCATAAGTGCAACACTTGCACTCTTTCCCCATTATATTTTTTTTTACATGCATTCATATCTCCCACACCCTCTTTGCATAGGGGTTTAAGGGCAATCCCCTTAAGGTGTGTTCTTCACCATGATGTCATGCTCATCTTTATTTAGGATTTGATGCTACACACCATGTTCTAATGTATATCTTTATTGGTGTTGTTGTCTTTCTTACAAGGGTAATTGATTGAAGACTCTCTTCGTCGGCCGGCCGATCTTGAAGAGAAAAGGAGTACTCACATCCCCCGCATCTTTTGAGGTATTTTGCGATCATCTCCCCATATCAATCTCCTCTTTGAGACCCTCGTGTCTCTGGCGATCACAACCTCCACATTAGCACCTCGTGCTATTTTATTGCTTTCACCATCCCTATTGTATGCATTCTACTATATGTTACATATGTTACTAGATTATATCAAGGACCTTGTGGCTTTGGTAAATCTGGGATTTGAGTTCCCCTTCATCAAAAACAATGATGATTCCAGAGAAGTCTTAGTCACACGGATAGGCCGTTGAGCCGTCCAAGACTGGGGACGATGGTTCCCTTTTTACGAGTTGGTGCGTGGATAAACGGGCTTCGGCTTAGTATCAGCTCGCAGAATTGGTTTCTTGACCCAGTCTGGGCAGTTTAACAATATTATCCTTGATTATATTATATTTTCATTTGTTATTTTTCCTTTAGCCCAGCATGCATTCATGTAGGACTTTGAATTAATGTTGAAAAATCATTCTGATAAGCTGATATTAAGAGTTGAATTGATCTTAATCTTTCTCGATATGAGATTTTCATTGTCGAATTGGATCCTCAGTTCGTTTTATCGCTGTTTTGGGTCTTTTCTCGAGAACTCCTTGTTTGGATTTTTATCATCTTATTTTTTCAATCATTCCCCTTGATCCACCTTGACTGCAGCACGTCCACATTGGCTGGTAACCGCTCCCCAATGGTGAAATCTACAGGTTTGTGACCTGGGGTACTTCCACCGCGCTGGAAGTTGATCATTTTATTTTATCTCCTTCGTGCACCGCGTGCACATCTCCCCTTTTATCCAAACATTGTTGATTTCGTTGGATTTCCCGAGATTTACTTCATCTCGAGCTTTTGATTTCATTCTCATCAAGTGATGTTGATTGCGTCTCTCATCACACCTTGGCATCTACTTTTCAGTTCGCTCTCACTTCATTCCATTCCATTCCATTCCATTCCATGTTGCTTCACTTCATTCTATTCTATTTCATTCCGTGTCACTCCCTTGCAAAGCAGATGCCAAGGCGGGGCAGCTGTAGACACACTAAAATTGACATCATTTTGAGCATATCTCCTATCGCACTGTGATGCCCCATTTGACCCTCAAATCGACTTATTTGAGTGGTTTTCCTCCTTTTTATTGAATATCCAACTTCCCCAAGCTTTTCACATGTTTTTCCATTTTTCTCCAGATTTTTCTGAGCCATTTCTCCATTTTTTCGGGCCTTAAATCAAATGGGGGAAGGGACCCGGGCGTCATTTAAGTAACGCCCCATTAGGGGGCGTCATTTCTTTAATTAGCGACCGTCTGTTCGGTCGTCAATTCTTGTTCAATTCCAAACTCCAGAAGCACCCCTTCCTTTCCTCACTTACACTCCTTTTTCACTTGGAAAAGAGTTCCTATGGCTTCCTAATATTGAAAGGACACTTGGAGGAAGGATCCCCCTTTCCATCCTACCGAAACTAAGTTTTCTAATTTTTTATGGAATTAATTCCGAATTTCCCTTCTTTCCTCATTTAACCTCCTTTTCCACTTGGGAAAGGGTTCCTATGACTTTCCAAGGTTGAAAGGACACTTGCCTAATGTTTATCTCTTCCAAATTTCAACTAAAACATGTTTTCTTATTTTCTCTTGGAATTAATTCCGAATTTCACTTCCTTTCCTCATTTAATCTCTTTTTCCACTTGGGAAATGGTTCCTATGACTTTCCAAGGTTGAAGGGACACTTGCCTAATGTTTATCTCTTCCAAATTCCAACTAAAACATGTTTCTTATTTTCTCTTGATTTAATTCCGAATTTCACTTCCTTTCCTCATTTAATCTCTTTTTTCACTTGGGAAAGGGTTCCTATGACTTTCCAAGGTTGAAGGGACACTTGCCTAATGTTTATCTCTTCCAAATTCCAACTAAAACATGTTTTCTTATTTTCTCTTGATTTAATTCCGAATTTCACTTCCTTTCCTCATTTAATCTCTTTTTCCACTTGGGAAAGGGTTCCTATGACTTTCCAAGGTTGAAGGGACACTTGCCTAATGTTTATCTCATTCTAAATCCCACTAAAACATGTTTTCCTAATTTCCCTTGGAATTAATTTCAAATTTCAACCCTATAAATAGGACCTCTCTCTCCCTTGTGAAAGGAGGATCAAGATCAATTCAAGGGGAGGTGCTGCCGGACCAAAGGCTTAAGGAGGAAGACTCCCATGCACCTAAAAGCTTCATCCATGGAGTTCTTCTTCCTCTATTGAAGATTTGGAGCCTCTACATCCATGGAATTCTACATCATCTTCTTCCTCTATTGAAGATCTTGAAGCCAATTGGAGAAACCACTAAGCTTTCCCCCTCCTATCTCTTATTTTTCTTTAGTTAATTGCATGCATCATTATTCCATCTCTTCCTTTTATTTCTTTTTATCTCCATGTTGAGATCTCTTAGTGCAACACTTGCACACCTCCCTATTTGCATATCATTCATCATATCTCCCATACCCTTTTGCATAGGGGTTTAAAGGCCAAACACCAATAAGGTGTGTTCATATCCATGCTTTCTATGTCCATATTTACATTTGGATTTGATGCTACACATCTTGGTTTCTAATCCATGTTTGTTTATTGGTGTTTGTTAATTTTACAAGGGTAATCAATCAAGGAAAACTCTCTTCATCGGCCGGCCGATAGAAAGAGAAGGTGCACTCACAATCTCCCCCACATTTAAGGTATTTATATCGCGATCCCTCCATTGATTTATTTGTTATATCCTTTAGGGCCTCGCGTCTCTGGCGATCACATTCCCCTTAGCATCCTCGCATGCTCCCCTTTTCTCCCTCTTTTCCCATTATTCTTCTATTCATTTTTTCTTTTTCCCTTTTAATTGTTCTAAGTGGATTTCTTAGAATCTACAGGCGGCGATGCGAGTCTCGGGTTATCAACCTCGAGCAAGAACCGCCACACCTTAAAAGCAGGGAATGAGTCTCCAAAATAGAGACTCAGCAGGGATCCCGTGGAACCCCAACCGGAAACCACGGCGGTAGCGGAAAGGAAGGCTACGAGAGCAACCGCAACAGCAGGAACAGCAAACCCGGTGGCCGGTCGAAACACGGCACTACAACTACTCCTACTGTACCAGAAACTCACCCTGACCTCGCGGTCGAGGCTACCGAACTACACTAGTACCGCTTACCGAAGTAAAAATCCACGGCAACCACGCCGTAGAGGCCTGTCCCCCGGACACAGCCTACCTGGACACGCTGTCCAAGGTGCAACCCTGACCATCCGATCGCGGGTACCGCACAACAAGATGCAACCTCAGTAGAGCCACTAGTACTAGTCCCACGGCACGAAAACTGACACACGCGCCACGGTGAAACAACCGAACTCGACGGTCTACATGACCGAGAACCCGAAGGTCGAAGTCACGGAACTGATAGTCTGTCACTCCCAACTCGACAAGAGTACCTCCCACAAGAAGCACAGCTGGTAGCGTCCCCTGACGACTTACACCACACCGCAGGTGAACTACCTGACGTGGTAGCGCCTACCAAAGGCACGAACACCGTACAAGTAACCACAAACAAGTGACTAGCTAGGGTCACGCTGGTCGACGTGGGTCCAACCGTCCCCAACCATGGGTGCACACATAGACCACGCGTCCTAGGTCTGGCCCTCTGACCGATTTTCCCCCGTAGCCGGACTCTGGCCACCGACGAGGGGCCGACGGTAACCGATCTGTTGTGCATCCCTAGTTTTGATGATGACAATCCAAAAATCATTGAGATACTCACTTAAACATGAGTAGAAATGCTCCAATTTATGAATCAATAAGAACTTCATTCTTCCATGAATCTAGGTACTGATGACATTGCAGGCAGTGGTAAAGTGATATTCACTCCAAGGGCTTCACTGATCAATAGTTTGATGGAAGAGATTGAGCGTCTTGATGCATGAAGCTTCAAGTCTGCACATCGGTAGCCAGTGCATGCATTATCTAGCAAGTCCATACACTGGCACTGTTAAGTCTGTACATTGGTGGCCATGTTCTCACTTGCATGCTCATCAAAGTCTGTACATCCACCGCTTCAAGCATTTCAAAGTCCACACATCACTGTAGCATGCATTCGGGCAAAGTCTGTACAATCCATCGCCTTCAGATTTACCAAGTCTATACAACCTGCCTTCATGTTCAAAGTCTATACATCGACGTTGGGCATCAAAGTCTATACACTGCTCACCGTCTCATTAAGCGTCTCACACTTGCAACTCTATACATCACTGTTGAACTAAAGTCTATACAGCCGTTTCTTGAGCCAAAGTCTATACATCGCTTGCATCTTCAAAGTCTACACATCCACAGTTGAACTCAAAGTCTGTACAGCGTCAGCAACAGTGCTGCGTCTCATTTTTCCAAGTCTATACATTGGCAGCTGAACTGTAAAGTCTGCACATTGTGCTTTGAAGCTTTTCAAGTCTGTACAGCCATCCGTCTCTTCTACCATCTCAATTAAGCCTTGAAGTCTATACAGTGCACCGTTTCTTTTAGCGTCTCATGTTGCGTCTCCTGAAAGTCTATACAATGCTACATGCGTTTCTTCAAAGTCTGTACAGTCTCCACAGAATCTTCAAAGTCTATACACTCGTCTTCAAGTGAGCAAGTCTGTACATTGGTTCAAGCCATTCAAAGTCTATACACTGGCCTCCCGCTATCAAAGTCTATAAATTGGTCGGTGGAAAGTCTATACATCCACCGCTGAACCTTTGAGAAGCCAAAGTCTATACATTGGAGCTCGTCCAACAAGCAAAGTCTGTACAATGGCTTGCTGCGAGTAATTGAAGTCTGTACACTGGCGATACTGTACGGGAAGCAAGTCTGTACATCGTGGGCTTCTGGCCTTCATTCGAAGTCTATACACTGGACGTTTGAAGTCTGTACACTGGGCTGCTCAAAGGCTCACAAAGTCTATACATCGTGGCCTTGAACTCTCAAGTCTGTACACTAGCCGTTGCCATGCGAAGCTCAAAGTCTGTACACTCAGTTGCAGGCAGCAGTAAAGTCTGTACATTGGCGTGCTTAACAACACACAAGTATATACATCCGTTGAGTGAAGCCTGTCAAAGCCTGGATAGAACCTACATAAACTAATTCCGATCTGAAGGCCTAAAAATCTGGAAAGAAGTTGAAGATGGCATGTGGATAAAGGCGTGGAAGAATCTTCTGCTCCATCTGTTGCTGCATCTGTGGAAGACTTAGTCAACCTTGCAAATCGGATTGAAGGAGCTAAACAGTTTTCTGTTCTAAAAACCCGCAGAGAATCTGAGCGCTAATTTTTGAATGGCTCAAGCTTTGTTTCGCGCCAACTTTTGAAAGAGAGAAAGAGCAGGAAATAGAAGATATACAGATATCAAGAGTTAGAGGGAGTCGGTGTGCCACAAGAAAGAGTGGAGAAAATAGTATCTGAAAGAGAAGAGCAGGTCGTGATCAAGCCCAAGTGTGCAGTCTTTGTAGTCGCAAGAAGATCTGCTGCTGAAGATAATGGGGATCCAGCTGTGCAAGGGCTCAACCACCTGAAGGCTACCCAGCTCAGAGATTGTGATCTCAATGCGCCAGCAGCCCTATGCACTTGGATTTGTCAAAACTCTGAAATCTCATATCTTCAGTTTAATGGTTCCTTGTTTTTCTTAAATCAACTATTTTTTCTGATTGCATCAAGCTGTGAGGCAGCAGTGTCAAGCTGTAAGTCAGCGTGTGTGCAAGCTGTGTGTCAGCGTGTGTACAAGCTGTGAGGCAGCAGTGTTGATTGAGACAAGGGTCTCTTGGTAGTGAAGCCTCACTCAAGTTGAGTGAGGGGTGGATGTAAGTCTCGTGTAGAGACTGAACCACCTAAAAAGATCATCTTGCATGTGTGATGATTCTTGGTGTGACTGCTCTTGTTGCATATTAGTCTATAACCTTGATGCTTAAGTAGCTAGACCATATTGAAACTCTAGTGTGCTGCATTAACTCTAGCAATAGTTCAAATAAAGTTGGAATAAATTGAAAAGGGGGGAAAGATCTATTCACCCCCCCCCTCTAGATCTATTCAATCCTCACACAACACGTGGTATCAGAGCCTGGCTCTCCAATATGTGGTCTAACAACCAGGAGAGAACAGGAGGATTGATGTCTAAGGGTCTGACAGCTGAGGGACGCTCAGTGAGCAGACCACCATACTTTGATGGAAATGACTACTCATACTGGAAAAATCGTATGCATGCATTTCTAAGGGCTCAAGATCATGAAATGTGGAAAGTAGTAAGTCGCGGCCCCTATGAGCTCCCTGAAGATGTGGACTCGTGGACGAGAGAACAGATTCGAAAATCAACTATCAACTGGGGCGCAATGAATGTAATGTAGTGTGCACTACATCCCACGGAGTTCTCAAGAGTCTCTCAATGCACAACCGCGAAAGCCATGTGGGACAGGCTGGAAGTCATATACGAAGGTACATCTGAGGTAAGAGAAACTAAAGCCAACATGTTAATCTCAGAGTATGAAATGTTCAAGATGAAAACTGATGAAAGCATCTCTGAAATGTATGCAAGATTGATGCAATTGACTAACAGCTTGAAAAGTCTAGGTAAGACTTACACAGATCAAGAATTGGTAAGAAAAATTCTCAGGTCTCTTACTCCTGTGTGGCATACCAAAGCCACGGTCATTGAAGATTCAAAAGACCTCACCACTATGAAAGTGGACCAGCTAATTGGGTCCTTAATGACGTACGAGATCAATCTCAAGAGAAGTGAAAACGAGGACAAAAAGAAAAGGCCAGTAGCATTGAAAGCCAGCCCAAGCAAATGTGAATCCTTTGAGACAAGTGAGTCCTCAAGCACTGAGGAAGACAACGGTGAGTTTGCTATGCTAACCCGAAAGTTCAGGAGGTTTCTTCGAAGAGAAGGTAAGGGATTCAACAATAAGAAGGGAATGGTAAGAAAGTTTTCTCAGCACAAGTTTGATCAACCCAAGAAATCCTCTAACAAAGTAGTTTGCTATAACTGCAGGAAACCAGGTCACATGAAGGCTGAATGCCCTGAGGCCTCCAAAGGCATGACCTCTAAGTGGAGAGGGAAGAAGCCTAAGGCTATGGTAAGTACCTGGAGCGAAGAAGAAGAAGACAGTGAGGAAGAGATGTCATCCGATGAAGATGAAGGGAAATTGTGTCTCATGGCAGAAGGAGAAAGTGAAGATCTTGAGGTAACTTCTCCTTTCAAGCATTTCTCTATTTCAGATTGGGAAGACGCATACACTGAATTATTAGATCAGTATGATTTAATCAGAAAAGAGAATAAAAGCCTGAAAAAGAAAATCAACAGCATAAGTCACGATACTAGCTCAATCAACAAGTGCGCTGACTTAGAACTAGAGATCGCCAATCTGCACAAAAAATTGAGTGAACAGGAATTAGATGAAAACACGTTTAAATCTCAGGAAGAAGAAAATGAATTATTGAGGAAAACAATTGATGAACTGAAGTTAAAAGTGCAAAGCTGTGAACAGGAGACAAAATTGACCAATGAAAAGGCTAACGCGATGAAGGAAGAAAATAACAAACTTCTGGAAGAAATCAAAAGAACTCAGAAAGCATTGGAAGACAAACAAGAGAGTCTAGAGAAAATGGTAAGAGGAGAAGAAAACTTGAATGCCATGCTCGGAACAAAAGTAAATTATCAAAAGGAAGGTTTGGGGTATAATCCTAATGCCAAAAAGGAATTTCAAATGAAAACCATTACCTTTGTGGCCGGAGCAGATCCTAAAGGAAAGAGACCTCTTATAAACATGTATGAAGTTGAAGAGTCAAGTGACACAAATGCAAGAGAAAAAGATTCTAACAAAAATGACTTGGAAGACTCGAGGGTAAAAGGCCAAAACTCTCAAAAGCTCTTCTTGAAACAAGGCCAATCATCTAATAAGGAAACAAACTCAATCAAGTCATTCAAAGCAAGAAATAAAGAGTTTTGGAATCAAGAAAGTCGGCTCAGAAACCCCCCCGAGCCGACCACAGGCAAAGCCAGACGAAATGCTGAATTCTGGCAGAACCGAAGTCGACCACGACCCCCTCAGGTGTCGACCACAGCCAGTAACAGAAAGTGGGAAAACCACTGGGATGTCAGAGGCCGACACCCAGGGCTCCATAAGCCGACCACGGCTTCTAACAGCAACCATGCTCCAGTGAGCAGAAATCAGAATTGGCTCCGACCCACAAGATCCACCAATCAAATATGGATTCCTAAATCTTTCTTAAAATATTTGAGTGACCTTACTAGACATATTGAACCCAAGAGCAGCTGGGTTCCAAAAATCTTCACATGATGTGTCATGCAGGAATGTTTAGCGGCCGTCCACAACAAATGGTATCTTGATAGTGGCTGCTCGAGACACATGACCGGAGACAAGAAGAAGTTTTATCAGCTGATTAAAAAGGATGGTGGACACGTAACCTTTGGTGGAAACAACAAAGGTAAAATCGTCGGCACAGGTAAGATAGGTAAGAAGCCTTCAAATTGCATTGAGAATGTGTTATTGGTAGATGGCTTAGAGCATAATTTACTGAGCATTAGCCAACTATGTGATAAGGGACACAAGGTGATATTTGACTCGGAAAGCTGCAAAATAATGGAACCTAATTCAGATCTAGTAAAATTCTTAGGCAAAAGAGTGAACAATGTTTACATGATAGACTTAAATGATCCTGTTCATTCTAACTTGTGTCTGACTGCTAAAAAGGATGATCTGATCTGGTTATGGCACCGCAGGTTAGGACATGTCAGCTTTAGAGTTTTGCATAAATTGGTTAAAAAGAACATGGTCAGAGGGCTGCCTGAAATTACCTTTAGTCAAAACATCAAACTATGTGCTGCATGCGCCCAAGGAAAGCAAACTAGAAAAACCTTCAAAAGCAAATCTGAAAACCAGTCCTCTAAACCACTAGAATTAGTGCATATGGACCTATTTGGGCCAACAAGAACAGCAAGCATCAGTGGGAAGAGATATGGCTATGTGTTAGTAGATGATTTTTCAAGATTTACTTGGGTGTTTTTCTTATCCCAAAAGAATGATGCATTTCATGAATTTCAGGCCTTCTACAAAAGATTGAAACAGGATGGTAAGTTCAAAATATGCTCAATCTTATCTGACCATGGCGGAGAATTCGAGAATTCTGAATTTGATACATTTTGCAGGAGCAAAGGAATAACGCACAGATTCTCAGCACCCCGAACGCCAGAACAAAATGGGGTGGTGGAAAGAAGGAATCGAACTCTGGTAGAGATGGTGAGAACAATGTTGGCAGAAGGGAACCTTCCAAGAAAATACTGGGCAGAAGCAGTTAACACCGCATGCTACATTGTGAATCGTGCAATGGTAAGACCATCTAGTGCAAAAACTCCATATGAAATGTTCAAAGGTAAGAAACCATCTCTAGCCCACTTCAGAATATTTGGTACAAAGTGTTTCATCCATAACAATGACAAGAAAGACTTGGACAAATTTGAACCCAAGAGTGACCCAGGAATATTCTTGGGATACTCTGACAAATCAAGAGCTTATAGAGTGTTCAATATCAAAGATCAAGTAGTCGAGGAATCTCCTCACATTTCATTTGATGAAACTGATGAATCTATGGATGATGAACAGGTCAACAAGAAAAATGAAGATGGAGAATTTATGGAACCCAAGGATGAGCCAGATGAGCAAAGTAAGGAATCGAGCCATGAAGGAGAACAAGGTAACAACTCTGGCGAACCAAATGCAAATGAGGATGGATCAGGTAACAATCTTGTAAATATAAGAGTGCTTAAGGATCACCCCCTTGATAGCATAATTGGTAATGTAAATGAACCAAGGAAAACAAGATCTCAGTGGAGAGCTGTTAATGAATTAGACCAACTTGCACTAGTCTCCCAAATTGAGCCAAAAACTATAGAAGAAGCCTTGAATGATGAATCCTGGATAGATGCAATGCATGAGGAGTTAAATCAATTTGAGAGAAACAAAGTTTGGAATCTTGTTCCCAGACCAACCTCTCACTCTGTCATTGGAACCAGGTGGGTGTTTAGAAATAAATTAAGTGAGAAAGGGGAGGTCATTAGAAACAAGGCTAGACTTGTAGCCAAGGGGTACAACCAGGAATTTGGTATTGATTTCGAAGAATCATATGCCCCTGTGGCCAGATTAGAAGCCATCAGGATTTTACTCGCTTTTGCATCTTCTCATGGAATCAAACTACAACAAATGGATGTAAAAAGTGCCTTTCTAAATGGAGTCATCAAGGAAGAGGTCTATGTAGAGCAACCTCCTGGGTTTGAGAATGAGGGTTTCCCTAACCATGTTTTTAAACTCAATAAAGCATTATATGGTTTGAAACAGGCTCCACGTGCATGGTACGAGAGGCTAAGTTCATTTCTTGCCAACAAGGGTTATTCAAGAGGTAAAATAGACCAGACCTTATTTTCAAAGATCCAAGGTAAGGATATTCTCATTGTGCAAATTTATGTTGACGACATTATATTTGGGTCTACAAAACCCCAATTATGTAATGAATTTGCAAACTTGATGACTGTGGAATTTGAAATGAGTTTGATGGGGGACTTACAATTCTTCCTTGGACTGCAGGTCATACAATGCAAGGATGGATACTTCATAAATCAGTCCAAGTACATCAAGGAGATGTTGAAAAGATTTGGCATGGAGAGCTGCAAAGCCATTGGAACGCCGATGAGCACAAATGTAACACTAGATGCTGATGAAAGAGGTAATCTGGTAGACACAAAAACATACAGAGGTATGATTGGCTCCTTGCTCTACTTAACTGCCTCTAGACCAGATATACAGTTTAGTGTGTGCATGTGTGCTAGATACCAAGCATGTCCTAAAGAATCACACTTAGGAGCCGTCAAGCGTATTCTCCGATACCTTGCCGGCACCCAAGATTTGGGACTTTGGTATCCCGCTTTCTGTGATTTAGATTTAATTTCATACTCAGATGCGGATTATGCTGGATGCAAAATAGATAGAAAAAGCACGAGTGGCTACTGCCAATTCTTGGGCGGATGTCTGATCACTTGGGCTTCTAAGAAGCAACATTCCGTTGCACTCTCCACTGCTGAGGCAGAATATGTCGCAGTAGGGAGTTGTGGGACACAGGTTCTATGGATCAAACATCAGCTCCAGGATTACAACATAGATATTGGATGTGCACCAATATTGTGTGATAACACGAGCGCCATTAATCTATCAAAAAATCCAATCCAGCATTCTAGAACAAAACACATAGAAATCCGCCATCACTTCATAAGAGATGAAGTCAGCAAAGGCAACTTTGTGCTGCATTTTATTGAAACTGAAAAACAACTTGCTGACATTTTCACAAAACCCCTCAATAATGATAGATTCACCACCCTGAGAAGAGAATTGGGGTTATGCAGATCTCCTCATGAAAATCCATAACAGCCTTTCTGCAACAATTTTTCTGTACTGATCACCGATTATTTTCTGGCAAATAAATGTTACATTAAGGGGGAGTCTAGGTTAGTGATGTTCAGCATGCATGCATATGGCCAGCTCAGTCAGCATGTCTTCTTCAGTTAGCATCTCATGATAGGTACTAGTGTCACTAGTCTTCTAGCTGAAACTGGTGGAAATGGAGCAGACTGAGCCGACTTCTTGGCATGATCCTTCTCCTTGTTGCCTAAATCCTGATCATGTTTTTATACCTCTACAAACCCAATTCAACCAAACTCTTCGTAGCCTACATCAACAAAATCTCACTTCCTCTAACTCTGCAAAGACTCTGAACTAAGGGGGAGGGTTTGTATACACCTCTTCTATTATGAAATCGTTGGGCTGTCACAAGCCACCACTCATCCACTATATGATGAACATAATTCTGAGAACATAGTAAGAACAAGTTTGGTTGGCTGTAAAATGAGCTTGATTTGTCATGCTTCAATAAACTAAACATATAGGAATATGCCATTTACATGTCCTTGAATCTTATAATTGAGAGTAGTAAAGTTATCTTACTCAAAGTGCTCATGCTGTCAAATGAAAATCAAATTCAACTAATTCATGAATGCCTTGGGAATACGCTATTATCATGTCTGTCAGGCAGAGCAATGGAATGGCCTCTAAGAAACTGCTGTCTCTCCCTACAAAAAGAGTGATGTATAAAAAGGGAGAAACACATGTGTCATGAAGAGCCAAGCTATCTCTGCCAGTATGAATAAAGGGGTGGGAGTACTGAGTAACTGGGGATACTGGCGTCTAATCAACGTGTATCCTCACGCAAAAAGGTGCTCACCAATTCCCAAGTGAGACGGTTAGGCATGCAAAGTAGCCGAGGTCTCTGGCGTGTAAAAAGCGTGTTACCTTGTGTAGAAATGTATGTGATAAACCTGACCACTCGTCAATCAATTAATCAAAAAAAAAATTTATGTATGCAGTTCAAAAAATTTTCAGTAAAAAAATGACAGACAAGTTAGATGGTTGACCCTTGGCACCTCATGACAACAAAACTTTCCTGAATTCATATTGCAGCTGGCATTTTGGTCAATTTAACTTGTGCAAAATCAATTATAAGGTTACTAGATCATGTAAAGAACCATATCCCACCTTGTTGAAGTTTATTCCTGTCTTGACAATCAAACACACTGATAAAGCCCCACATTTATTTCACTAAATTCTTCAGAATGAAATTCATTAAGTTAGTGGACAAATTAACTAATACGATTCTTTATGGAAAGGGTTTAAACAAAAGCCCCCCTTTCAATTTAAGGTCTTTGCAGGTTTGTTTTCAAAAACTCACATTCTTCCCTTCAAAAACTATCATTCTCATCGGCCTCTCTTATTCACCAGAACACTCATATTGCAAATGCTCTGATGGCAGTTCATGCACAGCTTAATGACATAGCCAACAGACTGAATTGGATTAAGCAGCAGTTAGCTCCACTGCCACCACCAGGGTCTCCTAGTAACTCCTCTTAGGTTAGGACCCCCCCTTCTTCTTTTGCTGATGACAAAGGGGGAGAAGATGATGTCAGTCATTGTAGGTGTCGATGTCAAATGCCAATGTCAGTCAATGTCAGTCACTTTGGTTTATGTACAATTTTTTTTTGGTCTTTGGAGTCAATGCATTTCCTTCTTGATCAGTCATGTAATTCAGTTCTTTATATAATTCAGTTCTTTATATACTCAATGAGATGTTTGGCTTGGCTACAGTTTTCAACTGCACTGCAATTATGTACTCATACTTGATATATTGATTGCAAGGGCTTCACAATGACTTTTGGTTGTCATCACCAAAAAGGGGGAGAATGTTGTGCATCCCTAGTTTTGATGATGACAATCCAAAAATCATTGAGATACTCACTTAAACATGAGTAGAAATGTCTCCAATTTATGAATCAATAAGAACTTCATTCTTCCATGAATCTAGGTACTGATGACATTGCAGGCAGTGGTAAAGTGATATACACTCCAAGGGCTTCACTGATCAACAGTTTGATGGAAGAGATTGAGCGTCTTGATGCATGAAGCTTCAAGTCTGCACATCGGTAGCCAGTGCATGCATTATCTAGCAAGTCCATACACTGGCACTGTTAAGTCTGTACATTGGTGGCCATGTCTCACTTGCATGCTCATCAAAGTCTATACAGCCACCGCTTCAAGCATTTCAAAGTCCACACATCACTGTAGCATGCATTCGGGCAAAGTCTGTACAATCCATCGCCTTCAGATTTACCAAGTCTATACAACCTGCCTTCATGTTCAAAGTCTATACATCGACGTTGGGCATCAAAGTCTATACACTGCTCACCGTCTCATTAAGCGTCTCACACTTGCAACTCTATACATCGTTGTTGAACTAAAGTCTATACAGCCGTTTCTTGAGCCAAAGTCTATACATCGCTTGCATCTTCAAAGTCTACACATCCACAGTTGAACTCAAAGTCTGTACAGCGTCAGCAACAGTGCTGCGTCTCATTTTTCCAAGTCTATACATTGGCAGCTGAACTGTAAAGTCTGCACATTGTGCTTTGAAGCTTTTCAAGTCTGTACAGCCATCCATCTCTTCTACCGTCTCAATTAAGCCTTGAAGTCTATACAGTGCACCGTTTCTTTTAGCGTCTCATGTTGCGTCTCCTGAAAGTCTATACAACGCTACATGCGTTTCTTCAAAGTCTGTACAGTCTCCACAGAATCTTCAAAGTCTATACACTCGTCTTCAAGTGAGCAAGTCTGTACATTGGTTCAAGCCATTCAAAGTCTGTACACTGGCCTCCCGCTATCAAAGTCTATAAATTGGTCGGTGGAAAGTCTATACATCCACCGCTGAACCTTTGAGAAGCCAAAGTCTATACATTGGAGCTCGTCCAGCAAGCAAAGTCTGTACAATGGCTTGCTGCGAGTAATTGAAGTCTGTACACTGGAAATACTGTACGGGAAGCAAGTCTGTACATCGTGGGCTTCTGGCCTTCATTCGAAGTCTATACACTGGACGTTTGAAGTCTGTACACTGGGCTGCTCAAAGGCTCACAAAGTCTATACATCGTGGCCTTGAACTCTCAAGTCTGTACACTGGCCGTTGCCATGCGAAGCTCAAAGTCTGTACACTCAGTTGCAGGCAGCAGTAAAGTCTGTACATTGGCGTGCTTAACAACACACAAGTATATACATCCGTTGCGTGAAGCCTGTCAAAGCCTGGATAGAACCTACATAAACTAATTCCGATCTGAAGGCCTAAAAATCTGGAAAGAAGTTGAAGATGGCATGTGGATAAAGGCGTGGAAGAATCTTCTGCTCCATCTGTTGCTGCATCTGTGGAAGACTTAGTCAACCCTGCAAATCGGATTGAAGGAGCTAAACAGTTTTCTGTTTTAAAAACCCGCAGAGAATCTGAGCGCTAATTTTTGAATGGCTCAAGCTTTGTTTCGCGCCAACTTTTGAAAGAGAGAAAGAGCAAGAAATAGAAAATATACAGATATCAAGAGTTAGAGGGAGTCGGTGTGCCACAAGAAAGAGTGGAGGAAACAGTATCTGAAAGAGAAGAGCAGGTCGTGATCAAGCCCAAGTGTGCAGTCTTTGTAGTCGCAAGAAGATCTGCTGCTGAAGATAATGGGGATCCAGCTGTGCAAGGGCTCAACCACCTGAAGGCTACCCAGCTCAGAGATCATGATCTCAATGCGCCAGCAGCCCTATGCACTTGGATTTGTCAAAACTCTGAAATCTCATATCTTTAGTTTAATGGTTCCTTGTTTTTCTTAAATCAACTATTTCTTCTGATTGCATCAAGCTGTGAGGCAGCAGTGTCAAGCTGTAAGTCAGCGTGTGTGCAAGCTGTGTGTCAGCGTGTGTACAAGCTGTGAGGCAGCAGTGTTGATTGAGACAAGGGTCTCTTGGTAGTGAAGCCTCACTCAAGTTGAGTGAGGGGTGGATGTAAGTCTCGTGTAGAGACTGAACCACCTAAAAAGATCATCTTGCATGTGTGATGATTCTTGGTGTGACTACTCTTGTTGCATATTAGTCTATAACCTTGATGCTTAAGTAGCTAGACCATATTGAAACTCTAGTGTGCTGCATTAACTCTAGCAATAGTTCAAATAAAGTTGGAATAAATTGAAAAAGGGGGAAAGATCTATTCACCCCCCCTCTAGATCTATTCAATCCTCACACAACACGGTCCACAAACCATCTTAAAAGGTGAGCGCTCGTACACCACTCCTAGGTGAGGCCAGCACCTCGTACTGGTGGGCT
This sequence comes from Amorphophallus konjac, assembly GCA_022559845.1. Taxonomy (NCBI): domain Eukaryota; kingdom Viridiplantae; phylum Streptophyta; class Magnoliopsida; order Alismatales; family Araceae; genus Amorphophallus; species Amorphophallus konjac. Next base: position 111,995,180 of record CM040121.1, read on the forward strand.
TCGACTAGTGGAGGGTCACTGGAGGAGTAGACTCTTAAGTCAACGGAAAACAACGTTCGTATCCGACGACGTACGGGGATCACCCCACGTACCGGCCCCGTCGCACGGTGACCACAGTCGAAGAAGAAACAGGACTCGCAGTCCACGGCCACGCACGCACCCTGCGCAAGAGTCTTGAAAACTCAAGTGGCGCTAAGCCACTGGACTCTGGACAGTCCTCTAGACGTACTACACCCAACGGTCCTTGAGTCACAAGACTCGGGGTCAAGACCATTGTACGCAACAGCACAAGGCCATCAATCTAGTCTAATCTCTAGGTCTAAAACCACGGTAGCACGAATACCGAGATAACTCACGAGCCACCAAGACCACTCCCTCGGGAAGGGAATGCAAAGGACTAAAGCCACCCGCACGGGCCACACGGAAAACACAGAAGCATGATTCCTAAGGCAACACACAAGCCGCCTTGTCGATTTCCCATCTCGGAGCAAGCGAGAAACCTCCAGCCCCAGGCCGGATAACTGGACTCGCAGTCCAAGGCCAAACACGTGGCCCACATGGGAATCACCTTCCAAAGAAACCCACGACATGCGGGGGAGACCCCACCGCACACACACCGATACACGGTGACTCGATCGAGCGTAACACGAAAGCCCGGAACACGTAAGGTCATCCGGACCCACCACACCTATGGGCACACTAATCGAGGTAACACGGCGCCTCCCGACATCCCAGAAACACGGGCACGGAACCCACGGGGTGCCCGGGACACTCACGAGACCTAAAGTCAACCACTGGGTCACAACCGGGTCGACCGGAGGTCAAAACCACACAGACGGGAACCACAACGTAGTCACGGTCTCCTGAGGACCGCGACCACCTAGAAACGGTCGACCGAGGATCGCGACTAAGCAGTCACGGTCGGGTCACGATCGCGACTGGCCAGACGCAGCCCGATGGTAGCGGTCGCCCTAGGACCGCGACCTGACAGTCACGGTCGGGTCACGACCGCGACCAGCCAAAAATGGTCTATCGCACGTCCGTGACGCTTGCCGACGCTCTTGGCCAAACACGGTTCTTCCAAGACCGCGACCAATGAACGCGGTTACTGGTAGACCGCGACCATTTCGGAAAATCGAGAACGGCGGGAAACGCCCAAAAATCCGATCCACGCCCCGATCACCCCCGGGTGATGGGGAAACAAAGGGGAATCCATCCCCAAGCCCCTAGGCATACATATAAACCCCTGGATCGGCCAAAAATGCCGTAAAACGAGGGATCCGGCTCACTCCTCAAAAATATGCATTTTTCCCCAAAACCCCCCAAACGAGTGTGGTACCGTTATGATCGGTGCGTTCCGAGGATCACGAGGCTATGATTTTCTATTTTTTGGGATTTTTCTAAATTTCCGGATTTTCCTATATAAACCCCCCACTCTCTCTCTTCCCCTCATTCTCTCTTCCTCACTGTCTCCCTTCTCACGCTCTCTCTTCTCTCCCTCTCTTCTCTGGCGGCCGACGGAGGTGGATGGGGGCGAGGTGGCGAGGCCCGTGGGACGAGGGACGGCGAGGACAGGTCGAGGAACGAGGCGGTGGCGTGCGGTGTAGCTGGTTCGCGGGCGTGGAGGCACCGGCTGGGTTTTCGGAGGCGTTTCTTTGTGGATCGGCGTCCACGGTGTGCGAAATCTTCGGTGGAGGTAGGGTGATGGACCCCCAGCCCGTGCGCTTCATTTCCCGTGAGTTTCGTAGGCCGTGGTGAGCCGAGCGGGTCGTTTGAGGCGTTTTGGGGAAAATCATGCTTTGGGGGAGTGATCGCTCGATCTAGCGTTTCGTTGCATTTTAGGCCGATCCGAGGCCATAGATGCATGCTAGGGTCTACTGGGGAGCTTCCCCTTTGTTTTCCCCCTCATCCGTGGATGTTTGGGGGCGTGGCGTGGGTTTTTGGGCGTTTTCCCGCCGTTCTCGATTTTCCGAAATGATTGCGGTCCACCAGTAACCGCTTTCACTGGTCGCGGTGTTAGGAGAACCGCCTTCACCCTTGTGTTTTGGTCGAAAGGTCGGTAGCGTCGCGGACGTGCGATAGACCGCCTTAGTCCAGTCGCGGTCGTGACCCGACCGTGACTGTGTGGTCGCGGTCCTAGGGAGACTGCTACCATCGGGCTGCGTCTGGCCAGTCACGGTCGTGACCCGACCGTGACTGCTTGGTCGCGGTCCTCGGTCGACCACTACTGTGTGGTCGCGGTCCCCAGCTGACCGTGACTACGTTACGGTTCCCGTTTGCATTGTTTTGACCTCCGGTCGACCCGGTTGTGACTCAGTGGTTGACTTTAGGTCTTGTGAATGTCCTTGACACCCCGTGGAGTTCTGTGACCGTGTCTTTGGGTGTCCACAGATTCCGTGTTACCTCGATTAGCATGCCCGTAGGTATGGTGGGTACGGGTGACCTCACGTGTTCCGGGCTTTCGTGTTACGCTCGATCGAGTCACCGTGTATCGGTGTGTGTGCGGTGGGGTCTCCCCCGCATGTCGTGGGTTTCTTTGGAAGGCGATTCCCATGTGGGCCACCTGTTTGGCCTTGGACAGCGAGTCCAGTTATCCAGCTTGGGGCTGGAGGTTTCCCGCTTGCCCTGAGATGGGAAATCGACAAGGTGGCTTGTGTGCTGCCCTGGGAATCATGCTTCTGTGTTTTCTGTGTGGCCCGTGTGGGTGACTTTAGTCCTTTACGTTCCCTTCCCGAGGGAGTGGTCTTAGCGGCTCGTGAGTTGTCTCGGTACTTGTGCTACCGTGGTTTTAGACCTAGAGATTGGACTAGATTGACGGCCTTGTGCTGTTGCGTACAACGGTCTTGACCCCGAGTCTTGTGACTCAAGGACCGTTGGGTGTAGTGTGTCTAGAGGACTGTCCAGAGTCCAGTGGCTTAGCGCCACTTGAGTTTTCTCGACTCTCGCGCAGAGTGCGTGCGTGACCGTGGACTGCGAGTCATGTTTCTTCTCCGACTGTGGTCACCGTGCGACGGGGCAGGTACGTGGGGTGATCCCCGTACGTCGTCAGATGCGGACGTTGTTTTCCGTTGACTTGAGAGTCTACTCCTTTAGTGACCCTCCACTAGTCGTAGCCTACCAGTGCGCGGTACTGGTCGCACTAGGGAGTGGTGTACGGCCTTACCCTTTGAGACGGTTTGTGGACTGGTTTCCGTCGAGCCCCTCGTCGTAGCCAGAGTCCGGCTGCGGGGGAAAACCGGTCAGAGGGCCAGACCTAGGACGCGTGGTCTGTGTGTGAACACGTGGTTGGGGGCGGTTGGACCCACGTCGACAGGCGTGACCCCAGCTAGTCACTTGTTTGTGGTTACTTGTACGGTGTTCGTGCCTTTGGTAGGTGCTACCACGTCAGGCAATTCACTTGCGGTGCGGTGTAAGACGTCAGGGGACGCTACCGACTGTGCTTCTAGTGGGAGGTACTCCTGTCGAGTACGGAGTGACAGACTGTCAGTTTTTGTGACTTGACCTTCGGGTTTCGGTCGTGTCGACCGTTGAGTTTCGGTTGTTTCACCGTGGCGCGTGTGTTGGTTTTCGCACCGTCAGACTAGTGCTAGTGACTTTACCGAGGTTGCGTCTTGTTGTGCGGTACCCGTGATCGGATGATCAGGTTGCACCTTGGACAGTGTGTCCAGGTCGGCGGTGTCCGGGGGACAGGCCTCTACGGCGTGGTTGCCGTGTGTTTTTACTTCGGTAAGCAGTACTAGTGTAGTTCGATAGCCTCGACCGCTAGGTCAGTGTGTGTTTCAGGTACAGTAGGAGTAGTTGTAGTGCCGTGTTTCGACCGGCCACCGGGTGCCAGCATGGGGTCTAAGGATCGAGGTTGAGAGCCTTCTCCCTCATCGGTGGTGGCCCTGGTTGTGCTGCGTTGGGCAGAGGTTGCTGGCAGGCGCGAGCTCGCGGCGCTGCGTTCGAGGAATCTGCGGCGTGGTCAGGTGGCTGGGGAGGCTTTTTCATGGTCAAGTGGCCGTGAGCGTGCTCTGAGGGAGCTACTGTCGGTTTTGGCCACTCCAGCTTGAGGTTTGTCCAGCTCCTGAGGTGTTCTGATCGAGAAGTGTGCTCGGGTGAGCGGAATATCTTCTCGGTGAGCTGCTGTTTCGTCGAGCCTGATGTCCTTGTCGTGCTCTATTGCGTCAGAAAGGACATGTTGGTCCTGACTATTTTACGGATTTTGAGGCAGGATTGGGCTGTGGTGTCCCAATAAGTCTTGCTCCTGCGCTCTTGTGTGCGAATGGGTTGTGTCGCCCTGGAGTTGGTTTGAGATGTGAATGATGTGACACCAAATGCAGCGGAGACTTTGATTCCTTGGACCTAATTTGCAATCACAATTACAAGGCGCCGAGAATATGTTAAAGCTACCAACGCACCGTGCGCACACGTTTCCCGTGGTGACCCAGTGATGCCGAGTCGAGGTGATGGAGATAGCCCCTGACTGGTTAGAGGACCAGCACCACTTTAGTTAGCCCTCCCGAAGGTTTGAAAGCCCACAAACAAGGGCGGCCGGATGCCTTAAAGGCACGGGGTCACTCGCTCACTTATAGCCACGGTGACCACACTGAAAGGTGGCGCCGGGATCGGGCACTCGCTCTCCTACCGGCCGATATGTTTCACAGATATTAAATAAACAAGTATAAGGAGGCAAGGGCAGGAGGCTCACCTGGTTGGTTTGAGGAAACCAACCCCGGTCGGAGACGAGGGCGAGCGGGGAAGTGTGGGTTCCCCGCACACTGCGCCGATGAAGCTTCGAACCTGTTTAAGTGTACACTCACTACACCTCACGCAGGAGGGTGATCTCGGGGATGGGAATTGATGGATTACAACAAACACTACCTCCCGCAGGGAGGGGCGGTAAGCCGGCCAGGCAAGAGGAGGGAAATAAGCTAGTAGCCCACGAGGAGGGACCGCTTCCGAAGTGGGTCGCTGGCTGTGGATGTTGATAGGCAGTCGGTGTAGTCCCTATAGATATCGGTCAGGAATTTCTCCGATGACAAGCCCAGGGGGGATCTTCTCGTAACAGGAACCCAAACGCCTCTGATTTATATCAATTTATTCTGTCGTCGACGATGGCTGTAGTGGAGGTCTGAGCAGAGCAACAGATTCTGGGCCGGGTGGCTCCCTGTTTCTATCTGCAACTTACAGAAGTGGCTCCTGTCGCTCCTGGACGCCGAATCAAGAACAGTCAGAGCCGCTGGAACCTGCGACGAAGCCTCTACACAGAAAAACTGACGGAAACACCTTCTGAGGTCGGGGTGGACAGGGGGACGCCGACGACTGGACACTGGTCGCTGCAGACTGCAGGAGGCAGACCCGCGCGACTGTAGGGGAAAAATCAGAACTCTGACTCCCGGATGCCGAATGTGGTTCTGCTTCTTGCTCCTGGATGGGAACAGGTGGAGGAAGATATTCGTAGAAGAACTTATGGCTTGAATCATCCAGTGACTGATCCGGGTAGATCTTCGAACAAGGTGGCAGCTTCTGGCCGCAACAGCTACCTGGCACGAACAGTGACTTGTAGAAGTTGTCCAGGCCACTCCCGGACACCAAATCTCGAACCGTCAAAGTTTTTGGAACCGTGGATGAACCCTCTTTGCGGGAAAACTGGTGGGGAAGCCGTCTGATGTCAGGGAGGACTGAGAGATGCCGATGAGTGGAGGCAGGTCACTGCCACCTGTGGGAGACAGACCCGACCAGTCGAGGTAAAAAGACCATAACTCTGACCTCTGGATGCCGAATGCGATTCCGCTTCCTGATCCTGGAAGCGAATAGGACGTGGAAGAACTTTGTTGAAGAACTCTCGGTCTGAATCCTCCGCCGTTTGTCGTGGTACAGCTTCAAATCAGGTTCAGGAACTCTGCAGAGGGAGCCCAGCGCAGTCGGGGGAGAATGGTTCTCCCGGACAGCCCCGAACTCAGAATGGGACAAGATTGCCTCTCCTGCAAAGATAACTGGACGACCTTTCCAGAATGGTAGGGTACGCCTTCAGACGACGCCGTATGAATTCGTGGATTCTTCAGCAAGTCGACCCTTTCTCTGCCACCTACAGACTTGGGCAAAGGGAAAGAGATAGTGGTGGAACTAGGCTAATGGAAGAACAATGGGGAAGGGGGTTGGGGGGGGGGGCTGCGACCTAGGGAGGTGAAGGGGCTGGGAATGAATGGGGAGCATTCCCCAAAGGGAGGAAAATTCGAATTTTAGCTTGGGAGGGGTGAAGGGTGTGCTTGGGGAAGTGAGGGGGTGTATGGGGAATGCCAAGGGGTGCCTTGGAAGAGGGAGAGGTGCCTAGGAGAAAGGGATTCCACCTAGGGGTTGGAGGGGACTTAAATGGGAGGTATGGGGAAGGGGGAGGGGTCTTAATTAGAGGTGAATAGGGAGGAGAGAGAGTGAATTTCGAATTTGGGGTGGGGAGGGGAGAGAGAGAGAGAGAGAGAGAGAGAGAGAGAGAGAGAGAGAGAGAGAGAGAGCTAGAGAGAGAGAGAGAGGGGGGCACTTATGCTCAAATATTCAATACTTCATTAGCTTCAAAAGAGGGGGTTTGGGGTCCTATATATAGGAAAACCCAATTTACAAAGAAGTCCTCATGAAATGGACAAATGACGGAAGACCAAGGGGTGGGGAGAGGGGCGCCCATGGGCCAGACCAAAGAAATGGCCCAATAAGACCTACTAGCCCCATTAGCCCACTAGCCTACATACAAGCATAAGTAAATAACATGATAACCTAGTAACATGACTCAAAACATAGGCAAATACATCAAAATGACTCAAGAAAATAGGAAAATGTAATAGGATGATAAGCACCAATGTTCCGTCTGAAGAAGGGCTGCTCCCTAGCTGCCTCCGGGAGGGAGAGAAGTGCCAAGCCAGAGGGCATGTGGTGTGATGCCCTCATCAATTCTCCCGGGCGGCGAAGAGCTCGACTCTGTCGAGTAAAGGCCCTCCCTGCTGCGGTTCTGCTCTAGGAGATCGGGGGACAGCTGCTGGAGATCCTCCCGGCTCACCCAGGTATCGTCCGAGGGTGGTCGTCCCTTCCACCTGACCAGGTAGCGCTCATACGCCTTGCTCCTTGTGATGGTAACCTGTTCATCTAATATCTGCTCCACTTCATCACGCCGGTTTCTCAAATGGGGTTGAGCTCTCTGGGGTGTGGGGGCTCTCTCAAAGGAGGGAGTAGGCTGGATTTTCTCACCGGGTGTCACCGTGGGGCCCTTGTAGGGCACCAGGTCAACCACATTGAATGTGGGGCTTACTCCGTACTCTTCAGGGAGGTCCAACACGTAAGCATTGGTGCCAAGGCATCTCAGCACCTGGAAGGGGCCAGCTCCACGCGACCTCAACTTCGAAGTATTCCCAGGGAACAACCTCTCAGTTCTCACCATCACAAAATCACCAATCTGGAATTCTTGGTGGCGGCGGTGGGAGTCAGCAGACTTCTTGTAAATCTCGTTGCTCTTGTTGATGTTTTTGCGAATGTTTCCATGCAACTCTGTGAATGTTGATTCACTAGTGGATAATGGGGGTCCTGGACAACCAAATGTAAACCTATCATGCTTAGGAGTCATGTGAACCTTGATGCACTTAGGTGGACCGGGGCAGCCACAAATGGCCCTATCATGCCTGAGGTGGATGAAGAGTGGGGGAGGACCAGTATGTCCAAATGTGGCTCTATCAGGTATGGGTGCAATGAATGCCGGAGGACCTGGACTTCCATGTAGACTCCTATCATGCATAAGATGGACGATGAATGGGGGTGGACCTACATATCCAAATGTGAACCTGTCATGCACCGGACCTAGTGTGTATGAGACACAAATGAGATGACTATCCCTACCAGGTGGGGCAAAATGTTGTGGCCCATGCATTACAATCAAGATGGTCCCATCTTTAGGTGGGGGTGGATTTGGGGGTTTCCACTCATAGGGGTCGAAGGGGTCCAAGAAGGTGGACATTTTGGGATAGGTCACTTCCTCATTTCCTAGGTGGACGTCACCCTCGGTCATGGCTCTCATAGTGTGAACTAAGTAGTGGAATGGGTGGGTTGGGTTCAACATGGTGGATGAGGGTAGGAGGGAGTGGGTGGTGGGTAAGGCGGTTAGGTCCCATGGGTTGACACCAAATGCAGCGGAGACTTTGATTCCTTGGACCTAATTCGCAATCACAATTACAAGGCGCCGAGAATATGTTAAAGCTACCAACGCACCGTGCGCACACGATTCCCGTGGTGACCCGGTGATGCCGAGTCGAGGTGATGGAGATATCCCCTGACTGGTTAGAGGACCAGCACCACTTTAGTTAGCCCTCCCGAAGGTTTGAAAGCCCACAAACAAGGGCGGCCGAATGCCTTAAAGGCACGGGGTCACTCGCTCACTTATAGCCACGGTGACCACACTGAAAGGTGGCGCCGGGATCGAGCACTCGCTCTCCAAACGGCCGATATGTTTCACAGATATTAAATAAACAAGTATAAGGAGGCAAGGGCAGGAGGCTCACCTGGTTGGTTTGAGGAAACCAACCCCGGTCGGAGACGAGGGCGAGCGGGGAAGTGTGGGTTCCCCGCACACTGCGCCGATGAAGCTTCGAACCTGTTTAAGTGTACACTCACTACACCTCACGCAGGAGGGTGATCTCGGGGATGGGAATTGATGGATTATAACAAACACTACCTCCCGCAGGGAGGGGCGGTAAGCCGGCCAGGCAAGAGGAGGGAAATAAGCTAGTAGCCCACGAGGAGGGACCGCTTCCGAAGTGGGTCGCTGGCTGTGGATGTTGATAGGCAGTCGGTGTAGTCCCTGTAGATCTCGGTCAGGAATTTCTCCGATGACAAGCCCAGGGGGGATCTTCTCGTAACAGGAACCCAAACGCCTCTGATTTATATCAATTTATTCTGTCGTCAGCGATGGCTGTAGTGGAGGTCTGAGCAGAGCAACAGATTCTGGGGCGGGTGGCTCCCTGTTTCTATCTGCAACTTGCAGAAGTGGCTCTGGTCGTTCCTGGATGCCGAATCATGAACAGTCAGAGCCTCTGGAACCGGGGACGAAGCCTCTACATAGCAAAACTGACGGAAACACCTTCTGAGGTCGGGGTGGACAGGGGGATGCCGACGAGTGGGAACTGGTCGCTGCAGACTGTAGGAGGCAGACCCGCGCGACTGTAAGGGAAAAAGCAGAACTCTGACTCCCGGATGCTGAATGTGGTTCTGCTTCTTGCTCCTGGATGGGAACAGGTGGAGGAAGATATTCGTAGAAGAACTTGTGGCTTGAATCGTCCAGTGACTGGTCCGGGTAGATCTTCGAACAAGGTGGCAGCTTCTGGCCGCAACAGCTACCTGGCACGAACAGTGACTTGTAGAAGTTGTCCCGGCTGCTCCCGGACACCAAATCTCGAACCGTCGAAGTTTTTGGAACCGTGGATGAACCCTCTTTGTGGGAAAACTAGTGGGGAAGCCGTCTGATGTCGGGAAGGACTGAGGGATGCCGATGAGTGGAGGCAGGTCACTGCCACCTGTGGGAGACAGACCCGACCAGTCGAGGTAGAAAGACCATAACTCTGACCTCTGGATGCCGAATGCAATTCTGCTTCCTGATCATGGAATAGGATAGGACGTGGAAGAACTTTGTTGAAGAACTCTCGATCTGAATCCTCCGCCGTTTGTCGTGGTACAGCTTCAAATCAGGTTCAGGAACTCTGCAGAGGGAGTCCAGCGCAGTCGGGGGAGAATGGTTCTCCCGGACAGCCCCGAACTCAGAATGGGACGAGATTGCCTCGCCTGCAAAGATAACTGGACGACCTTTCTAGAATGTTAGGGTACGCCTTTAGACGTCGCCGTATGAATCTGTGGATTCTTCAGCAAGTCGACCCTTTCTCTGCCACCTGCAGACTTGGGCAAAGGGAAAGAGATAGTGGTGGAACTAGGCTAATGGAAGAACAATGGGGAAGGGGGTTGGGGGGGACTGCGACCTAGGGAGGTGAAGGGGCTGGGAATGAATGGGGTGCAGTCCCCAAAGGGAGGAAAATTCGAGATTTAGCTTGGGAGGGGTGAAGGGTGTGCTTGGGGAAGTGAGGGGGTGTATGGGGAATGCCAAGGGGTGCCTTGGAAGAGGGAGAGGTGCCTAGGAGAAAGGGATTCCACCTAGGGGTTGGAGGGGACTTAAATGGGAGGTATGGGGAAGGGGGAGGGGTCTTAATTAGAGGTGAATAGGGAGGAGAGAGAGTGAATTTCGAATTTGGGGTGGGGAGGAGAGAGAGAGAGAGAGAGAGAGAGAGAGAGAGAGAGAGAGAGAGAGAATGAGAGAGCTAGAGAGAGAGAGAGGGGGGCACTTATGCTCAAAGATTCAATACTTCATTAGCTTCAAAAGAGGGGGTTTGGGGTCCTATATATAGGAAAACCCAATTTACAAAGAAGTCCTCATGAAATGGACAAATGACGGAAGACCAAGGGGTGGGGAGAGGGGCGCCCATGGGCCAGACCAAAGAAATGGCCCAATAAGACCTACTAGCCCCATTAGCCCACTGGCCTACATACAAGCATAAGTAAATAACATGATAACCTAGTAACATGACTCAAAACATAGGCAAATACATCAAAATGACTCAAGAAAATAGGAAAATGTAATAGGATGATAAGCACCAATGTTCCGTCTGAAGAAGGGCTGCTCCCTAGCTGCCTCCGGGAGGGAGAGAAGTGCCAAGCCAGAGGGTATGTGGTGTGATGCCCTCATCAATTCTCCCGGGCGGCGAAGAGCTCGACTCTGTCGAGTAAAGGCCCTCCCTGCTGCGGTTCTGCTCTAGGAGATCGGGGGACAGCTGCTGGAGATCCTCCCGGCTCACCCAGGTATCGTCCGAGGGTGGTCGTCCCTTCCACCTGACCAGGTAGCGCTCATAGGCCTTGCTCCTTGTGATGGTAACCTGTTCATCTAATATCTGCTCCACTTCATCACGCTGGTTTCTCAAATGCGGTTGAGCTCTCTGGGGTGTGGGGGCGCTCTCAAAGGAGGGAGTAGGCTGGATTTCCTCACCGGGTGTCACCGTGGGGCCCTTGTAGGGCACCAGGTCAACCACATTGAATGTGGGGCTTACTCCGTACTCTTCAGGGAGGTCCAACACGTAAGCATTGGTGCCAAGGCATCTCAGCACCTGGAAGGGGCCAGCTCCACGCGACCTCAACTTCGAAGTATTCCCAGGGAACAACCTCTCAGTTCTCACCATCACAAAATCACCAATCTGGAATTCTTGGTGGCGGCGGTGGGAGTCAGCAGACTTCTTGTAAATCTCGTTGCTCTTGTTGATGTTTTTGCGAATGTTTCCATGCAACTCTGTGAATGTTGATTCACTAGTGGATAATGGGGGTCCTGGACAACCAAATGTAAACCTATCATGCTTAGGATTCATGTGGACCTTGATGCACTTAGGTGGACCGGGGTAGCCACAAATGGCCCTATCATGCCTGAGGTGGATGAAGAGTGGGGGAGGACCAGTATGTCCAAATGTGGCTCTATCAGGTATGGGTGCAATGAATGCCGGAGGACCTGGACTTCCATGTAGACTCCTATCATGCATAAGATGGACGATGAATGGGGGTGGACCTACATATCCAAATGTGAACCTGTCATGCACCGGACCTAGTGTGTATGAGACACAAATGAGATGACTATCCCTACCAGGTGGGGCAAAATGTTGTGGCCCATGCATTACAATCAAGATGGTCCCATCTTTAGGTGGGGGTGGATTTGGGGGTTTCCACTCATAGGGGTCGAAGGGGTCCAAGAAGGTGGACATTTTGGGATAGGTCACTTCCTCATTTCCTAGGTGGACGTCACCCTCGGTCATGGCTCTCATAGTGTGAACTAAGTAGTGGAATGGGTGGGTTGGGTTCAACATGGTGGATGAGGGTAGGAGGGAGTGGGTGGTGGGTAAGGCGGTTAGGTCCCATGGGTTGACACCAAATGCAGCGGAGACTTTGATTCCTTGGACCTAATTCGCAATCACAATTATAAGGCGCCGAGAATATGTTAAAGCTACCAACGCACCGTGCGCACACGATTCCCGTGGTGACCCGGTGATGCCGAGTCGAGGTGATGGAGATAGCCCCTGACTGGTTAGAGGACCAGCACCACTTTAGTTAGCCCTCCCGAAGGTTTGAAAGCCCACAAACAAGGGCGGCCGGATGCCTTAAAGGCACGGGGTCACTCGCTCACTTATAGCCACGGTGACCACACTGAAAGGTGGCACCGGGATCGAGCACTCGCTCTCCAAACGGCCGATATGTTTCGCAGATATTAAATAAACAAGTATAAGGAGGCAAGGGCAGGAGGCTCACCTGGTTGGTTTGAGGAAACCAACCCCGGTCGGAGACGAGGGCGAGCGGGGAAGTGTGGGTTCCCCGCACACTGCGCCGATGAAGCTTCGAACCTGTTTAAGTGTACACTCACTACACCTCACGCAGGAGGGTGATCTCGGGGATGGGAATTAATGGATTTTAACAAACACTACCTCCCGCAGGGAGGGGCGGTAAGCCGGCCAGGCAAGAGGAGGGAAATAAGCTAGTAGCCCACGAGGAGGGACCGCTTCCGAAGTGGGTCGCTGGCTGTGGATGTTGATAGGCAGTCGGTGTAGTCCCTGTAGATCTCGGTCAGGAATTTCTCCGATGACAAGCCCAGGGGGGATCTTCTCGTAACAGGAACCCAAACGCCTCTGATTTATATCAATTTATTCTGTCGTCGGCGATGGCTGTAGTGGAGGTCTGAGCAGAGCAACAGATTCTGGGGCGGGTGGCTCCCTGTTTCTGTCTGCAACTTGCAGAAGTGGCTCCGGTCGTTCCTGGATGCCGAATCATGAACAGTCAGAGCCTATGGAACTGGGGACGAAGACTCTACACAGTAAAACTGACGGCAACACCTTCTGAGGTCGGGGTGGACAGGGGGATGCCGACGAGTGGTAACTGGTCGCTGCAGACTGCAGGAGGCAGACCCGCGCGACTGTAGGGGAAAAAGCAGAACTCTGACTCCCGGATGCCGAATGTGGTTCTGCTTCTTGCTCCTGGATGGGAACAGGTGGAGGAAGATATTCGTAGAAGAACTTGTGGCTTGAATCATCCAGTGACTGGTCCGAGTAGATCTTCGAACAAGGTGGCAGCTTCTGGCCGCAACAGCTACCTGGCACGAACAGTGACTTGTAGAAGTTGTCCCGGCTGCTCCCGGACACCAAATCTCGAACCGTCGAAGTTTTTGGAACCGTGGATGAACCCTCTTTGCGGGAAAACTGATGGGGAAGCCGTCTGATGTCGGGGCGGACTGAGGGATGCCGATGAGTGGAGGCAGGTCACTGCCACCTGTGGGAGACAGACCCGACCAGTCGAGGTAGAAAGACCATAACTCTGACCTCTGGATGCCGAATGCAATTCCGCTTCCTGATCCTGGAATAGGATAGGACGTGGAAGAACTTTGTTGAAGAACTCTCGATCTGAATCCTCCGCCGTTTGTCGTGGTACAGCTTCAAATCAGGTTCAGGAACTCTGCAGAGGGAGCCCAGCGCAGTCGGGGGAGAATGGTTCTCTCGGACAGCTCCGAACTCAGAATGGGACGAGATTGCCTCGCCTGCAAAGATAACTGGACGACCTTTCCAGAATGGTAGGGTACGCCTTCAGAAGACGCCGTATGAATCCGTGGATTCTTCAGCAAGTCGACCCTTTCTCTGCCACCTGCAGACTTGGGCAAAGGGAAAGAGATAGTGGTGGAACTAGGCTAATGGAAGAATAATGGGGAAGGGGGTTGGGGGGGGCTGCGACCTAGGGAGGTGAAGGGGCTGGGAATGAATGGGGTGCATTCCCCAAAGGGAGGAAAATTCGAGATTTAGCTTGGGAGGGGTGAAGGGTGTGCTTGGGGAAGTGAGGGGGTGTATGGGGAATGCCAAGGGGTGCCTTGGAAGAGGGAGAGGTGCCTAGGAGAAAGGGATTCCACCTAGGGGTTGGAGGGGACTTAAATGGGAGGTATGGGGAAGGGGGAGGGGTCTTAATTAGAGGTGAATAGGGAGGAGAGAGAGTGAATTTCGAATTTGGGGTGGGGAGGAGAGAGAGAGAGAGAGAGAGAGAGAGAGAGAGAGAGAGAGAGAGAGAGAGAGAGAGAATGAGAGAGCTAGAGAGAGAGAGAGGGGGGCACTTATGCTCAAAGATTCAATACTTCATTAGCTTCAAAAGAGGGGGTTTGGGGTCCTATATATAGGAAAACCCAATTTACAAAGAAGTCCTCATGAAATGGACAAATGACGGAAGACCAAGGGGTGGGGAGAGGGGCGCCCATGGGCCAGACCAAAGAAATGGCCCAATAAGACCTACTAGCCCCATTAGCCCACTAGCCTACATACAAGCATAAGTAAATAACATGATAACCTAGTAACATGACTCAAAACATAGGCAAATACATCAAAATGACTCAAGAAAATAGGAAAATGTAATAGGATGATAAGCACCAATGTTCCGTCTGAAGAAGGGCTGCTCCCTAGCTGCCTCCGGGAGGGAGAGAAGTGCCAAGCCAGAGGGTATGTGGTGTGATGCCCTCATCAATTCTCCCGGGCGGCGAAGAGCTCGACTCTGTCGAGTAAAGGCCCTCCCTGCTGCGGTTCTGCTCTAGGAGATCGGGGGACAGCTGCTGGAGATCCTCCCGGCTCACCCAGGTATCGTCCGAGGGTGGTCGTCCCTTCCACCTGACCAGGTAGCGCTCATACGCCTTGCTCCTTGTGATGGTAACCTGTTCATCTAATATCTGCTCCACTTCATCACGCTGGTTTCTCAAATGCGGTTGAGCTCTCTGGGGTGTGGGGGCGCTCTCAAAGGAGGGAGTAGGCTGGATTTCCTCACCGGGTGTCACCGTGGGGCCCTTGTAGGGCACCAGGTCAACCACATTGAATGTGGGGCTTACTCCGTACTCTTCAGGGAGGTCCAACACGTAAGCATTGGTGCCAAGGCATCTCAGCACCTGGAAGGGGCCAGCTCCACGCGACCTCAACTTCGAAGTATTCCCAGGGAACAACCTCTCAGTTCTCACCATCACAAAATCACCAATCTGGAATTCTTGGTGGCGGCGGTGGGAGTCAGCAGACTTCTTGTAAATCTCGTTGCTCTTGTTGATGTTTTTGCGAATGTTTCCATGCAACTCTGTGAATGTTGATTCACTAGTGGATAATGGGGGTCCTGGACAACCAAATGTAAACCTATCATGCTTAGGATTCATGTGGACCTTGATGCACTTAGGTGGACCGGGGTAGCCACAAATGGCCCTATCATGCCTGAGGTGGATGAAGAGTGGGGGAGGACCAGTATGTCCAAATGTGGCTCTATCAGGTATGGGTGCAATGAATGCCGGAGGACCTGGACTTCCATGTAGACTCCTATCATGCATAAGATGGACGATGAATGGGGGTGGACCTACATATCCAAATGTGAACCTGTCATGCACCGGACCTAGTGTGTATGAGACACAAATGAGATGACTATCCCTACCAGGTGGGGCAAAATGTTGTGGCCCATGCATTACAATCAAGATGGTCCCATCTTTAGGTGGGGGTGGATTTGGGGGTTTCCACTCATAGGGGTCGAAGGGGTCCAAGAAGGTGGACATTTTGGGTAGGTCACTTCCTCATTTCCTAGGTGGACGTCACCCTCGGTCATGGCTCTCATAGTGTGAACTAAGTAGTGGAATGGGTGGGTTGGGTTCAACATGGTGGATGAGGGTAGGAGGGAGTGGGTGGTGGGTAAGGCGGTTAGGTCCCATGGGTTGACACCAAATGCAGCGGAGACTTTGATTCCTTGGACCTAATTCGCAATCACAATTATAAGGCGCCGAGAATATGTTAAAGCTACCAACGCACCGTGCGCACACGATTCCCGTGGTGACCCGGTGATGCCGAGTCGAGGTGATGGAGATAGCCCCTGACTGGTTAGAGGACCAGCACCACTTTAGTTAGCCCTCCCGAAGGTTTGAAAGCCCACAAACAAGGGCGGCCGGATGCCTTAAAGGCACGGGGTCACTCGCTCACTTATAGCCACGGTGACCACACTGAAAGGTGGCACCGGGATCGAGCACTCGCTCTCCAAACGGCCGATATGTTTCGCAGATATTAAATAAACAAGTATAAGGAGGCAAGGGCAGGAGGCTCACCTGGTTGGTTTGAGGAAACCAACCCCGGTCGGAGACGAGGGCGAGCGGGGAAGTGTGGGTTCCCCGCACACTGCGCCGATGAAGCTTCGAACCTGTTTAAGTGTACACTCACTACACCTCACGCAGGAGGGTGATCTCGGGGATGGGAATTAATGGATTTAACAAACACTACCTCCCGCAGGGAGGGGCGGTAAGCCGGCCAGGCAAGAGGAGGGAAATAAGCTAGTAGCCCACGAGGAGGGACCGCTTCCGAAGTGGGTCGCTGGCTGTGGATGTTGATAGGCAGTCGGTGTAGTCCCTGTAGATCTCGGTCAGGAATTTCTCCGATGACAAGCCCAGGGGGGATCTTCTCGTAACAGGAACCCAAACGCCTCTGATTTATATCAATTTATTCTGTCGTCGGCGATGGCTGTAGTGGAGGTCTGAGCAGAGCAACAGATTCTGGGGCGGGTGGCTCCCTGTTTCTGTCTGCAACTTGCAGAAGTGGCTCCGGTCGTTCCTGGATGCCGAATCATGAACAGTCAGAGCCTCTGGAACTGGGGATGAAGACTCTACACAGTAAAACTGACGGCAACACCTTCTGAGGTCGGGGTGGACAGGGGGATGCCGACGAGTGGTAACTGGTCGCTGCAGACTGCAGGAGGCAGACCCGCGCGACTGTAGGGGAAAAAGCAGAACTCTGACTCCCGGATGCCGAATGTGGTTCTGCTTCTTGCTCCTGGATGGGAACAGGTGGAGGAAGATATTCGTAGAAGAACTTGTGGCTTGAATCGTCCAGTGACTGGTCCGAGTAGATCTTCGAACAAGGTGGCAGCTTCTGGCCGCAACAGCTACCTGGCACGAACAGTGACTTGTAGAAGTTGTCCCGGCTGCTCCCGGACACCAAATCTCGAACCGTCGAAGTTTTTGGAACCGTGGATGAACCCTCTTTGCGGGAAAACTGGTGGGGAAGCCGTCTGATGTCGGGGCGGACTGAGGGATGCCGATGAGTGGAGGCAGGTCACTGCCACCTGTGGGAGACAGACCCGACCAGTCGAGGTAGAAAGACCATAACTCTGACCTCTGGATGCCGAATGCAATTCCGCTTCCTGATCCTGGAATAGGATAGGACGTGGAAGAACTTTGTTGAAGAACTCTCGATCTGAATCCTCCGCCGTTTGTCGTGGTACAGCTTCAAATCAGGTTCAGGAACTCTGCAGAGGGAGCCCAGCGCAGTCGGGGGAGAATGGTTCTCTCGGACAGCCCCGAACTCAGAATGGGACGAGATTGCCTCGCCTGCAAAGATAACTGGACGACCTTTCCAGAATGGTAGGGTACGCCTTCAGAAGACGCCGTATGAATCCGTGGATTCTTCAGCAAGTCGACCCTTTCTCTGCCACCTGCAGACTTGGGCAAAGGGAAAGAGATAGTGGTGGAACTAGGCTAATGGAAGAATAATGGGGAAGGGGGTTGGGGGGGG
Organism: Amorphophallus konjac; assembly: GCA_022559845.1. Classification (NCBI taxonomy): domain Eukaryota; kingdom Viridiplantae; phylum Streptophyta; class Magnoliopsida; order Alismatales; family Araceae; genus Amorphophallus; species Amorphophallus konjac. The sequence continues at coordinate 112,012,819 of CM040121.1, forward strand.
GCTGCGACCTAGGGAGGTGAAGGGGCTGGGAATGAATGGGGTGCATTCCCCAAAGGGAGGAAAATTCGAGATTTAGCTTGGGAGGGGTGAAGGGTGTGCTTGGGGAAGTGAGGGGGTGTATGGGGAATGCCAAGGGGTGCCTTGGAAGAGGGAGAGGTGCCTAGGAGAAAGGGATTCCACCTAGGGGTTGGAGGGGACTTAAATGGGAGGTATGGGGAAGGGGGAGGGGTCTTAATTAGAGGTGAATAGGGAGGAGAGAGAGTGAATTTCGAATTTGGGGTGGGGAGGAGAGAGAGAGAGAGAGAGAGAGAGAGAGAATGAGAGAGCTAGAGAGAGAGAGAGGGGGGCACTTATGCTCAAATATTCAATACTTCATTAGCTTCAAAAGAGGGGGTTTGGGGTCCTATATATAGGAAAACCCAATTTACAAAGAAGTCCTCATGAAATGGACAAATGACGGAAGACCAAGGGGTGGGGAGAGGGGCGCCCATGGGCCAGACCAAAGAAATGGCCCAATAAGACCTACTAGCCCCATTAGCCCACTAGCCTACATACAAGCATAAGTAAATAACATGATAACCTAGTAACATGACTCAAAACATAGGCAAATACATCAAAATGACTCAAGAAAATAGGAAAATGTAATAGGATGATAAGCACCAATGTTCCGTCTGAAGAAGGGCTGCTCCCTAGCTGCCTCCGGGAGGGAGAGAAGTGCCAAGCCAGAGGGTATGTGGTGTGATGCCCTCATCAATTCTCCCGGGCGGCGAAGAGCTCGACTCTGTCGAGTAAAGGCCCTCCCTGTTGCGGTTCTGCTCTAGGAGATCGGGGGACAGCTGCTGGAGATCCTCCCGGCTCACCCAGGTATCGTCCGAGGGTGGTCGTCCCTTCCACCTGACCAGGTAGCGCTCATACGCCTTGCTCCTTGTGATGGTAACCTGTTCATCTAATATCTGCTCCACTTCATCACGCTGGTTTCTCAAATGGGGTTGAGCTCTCTGGGGTGTGGGGGCGCTCTCAAAGGAGGGAGTAGGCTGGATTTCCTCACCGGGTGTCACCGTGGGGCCCTTGTAGGGCACCAGGTCAACCACATTGAATGTGGGGCTTACTCCGTACTCTTCAGGGAGGTCCAACACGTAAGCATTGGTGCCAAGGCATCTCAGCACCTGGAAGGGGCCAGCTCCACGCGACCTCAACTTCGAAGTATTCCTAGGGAACAACCTCTCAGTTCTCACCATCACAAAATCACCAATCTGGAATTCTTGGTGGCGGCGGTGGGAGTCAGCAGACTTCTTGTAAATCTCGTTGCTCTTGTTGATGTTTTTGTGAATGTTTCCATGCAACTCTGTGAATGTTGATTCACTAGTGGATAATGGGGGTCCTGGACAACCAAATGTAAACCTATCATGCTTAGGATTCATGTGGACCTTGATGCACTTAGGTGGACCGGGGCAGCCACAAATGGCCCTATCATGCCTGAGGTGGATGAAGAGTGGGGGAGGACCAGTATGTCCAAATGTGGCTCTATCAGGTATGGGTGCAATGAATGCCGGAGGACCTGGACTTCCATGTAGACTCCTATCATGCATAAGATGGACGATGAATGGGGGTGGACCTACATATCCAAATGTGAACCTGTCATGCACCGGACCTAGTGTGTATGAGACACAAATGAGATGACTATCCCTACCAGGTGGGGCAAAATGTTGTGGCCCATGCATTACAATCAAGATGGTCCCATCTTTAGGTGGGGGTGGATTTGGGGGTTTCCACTCATAGGGGTCGAAGGGGTCCAAGAAGATGGACATTTTGGGATAGGTCACTTCCTCATTTTCTAGGTAGACGTCACCCTCGGTCATGGCTCTCATAGTGTGAACTAAGTAGTGGAATGGGTGGGTTGGGTTCAACATGGTGGATGAGGGTAGGAGGGAGTGGGTGGTGGGTAAGGCGGTTAGGTCCCATGGGTTCAATGTCTTCCATAGGGAGGGATCAAAGGGGTCATGGAATGTGTTACCAAGGAAGGGGTATTCTATCTCCTCAAGGTCTTCAAATGATGGTGAGTCCTCCTCCTCAAATGTGGTATTTGAACCGAAGTCCTTGGCGGGTTGGTTGGCCATGAATGGAGGGTTTGGCATCCTACCCGAAATAAGCAACTCTAATTTGTGGAGAACATCGGGCTCCTCGGGTGTAGGGAGGAATAACAGAAGGTCACTTGTGTAGCAACCCATAGTGTAAGTGGAGGAGATGGATCCGACACATAAGTGTAGGAGGTCAAGGCTCCTAGGTTGGTCGGTTACAGTGGTCAACATGTCAGTTTGCTCCATTTGCCAAGCTATACCCTTAAGAAAATCCCCTAGTGTCTCCACCTGATAGGATGATTGGATTGTGGTGTGGTAGGTGGGTAAGGGTACTATAGGGAGGTTTTGTTCCATAGGAGGGCAAACATGGGCCATGAGATCTCTAAATGGGTTCTCCTTTAGCCAACGTGAAAGGGGTTCTCCTAAGATGAGCTCGGCCCCTACTAGGGAGGGTGGTGTAAGGTGAAGTCCACCATGTGAAGTTTCTTCTTCTTCCAGGACATGGGTGATCTCCATGGCGGGGGTTGGGTCCGGAGTACTCACCACTATGGGGTTGGGTATGGGGATCATGGTTTCCTTCACCAAGGAGGTGAGTAAGTCCATTGCTTGTGGGGTGATGATGACTGGCATGTGGCTCTTTTGGGGTGGTGAGTAATGGGGGACTTGGGATAGGATGGGGAGGGGTAGGAGTGGAGGCCTAGGTTGGGCATCTTGTAACTCATGGGGGAGGGTGCACCCCATTTGGCTCACTGGGTCTTCTTTGGGTAGGAATGAGTTCTCTTGACCTATTTGGGCCTCATATTCTTCTTCCCAATCTAGGGGAGCCTTATAGTCTTCGGTCACCTCCGTAAGTTCCTTTTGGAAATGGGTGGGATGAGGATTTGTGGAAGCTTGTGGGGTGTGGGTTTGATGGGGAATGTTGGGTTGGGTGGTGGCCAATTTGGTTTGAATGGTGGTGGTGATCGGGATAGGAGTCATTTGGGGTGGTGGAGTTTGGGCCCTAAGGGAAGTGAAGATCTTCCTGATCTCAACCCTTATCTCTTCCAATGAATCTAGGGGTCCTTTGGGTGGTGGGGTTTGGGTCCTAATGGAGGCCTTGGGTTGACTGGGAGGAAAAGGGGGAGTGGGAGTGCTCCTCGGGTTATGGTTCTCACGGTAGGAGTGGGACGGTCGGGGAGCGTAGATCTTCCTGAGCTCACTCTTCATCTCTTCCCATGAGTGGATGGGCTCTTGCCCCCAAACCCTTCTGAATCTCTCTTTGTGTTCCCACATTTTCTTAGCTAGACCCCGAAGTCGTGCCTTGGCCCTGCAGACTCTCTCGGATCCATATACCCAAGTACTTTCAAAGTCCCTTTCCATGGTATTCTCCCACCTAAGATAGGCATGAGGATTAATTCCATCAAAATGAAGGTCCTCATCTACAATGTAGCCCATGTGGAGGGGGTCAATCGGACCATGTGACCAACGAGGGGTATGCATGAGGATCGGGTGATGAATGCAAATGCCGTAGGACAAGACTTAGTAGAGACAAGTCTAGAACTTGCTCTGATACCAACTGATGTGACACCAAATGCAGCGGAGACTTTGATTCCTTGGACCTAATTCGCAATCACAATTACAAGGCGCCGAGAATATGTTAAAGCTACCAACGCACCGTGCGCACACGTTTCCCGTGGTGACCCGGTGATGCCGAGTCAAGGTGATGGAGATAGCCCCTGACTGGTTAGAGGACCAGCACCACTTTAGTTAGCCCTCCCGAAGGTTTGAAAGCCCACAAACAAGGGTGGCCGGATGCCTTAAAGGCACGGGGTCACTCGCTCACTTATAGCCACGGTGACCACACTGAAAGGTGGCGCCGGGATCGGGCACTCGCTCTCCTACCGGCCGATATGTTTCGCAGATATTAAATAAACAAGTATAAGGAGGCAAGGGCAGGAGGCTCACCTGGTTGGTTTGAGGAAACCAACCCCGGTCGGAGACGAGGGCGAGCGGGGAAGTGTGGGTTCCCCGCACACTGCGCCGATGAAGCTTCGAACCTGTTTAAGTGTACACTCACTACACCTCACGCAGGAGGGTGATCTCGGGGATGGGAATTGATGGATTACAACAAACACTACCTCCCGCAGGGAGGGGCGGTAAGCCGGCCAGGCAAGAGGAGGGAAATAAGCTAGTAGCTCACGAGGAGGGACCGCTTCCGAAGTGGGTCGCTGGCTGTGGATGTTGATAGGCAGTCGGTGTAGTCCCTGTAGATCTCAGTCAGGAATTTCTCCGATGATAAGCCCAGGGGGGATCTTCTCGTAACAGGAACCCAAACGCCTCTGATTTATATCAATTTATTCTGTCGTCGGCGATGGCTGTAGTGGAGGTCTGAGCAGAGCAACAGATTCTGGGACGGGTGGCTCCCTGTTTCTATCTGCAACTTGCAGAAGTGGCTCTGGTCGCTCCTGGACGCCGAATCATGAACAGTCAGAGCCGCTGGAACCGGGGACGAAGCCTCTACACAGAAAAACTGACGGGAACACCTTCTGAGGTCGGGGTGGACAGGGGGACGCCGACGAGTGGGAACTGGTCGCTGCAGACTGCAGGAGGCAGACCCGCGCGACTGTAGGGGAAAAATCAGAACTCTGACTCCCGGATGCCAAATGTGGTTCTGCTTCTTGCTCCTGGATGGGAACAGGTGGAGGAAGATATTCGTAGAAGAACTTGTGGCTTGAATCGTCCAGTGACTGGTCCGGGTAGATCTTCGAACAAGGTGGCAGCTTCTGGCCGCAACAGCTACCTGGCACGAACAGTGACTTGTAGAAGTTGTCCCGGCTGCTCCCGGACACCAAATCTCGAACCGTCGAAGTTGTTGGAACCGTGGATGAACCCTCTTTGCGGAAAAATTGGTGGGGAAGCCGTCTGATCTCGGGGAGGACTGAGGGATGCCGATGAGTGGAGGCAGGTCACTGCCACCGGTGGGAGACAGACCCGACCAGTCGAGGTAGAAAGACCATAACTCTGACCTCTGGATGCCGAATGTGATTCTGCTTCCTGATCCTAGAAGAGGATAGGACGTGGAAGAACTTTGTTGAAGAACTCTCGGTCTGAATCCTCCGCCGTTTGTCGTGGTACAGCTTCAAATCAGGTTCAGGAACTCTGCAGAGGGAGCCCAATGCAGTCGGGGGAGAATGGTTCTCCCGGACAGCCCCGAACTCAGAATGGGACGAGATTGCCTCGCCTACAAAGATAACTGGACGACCTTTCCAGAATGGTAGGGTACGCCTTCAGAAGACGCCGTATGAATCCGTGGATTCTTCAGCAAGTCGACCCTTTCTCTGCCACCTGCAGACTTGGGCAAAGGGAAAGAGATAGTGGTGGAACTAGGCTAATGGAAGAACAATGGGGAAGGGGGTTGGGGGGGGGGGGCTGCGACCTAGGGAGGTGAAGGGGCTAGGAATGAATGGGGTGCAGTCCCCAAAGGGAGGAAAATTTGAATTTTAGCTTGGGAGGGGTGAAGGGTGTGCTTGGGGAAGTGAGGGGGTGTATGGGGAATGCCAAGGGGTGCCTTGGAAGAGGGAGAGGTGCCTAGGAGAAAGGGATTCCACCTAGGGGTTGGAGGGGACTTAAATGGGAGGTATGGGGAAGGGGGAGGGGTCTTAATTAGAGGTGAATAGGGAGGAGAGAGAGTGAATTTCGAATTTGGGGTGGGGAGGAGAGAGAGAGAGAGAATGAGAGAGCTAGAGAGAGAGAGAGGGGGGCACTTATTCTCAAATATTCAATACTTCATTAGCTTCAAAAGAGGGGGTTTGGGGTCCTATATATAGGAAAACCCAATTTACAAAGAAGTCCTCATGAAATGGACAAATGACGGAAGACCAAGGGGTGGGGAGAGGGGCGCCCATGGGCCAGACCAAAGAAATGGCCCAATAAGACCTACTAGCCCCATTAGCCCACTAGCCTACATACAAGCATAAGTAAATAACATGATAACCTAGTAACATGACTCAAAACATAGGCAAATACATCAAAATGACTCAAGAAAATAGGAAAATGTAATAGGATGATAAGCACCAATGTTCCGTCTGAAGAAGGGCTGCTCCCTAGCTGCCTCCGGGAGGGAGAGAAGTGCCAAGCCAGAGGGTATGTGGTGTGATGCCCTCATCAGTGAAGGCTCCATGGCGAGTTCGGGACTCGAGGATGAGCGTCGACGGTTGTCGTTATGGCTCGTGTTGCGGCTCTTATCATGCCGTGTTGCAGTTCGAGGAATTGCATCGGTGGTGCATCGAGAGATGCTGTGATTGTGGTCCGACGTGACACTCGCCGAGTGTGTCGGAGGCGCTGACCTGATGGAAGTGATGGCTTTCCTTGGTGCTGGATGGTGCTGTTTCCAGCATGCGCGAGGTTCGAGGTCAGGTCGAGCATGGAGTTCTTCCATTGGTTGGAAGTGCGCTGGTCTCCCCTTTGGTTGGAGAGATTGTGTTGGGCGAAGGTTCGTCATCTTGCATTGCGTGTTCGGATTGGTTGGCCTTGTGTGCCATGAAGTCTGTGCGAGACATGCTCCTTGTCTTGGCAAGGCGGTTGCCTGTGAGAAGTCGTGCCCATTCCCTTGTCGTGTGAGGGTGCTGGCGCTGTTCCGGAAGAACGAGTGCTGGTTGGGCGGTGTTCGCTTTCTTGGCTATGCGCGCGGATCAGAGTGCGCAGCGGAAGCATGGTGGGCTTGTGACCCATTGGTTCAGGATCGTAGCGTTGGTTGCTACGGGCGGATTCCTGAGTTTGCGTTGAGCACGAGAGGATTGGTTCCTCTGTGTGAAACATGTTGTTGCCGTGCCGTTGCCCGAGAAGTCGTGATTCTTGGCACTGGCAGGATGGAGTGTTGGGGAATGTGCTGGCTAGTGTGTCGCATGAGTACCCTATTCCTGTGTTGGAAGCCGTGTCAGGCGTCGGTGTTGGACCTGGATGGGGTTGTTGAGGAAGTCGTCTGACGGAGGTCGAGGACGTGTTGGTCAGAGTCGGTGGCCTGGTGCCCGACTTGTGTTCCCAGTCGTGTCCTCGAATGAGATCATTTTTGGAGAAGTGATCTTTGGCAGGCTGTGGGTTCCTGTTGGTAGCTGCGAGTTACTGGTAAGGCTAGTCTCGTAGCCAACCGCGGTGAGATGTTTGTTGCTTTGGGGACCCGTGAGCACTGTTCAGGTGGTGTCCGGTGGCTCTATGGTAAGGGCAGAATCGGGATTGGCAGGTGTCCACTTGGATTGATCGAAGGATTTGATGAGACCAGATGGAAGAGTGACGCCTGTGGGCGGAGGCCTTTTGTGAGATTGGCGTCAGTTTGGTGGTCCTTGATAGGATGTTGGTGTCGTAATGGTTATCCCTGGTTTGGTGACCAGCATGGGATGGTTCCCCTGTGAGTCTGAGTCCAGTGAGGTGCTGACTGAAGACACCATGAAAGAAGGAAGAACATGAGCGAGCAGTTGGTTGTCGTCGTCATGTGGTCTTTTCTCAGGCAGAAGGTGCTGGTTGTTGGGACTCGAGCTTGGCGAGAGCCGTGTACCAGCGAGACCTTTGGTGGTCGTTTCTGTGATGTGCCTTCCAGATGGGATCTGGGCTTTGTCAAAGTTTGTCTTCTGACAAGAGTTGGTACAGTGTTATATCTGGCTTTTGGCTTGCCATGTGTAAGGTGTTTCTTCGTGCTGAGTCGATGATCTGGCTGCGGTCTATCGAGATGGCTGCGTGAGCCGATGGAGGCTCTGTTTTGGTTGCTCCTTTGAGGAGGGTGCGCGACCTGTCAGCTAGCTGCGAAGCTGATGTGCGATTTGTCTGCTGACCATTGGATGGATTAGTAGCTGTTGCTTGTGTCGAGGGTTGTGTTTCCTCGGTGAGCAAGATTGTGGCTGTGGTGCCATGGTTGATTCTCGCGTTGTCTGAGGTGATGCCTGACTGTGCCCTTTGGTATATGCATGCTCTGATGGCCGGTGTGTACGGTGCGCGGAGCGAGGTGTTGTTTATGATTGTAAGTCTGGCCGTGTCCCTCAGGATTGGTGTTTTCGTGAGGATCAAGGTTTTCTGTGCTGGGGCTCTGACAGCGTGTCAGTTGGTTCAGTGTTCTTACCCTGTGACTTTGTGCTAGGTCCTGAATTTCGAGGATGAAATTCCTTTAAGGGGGGAGGGCTGTAATGCCCCGGGTTTTTCGGATCCATGTTTGTGGGTTCTGGATCTGGTTCTTAGAGTGTCCAACTCTGTTGTGTCCAAAATTTCATTTCGGACATCTTTCGTGTTCGGATCGGCGCGATTCGGAGTTGTTTCGGAGGCCCGGAAGCGTTCCGCGACTTTTTCCGCGTGTGTTTTTCGATTCCCGGTGTGTGTTTCGGTAATTCCTTTGGAGCCTCGTTGCGGGTGAACCGGGCCGTTCACCTAGGCGAGTGTGGTACCGTTGCGATCGGTGAGTTCCGGGGATTGCGAGGGTGTGATTTTCTATTTTTTGGGATTTTTCCGAATTTTTGGATTTTCCTATATATAACCCTTTTCTCTCTCTCCCCTCTCATTTCTCTCTTCTCTCCCTCTCTCTTCTCACGCTCTCTCCTCTCACTCTCTCCTCTCCGGCGGCCGACGGGGTGGAGCGTGGGCGAGGTGGGGACCGCGCGGGTGAGGTACGGGCGAGGATGGGTGAGGATCGAGGCGGTGGAGGCGCGGTGAAGCTCAGCCGTGGGTTCGTGGAACGGCGAGGCTTCAACGGCGTTTTCTTCGTAGATCGGCGTCCACGGTGTGTGAAATCTTCGGTGGAGGTAGGGAGATGGACCCCCAGCTCGTGCACTTCCTTCCCCGTGAGTTTTGTAGGCCGTGGTGAGCCGAGTGGGCTAATCGGGGTGATTTGGGGAAAAATGCATGTTTTGGGGGAGTGAGTCGGATCCCTCATTTTACGGCGTTTTTGGCCGATCTAGGGGTTTAGATGTATGCCTAGGGGCTTGGGGATGGATTCCCCTTTGTTTCCCCATCACCCATGGGTAATCGGGGCGTGGATCGATTTTTGGGCGTTTCCCGCCGTTCTCGGTTTTCCGAAATGGTCGCGGTCTACCAGTAACCGTGTTCATTGGTCGCGGTCCTGGGAGAACCGCGTTTGCCCAAGAGCGCCGTCAAGCGTCACGGACGTGCGATAGGCCATTTTTGGCTAGTCGCGGTCGTGACCCGACCGTGACTGTCTGGTCGCGGTCCTAGGGCGACCGCTACCATCGGGCTGCGTCTGGCTAGTCGCGGTCGTGACCCGACCGTGACTGTCTGGTCGCGGTCCCAGGTCGACCGCTTCAATGTGGTCACGGTCCTCAGGAGACCGTGACTACGTTACGGTTCCCGTCTGTGTGGTTTTGACCCCCGGTCGACCCGGTTGTGACCCAGTGGTTGACTTTAGGTCTCGTGAGTGTCCCGGGCACCCCGTGGGTTCCGTGTCGGTGTTTCTGGGGTGTCGGGAGGTACCGTGTTACCTCGATTAGCGTGTCGATAGGTATGGTGAGTCCGGGTGACCTCACGTGTTCCGGGCTTTCGTGGTACGCTCGATCGAGTCACCGTGTATCGGTGTGTGTGCAGTGGGGTCTCCCCCGCATGTCGTGGGTTTCTTTGGAAGGTGATTCCCGTGGGGGCCACGTGTTTAGCCTTGGACTGCGAGTCCAGTTATCCAGCCTGGAGCTGGAGGTTTCCCACTTGCTCCAAGATGGGAAATCGACAAGGTGGCTTGTGTGCTACCTTGGGAATCGTGCTTCTATATTTCCGTGTAGCCCGTGTGGGTGGCCTTAGTCCCTTACAATCCCTTCCCGAGAGAGTGATCTTGGCGGCTCGTGAGTTGTCTCGGTACTCGTGCTACCGTGGTTTTAGACCTAGAGATTGGACTAGATTGACGACCTTGTGCTGTTGCGTACAACGGTCTTGATCCCGAGTCTTGTGGCTCAAGGAACGTTGGGTGTAGTGCGTCTAGAGGACTGTCCAGAGTCCAGTGGCTTAGTGTCACTTGAGTTTTCTCGACTCTCGGGCAGGGTGCGTATGTGGCCGTGGACTGCGAGTCCTGTTTCTTCTCCGACTGTGGTCACCGTGTGACAGGGCCGGTACGTAGGGTGGTCCCCGTACGTCGTCGGATGCGGACGTTGTTTTCCGTTGACTTGAGAGTCTACTCCTTCAGTGACTCTCCACTAGTCGTAGCCCACCAGTACGAGGTGCTGGTCTCACCTGGGAGTGGTGTACGGGCGCTAACCTTTTGAGACGGTTTGTGGACCAGTTACCGTCGGCCCCTCGTCGGTAGCCAGAGTCCGGCTACCGGGGAAAATCGGTCAGAGGGCCAGACCTAGGACGCGTGGTCTGTGTGTGCACACGTGGTTGGGGGCGATTGGACCCACGTCGACGTGCGTGACCCCAGCTAGTCACTTGTTTTGTGGTTACTTGTACGGTGTTCACGCCTTTGGTAGGAGCTACCACGCCAGGCGGTTCACCTGCAGCGCGGTGTAAGACGTCAGGGGACACTACCGGCTATGCTTCTAGTGGGAGGTACTCCTGTTCTGGACAGAGAGTGACAGACTGTCAGTTTCCATGACTTTGACCGTCGGGTTTCGGTCGTGTTGACCGTTGAGTTTCGGTTGTTTCGCCGTGGCGCGTGTGTTGGTTTTTGCGCCGTCAGACTAGTGCTAGTGGCTTTACCGATGTTGCGTCTTGTTGTGCGGTACCCACGATCGGATGGTTGGTGTTGCACCTTGGACAGCGTGTCTAGGTCGGCTGTGTCTGGGGGACAGGCCTCTATGGCAAGGTTGCCGTGTGTTTTTACTTCGGTAAGCGGTACTAGTGTAGTCCGATAGCCTCGACTGTGAGTTCGGGGTGTGTTTTTGATACAGTAGGAGTAGTTGTAGTGCTGTGTTTCGACCGGCCACCGGGTTTACTGTTCCTGCTGTTGCGGCTGCTCTTGTAGCGATCCTTTCTGCTACCGCCGTTGTTTTCGGTTGGGGTTCCGCGGGATCCCTGCTGAGTCTCTGTTTTGGAGACTCATTCCCTACTTTTCAGGTGTGGCGGTTCTTCCTCGAGGTTCGAGGGTGCGGAGCGGAGGTTCTCTGTTGCCAGCTTGTCGGGCCGAGTGTTCACTTGGGATGTGGTACGTTTTTACTACTTTAGACTATACTTTCTGTTGGACTGGACTCTGTTGTAGCTGTAGTTGTTCTTTCTTTCAGCTTGTTGTCGTTGGTTGTCCTGCTTTATTTCCTATTTCTTTGTGCCTCCACACTCCTTTTAGCCCTTCCGAGCCCTCCCGGCTCGTGGGCTACGGTGCGAGTCTCGGGTTATCGGGCCTTCCCGGTAATCGAATTCTTGGGTCATTACACTCACTCTCTATCCCACTCAAATACCACCATGAACAAACTCATGAAACCCCTTGTAACGACCCGAGAATCCAATTACCGGGAAGGCCCAATAACCCGAGACTCGCACCGCCACCCACGAGCCCGAAGACTCGGAATGGTTAAAAGGATGGTGTGGAGACTACACAAGTATCACAAATAATTGCAGAAATTAAACAGTTATAATATTAAGCAGGAAATAAATTAACATTTTACATGGTCCACAAAAATAATAACAACAACAGTAACAGTAGTCCACGACTAGTACAGTGACAAGAAAGAAAGGTACGGCTACACGGGGCATACCCCGGCTCTGACCTCTGGCACTACCTCTGGGCACCCGCACCACGCTGCACTCCTGACGCGCTCCCCGAAGGTGGCGCCTCACCTGAAACACGGTGAAAACACGCAGGGAATGAGTCTCGGAACAAGACTCAGTAGGGATCACTCGAACCCTACCTCGTAAAATGAGAAACCACTACACTAGTGGTAGGAAAGTACCTCGGAAAGGAAAGTCCTGTACTCTACAGAACCAGGCCCTATGGCACGTAAACCGACTCACATGCCACGGTACGAGACCGAAACTCAACGGTCGAACCGTAAAACCCGAAGGTCGGAAACACACGACTGATAATCTGTCACTCCGTACTCGACAGGAGTACCACCCACTAGAAGCACAGCCGGTAGCGTCCCCTGACGTCTTACACCGCGCCGCAGGTGAACCGCCTGACGTGGTAGGTCCTACCCAAGGCGCAGACACCGTACAAGTAACCACAAACAAGTAACTAGCTGGGGTCACGCCCGTCGACGTGGGTCCAACCGCCCCCAACCACGTGTGCACACACAGACCTTGCGTCACTAGGTTTGGTCCTCTGACCGATTTTCCCCCGTAGCCGGACTCTGGCTACCGACGAGGGGCCTACGGTAACTGGTCCACAAACCGTCTCAAAGGTGAATGCCCGTACACCACTCCCAGGTGAGACCAGCACCTCGTACTGGTGGACTACGACTAGTGGAGGGTCACTGAAGGAGTAGACTCCCAAGACCACGAAAATAACGTCCGAACCTGACGAAGTACGGGGGCCGTCCCACGTACCATCACCATCGCACAGTGACCACGGTCGGAGAAGAAACGGATGCACCGCCCACGGCCAAACGCATGACCAAGGCAAACGGAACCTCCGGACACCCAAAGACACGGTCCCGGAACTCCACGGGGTGTCCAGGACACACACACGGCCCAAGAGGAACACCCGACGACAGGACAGATCGCGCTAGGGACCCCTAGCGCGACAAGGAAGAACGCGCTAGGACCCCCTAGCGCGACAGGGAAGATCGCGCTAGGGCCTCCTAGCGCGACAAGACAGGTCGCGCTAGGGCCTCCTAGCGCGACAAGACAGGTCGCGCTAGGGACCCCTAGCGTGACAAGGCAGATCGCGCTAGGACCCCATAGCGCGACAGAAACCGCCCTACTGTTCATCTTCTCCGATGAACTCGCCCCATCGGGGCAGCGTGACCATCAAGAACGCGCTACTGGAGTATAGTGCGTTCTCAGTCCGCGCCTGAAAACGGTGGAAACTCCCAAAGACTCCAACCACGCCCCCATGCCTCCACCAGAGAGGGGGAAATCAAGGGGAATGACCCCTAAGGACCCCTAGCATGCTTCTCAGCAACCAAAACATGAAATAGCGGGCTAAAACCATAGATCGGGCGAGCTCTCCCCAAATCATGGAAAACCTCAAACCCGCTCAAACAAGCCTCTCTTGGCCTCCCCGCGGCCCACAAATCACGGAAACGAACGGCAAGAGGCTAAGGAACGTCACCCTACCTCGGGGTTGTCCTAAACGCGGCGGATCGCCGCCGATCCTCAAGAATCGTTCGAAGCTTCACGAACTCCCCACGCCCTCGCCGAGCACCGAACACCGTCGCGATCGCCACACCGCCGCCTACGCCACGACGCCGTCACCTCGCCGTAATCCACAGCCGAAGGGGGTGGCGCCGGGGCTAGCACCGGGAGAGGGGGGTCACGGTGGAAACGCACGGGAGAGAAGGGAGGAAGAAGAAGAAAGAGAGAGAAGAAAAGAAAAAGAAAAGAAATAGGGTTATATAGAAAATCCAATTTTTCAGAAAAATACCAAAAAATAGAAAAATACATTTCCGGAATCCTCGGAACGCACCGATCGCAACGGTACCACTCGTGCCCGGGTGAACGGCTTGGTTCGCTCGCAGCGAGCTTCCGAAGAAAGAGCCGAAACACACACTGGGAATCGGAAAACACACGCGGAAAAGCCGCGGAACGCCTCCGGGCCTCCGAAATGACTCCGGATCGCGCCGATCCGAACACGAAAGATGTCCGAAATAAAATTTCAGACACAACAGAGCCAGACACTCCGAAAACCAGATCTGAGACCCACGAAGAAGGATCTGAAAGGTCCGGGATATTATAGCCCTCTCCCCTTAAGGAATTTCGTCCTCGAAATTGAGAACAACCAAAGGGGAAAGAAGAGGAAGACTCACTCAAACAGATACGGGAACTGCTGACGCATCTCGTCCTCACGTTCCCACGAAGCCTCACCACCAGACTGTCGCTGCCACACGACCTTCACCAAGGGAATGACCTTGTTCCGCAGGCGCTGCTCTCGCCTATCCTCCACGCGGTTCGGAAACTCTGGGAGAGAAAGGTCTGGAGTCACCTCAGGCCAAACCGAAAACTCGAGCACATGATAGTCATCGGGCATATACTTCCGTAACATCGAGATGTGGAACACGTCATGCACCGACGCCAACTCAGGAGGTAACTGCAACCGGTAAACAACCTCACCAATGCGCTCCACAATCGCGAAAGGACCAATATAGCGGGGACTCAGCTTCCAACGCCGTCCAAAACGCATCACCCCCTTCATCGGAGAAACTCTCAAGAACACATGATCGCCCACAGCGAACTCGAGGGGCTGCCTCCTATGGTCAGCATAGCTCTTCTGCCGACTCTGGGCCGCCAACATGTTCTGACGAACCAGGTGCACAACATCCACACACTGCTGCACCAATTCTGGTCCCGTCAAAACACGCTCACCCACCTCGAACCAATCGAGTGGAGTCCGACAAGGACGCCCGTACAAAGCCTCATAGGGAGCCATGCCGATGCTCGAATGATAGCTGTTGTTATAGGCAAACTCCACCAACGGTAGGTGATGAATCCAACTCCCCTGCCACTCCAGGCAGCAAGATCTCAGCATGTCCTCCAAAGTCTGAATGGTCCTCTCAGAATGACCATCTGACTGAGGATGATACGCCGAGCTAAATGCCAACTCCGTGCCAAGAGCTCGCTGGAAACTCCTCCAGAATCCAGAAGTGAAGCGTGGATCCCGATCCGACACGATCGAAATAGGAATCCCATGCAACGGCACGATCCGCTCCACATAAAGACGAGCCAACTTGAACACGCTCCAGCTGACTTTGACCGGTAGCAACCGCGTCACCTTCGTGAGCCGATCCACCAATAACCAGATACTATCCTGCCCAGTCGGAGTCCTCGGCAACCCCACCACAAAATCCGTGGTCACATGGTCCCACTTCCAAGCAGGAACATCCAAGGGCTGGAGAGTACCGCCTGGTCGCTGATGCTCCACCTTCACCTGCTGACAGATCAGGCACCTGGCCACAAATTCGGCAACATCTCTATTCATGCCAGGCCACCAGAACTACCTCCGCAAGTTCCGATACATCTTCGTCGCACCCGGGTGTACGGTGTACCTGCTCCCATGAGCCTCGCATAGCACCGCATGACGAATCTGCTCCTCGGCTGGGACGTACATCCTACCACGAAACCTTGCAGCCCCGTCCTCGCCGAGCTCCACATCAGCCATCGCAAGAATCCGGGGTAACTCAGGGTCCGCATGCTGAGCCTCTGTCACCTGACGACGGATAGCAGGAGTGACAGTCAGACTCGCAAGCACCGCCAACCCTGGCTCCTGGGGAATCTTGAGCCTGAAAGATATTTCGGGCACTTGTTCCCAGAGCCTCCACTTCCTCAACATCAAGGCACTGACCGCAACCTTCCGACTCAAGGCATCGGCGACAACATTCATCTACCCGACTGATAAGACAGGGTGAAGTCATAGTCCTTCATGAACTCCATCCAACGCCTTTGCCTGAGGTTCAGGTCCTTTTGCGAGAACACATACCTCAAACTCTGATGGTCAGTGAACACCTTGAACTTCTCACCGTACAGATAATGCCTCCAGATCTTCAGCGCGAAGATCACCGCCGCCAACTCAAGGTCATGGGTAGGGTAGTTTTCCTCGTGGGACTTTAGCTGCCGAGATGCATAAGCCACCACTCTACCATGCTGCATCAAAATAGCACCCAATCCAACGCCGGAAGCATCTGTACACACCACGAAACCTCCCGATCCAGAAGGTAAAACCAACACCGGAGCCGAGGTGAGTAATCTCTTCAGTTCCCTGAAGCTCTGCTCACACTCCTCAGACCAGACGAAGGGCACATCCTTCCGCGTGAGTCTAGTCATCGAGGTCGCAATGTGAGAAAAATCCTGGATAAACCGGCGATAATAACCCGCAAGCCCCAAGAAACTCTGGATCTCCGTCACCGACCTCGGCCTCGGCCACTGCATTACTGCCTCGACCTTGGCGGGGTCCACGGAAATGTCATCACCAGAAATCACGTGCCCCAGAAAGTGCACCTCGCTGAGCTAAAACTCGCACTTGCTGAGCTTCGCATACAACTGGTGACCTCGCAACGTCTGCAGCACCACACCCAAATGGTACGCGTGCTCCTCAGCAGACTGCGAATAGACAAGGATGTCGTCCACGAAGATGACCACGAACTGGTCCAAATACGGATGAAACACCCTCTGCATCAAGTCCATGAAGGCTGCTGGGGCATTGGTGAGCCCGAACGGCATCACCAAAAACTCATAATGCCCGTACCTCATACTGAACGCAGTCTTCTCCACATCGGACTCGCGAATTCTCAGTTGATAGTAACCTGACCGCAAATCAATCCGCGAGAACACTCACGCGGACTGAAGCTGGTCGAACAAGTCATCAATCCGCGGCAACGGATACTTGTTCTTAATGGTCACTTCATTCAGCTGCCGATAGTCAATGCACAGCCGCAGACTACCGTCCTTCTTCTTCACAAACAACACGGGCGCACCCCAAGGGGAAAAACTCAGACGAATGTACCCCTTGGCCAACAGTTCCTGCAACTGCGCCCTCAACTCCCTCAACTCAGCGGGGGCCATACGGTAGGGAGCCTTTGCCAAAGGTCCCGTACCAGGCACAACCTCGATCACGAAATCGATCTCCCGCTGGGGAGGTAATCCAGGTAATTCCTCGGGAAAAACGTCGAGGAACTCGCACACCACCGGAATGTCCTCGACACTCAGTTCCATCCGTTCAGACACCACCATGGACGCGAGAAAACCCTGACAACCAGAATCAAGCAATCGACGGGCTCGAATAGCAGAGATAAGGAATCGAGAAGAGGTGGAACGGATACCTTGGAAATAGAAGGTCCGCTTACTCGGATGCTGGAAGTAGACCCTCTTCATCCCACAATCCACCACCGCTCCATGAGTCTCGAGCCAATCCATGCCTAGAATCACATCGTAATCCCGAAGCTGCAACGCATACAACCTGCCTGGCATACTCCGCCCATCGATCCAAACCGGAACCTGATCGAAGTAATACGGAGTGATCATAAAGTCACCCGAAGGCAACTCCACTGCCAAATCACAGGACAACTGGGTCACCGGCTCCTCGACGCTCGATGCAAAATCCTCTGAGATAAACGAATGAGACGCGCCAGAGTCGAACAAAACCCGAGCCGCACAACCTAAAATCTGAACGGTACCTTCCACGAGCTGCGACGCCACTGCCTCTGCCCTGGTCATGTGCGTGATCTGGCCTCGAGCCCTCTGCCTGCCTCCCACGCTGGCTGACCTGGGTAGCGGCGGATACTGTCCCTGCTGCTGCCTCTGCTGCGGGGGAACCTGCTGCTGCTGAGGAAACTGCTGCTGCGACGGTCTCTGAGGACAGTCACGCGCCATATGCCCTGGCGGGTCACACCGAAAATAGATGATCGGCGCTGTGCACTGCCTGCCTGGGTGGGTCCCACCACACCGTGGACAAGGTCCTTGCGATCCACCCACTGATCCCTGACGCTGCAAAGGAATCGGCTGCTGTACACTGCCCGATGAAGCCTGCCCCTGATCCTTGTGCTTCTTATGGAAACTCTTCTTCAAGAACTTCTTGACCTTCGAGCCGAAGGACGCAGATCCTGTCACCGAAGCTGCCGATGCCGGTACTCCTGAACGACCCGACGCAGACTGAAAGAAACCCTGCTGCTGGGTAGCCGACTGCTGGCTGTGACCTGACAAAGACTGCCCCTGGCTAATCGGTCCTCGAATCCTCTACATATCCATCTCCAAAGAAACCACAACGCGAGACGCTGTCTCTAGATCAGTGGCCCCATTCGCGATCAAATGGTGCCTCAGTTCTAGCCTCAAGCCCTGCACAAACTGCGTGGTCCTCACCCTCTCATGCTCCATGATGTGAGGTGCATACCGACCCAGCTCGACAAATCGGGCCCTGTACTGCAACACGGACATGTCGCCCTGCACCAGCTCCAGAAACTCCCGCATCCGCTGCGTGGAAACAATATCTGGACAGTACGTACGCTCGAAAGCACTAACGAAGTCATCCCACTCGATCTGCTCAAGTGGACGAAGTTGAAAGGACGTCTTCCACTCGGAAGACCACCACCTCCGAGCCGTACCCTGTAACTGGTTGTAGGCCAACACAACTCTGTCCTCGGCAGCACTCCTCGCAGAGCTGAACACCCGCTCCATCTCATCAAGCCAATCGCGAGCCGCATCAGGGTCTGCCTGGCCGCTGAAATAAGGTGGATGGAACTGCAGAAAGTCCCTCACTGCTCGGCCTGGCCCACCCCTAGCAGATGAGCCCTCACCAGCCTCTCTGCTGAACTGCTGAGACATAAGCTGGTACATGCCACAGAAGAAATCCTCGGCCCCCGGAACTCTCGCAATATCCGCGGCCTCGGTAGCCCCCGGTGGCGCTCTACTATGCTCCTCCTGGTCCCTCTGGACCCCCTGCTGGATCTCCTGACCTCCAGCCGACTGCCCCTGCTGAGACGAGAGCTCCTCCTCGGCGCCATCCTTGCTCCTGAAGCACAAGACAGAAAACACGGAGATGGCAAGGTCAAAATAAACACGCGGTGCCCAATGCCAGCGTCACCTGTACATCATCACTGTGGACTAGTGGACCACTACAATTACCTATGATTCTCATGTAATTCCACCACCGCGCTCTGATACCAGCTGTAACGACCCAAGAATCCGATTACCGGGAAGGCCCGATAACCCGAGACTCGCACCGCCACCCACGAGCCCGAAGACTCAGAAGGGTTAAAAGGATGGTGTGGAAACTACACAAGTATCACAAATAATTGTAGAAATTAAACAGTTATAATATTAAGCAGGAAATAAATTAACATTTTACATGGTCCACAAAAAAAATAACAACAACAGTAACAGTAGTCCATGACTAGTACAGTGACAAGAAAGAAAGGTACGGCTACACGGGGCATACCCCGGCTCTGACCTCTGGCACTACCTCTGGGCACCCGCACCACGCTGCACTCCTGACGCGCTCCGCGAAGGTGGCGCCTCACCTGAAACACGGTGAAAACACGCAGGGAATGAGTCTCGGAACAAGACTCAGTAGGGATCACTCGAACCCTACCTCGTAAAACGAGAAACCACTACACTAGCGGTAGGAAAGTACCTCGGAAAGGAAAGCCCTGTACTCTACAGAACCAGGCCCTACGGCACGTAAACTGACACACGTGCCACGGTACGAGACCGAAACTCAACGGTCGAACCATAAAACCCGAAGGTCGGAAACACACGACTGACAGTCTGTCACTCCGTACTCGACAGGAGTACCACCCACTAGAAGCACAGCCGGTAGCGTCCCCTGACGTCTTACACCGCGCCACAGGTGAACCGCCTGACGTGGTAGGTCCTACCCGAGGCGCAGACACCGTACAAGTAACCACAAACAAGTAACTAGCTGGGGTCACGCCCGTCGACGTGGGTCCAACCGCCCCCAACCACGTGTGCACACACAAACCTTGCGTCACTAGGTCTGGTCCTCTGACCGGTTTTCCCCCGTAGCCGGACTCTGGCTACCGACGAGGGGCCTACGGCAACCGGTCCATAAACCGTCTCAAAGGTGAATGCCCGTACACCACTCCCAGGTGAGACTAGCACCTCGTACTGGTGGGCTACGACTAGCGGAGGGTCACTGAAGGAGTAGACTCTCAAGACCACGGAAAACAACGTCCGAACCTGACGAAGTACGGGGGCCGTTCCACGTACCATCACCATCGCACGGTGACCACGGTCGGAGAAGAAACGGACGCACCGCCCATGGCCAAACGCATGACCAAGGCAAACGGAACCTCCGGACACCCAAAGACACGGTCCCAGAACTCCACGGGGTGTCCAGGACACACACACAGCCCAAGAGGAACACCCGACGACATGACAGATCGCGCTAGGGACCCCTAGCGCGATAAGGAAGAACGCGCTAGGACCCCCTAGCGCGACAGGGAAGATCACGCTAGGGCCTCCTAGCGCGACAAGACAGGTCGCGCTAGGGCCTCCTAGCGCGACAAGACAGGTCACGCTAGGGACCCCTAGCGCGACAAGGCAGATCGCGCTAGGACCCCATAGCGCGACAGAAACTGCCCTACTGTTCATCTTCTCCGATGAACGCGCCCCATCGGAGCAGCGCGACCATCAAGAACGCGCTACTGGAGTATAGCGCGTTCTCAGTCCGCGCCCGAAAACGGTGGAAACTCCCAAAGACTCCAACCACACCCCCATGCCTCCACCGGAGAGGGGGAAATCAAGGGGAATGACCCCTAAGGACCCCTAGCATGCTTCTAAGCCACCAAAACATGAAATAGCGGGCTAAAACCATAGATCGGGCGAGCTCTCCCCAAATCATGGAAAATCCCAAACCCGCTCAAACAAGCCTCTCTCGGCCTCCCCGCGGCCCACAAATCACAGAAACGAACGGCAAGAGGCTAAGGAACGTCACCCTACCTCGGGGTTGTCCGAAACGCGGCGGATCGCCGCCGATCCTCAAGAATCGTTCGAAGCTTCACGAACTCCCCACGCCCTCACCGAGCACCGAACACCGCCGCGATCGCCACACCACCGCCTACGCCACGACGCCGTCGCCTCGCCGCAATCCGCAGCCGAAGGGGGTGGCGCCGGGGCTAGCACCGGGAGAGGGGGGTCACGGTGGAAACGCATGGGAGAGAAGGGAGGAAGAAGAAGAAAGAGAAAGAAGAAAAGAAAAAGAAAAGAAATAGGGTTATATAGAAAATCTGATTTTTCGAAAAAATACCAAAAAATAGAAAATACATTTTCGGAATCCTCGGAACGCACCGATCGCAACGGTACCACTCGTGCCTGGTGAACCGCCCGGTTCGCCCGTAGCGAGCTTCCGAAGAAAGAGCCGAAACACACACCGGGAATCGGAAAACACACGCGGAAAAGCCGCGGAACGCCTCCGGACCTCCGAAATGACTCCGGATCGCGCCGATCCGAACACGAAAGATGTCCAAAACGAAATTTCGGACACAACAGAGCCGGACACTCCTAAAACCAGATCCGAGACCCATGAAGAAGGATCCGAAAGGTCCGGGATATTACACCCCTATTGAACACAAAGGACCCCTTTGAATTCATAAACCCCTCATAATACTTGAAAACTCAGAAACCCCCTTTTATTGGTGCCACACAACTCCCGGCGTCACACAACTCCCGGCGCAGCCTCCTCTCGACGCCAATTTCGCGCCGGGTGATGGGCACGCCGGGGAGCTTGTCGCGCCGACCCCCTTCATTCCCAGCCGCACCGGTTCGCTTTCGTGCCGAAACCCTAGTCACGCCGGTTCACTCTAATATCAGCCATCACTCGAACATCTAACTTCTCAGCAACTTTACTGAGCCTGGAACCAATCTAGACTTGGTACCCTAGCCTCCATGGACCATCATACCAGTCCCCATCATATCATGAGGGTTTCATGGTTCTTCATCTATGTCTAAACGGAGCAAGACTGACGGGGCCTTACCCCCATGTTATCTGCCATTTGACTGCCAGGTCGTCTTCTAACCCTGCCGACCCTTGGAGCTCTGCCACTGCATGTCTTCCAACGGTCTCCGGAGGGAATATCAACAAACGCCGTGGCAATGGACATTGCCCGACACACTCAAATCCTTATGGATCTCGGGCTACGCCCGGCTCTCCTTTCGACTTCCACCCCGACATTCCGTGGGTGGATGACCTATATTCCCCCTTTGGCATAGTCCAAAATAAGGGGATATGTTGCCGGGTTTGCGCCATAACACTGTTATCATGTCCCGTGTAGCATGGTTTTCTATGCATGTTTCGCATCCTGTTAGCAGAGTTAGCGTAATAGTCTTATCTTGTTTTGCCCCCGAGGCATCCTTTCTTGGCAACTAATCAAGGGTTATCCTTCTTTGGAAGGACGTAATTAACGTCATAGTCTTTATGGTATGACGGACTCCGGGTCCCGACTCGGACTTCACAATCGACTGATTGAGTCAGATCAAGCGCACAATAAAATTGTCACTCCGGTGACTGGCACGCCTAATAAACCAACCAATAAATCAATAAATAAATAAAATAAATAATTTTTATAAAAAGATCATTCCACAAGTCTGGCACGCCCGGTGGGACCTGAGTCTCCCTTCATCTCTTTGCCAAGAGAGGATACCTTCGGGGGCTTCCCCCAAGAATACTAATTGTTTGTCTGTTTGTCTCAGGCAAACGATGACGTCATACGGACTCACCGGTGTTGGCTTCGGCCCTGCAATCATCGCCGACCACGCGGAACACGAGTACCTGGCGGTGCTCATGGTTTTCGGCTCCTTCCCACCAGCTGTAGGCTTCCCCAACTTCTTGGGGTTTGCCTTTGCCGACATGCTACAGACGGAGTCCTCAAGGCCCGCAGAAGAGAAGGCTGCAGAGAGGGTCGACGCCTCGAAGGCTCGACACTGTGCTGGCTCGCCTACCAGCCCGATTCAAGTCACCAGCTGCATGGTGCATAATATTGCTCACGGGGCCTGCCCCGTCCCTGCCAAGAACTTTGGGAGGCGCCGACACCGGAACCCCCGAAGGAAGGTTGATGCTGCTGTGACCGGACGTCTCTCCGCATCCGGCAAGTCTACGCTGGTCGGCGGCCTCCGCATCTTTCTAGATGGACGTAAGGCTCGAGTGAGCCCGGACCGGGTGATCCCTACAGTGCCAGTCCACAACTTCTATCAGGCTCTTGCTCGAAGAAGAGCCGAATAAGGAGAAGCCGACTGCCATGGCCAGAGAAGGTTGGCTCCCAAGCCAAGAAGATTCAAACAGGTTTGGGTCCCCAAAAAGGTCCAGCCTGTCCAGCAAGAAGCTGCAGTGCAGTACCACCCCAGGTTCACCAGAGTAGAAGAGAGCAAGAAGAGGGACCCTGTCCCGAGGAAGGAAGAGACAATCATGGATCCGCCATGCCGAGAAAGCTTTAGGGCTTGCGCCCGACAAGCCAACATCCCCGTTGTGGGAAGAAGATTACAGTAGACTACCGAGAGGGCTCGGTTTGCTTACATTCCTCCGATGGGAGGTCGACAACTGTCCCCGACCCTGCACCCGGGCCGAGGGCAAGAAGAAATGACCAATATGGTCAGAAGTTATTTTAGGGGGTTAGGCAACCCCTCTTTGGGCCCACAACGGCTGTTGCAAGCAGCCGCAGCTGAAGAAGATCGATGTCCATTAATGGCAGTGGGAGAAGAAGAAGATAGGAGGATGACGTCATCATTTGATGACAATGGATATGAAGATGGCTCTGATGTTCAAGCAGATAAAATTGCTCCCCGCCAAGGGGAAAAGAGAAGGATCTATGTGTTTGAAAGGCTTACCTTCCCGGGGAATGTCAAGAGGAGGATTCACAGACAGAAGTGAAGAATGCAGATTTTCACATGCAATATGGCCGGGATAGATGGCCATTATGGAAAATTACCCGAGGAGCCTCAAGAGTTGGCCTGGCTAGCCGGAAGACCGGGGCCAAGCACTCGATGATGTGACACACCCTTGGACTTAAGCAAGCAAGCACATTCGCATTCAAATGGACAGATATGGGCCACCGCTCTCCTGTCGCTCACACAAGCCCAGGGTGACTTGGCGATGCCAAGTGTAGGATGTGAGGGTTGGGCCCTTGCTGGTAGAGGGCCAGCAAGGCCAAAGTTTGTTCCATAAAGGTGTGGAGGCCCAATTCAATGGGACCGACAAAGTGCCGAGGGCACCGGCTTCACTCTTCCCCACAGTGATCTCTTAAAGCAACGGGGCTTGAGGATCAAGCTCTCACTCTCACGGCCAGTAGAACTATGAACTAATATTTAAAGACAAGTACTAAATTGGAGCTAGGTTTGAGCACTTACTCGACCGATTTGAAGAAACCGGTCCCGCTCGGAGACGAGGGCGAGCGGGGAGGCGAGTGGATCCCCACACGCCGCGTCGGGGCAGCTTGACCTGTTCAATCTATTACAACACTACACCTCTCGCAGGAGGGGGATCTTGGGGTGGGGATTAACTGATATTACATCCAAAACTACCTCCACACAGGGAGGGGCCTTCAGCCGGCCAAGCGGGGAAGGGTGGGACCAAACTAAAGACGAACTAGGAAGCCGATGTCGATTCTGTCCGCTATATGTGCTTCAGGACTGACTGACGGAGTTGTGGATCCAGAACCTGCTCTGGATATTTTCTGATGGCGGGACCAGTGGGGAATTCTTCGTAACTGGATCGGGAAGTCGTCTGAATTTTGTCGATTTCTTCTGGTACCACTGCTGGTCTGGGTGGAGGCTTGAACAGGGTAGCAGTTCTTCGGATCTGACTGCTTCAGGTTTCCAACAGCAAGAAGAAGAGAATGCCACGATCTCTCCTGAACTCAGAATCAGGTGCTGTTGGATCCGTTGGAACCGTTGATGATTCCTCATTGAGGAAAAACTAGCGGGGAAGCCAAACGTTGTCGGAGAAGACCAGTGGGCTCTGAACTCTGATGAGAGGTCGGTGTAGACTGTGGGGAAGCAGAACCGTGCACTCAGGGGAGAAAATTGATAACTCCTGGTTCCGGATGTCAAATTGAGCTCTGCTTTTTGGAAAAGAAAGAAGACTCGTAGTAGAAGCTTTTTGTAGAAGAACTATTGATCAGATTCCCAACAGGTTCGTCGTAATTGAGCTTCCACTACAGCTCTGGTCTCCTACTAGGGAGGCTTTGCGCAGTTGAGGAAGAAAGGGCCTCCCGATCAGCACGGTGCTCGGATGAGGACGAAACCACCTCGCTTGGAAAGCTCTCTGGACGAACTTTCCAGAGATATATGCCTTGCCACCAGAAGATTCAAGGAAATGCTGGAGATGATGTAGCTTCTAGGACCAAACTTGCTGCCTGCGACCTGCAAATGAAGTTGCTACCTTGTAGTGGCAAATGGTGGTGGAATGAGGTGGAGGGAAGGGGAGGGCGACCTGACCTAAAGGAGAGGGGGTTTGGGAGACCAAGGGCTATGGAGGGAAGGAAATTTTCAAATTCAAATGGTCTTGGGAGGTGGAGGGTTGCATGGGAGAGTGGGAAGGGTGCTTGGGAAAGTGGGAAGGGTAGTTGGGGGTTGGAGGGTGGCTTAGTGATTGGGGATGCTCTCTTGGGACTAGGGGGGTGGAGTAATGGGATGTGTGGGGAAGGGGAGTGGCCTTTAATGGGGGTAGGTGGGAGGGTGGTGGATGGGAGGGGAGGAGAGAGAGACGGGGGTGAACCCCACTAGTGTGAGAGAGAGAGAGAAATAGAGAGAGAGAGGAGGTGGGTGGGGATTCTCTCCCCTAGGGTTTCTCACCCAATTGGATTCACTCCACTAAGACTAAGTATTTGAACTCTCAAAGGCAATTCTCTATTCATTCGTTCATTCGTTTAAATGGAGGAAATGGGGTCCTATATATAGGTAACCCACATTTCTACAAAAGTCCCTTACTCTTACTACAATGACCAAAGACAAAGGGGGTAGGGGCGCCCCTAGGCCTAGCCCAAAGAATTGGGCCCAATAACCATTCTAAATAATCTAATGACACTTAACCTAGGTAGATGACTCATTAACCTAGGTACATGACTCAAATAAAAGGGAAAATACATCAAATGACTCAAATAAAAATTACACAGGACTCAAAATTAAATAACTAGACCATGCCGGATGCAACCGGGGCGAGGAGACGAGCTGTGAACGTGGGCATGGGAGGTGATGTCCCCATCATACTCTCGGGGTGCGGAGAACTCGACTCCTTCGAGTAAGTGTCCTTCCCTCCTCGGAGGGTGTAGAGTGGTACTGTCCACAAGTCTTCCGAACGTGACCGATCCATCCACCTGCCGAGATAGCGCTCGTATATCTTGCTCCTGGTGGTAGTGACCTGTTCATCCAATATTCGTTCAATGCACTCACGCTGGGCTCTCTTGGCTGGTGGTCTCTCCTCACGGGTGGGTGCTCTCTCAACGGAGGGAATATGCTCAATATCCTCACTGGGTACCACCGTGGGTCCCTTATATGGCACTAGGTCGGCTACATTGAATGTGGTACTCACTCCATACTCCTTGGGGAGATCTAACTCATAGGCATTAGCGCCAATGCGCCTAAAGGCCTGGAAGGGACCAGCCCCACGTGACCTCAATTTGGAGATGACTCCCGGGGAGAGCCTCTCCTTCCTCACCATCACAAAGTCACCTACGTGGAATTCTTGGTGACGTCGAAGGGAGTCAGCCTGCCTCTTATAGATCTCTTTTTCCTTGCTTATGTGCTTGCAAAGGCTTTCATGTAATTTTGTGAATGCTGACATTCTAGGGGTGATGGGTGGACCTGGGCAACCAAAAGTAGACCAATCATGCTTTGACGCCAAGAAGACTTTGATGAAATGGGGAGGACCGGGACATCCATAGGTGATCCGGTCATGCATGGGGGTGACAAATGCTGGGGGACCCGGACATCCATGAATACTCCTATCATGCCTACGACTCATGATGAGTGAAGGTGGACCACTACATCCGAATTTGGACCACTCATGCTTTCTACTTGACATGTGGGTGATATGAATGAATGGACCCAACATAGTGTTCATGCCAAGGGGTGTGGAAAGCCTAGACACATGCATACTTTTCCCAAAAGTGACTTCCATGTGTATAGGTGTGGGACAACCTTTGAACTCCCATTGGAAAGGATCGAATGGATCTAAGAAGGTGGTCATCATGGGGTGGGGCACAACCTTATTACCTAGGGATATGTGGCCCAAGGTCATGGCTCCCAAGGTGTAACTCGGGTCTAGGATGGGGTGGATTGGGTCAAACATGGTGGGTTGGGATAGGGAAAGGTGGGTGGTGGATAAGGTGGTTGGGTCCCATGGGTTCTTTGACCCCCATTGGAAGGGATCAAAGGGATCATAAAAAGGGTTATCGAGGGGAAGGGGCTCTATGTCCTCAAGATCCTTAAGTGGTGGTGGGTCATCCTCCTCTAATGAGATAATTGGGTCGAAGTGGGTCGGCCATGAGTGGAGGGCTCGACGTTCTACCCGAGATAAGCAACTCTAATTCGTGGATAGCATCGGGCTCATCGGGTATAGGGAGGAATAATAGGAGGTCACTAGTGTAGCAACCCATGGTGCACATTGAGGTGATGGACCCAATACATAGGTGTAGGAGGTCTAGGCTCCTAGGTTGTTGGGTCATGGGAGTCAACATGCCAGTAAACTCTAATTGTCATGCTAAGCCCTTGAGAAGATCCTCTAAGGTTTCCACTTGGTAGGATGTTTGGATTATGGTGTGATAGGATGAGAAGGGTATAATGGGCAGGTTTTGCTCTATGGGAGGAGAAACATAGGACTTGATGGGGTGAATTGGTCTCTCCTTTAGCCATCTAGCAAGGCGCCCATCTATGATTATAGTGCCTTTTGTGAAGGTTTGTGGCTCTTGAAGATCTAGATTATTTGAAGTGGTGAAGGGTTGAGGCTCTTCCTCACCATTAGTGTGAACTCGGGCTTCCTTATGGGCGGGGAGAGGGTCTGGGCTAGCAACTATTCCTATGTGAGTGGGTGTGGCCTCCTTTCTCAAGGGAATGGGAAGGTCTTTTGGAGATGGGGTGATGATGGTTGGGGCATGGTGCACCCGGGGTGGCGAGTGAGGTCGAACTTGGGTTGGGAGTGGAAGTAGTGGTGGCCTAGGTTGGGGTAGGGTTGGGGTTGGAAGTGGAAGGTGGGTTGGTTCAGTTTGGGTTGATTGGGGGGGTGTACCCTTTTTAGGGGACGGTGGAGGGATAGTGGTGGGGACCAAGGGGAATTGTGGAGAGGTGGATGCTTGGTTTATTTGGGTCTTAAGGGAGAGGACTTGGTTGTGAAGTGTAGTTATGATGGTTGAGAGGTGATTTGTTGGGGTTGGTGGGGGTGGAGACCAAAGGTCGGTCTCAAGTTGGCCGGGTGGGGATGGAGGAGTGGTAGTGCTCCTCGGGTTAGGGGTGCTTGAGTAGGAGGGATGGGAATGTTTGGGGATGTAGATCTTTCTAAGTTCTACTTTCATATCATCCATGAGGAAATGGGCTCTTGCCTCCTAACCCTTCTTAATCCCTCTATGTGTTCCCACTTACTCTTGGCTAGACCCTAAAACCGTCCCTTGGTCTTTCGGACTCTCGCGGATCCATATACCCAAGTCTTTTCAAAGTACTTTTCTATGGTAGCCTCCCACCTAAGATAGTCACTAAAACGTGATCCGTCAAAGGTAATATCCCTATCTAGGATGAAGTCCATGGGTGGTGAGTAGGCTAAGTAGGAGGCGGCCATGATGATTGGGGGGATCAATGCAAGGGTCGGAGTGATGATGACTCTAATGCAAGCATGCCCTAGGACTTGACTTGTAGAGACAAATCAATGACTTTCTCTGATACCAATTTGATGTGACACACCCTTGGACTTAAGCAAGCAAGCACATTCGCATTCAAATGGACCGATATGGGCCACTGCTCTCCCGTCGCTCACCCAAGCCCGGGGTGACTTGACGATGCAAAGTGAAGGATGTGAGGGTTGGGCCCTTGCTGGTAGAGGGCCAGCAAGGCCAAAGTTTGTTCCCCAAAGGTGTGGAGGCCCAATTCAATGGGGCCGACAAAGTGCCGAGGGCACCGGCTTCACTCTTCCCTACGGTGATCTCTCAAAGTAACGGGGCTTGAGGATCGAGCTCTCACTCTCACGGCCAGCAAAACTATGAACTAATATTGAAAGACAAGTACTAAATTGGAGCTAGGTTTGAGCACTTACTCCACCGGTTTGAAGAAACCGGTCCCGATCGGAGACGAGGGTGAGCGGGGAGACGAGTGGATCCCCACACGCCGCGTCGGGGCAGCTTGACCTGTTCAATCCATTACAACACTACACCTCTCGCAGGAGGGGGATCTTGGGGTGGGGATTAACTGATATTACATCCAAAACTATCTCCACATAGGGAGGGGCCTTCAGTCGGCCAAGCGGGGAGGGGTGGGACCAAACTAAAGACGAACTAGGAAGCCGATGTCGATTCTGTTCGCTGTCTTTGCTTCAGGACTGACTTACGGAGTTGTGGATGCAGAACCTGCTCTGGAATTTTTTTGATAGCGGGACCAGTGGGGAATTCTTCATAACTGGATCGGGAAGTCGTCTGAATTTTTTCGATTTCTTCTGGTACCACTGCTGGTCTGGGTGGAGGCTTGAACAGGGTGGCAGTTCTTCGGATCTGACTGCTTCAGGTTTCCAACAGCAGGAAGAAGAGGATGCCACGACCGCTCCCGAACTCAGAATCAGGTGCCATTGGAGCCGTTGGAACCGTTGACAATTTCTCTTCGAGGTAAAACTAGCGGGGAAGCCAAATGTTGTCGGAGAAGACCAGTGGGCTCTGAACTCTGATGAGTGGTCGGTGCAGACTGTGGGGAAGCAGAACCGTGCACCCAGGAGAGAAAATTGATAACTCCTAGTTCGGGATGCCAAATTGAGCTCTACTTTTTGGAGAAGAAAGAAGACTCGTAGTAGAAGCTTTTTGTAGAAGAACTATTGATCAGATTCCAAACAGGTTCATCGTAATCGAACTTCCACTCCGGCTCTGGTCTCCTGCCAGGGAGGCTTTGCGCAGTGGAGGAAGAAAGGGTCTCCCGATCAGCACGGTGCTCGGATGAGGACGAAACCACCTCGCTTGGAAAGCTCTCTGGACGAACTTTCCAGAGATATATGCCTTGCCACCAGAAGAGTCAAGGAAATGCTAGAGATGATGCAGCTTCTAGGACCAAACTTGCTGCCTGCGACCTGCAAATGAAGTTGCTACCTTGTAGTGGCAAATGGTGGTGGAATGAGGTGGAGGGAAGGGGAGGGCGACCTGACCTAGGGGAGAGGGGGTTTGGGCGACCAAGGGCTATGGAGGGAAGGAAATTTTCAAATTTAAATGGTCTTGGGAGGTGGAGGGTTGCATGGGGGAGTGGGAAGGGTGCTTGGGAAAGTGGGGAGGGTAGTTGGGGGTTGGAGGGTGGCTTAGTGATTGGGGATGCTCTCTTGGGACTAGGGGGTGGAGTAATGGGATGTCTGGGGAAGGGGAGTGGTCTTTAATGGGGGTAGGTGGGAGGGTGGTGGATGGGAGGGGAGGAGAGAGAGAGGGGGGCGAACCTCACTAGTGAGAGAGAGAGAGAGAAATAGAGAGAGAGAGGAGGTGGGTGGGGATTCTCTCCCCTAGGGTTTCTCACCCAATTGGATTCACTCCACTAAGACTAAGTATTTGAACTCTCAAAGGCAATTCTCTATTCATTCATTCGTTCGTTCAAATGGAGGAAATGGGGTCCTTTATATAGACAACCCACATTTCTACAAAAGTCCCTGACTCTTACTACAATGACCAAAGACCAAGGGGGTAGGGGCGCCCCTGGGCCTAGCCCAAAGAATTGGGCCCAATAACCATTCTAAACAATCTAATGACACTTAACCTAGGTAGATGACTCATTAACCTAGGTACATGACTCAAATAAAAGGGAAAATACATCAAATGACTCAAATAAAAATTACATAGGACTCAAAATTAAATAACTAGACCATGCCGGATGCAACGGGGGCGAGGAGACGGGCTGTGAATGTGGGCATGGGAGGTGATGTCCCCATCACTCGAAGAGTGGAGGCCGCAAAAGAGAAGCTGGTGGTGACCGAAGGAAAGCAAGCCCTGCCTCGCCTCCAATAGCATGACAAGGCCGTTATTCTCACAGCGAATGTGATAACGGCAGGTGAAGAAGATGTCTTGCTTGACATCCTACCTGAGGGCGCATCTGGCGAGACGACAGAGGCCATCCCCAGCACAGCAACTATGGACCCGGCCGTACTGATGATGCTCCAGAGGTACCTCCAGGAGATAGAACAGTTGAAGAAGCAATTGACGGAAAGGACAGAGCAGTCCTCTGCCTCTAAGCAGCCTGATGTGCAAGCCGAATCATCAAGGGTTGCAGTCAGCAAGAACGAATTCCCACCACTCTATACCCCGCGTCTGCAGGCGGAACCAAACTTGGCGACAACTCAACAACGCCCATCACAGCCGCTGGCTCCACCAGTGCTGCCACAGGTGCACCAGATGCCTCCACTGCTACGCCCTCCTCCACAGGCGACCACCCTGGTCACCACCTACTTGCAGCCGGCGCACTTCTACCCAGAACAGGTCGACTCGACCATCATGAGCAAGATGATGGTAGAAAGGATGATCGACATGAAGCTCGCTGAAAGGGCTGAAGGTGACTATGTTGTATTCGATGCATATAGGGTTCCATACCCACCACATCATGCTGCCAAGCGGCTCCCTCCCGGGATTAGCAAGCCGCCGAAGTTCGACAAGTTCAACGGGAAGGGATCCCCGAAGGAACATGTTACCTACTTGATGGGAATCGACACCGAGCCAGTACCTTTTCATATTGCATTTATATCCTTTAGTTTATTTTTATATCCATGGGAAAGTATACGCGCAATTGTATGGCTTTATCGGCCAATGCGTCACTCCCGTAGATTGTGTGGGTTTCTATGTAATTTGTCAATAGGACCAATAAGGGGGCCCTCAGCCCTTTCCCATTGGTCCATGTCATCTTGTGGGGCTGGTCAACCATCCTAGGTGGACATCTAGAAGGTTGGACTAGTCATATGCCACATGGGTAGACAAGTGGCCCATTTTGTCCAAGGTAGGCCACCTACCATTCACCTACCCATTCAACCTTACTTATAGTCAAGGGGGCGCCCCAATCCACTTGCCTTAGTTTAATATTTTTTGTGTGTTATTAGAATGCAATCCCAGCCCTTCAATCCTCTTCCCTAGATCTAAGGGTCCACATTGCATTTGATGTAAACCATATATAAGCTTGTATTTTCATGTGAAATTCAATGAAAATCAGAAAATTTTATGAAATCCAAGGAGCATATTGCGCCCCCAGCCCCTCTCCCTATGGTTTCTCTCCTCCAACCTCAAGTTATAGAACGATTCTACCTTCTATCATCTCCTCTCAACCTCCGGTGATCGTCTGTGCCGCCGCCGCCGCCGTTCGTGCCGCCATCGAGCCGCCTCTGCAGTTCTATCTTCGTCCGACCATAGAAGCTTCCATGAATTGTCTGTCTCAGCCACGAGCATGGATTGATCTGAATTTTTTATGGTGTGTTCAGCCCTTTCATCCTCAGAAGCACCTAAATTCTCACGCCAAAATTCCAGATTTTAGTATTTTTACATTTTCGTCCAACCTGTCATCCCAGATCTGCCAGGTTTCTATCTACAGTAACAGAACCTCTGAGTTCTCCCCCTCCGACCATCTTTTTGATTTTTCCAAACCCTCCCAATTTTACTGGGAGTTCTTCCATCACCCCCTACCTCCACAAATTTTCTTAATTTTTTATCAGCCTTCTACCTATTTTTAGAAATTTGTGTTCTTCCTCTGATACAGTGTTTTTAGTCAGATCCCAGATCCGACCAACCTCCACTTCCAAAATCATAAAAAATCACACCACCTCCACATCCAGATCCAAAAATAGTCCTGGTTTCCTTGTTCTATTTCCTACAACCTTTCTGAAGAACACATCTTCAAATTCGGACATCTACTTCACGGTCAAAGGCAATCAACAGGATAGTTCTCTGCAGATCTGATTCTTCGGTTATTGTACAACAGCAGCATATAAAATTCGCCAACACAAAGTACAAATTTGGTGAATTTTTTTGAAGGCCACTAGATTGTAGTACTTCGAAGCAGCTTTCCAACGGCTCTGATCTCGTCGCATTCCGACACCGGTGCTGATCGCAGCGTCCGTTCTCGCCAGAGCGCGCGCTGAAATACAGAACCGGCAAATTTCCGATCGGTTTTTCCGACCGGTGCCGAACGGAGCCGCCCGGCCTCCGGCCGGCGAACCAGCGTGCCGCCAGTCCGAGGAGCTCTTCTCCAAGTGTCTCCACTACAACGGTACCACCGGGTCCCACACGGCCCCTCCGGACAGCACGTGGGCCCCACGGTCGAGAACACGCGTGTAGCCGAATCAACACCCGAAGCTGCCCGTCAACCCGAATTCGGTCCTCCCGGGCCCATTTGTATAGCCCTTTACCTCCATGCGTGGAGTGGGCATGTTCCCATTGCTGTAATTATTGTGTGTTAAGTTTCCCGGGAGTACGAGTTTTCGGCCGGGTCCGTCTTCCCCACGCCGAGTGCGTGGAGGTATCGCCTTCGCTCCCTTACTTGGCATTTTGCTTAATTTCATATATGCTTGTTTATGCCGCTGCTAGAGAGCATGATAGGGTAATTAGCTCGCTTTCTATTTATATCACCGCTGCTGCGAGAGAGAGCGTTACCGTCCCGTGACCCGATCCGGGCACGAAAGAGAGAGCCGACCACCCTAGCTCTTGCCGGTTTCTCAACCGCGCACGTCCGACGCTTCCCTCGTTAAGGGACGATCGCGAGCTTGTCGTGTCCCTGTCTCATCCCGCATCAATTTGGTATCAGAGAGAGTTGAGTCTAGGGTGTCCAAATCAAAAAAAAAAGTGTCATTCATTAGTCATTTACGTCTAAGTCGTGTTTAGGGTCATCATTGTTTTAAAACAAACAAAAAAAAAGTATTTTTTGCATTGCATCCCTTTACTCGGTATATCAAAAGGTGTTGTCCGAACGTTAGGCTACGCCTATCGGGAAGGCCGCACACTTGCGCGAGTGACCTTTAGGTCGATTACCTCCGCCGCGTACCGCGTTTTGGTTAAGTCTAGGCGCATCATTTTGCATTAGTGTGTTTTGCTTTAGTCGGCGTCTTCTAGTCGGTGTGTTTGCATGCCCACTCGTCAGGGTACTCAGTACTCACCCCCACCACCACCGATGGCCAACCCACGGGATACCTCGGGAGACTTCCACTCCCTACAAGAGGCGATGATGGCCATTATGACTAGGTTGGACCAATCCGATGCTAACTTTCGGACTTTCTCCGATAATATGGATGGTCGCCTTAGAGCCATGGAGGGGCGTTTGGAGACCTCTGATAGGTCGGTCCAAGACCTCGTTGGGCGGTTAGATAGGATGTCACACGGGGACCCTCCAGGGGCAGCCCAAGGCCCACCCGCACCCCCTCCCGCGGTGGCCCAAGTCCAACCCGCTCCCATGGCCCAAGTCCAGGCCGCTCCCGCGGCCCAAAACCAGCCACCACAGGCTCCTCCACCCGCCCTTCCTCAGGTTCCCCAACTACCGCACCGTGACCTTGGTCTGGAGGACTATGGTTCCGACAATGCCTATGAGGGATATGGTCAACGCCGTCGTGGTTTTCAGCCACAACGAGATGAGGATGATGACCGGGTCCTTAAGACCGTGCGAGCGGACCCTCCCGCTTTTTACGGGTCTTTGGATCCGAAAGTCTACCTAGATTGGGAGTTCGGCATGGACCGTTACTTTGAGTGGTATGATATGTCGGAGCGTCGAAGGGTCCGATTCGCTACCATGAAACTCATGGGGCAAGCACAAACCTATTGGAAGAATGTGGAGAGCCTGCTACTTCAGCGGCTAGAACCCCCGATCGACACATGGGCCGAGATGAAGAATAAACTTCGGCAAAAGTACCTTCCTCCCACATACCGCCAGCGACTCATCGATAGATGGCAAAGTCTTAGCCAGGGAGACCGGTCCGTCTCCGAATACATCGCGGAGTTTGATGAGTACTTTCTACGATGTGGTGTCACGGAGGAGAGTACCATGCCCGTGTCCCACTTTCGACGTGGTTTGCGGCCACACTACCAGTATGAGCTTTTCCGCCGTAATGCCAAGACGTTGGAAGAGGCATACCAGGTTGCTCTCGAGATGGAGCAATTTGAGGGAGAGTTCGAGTCTAGCCATCGGTTGGGCCCCACCCCTCTCCGTAGTACCGAGCCCCGTCACTCCATAGGCCCACATCAGCGGCCTCCCATGGCTCGACCTCAGGAGCCCACCCGTCAGGAGCACTTCGCTCCACGGCCTCGTCCTCCTCCACCCCGGGATCTATTCCCACCCCAACCACCGGCACCCGTTTCCCGTCCCCTGGCTCCTATAGCCCGTCCTCTGGCACCGGCACCCCCTCCACTATTGTCCAAGGCACCTACATCTCCCCCTTTGCTGCCTACACCCCCTACCCGACGGGATGATAAGGGTAAGGCCCCTTTTATAGGAGAGAGTAGTCGGTCGAGAGTGCAGTGTTTCCACTGTCATGGATTTGGCCACTTTGCCAGCGAGTGTCCCGCTCGCGCCACCCTAGCCTTAGGTGTTGGAGAGCCCGCACCTCCCGAGCTTGAGTGTGTCAATTATGAGGCCGATGACGCACTAGTCGATGAATACTATGCCTTGGGGGGAGAGTTGGATGGCTCACCCGCCGCCCAGGATGCCGCCACCTAGTGGGCTTGTGTCACCATCTTAGTCTAGGGTCATATATGAGTCGGTGTGTTTTTTTCTTGTGTGGTTTGTTTGTGTGGTGTGTCTCGAGTCGATTGTTGTGTGTATTGCATGGTAAGTCTGCATGAGTCTTGTGCAAGCTCGTTGTCGGTCTCTTATGAGTAAGAGACGAGTGGACTCACTTGATGAGTATGGGGTCGATTCTACATCTATACCCGGATCAGTCACCTATAGGGACTCAGCGGTGATTCCTAGTGAGTCTTTGAGCCGCTTCCCTTCCTTTTGAGAGTGCCCCACCCGGAGTGTCCACCTTCAGGCCATAGCAGTTTACGCATATCGAGTATATATGGAATGAGCAGGTGACGATCATTTGGAGTGGAGCGTACCCGCATTACTTGGCACGGTGACGGATCCGCCGGAGTATTCGAACATCCCTACCCCTACTCGACGGAGTCGAGTTCCTCCCACCCAAGGAGAGTTGATGGGAATCGACACCGAGCCAGTACCTTTTCATATTACATTTATATCCTTTAGTTTATTTTTATATCCACGGGAAAGTATACGCGCAATTGTACGGCTTTATCGGCCAATGCGTCATTCCCGTAGATTGTGTGGGTTTCTATGTAATTTGTCAGTAGGACCAACAAGGGGGCCCTCAGCCCTTTCCCATTGGTCCATGTCATCTTGTGGGGCTGGTCAACCATCCTAGGTGGACATCTAGAAGGTTGGACTAGTCATATGCCACATGGGTAGACAAGTGGCCCATTTTGTCCAAGGTAGGCCACCTACCATTCACCTACCCATTCAACCTTACTTATAGTCAAGGGGGCGCCCCATTCCACTTGCCTTAGTTTAATATTTTTTATGTGTTATTAGAATGCAATCCCAGCTCTTCAATCCTCTTCCCTAGATCTAAGGCTCCATATTGCATTTGATGTAAACCATATATAAGCTTGTATTTTCATGTGAAATTCAATGAAAATCAGAAAATTTTGTGAAATCCAAGGAGCATATTGCGCCCCCAGCCCCTCTCCCTCTGGTTCCTCTCCTCCAACCTCAAGTTCTAGAGTGATTCTACCTTCTATCATCTCCTCTCAACCTCTGGTGATCGTCTGTGCCGCCGCCGCCGCCGTTCGTGCCGCCATCGAGCCGCCTCTGCAGTTCTATCTTCGTCTGACCACAAAAGCTTCCACGAATTGTCTGTCTCAGCCACGAGCATGGATTGATCTGAATTTTTTATGGTGTGTTCATCCCTTGCATCCCAAGATCTACTTAAATTCTCACGACAAAATTCCATCTTTTAGTATTTTTACATTTTCGTCCAACTTGTCATCCCAGATCTGCCAGGTTTCTGTCTACAGTGATAGAACCTCTGAGTTCTCCCCCTCCGACCATCTTTTTGATTTGTCCAAACCCTCCCAATTTTACTGGGAGTTCTTTCCATCCCCCCTACCTCCAAAAATTTTCTTAATTTTTTATCAGCCTTCTACCTATTTTTAGAAATTCGTGTTCTTCCTCTGATACAGTGTTTTTAGTCAGATCCCAGATCCGACCACCCTCCACTTCCAAAATCATAAAAAATCACAACCACCTCCAACTTCAGATCCAAAAATAGTCCTGATTTTCTTGTTTGATTTCCTACAACCTTTCGGAAGAACACATCTTCAAATTTGGACATCTACTTCACGGTCAAAGGCAATCAACAGATAGTTCTCTGCAGATCTGAGTCTTCGGTTACTGTACAACAGCAGCATATAAAATTCGCCAACACAAAGTACAAATTTGGTGAATTTTCTTGAAGGCCACTAGATTGTAGTACTTCGAAGCAGCTTTCCAACGGCTCTGATCTCGTCACATTCTGACACCGGTGCTGATCGCAGCGTCCGTTCTCGTCGGAGCGCGCGCTGAAATACAGAACCGGCAGATTTTCGATCGGTTTTTCCGACCGGTGCCGAACGGAGCCGCCCGGCCTCCGGCAGGTGAACCAGCGTGCCGTCAGCCCGGGGAGCGCTTCTCCAAGTGTCTCCACTACAGCGGTACCACCGGGTCCCACACGGCCCCTCCGGACAGCACGTGGGCCCCACGGTCGAGAACACGCGTGTAGCCGAATCAACACCCGAAGCTGCCCGTCAACCCGAATTCGGTCCTCCCAGGCCCATTTGTATAGCCCTTTACCTCCCTGCGTGGAGTGGGCATGTTCCCATTGCTGTAATTATTGTGTGTTAAGTTTCCCGGGAGTACGAGTTTTCTGCCGGGTCCATCTTCCCCACGCCGAGCGCGTGGAGGTATCGCCTTCGCTCCCTTACTTGGCATTTTGCTTAATTTCATATATGCTTGTTTATGCCGCTGCTAGAGAGCATGATAGGGTAATTAGCTCGCTTTCTATTTATATCACCACTGCTGCGAGAGAGAGTGTTACCGTCCCGTGACCCGATCCGGGCACGAAAGAGAGAGCCGACCACCCTAGCTCTTTCCGGTTTCTCAACCGCGCACGTCCGACGCTTCCCTCGTTAATTTCATATGTAGCTCTTGTCGTGTCCGTGTCTCATCCCGCATCACTACTACATGACCGTCATGGGTGACTTGGCCACTGACGAGTCATATTTATTGAAGTTCTTCGGGTCCTCACTCACAGGGCTCGCCTTTGAATGGTACTCCAGCCTCCCGGCCGGGTCGATCAGTGACTGGTCGGACATGCAGAGGAAGTTCAGAGAAAGATTCCACATCACAGAGAGGGAAGTCACAGTGGCTGGACTCTATTCAACAAGACAGAGGGATGATGAGACTGCTCTCGACTACATCAAGAGGTGGAGGAACCTCGGGATGAGATGCAAGCGGCCCCCGCACCAGGAGGACGCTGTACAGATCTGCAAACAGAACCTCAGGAGAGAGGTGCTGGAGAAGATGATTGGCATGGAAATCCGGTCGCTCGACCGTCTGAACAATATTGTGGCCGAAGTGGAGTCTTTCTTAGCGAAACCGGCCCCTACACCAAATATTCCTACTGCACAAAAGGGCAAGGTAGCAGAACGGCGCCAGGCACCGAAAGAAGCAAACGCCCTTGATATCAAGGTGTTTGAACAGCAAAAAGATAAAGGCCAGAAGACAGCTGCTCCTCAGCCTGCCAAGATCGGAGATGGCGAAGAAGGCCCATCCCTCCGGGATAAAATGAAGAAGGCCTACTCTTTCCCAAAGGAGAAGACCAGGATCTTGTTTGACTGGGTTACCCAGTATGATAAGGTCACCCTGCCTGAGCCGAGGAGGTCGGAGGACCTGAAGAGAAGAGATAGCCCAAGATTTTGCCCCTACCACCAGATGCTGGGGCATCTAATTGAAGACTGTTATGTTTTCAAGGATATTATCGAAGGCATGGTGAGAAAGGAAGAAATAGAATTGGGGGAGTACAAGGTCGACCCTCCACAACCACATGAGGCGCCCGTAAGAAGAGCCGCCATCAACATGGTCTCTCTGTATCAAGCCTTGCCTGAGGAGACCACAGAAACTAGTACTCAGCGTACAAATGAAGCCTGCTTTCTGGCCCCAATAAAAGAACATGAGGGATGGCAACAAGTCCCTGCAAGAGCCAAGAAAAAGGGCCTGCCTCGCCCGGCACCGGGGGCACATATTCGTGGCGTCACGCCACGACCCCCTTCACCAGTAGCAACACCTGTGTGGACCAATCCGCCAGCAGTTATCCGGATACCTACCCGCAACCGGAGGAGGCAGACTCCGTTGTCGGCAGTCAAGAAGATCAGTCCAGAAGCCCGGCGGCTATAGGACTACATAAATGGGCTAGATGAGTATGTACAGCCCGAGCTAGAACCTTTGCTGGTACGGGATCATCTCCCATGGCAGGAGCTGGAACAGCTTTCACTAAAGTAGGAAGAGGAAGCTGACAAAGCATCAGACAGGGATGGCAGCCTGTTCTGGGGGCAAGCGTCGGCCAAAGAAAAGAAAAGAAGACAAAGAAGGAAGTGCAGGGCCGGCAAGGCTACAACGGGTGTGATCCTTTCTTGCAACACCCTCTCTGCTCTGTTCAATTTGCCCGGTGAGGAGGATGAAGAAGAGATTTTCTTCACACCCTCCGCTAAGGAAAGCCAGGCCGAAGCCGCAACTACCGCACATGCAACCCGGTCGGGCCGAAGGTGGGAGCGTCAGCTGCCTGCCAACCATAACATTATCTTCAGAGGGGAGAAACCCTACAAGATACCCCCTCCGGAGGTCAGGGGAGTTCAAATCCATCCTCCATCAGGCTTATACAACCAAAGTGGGGGCGGCACTCCCGCTCCTTCATTTTTGGAGTTCATAAAGATGTCAAAAGGGAAGCAGCCATGCTGGGAGGTTGAACCGGTAACCGGGGGCAGTCACCCACAACTCCAGCAATCTCCCGAATTGTCAGAAAAGGTAGAAACTCGCCCGATAGTAGCCAGTGAGGAGCAGCCAGGAGATAATCCCAATCAAAAGGGTGTAGCCTCCGAGTCCGATGAAGCAGGTCCATCAGGGTCCACAGTCCAAGGATCTTCCAAGCCCAGGTGGGCAGATGAAATGAAGCTATCCAATGTCCGAGCTGGAAGTCGGGTGGTCAAACTATTGAAGAAGCTCCCAGCAAGATTCACTGTCTGGGAAATCCTCTCTCTCAATGAAGAGACTCGACAGGCGATCATTACTGCTCTCCAGACGCCTGCCCAATATGAAGCCTACCTAGCTGAGGCACTGCCGGAGGCCAGCATGACCTTCACCCAGGAAGACACGTTGCTCCCCACCACCAGTCACAACAGACCTCTGTATATGAGGGGACATCTAAATGGCCAGGAGCTGAACAGAATCCTTGCGGACCCCGGGGTAGCTGTCAACATCCTACTCTACAGGATATATGAGAGGCACTACTTCAACGTGCACCTACAAAAGGTTGGGGATATGCGCATTGCAGGCTTCAATCAGAAGTGCGAAGTGTCGCTAGGAGTAGCAGAGTTCACACTCACTCTAGCGGACTTTGTCACAAAGGTGCAATTTCATGTCATTGATTCTCGCACCTCATACAAGGTGCTGCTTGGCCGCCCTTGGCTACTTGAGAATATGGTGGTACCTTCCACACTTCACCAATGCATCAAATACAGCATGGATGGGAGAGAGAAAAGAGTATTTGCTGATCTCCACCTGTTCGAAGTATTCGAATGCCACTTGGCAGACGCCCCTCTATATGTAGAATGGTCGCAGAAGGCCCCTGCGGCCAAGACCTCTTCTAGCACAACAAAAGGCACTTCCAAAGTAGAATTGTTCCCTCCGCCGCCGCGTGGATATATCAATCCCAAGGTGGTTTCACACATCACTGTCACCGGGGATGTAGGTCGGATAGCGCAACCTGCCATCTACCCCGAAACTAATAAAGTCAGGGTTGACCAGCAGCACGACCACATCGGGATCCCCGAAGGTCTTACCAAGCCAATTCTCAGCCTCGACAATGCTATTGTCGAGCCTTTCAAAGCTTGGGAGGTAACAGATAGATGGTCCTAGCAGCATGTTCTACACAACTGAAGAGCACCCTACACAGGAAGACACTGATTGTCATCTGCCTGAAGATGTAGAAAATCCCTCAATGCCTATACAGGGGCTGACATTTATAACAAATCGAATGGCCAAGATGTTACAGAAGTAGCACATCCCTTCTGGCCAGCCTCGCAAGAGAAAAGAAGCATTCCAGAAGCTGTGGTACCCTCCGAGCCTGGATAAGGAAATGAGACGTGTCTCTCAGCACCCGAGATTGGGCTTCACCCTCGAAGAATACTATTATAGCGGATGCTATGCAGTGGATACCATCTCTGCTTTCTACCCAATGGAGGATAACCCACTGGGGGTAACTATTGGTGAACACCTGACAGAAGTTGAGTGCATTCAGCCAGCCCGGCCAAGGAATCCGAAATCCAAGGTTGTATTCCCCTGCCGGTGCTGGGAACAAGTCTATCCGGAAGATGCAACTCTTCAAGCCAAATTTGACACAGCTAGTAGTAGTGAAGCTGAAGATGTTGAAGAACAAGAGCTGCCTCCCTCCAGTGGCCCTCCTCTGTTCATGATGTCGGCACTTCTCGAACCAGTCGGGGAAGCTTTCCCCGAGCCTGATCAAGAGACAGATGCTGCTAGAAGAGAAATGGTTGCCTTCACTGAGGACATGGTGGTTCAAGGGATCGAGATCTCTTCACCCCTTGCCAAGGAGTTGCAAGGTTACTCTGACTTAATGACAAATAATCACCAGCCCTTAGTGATTGCAACCCCCTCAGGAGGGGGTGAGGCAATCAACTCGCCCCTTGAAGTTGCTAGTAAGGTAAACTTGTTGGCAGAACAGTGCATGCAGCCATTATCAGCCGAACAAGAGATTTCTGGTAGAACTCAGATAAGGCAAGACGAAGGGATCAAGGTACTCGACCTCGAAGATGATATACCAGACTTTGTCGACCTCCAGCCTGCATCCCCTGAGATAGAAGATGGAGGTCAAGCAACATTTGATGAACTGATAGAAGTCAACTTGGGAGACGAGGATGACCCCAGGCTAACCTTCCTCAGTGCCCAACTGTCTGCCGAAGAACAGAGGATGTACATCCAACTGCTACAAGAATATCAGGACTGCTTTGCCTGGACCTACAAAGAGATGCCAGGACTAAGCCCCTCAGTCTCACAGCATGAGCTGACCATAAACCCTGGGGTAGAGGGGGTGAAACAGCCCCCTCGGCGTATGTGGCCAGAGCTCATCACTCAAATATGCAAAGAGGTTGACAAGCTCATTGATGTGGGTTTCGTCGAGGAAAATCAATATACCACGTGGTTAGTTAACATCGTGCCCGTGAAGAAGAAGAACGGACAGATCCGGATATGTGTTGACTTCCGAGATCTGAATAAAGCCTGCCCTAAAGGTGACTTCCCAGTGCCGATAACGGAGGTCATGATAGATGCAACAACTGGTCATGAGGCCCTATCATTCATGGATGGGTCATCTGGCTACAACCAGATATGGATCGCGGAATATGACCGGATCCACACTGCCTTCCGGACCCCCAAAGGCATTTATCACTACAAAAGAATGCCGTTCGGATTAAAGAACGCCGGCGCAACTTATCAGCGGGCGATGACTAGAATATTTGATGAGCTGCTTTACCATAAGGTCGAGTGCTACATAGATGACCTGGTAGTCAAGACCAAAAAGAAAGAAGACCATCTGCAAGACCTCCGAGTCATTTTCCAGAGGCTGAGGCGGTATGAATTAAAAATGAACCCTATGAAGTGTGCGTTCGGAGTCTCGAGCGGAAAGTTCTTGGGTTTCATTGTCAGGTATCGGGGAATTAAAATAGACCCCGCAATGATCAAGGCAATTCAGGAGTTACCCTCGCCAAGGAATCTCCTTGAGCTCAGATCCCTTCAGGGCCGCCTTGCATACGTCCGGCGGTTTATATCCAACTTGTCGGGGTGATGCCACCCCTTTCACAAGCTGATGATGAAGGATGTTCCCTTCTACTGGGACGAAGAATGCCAGATAGCCTTCGATAAACTGAAGGATTACCTGAAAACCCCTCCAGTGCTGGGTGCGCCATTGAAAGGATAGCCGTTGATCCTCTACATAGCAGCCACACACAATTCCCTGGGGGCAATGCTAGCCCAGAATAATGAAGAAGGAAAAGAACAAGCCCTCTACTATCTCAGTCGAAGAATGGTCAGAACTGAGGAAAGGTACACCTACATCGAGAAGATTTGCCTGGCATTAGTCTTCACGGTCAAGAAGCTGCGGCACTACATGCTGTCGCACGAAGTTAAGCTGATTTCTAGGGAGGATCCGCTTAGATACATCATGTCCCAACCGGCCCTCAAAGGCCGCCTGGGAAAATGGGCGGTGATTCTTATGGAGTATGACATCTCCTATGTACCGCAGAGGGCCGTCAAGGGCCAAGCTATTGCAGACTTCTTTGCTGAACATCCAGTACCCGAAGACTGCCCTCTGGAACCAGAGCTTCCTGAAGATGAAACTTTAGAGGTTGGCCAGGTGCGGCCCTCCCTATGGCAGCTGTATTTTGATGGTGCCTCCAGAATTGACACCTCAATGACGGGATCGGCCAGAGTCCGCGCAGGAGCAGGCATAGTCTTGAAGTCTCCTGAAGGGGAAGTCATACACACATCCTGCTCAATAAACAAGCCTTGCACAAATAATGAAGCAGAATATGAAGCCCTCATAATCGGGCTACAGATTGCTCTGTCCATGGGGATTCAAATGCTAGAAGCGTTCGGGGACTCCATGCTGGTTATAAAACAATTGGAAGGGGAGTTCGAGGTGCGAAAGCAGGAGCTCGTCCCTTACTACCATCTGGCCCTGCGCCTAATGGCAAGATTCTACTTCATCAGCGTCAAGCACGTCAATCGAGGACAGAATGCTCAAGCTGACGCCCTCGCAAAGTTGGCAAGTTCCTTGGCAGTCCCGCCTGATACGAGCCTGAACATAACAATCATCAACTGGCAGCAGGTCCCCAGTATGACAGAAGCTTTAGCCGATGAACACGTCAATGAAGTAGCAGTTGCTGAAGCAGTCCAACAGCCCGACGGCGGGAATACCTCCTGCATTGGTTCCAACACCAACAGCTCCCGAAGGTGAAAGAATAGAGAATGAGACTCCTGAGAGTCAAAGATTCTTATGAGATGAGGAATGGAACATTGTTCCGAATAATGGCAGATGCCCAAAAGAAGGTATTACTTCGATGCTTATCTCCTGGGGAAGCCAGGCAGGTAATGCAAGAAGTCCATGCCGGGTCAGCCGGGGCGCACCAGGCCGGTCCGAAAATGAAGATCGAAATAAAGAAATTGGGTTATTATTGGCCCACTATATTTGATGATTGCTGCAAGTTCGCCAAGGCTTGTCAGAAATGTCAAGAGCACGCCAATGTGTCAAGAAGACCTCTAGTGCCTCTACATCCTACCTTACCAAGCTGGCCGTTTGTCCAGTGGGGCACGGACGTGGTGGGGCCACTACCATCATCTTCATCAGGGTGCAAATACATCTTAGCAGATACAGATTACTTCTCCAGATGGGCAGAGGCAGTAGCACTAAAAGAAGTCACGGAAGAATTAGTTGTGAGATTCTTCCGACAGAATGTAATATTTCGATTCGGGATTCCCAGCCGAATCATCTCCGACAACGGCAGCCACTTCAGAAATCAGAAGGTTTATCGGCTAGCGGACAAACACAAGATTGATTGGAGAACATCATCTCCCTACTACTGATGCGGGACGGACACGGGGACCGACTCTACGTGGTATGGACCTCGGACTCTAGATGCGGACACGACCAGTAACACATGATGGGAAAGACATTAGGCCCGACACGGAGAG
Source organism: Amorphophallus konjac (assembly GCA_022559845.1). Classification (NCBI taxonomy): domain Eukaryota; kingdom Viridiplantae; phylum Streptophyta; class Magnoliopsida; order Alismatales; family Araceae; genus Amorphophallus; species Amorphophallus konjac. The sequence goes on from CM040121.1 coordinate 112,057,647, forward strand.
CTCCTATAGGCTACACGTCGCTAACAGAAGTGCAAACTCACTCGGCGTCCCATGCGAGGGAAAGCGTGGATCGTGCGCGGTTAAGTAACCGGCAGAGTTCAAGGTAGTCAGACTCACTTCCGGACTCGGATCGAGTCGCGGACGGGTCACTCTCACGCTCACAGCGGTGACATGGACACACGGGCTAGGAACCTACACTCTCGACAGCGGCATATGACCGTATACTAGCTAAACAAGCAAATGCCAAGAAGGTGAGACCGTTACCTCCACGCACCCGGCGTGGCGAAGACAACCCCGGCCGAATTACGGACTCCCGGTTAACAATTATTACAACAATACACTAAGTCGACCCACTCCACACAGGGAGGTAAAAGGTCACATGTGGGGTCCGGGAATCACGCAACTCGGGTTGACGGGCAGCATCTTGATGTCGCCCGGCGGTGCCGAAGTCCGCATTTTCGTGCTTTCCGAACGGCGGGTTCTACGGGCCCGTGGGGCCCACGGGGGACGCTGTCCTCCGGATCTGTGGGGGTGGGACCCGCTGTGATGGGGACCCCTGGTGGCGCGCCTCCACGGACGGCGGTCGGCCGGGAACACCGATCGCGGGTCGATCGGCCCCGATTCCCAACTCTTGAACTAATAACCCACGGATTTTGGTTGTTGTCTTCCGGCGCGCGCTCCGGCGAAAACGGCCGCTGCGATCAATCCCGATGTCGGATCGGAACGCATGAGCTATCGTTGGAAAGCTCTCCTCAAATGCTTCAATCTAAACCCAGAGAGATCTGCTGGATCTGGTCGGATCAGAACTTTATTGAATTTACAAGTCCCTGTTGTACAGTAACCAAAAACTCAGATCTGCAGGGCACTTGTCTGAGAACCACCGTTGACCGCCTATTAAACCTCCAATTCAGCTCTTGAGATCTTCATCAAAGTTATGGGATTTTGGACAAGGAAGACGGGGATATTTTTTGTGGACTAATTAGAGGGGGCTGTGATTTTTTATGATTTGTTTACTGGAGGGTGGTCGGATCTGGGAACAGGTGGACAGCACTGTAGCTATCTCTGCGATCGATTTTTGAAAAATATTGGATGGCCTCACAAAAATGCAAGAAAATTTGGGGACGGTGCGGTTGATGGACAGAACTCCCAGTAAAATTGGGAGATCTAAAACAAATCAGAAATAGGTCCAAACACTTGAAACACAGGGCGGGTGGAAGTTGAAACAGCAAACAGACATATGTAGAAATTAAGGTTGGACGAAAATAAAAAAAATATCAAATGGGATATTTATGACCAACCAAAATTTTTGGGGATGTGCTTGACACCTCTGGAGCATCCCCTAAAATCCCCAGGTCGATCTGAGCTCGTGGCTGACACAGAGAATTCGTGGAAGCTGCTGTGGTTGGATGAAGGCAGAACTCCGGCGATCTCGGCGGTGATGCGATGGCGGCTCGTGGCGGCGGCGGCGGCGACCGGAATGATAAGGGGAGGAGTCACACCTCCAGAGGGAAGCCTTCACAGCTTCAAGGGGCAGAGGGAGGAGAGAGGAGGGGGCGCACCAGCCCTTGCTCTTGGAATTTGTTTGATTCAAATGGCATTAATTCATAAAAATGAGAAATTACAAGTATTTATGTGTTACATCTCACATCCATTGTCCACCGTTGGATCTAGGGGATGGGAATGGGTGGCCTGGATTGAGTGTGACACACACACACAAAATACAATAAATATTTAAGGGGGGGCGGCCCTTGGACCAAGGGGAGTGGGCTTGACTTGGTAGGTGTGGTGGGTGGCCAAAATGTGGACTTTCCAAGCCACTTGTCCCCCAGTTGGCCCACCCTTCTAGAAGCCTCCATGTGGAAGGTTGACTGACCCCACATGGGACCCTAGGCTGAGGTGGCTCAATGGGATAGGGCCTGGGGGGCCCGTGGGGCCCACGGGGTCCAAATTGCACATAAGCCCCTCTTACAATCAAAATAGCAAACCGAATACAACGAAATAAACACAAATTACACACAAATAAAGTCTAACTAATATGATAAATGGGGAGGCTCAAGGCGGAGTCTCCAGGCTATCTCCGAGCCAGATGGACGCTGAGGTGGCTCGAGTCGTGCTCCGTGTGCGGTACCGGTGGCTCGGCGTATCGCGCCGCTCAACTGCTCGGGTGTCCGCACCAATTCTCCCCGGGTGGGAGAAACTCAACCCTGTCGAGTAAGGGTCTGCATCACTCATGTATCGCTCCAGAAGGTCCGGATCGATCCGCTGCAACTCGCCATGCGTGATCCATGTGTCCTAAGTAGCGGGCCGTCCTCTCCATCGCACTAGGTAGCGCGGGTAGGATCCACTCCTGGTAACTGTCACCTGCTCATCTAGTATATGATCTATATGCTCACGCTGCCGTGACAAAGGGGCTGGAGGTGGACACTCAGGTGTGGGATCACTCACAAGGGGAGGAGATGGCTCGAAAGGCTCACTAGGGATCACAGCTGGGTCCCTATATGCAACTAGATCCGAAACATTAAAAGTAGAGCTTATACTGTATTCCTCGGGCAAGTCCACAACGTACGCATTGGATCCAACGCGTTTCAACACTCTGAATGGACCGGCTCCGCGAGCTTGCAACTTATTAACAGTTCCAGAGGGAAACCGTTCAGGTCTTACCCTGATCATGACATATTCGCCCTCTTGGAACTCTCGGTGGTGTCGGTGGGCATCGGCTAACTCCTTGTAACGTGCATTGCTGGCCTCAATGTGACGACGGATGTCGTCATGCAAACTCCTAACATGCCTAGCAAACGACTCGGCCGACTCCGACACTCTAGCATGGATAGGCATGGGGACAAGGTCAACGGGTTTCCTAGGCCTACGACCTGTGATAATCTCAAATGGACTCATGCCGGTAGACCTATTCACAGAATCATTATATGCAAACTCGGCCATGGGTAGAATGAGATCCCAATCCCCAATGCGGTCCCTAACAAGACACCTCAAAAGGTCTCCCAGACTCCTATTGACCACCTCGGTCTGACCATCTGTCTGGGGATGATATGCAGTGGAAAACTTGAGGTGCGTACCCATCATATGTTATAGTGTCTTCCAAAAGTAGGAAGTGAATCTAACATCACGGTCAGACACTATAGTGCGAGGCAACCCGAACTTGCACACTACATGCGTAAGGAAAAGGCGGGCTACCCTCGAAGCATCCGAAGTCTTCGAACAAGGAATAAAGAGGGCCATCTTCGAGAAACGGTCAACCACCACATAGACCGAATCATGCTTCTTGGAGGTAGGTGGCAATCCCAAAATAAAGTCCATGCTAACATCCTGCCACGGGGCATCAGGCACGGGAAGAGGCGTATAAAGGTCGGAGCTTTGCTTCTTCATCTTGGCCGTAGCACAGGTACGGCACTGAGCCACGATGTTAGCAACATCGCGCTTCAAGCTCGGCCAATAAAATCGATGCTCCACTGCCTCAATAGTCTTGTTCCGACCAAAGTGGCCGGCTAGACCTCCCGCATGTTGTTCCCACACTAAGAAATCTCGAACCGAAGTTCGGGGAACACATAGCCTGCTACCACGAAAGAGGTAACCCTCCTGAAGCACATACTCATCAAGGTCTCTCGAGGGTCCGACCTGGAGAGTGGTAAAAATCTGACTGAAGTCAGGACAATCAACATAGGCCTCCTTCATCTTCTCTAACCCTATGACCTCGGCACTCATGGTGGTAAGCAAACATGCTCGCCGACTCAAGGCATCAGCCACCTTGTTCTCCACTCCAGCCTTATATTTAAGCACAAAGGTGAACTGCTGGAGATACTCGACCCAACGACTGTGACGTGAGTTCAGCTTCTTTTGGGAGTGGAGATACCTCAATGCCTCGTGATCGGAGTATAGGACAAACTCCTGATGTAAAAGATAGTGCCTCCAATGCCTAAGAGCCTGAACAACTGTGTAGAATTCTTTATCATATGTGGAATATCGCAGCTTCGCGTCATTCAGCTTCTCGCTGAAATATGCGATCGGGTGGGACTCCTGACTCAAAACTCCTCCAATTCCCACGCCCGACGCATCACAATAGACCTCAAACACCTTCGAGAAATCAGGCAGTCGAAGGATAGGTGTCTGGGTCATGCGCTCCTTGATGTCCTTGAAGGCGGCAGATGCGGCCTTTGTCCATACAAATGTGCCCTTTCGGATACAATCCGTGATCGGGGTGGTGACGGAGCTAAATCCACGGATGAAGCGACGATAGAATGTCGCAAGACCATGAAAGCTGCGGACATCATGAACGGTACGGGGTTCCAGCCACTCAACAATGGCCCGGACCTTCTCCGGATCGGCGGAGACCCCCGTACTAGACACAATGAAACCCAAGAAGGTAAGCTGAGGTGTCATGAAGGCACACTTCTGTGGGTTCACAAACAGCTGCTCTCGCCGAAGAAGTAGATAGACCTGTCGAAGGTGGTCTAAGTGGTCTCCTGTGGTGCGGCTATAGATAAGGATATCATCAAAATACACCACTACAAAGACTCCAATGAAAGGTCGAAGGACCTGAGTCATGAGCCGTATGAAAGTGCTAGGGGCATTGGTCAACCCAAAAGGCATGACCAACCACTCATATAGACCGTCCTTGGTCTTAAATGCGGTCTTCCACTCATCACCTGGCCTAATCCTCACCTGATGGTAGCCACTCTTAAGATCGATCTTTGAAAAGATAGTGGCACCTGCCATCATGTCCAGCATGTCATCAAGGCGGGGAATAGGGAACCTATACTTCACGGTGATTTTGTTGATGGCATGACTATCAATGCACATTCTCCACGTGCCATCCTTCTTCGGGGCGAGTAATGCGGGTACAACACATGGACTCATGCTATCCCGAACAGACCCTCTCTACACTAACTCATCGACCTGCCGTTTAAGCTCGGCATGCTCCGTGGGACTCATGCGATAATGAGGAAGGTTGGGCAAAGAAGAGCCCGGAACAAGGTCGATGACATGCTGAATATCCCGCATAGGTGGGAGTCCCTCGGGAAGCTCATCGGGAAAGACATCAGCATACTCCTACAGAATGGGAACAAGCTCGGGTGGGAGATCACCCTCGGAGTCCCGCTCCACCTCTCGGACCGTAATGGCAAACACCGGACAGCCCTGACTAAGCTCCTGCTCCATTTCCCCGGAGCTAATCATCATCAATCTCCTCGTCGAGGGCTCTCCTGGGCCAGAGGTAACGGTCATAGCCCGAGCTGGGGATGGGGCACTAGGCCCGGGAACGGAAGGCTTCAGAGTACTAGGGCCAGTAGGACCCCTGACTGATGGGCTCCTGGGCCGAACGGGTTGGAGGGTGACCCGCTGGCCAGCGTGGTCGAAGGTACAGGTGTTCGACCGGTCATGGAGCGTGGCATCCCGGTCAAATAACCACGGCCTACCAAGAATGATACTGCCCACTTCCATGGGGAGAACATCACACCAGATCTCGTCACGGTAGGAGTGGAGCTGCAGCGGGACCAAGCACCGCAGCCTGACCGAAATGGAAGTGGTATCCACCCATGATACCTGATAGGGACAAGGATGGTCTACGGGTGTGAGACCAAGACGGGCGACAACGTTCGTGGAGATTGCATTGATACAACTCCCGCTATCGATGACCACCTTGCAAATTTACTTTCCCAGCCTACAGAATACATGAAGGATAGTAGTCCGACGCCAGTCATCACTGACCTGTGGCTGGGTGAGGATACATCTGACGACCCCCACGTAGGTATCGTCCGAATGCTGGGCATCCTGGGCCTCACCTCCCATCTCATAGTACTCATCAGCTAGCTCTTCATCTGCGTCATAGCTGACTAACTCGAGGCCCGTAGGGGTGGTATCCTCGGCCTGTGTGTCCCCAATGTGAAGAGATGGGCGGGTGGGACACTGGTTGGCGAAATGGCCAAACCCATTGCAGCGATAACACTGCTGCCGTGATCCACTAGGCTCCCCAATCATAGGTCCTTTACCTTTATCTTCCCGATGGATAGGAGGTGTAGGCAACAAAGGATGTGCAGGAGGTGCGGGTGTCGGTGGACGGGCTGTGGGTGGGGCCGTAAGATGCTGGGGACGAGGAAGGTCCCTCGGGGGTGGAGGACGAGGCCTAGGAGCAAAGGGCTCGGGGCGAGCGGGTTCCTGAGGTCGAGTCATGGGGGCCCTCGGATACGTGCTAGATGAGCCACGGGGCTCGACACTACGAAGGGGAAAGGAGCCCAACCGATGGGGTGACTCGAACTCGGCCTCGAACTGCTCCAATTCGAGAGCGATCTGATATGCCTGCTCCAAAGTGGTTGCATTGCGGCGAAAGAGTTCATATTGATAATTGGGCCGCAAACCTCTTTGAAAGTGGGATATAGTCATGGTGCTCTCTTCCGTGACCCCACACCGTAAGTAATACTCATCGAACTCGGCGGTGTACTCGGTAACGGATCGGTTCCCTTGGGAGATGCTTTGCCACTTGTCTATAAGACGTTGGTGATATGAGGCGGGAGGGTATTTCTCCCTCAATTTGATTTTCATATCATCCCAAGTACCGATTTGGGGTTGACGTCGCTGATTGAGCAGGCTCTCCACATTGATCCAATAAGTTTGGGCCTGCCCTTGCAGCTTCATCTTCGCGTATCGGACTCTTCGGTGGTCCGTCATCTCAAACCACTCGAAGTACCGGTCCATGCCGGCCTCCCAATCTAGATACACCCTAGGGTCCAAGGACCCGCTAAAGGTGGGAGGGTCCGCACGCACACCCCTAAGGATGCGGTCATCATCCTCGTCATCACGATTCCGTCGTTGATGACGACGACCGTTACCCCCCTGATCATTGTCGGAGGCATAATCATCCACTATAGGCGCCTGTTGCCTCCCGACATCCTCCACCTGAGCCCTTGGCACAGCGGGTTGCTGCACCGGCTCTTATTGGCCGTTCGTCGGCGCGGGTTGCGCCGCTACTGGGCCCCTCTCTAGGACAGCGATCCTCCCAACTAAGCCTTGGATGGACTGATCCGAACTCTCGGCCCGATCCTCGAGGGCTTTCATTCGCCCTTCTAGACGCGTTCCTATGCCATCCATACGCGTACTAAGACCATCCATACGCATGTCAAGACGATCCATGATGGCTCGGAACATCTCGGCCGTCGAGGACTCATCGGAGCTACGGGCCCGGGAATCCGCCATAGGTGGTGGTGGCGAGTATTGGGTACCTCGACGGGTGGGCATGCAAAGACACACGACCTAGAAGACACCGACTAATGCAAACACTTATACCTAACCAATATCCGGTACGTGGCGGAGATAACTGATCCGAAGACCACTCGCGCAAGTGTGCGACCTTCCCGATAGGCGTAGCCTACGTTCGGACGACACCTTTTGAGATACCGAATTATTGGGATGCAATGCAATTTTAAAACACACTTTTTTTTATTTTGAAAATAATGATGATCCTAGACTCGACTCAGACCATGCAAGACATATGCAACGACTACCCTAGACTCGACTCGCTCTGATACCAAACAGATGCGGGACGGACACGGGGACCGACTCTACGTGGTATGGACCTCGGACTCTAGATGCGGACATGACCAGCAACACATGATGGGAGAGACATTAGGCCCGACACGGAGAGCTGCTATAGGCTACACGTCGCTAACAGAAGTGCAAACTCACTCGGTGTCCCATGCGAGGGAAAGCGTGAATCGTGCGCGGTTAAGGAACCGGCAGAGTTCAAGGTAGTCAGACTCACTTCCGGACTCGGATCGAGTCACGGGACGGGTCACTCTCACGCTCACAGCGGTGACATGGACACACGGGCTAGGAACCTACACTCTCGACAGCGGCATATGACCGCATACTAGCTAAGCAAGCAAATGCCAAGAAGGTGAGACCATTACCTCCACGCACCCGGCGTGGCGAAGACAACCCCGGCCGAATTACGGACTCCCGGTTAACAATTATTACAACAATACACTAAGTCGACCCACTCCACACAGGGAGGTAAAAGGTCACATGTGGGGTCCGGGAATCACGCAACTCGGGTTGACGGGCAGCATCTTGATGTCGCCCGGCGGTGCCGAAGTCCGCGTTTTCGTGCTTTCCGAACGGCGGGTTCTACGGGCCCGTGGGGCCCACGGGGGACGCTGTCCTCCGGATCTGTGGGGGTGGGACCCGCTGTGATGGGGACCCCTGGTGGCGCGCCTCCACGGACGGCGGTCGGCCGGGAACACCGATCGCGGGTCGATCGGCCCCGATTCCCAACTCTTGAACTAATAACCCACGGATTTTGGTTGTTGTCTTCCGGCGCGCGCTCCGGCGAAAACGGACGCTGCGATCAATCCCGATGTCGGATCGGAACGCATGAGCTATCGTTGGAAAGCTCTCCTCAAATGCTTCAATCTAAACCCAGAGAGATCTGCTGGATCTGGTCGGATCAGAACTTTATTGAATTTACAAGTCCCTGTTGTACAGTAACCAAAAACTCAGATCTGCAGGGCACTTGTCTGAGAACCACCGTTGACCGCCTATTAAACCTCCAATTCAGCTCTTGAGATCTTCATCAAAGTTATGGGATTTTGGACAAGGAAGACGGGGATATTTTTTGTGGACTAATTAGAGGGGGCTGTGATTTTTTATGATTTGTTTACTGGAGGGTGGTCGGATCTGGGAACAGGTGGACAGCACTGTAGCTATCTCTGCGATCGATTTTTGAAAAATATTGGATGGCCTCACAAAAATGCAAGAAAATTTGGGGACGGTGCGGTTGATGGACAGAACTCCCAGTAAAATTGGGAGATCTAAAACAAATCAGAAATAGGTCCAAACACTTGAAACACAGGGCGGGTGGAAGTTGAAACAGCAAACAGACATATGTAGAAATTAAGGTTGGACGAAAATAAAAAAAATATCAAATGGGATCTTTATGACTAACCAAAATTTTTGGGATGTGCTTGACACCTCTGGAGCATCCCCTAAAATCCCCAGGTCGATATGAGCTCGTGGCTGACACAGAGAATTCGTGGAAGCTGCTGTGGTTGGATGAAGGTAGAACTCCGGCGATCTCGGCGGTGATGCGATGGCGGCTCGTGGCGGCGGCGGCGGCGACCGGAATGATAAGGGGAGGAGTCACACCTCCAGAGGGAAGCCTTCACAGCTTCAAGGGGGAGAGGGAGGAGAGAGGAGGGGGCGCACCAGCCCTTGCTCTTGGAATTTGTTTGATTCAAATGGCATTAATTCATAAAAATGGGAAATTACAAGTATTTATGTGTTACATCTCACATCCATTGTCCACCGTTGGATCTAGGGGATGGGAATGGGTGGCCTGGATTGAGTGTGACACACACACACAAAATAACATAAATATTTAAGGGGGGGGCGGCCCTTGGACCAAGGGGAGTGGGCTTGACTTGGTAGGTGGGGTGGGTGGCCAAAATGTGGACTTTCCAAGCCACTTGTCCCCCAGTTGGCCCACCCTTCTAGAAGCCTCCATGTGGAAGGTTGACTGACCCCACATGGGACTCTAGGCTGAGGTGGCTCAATGGGATGGGGCCTGGGGGGCCCGTGGGGCCCACGGGGTCCAAATTGCACATAAGCCCCTCTTACATCCAAAATAGCAAACCGAATACCACGAAATAAACACAAAGTACACACAAATAAAGTCTAACTAATATGATAAATGGGGAGGCTCAAGGCGGAGTCTTCAGGCTGTCTCTGAGCCAGATGGACGCTGAGGTGGCTCGAGTCGTGCTCCGTGTGCGGTACCGGTGGCTCGGCGTATCGCGCCGCTCAACTGCTCGGGTGTCCGCACCAACTACCCTCAGGCCAACGGACTTGCAGAGGCATTTAACAAGACGCTATGCACTCTGCTGGCAAAAATTGTCAAGACTAATAGAAGAGATTGGGAAGAAAGAATGTACGATGCACTGTGGGCTTACCGTACGGTCTACAAGACCCCTACCGGCTGCTCACCCTACTCCCTCGTGTATGGGTCAGAGGCTGTGGTGCCAATTGAGCTAGAGGTACCCTCATTACGGGTCGCCATCCAGCATGGATTGGTGGGCAACGAGCAGGCCAACGTAGAAAGAAGACTAGAAGAGCTCGCCAAGATTGAAGGAAAGCGTCTCCGGGCGCAACAGAATATTCAACTCTGTCAAGCCCGCATGGCCCGTGCTTTTGATAAGCTGGTCAAAGGACGGGAGTTCAAAAGGGGTGACCTGGTGATGGTTAAAAGAAGAGAGGTGATGGCCTCCAACCCCAAGGGGAAGTTGGTTGAAAATTGGGTCGGACCGTATGTCACCCACCGAGCATATGAGGGGGGTGCGTATGTCCTTGCGGATCACAAAGGAGTCATCCAATTCTCTCCCCTAAATGGAAAGCACCTAAGGCTGTATCACACGGTTCAACCGACGTTCCCCGAATGATTTACCTCAAACTTGGTCCAGTGGCACTCCGCCCTGACCGAGCTACCTCCACCCTTGGTCCAGTGGCGCTCCGCCCTGGCCGAGCTACCTCCACCCTTAGTCTAGTGGCACTCCGCCCAGACCAAGCTACCTCAAACTTGGTTTATTGGCACTCCACCCTAACCGAGCTACCTCCACCCTTGGTCCAGTGGCACTCCGCCCTGACCGAGCTACCTCCACCCTTGGTCCAGTGGCACTCCGCCCAGACCGATCTATCTCGAACTTGGTCCAGTGGCACTCCGCCCTGACCGAGCTATCCCCACCCTTGGTTTAGTGGCACTCCGCCCTGACCGAGCTACCTCCACCCTTGGTCCAGTGGCACTCCGCCCTGACCGAGCTACCTCAAACTTGGTCTAGTGGCACTCCGCTTTGATCGAGCTACCTCCACCCTTGGTCCAGTGGCACTCCGCTCCGACCAAGCTACCTCCACCCTCGGTCCAGTGGCACTCCGCCCTGACCGAGCTACCTCAAACTTGGTCCAGTGGCACTCCGCCTTGACCGAGCTACCTCCGCCATTCGTCCAGTGGCACTCCGCCCTGACCGAGCTACCCCCACCCTTGGTTTAGTGGCACTCCGCCCTGACCGAGCTACCTCTACCCTTGGTCCAGTGGCACTCCGCCCCGACCGAGCTACCTCAAACTTGGTCTAGTGGCACTCCGCCCTGACTGAGCTACCTCCACCCTTGGTCCAGTGGCACTCCGCCCCGACCAAGCTACCTCCACCCTCGGTCCAGTGGCACTCCGCCCTGACCGAGCTACCTCAAACTTGGTCTAGTGGCACTCCGACCTGACCGAGCTACCTCCGCCATTGGTCCAGTGGCACTCCGCCCTGACCGAGCTACCTCTACCCTTGGTCTAGTGGCACTCCGCCCTGACCGAGCTACCTCAAACTTGGTCTAGTGGCACTCCGACCTGACCGAGCTACCTCCGCCATTGGTCCAGTGGCACTTCGCCCTGACCGAGCTACCTCTACCCTTGGTCTAGTGGCACTCCGCCCTGACCGAGCTACCTCAAACTTGGTCTAGTGGCACTCCGCCCTGATCGAGCTACACTTACCTCGGTCTAGTGGCATTCCGTCCTGATCGAGCTACACTTACCTCGGTCTAGTGGCACTCTGCCCTGGCCAGACTCGCATAATACCTACATCTTTGCCATTACGGGCCTTACGCCCGAATCGGCTCAAATCTATCCTTTGCGTTAGCATTACCTGCTTGCTAATGAATAAACCCCTTTGTTCGGCGCAAGACTCCGTGTCCTAGTCGACCTTTATGCATCATTGCCATTGCGGGCCCTATGCCCGAATCGGCACAAATATATCCTTTGTGTTAGCATTACCTTCTTGCTAATGAATAAACCCTTCTTCTAGCGCAAGACTTCGTGTCCCAGCCGACCTTTATACATCATTGCCATTGCAGGCCCTACGCCCGAATCGGCTCAAATCTATCCTTTGCGTTAGCATTACCTTCTTGCTAACGAATAAACCCCTTGTTCGGCGTAAGACTCCGTGTCCTAGCCGACCTTCATACATCATTGCCATTGCGGGCCCTACGCCCGAATTGGCTCAAATCTATCCTTTGCGTTAGCATTACCTTCTTGCTAACGAATAAACCCCTTGTTCGGCGCAAGACTCCGTGTCCTAGCTGACCTTTATACATCATTACCATTGTGGGCCCTACGCCCGAATCGGCACAAATATATCCTTTGCATTAGCATTACCTTCTTACTAACGAATAAACCCTTCTTCTGGCACAAGACTTCGTGTCCCAGCCAACCTTTATACATCTTTGCCATTACGGGCTTTACACCCGAATCGGCATAAATCCATCCTTTGCATCAGCATGGTCTCCTTGCTGACGAATAAATCATGCTTCTGGCGCAAGACTTCGTGTCCCAGCCGCCCTTTATACATCATTGCCATTGCGGGCCCTACGCCCGAATCGGCTCAAATCTATCCTTTGCGTTAGCATTACCTTCTTGCTAACGAATAAACCCCTTTGCTTGGCGCAAGACTCTGTGTCCTAGCCGACCTTTATACATCATTGCCATTGCGGGCCCTATGCCCGAATCGCCACAAATCTACCCTTGGCGTTGGCATTATCTTCTTGCTAACGAATAAACCCCTTTTTCGACGCGATACTTCATGTTCTAGCCGACCCTCTCAGCATCCTTCTGCTACATGAGTTCAAAAGAAAGAGAAAGAAACAAAAATAGGGTTAAAAATAGAGATACCCCGCCGGCCTTGTTCCTAAACGGGGACGAGGGCAAAAATGGCTATAACCCGGCTGTGGCGAAAACCCGAAAGGGTGCTGCAGGGAAAATCGGGTACCCCGCCACGTGAAAACCTGAAAGGGCGCATGGGCAAAAGTAAGAGGGGGCTGGCCTCGGCGAAAACCCGAAAAGGGCGCTTAGGTCAGTAAAGTGGTAATCCAAAAGTTTCTCTTCATCCTCCTCTCAATGAGATTCCCATGGGATAACCATCAGAAGTCCCACCGGAGATCCCCTAACAAACCTGTGTTCGACCCTCGTCATCATCGGCGGGATCGGTCGACCTCCATCCTATTACTTGGACCTTTCGTCCTCGTTAATGAGCATGTCCCTTGCTTCGACATGTAACCCATGTCGACGAACAAACCCATGTTCGACCCTCGTCATCATCGGCGAGACCGATCGACCTCTATCCATTAACTCGGACCTTTCGTCCATGTCAATAATATACCCTTTGCTTTAGCGTGTAACCCACATCGATGAACAAACCCAGGTTCGACCCTCGTCATCATCAGTGAGGTAGGTCGACCTCTGTCCCTTGGCCTCGACCTTTCGTCCCGGTCAAGAACCATATAGCCTTTGCTTCGGCATTTAACCAATGTCGATGAACCAAACTAGGATCCGACCCTTGTCATCATCGACAAGGCCGGTCGGCGTCCTAGCAAACAAGCTCTCTTGTGTTCCGGATCCTCCAGGGAATTAAAAAAAAAGAGAGAAAAGAAATAGAAATGGGGTTAAAAATAGAGATACCCCGCCGGCTTTGTTCCTAAATGGGGACAAGGGCAAAAATGGCTATACTTCAGCTATGGCGAAAACCCGAAAGGGCGTTGCAGGCAAAATTGGGTACCCCACCACGTGAAAACCTGAAAGGGCGCGTAGGCAAAAGAAAAAGGGGGCTGACTCCGGTGAAAACCTGAAAGGGCGCTTGAGTCGGTAATGTGGTTTAAAAAAAAATGATGAAATGAATGAATAGAAAATGCTGGTGTCCGTCCAAGTATGCTTACAAAGCACTGGGGTTATACAAGCAGAATGAGAATTCAGAATCACAAGAATGAACAATGAGCAAAGAATAGGAGCAGACCTGAAGAAATTACAAGGTGCGGTGCAATGTACACCCGCATGTCCCGTGTCACTCATCCTTCGCTTACGCCACCTGCGGGTGGGGGGCATTTGTTGACACCTAAAATATACTATAAGAGACCGAAGCAGACTCAGAGCTCTGAAGGTCAATCAAAGGTGCGGCTCCTGTACCATCCCTAGAAGTTCTGAGAATCAGAATAGAAGAGATCCACTACCCCTAACACTCTGTCCGACTCTAGCCATCTCTGGCTAGGCCACTGTCCAGCACGGCTGTCATTCAGATAGTCGGGCTGATAAAATTATAACAACATTCAGGCAACAATCTGCCTGCTAAAGAGGATCTTCAGACAGTTCTGATGCTCATAGAAAGGGATTCACATAGCCTCACAGCTGGTCGTAAATGCGAGATGTTGAGCAAGCCTCGAATGGAATAGATATCTACTCTGAAAGCCCACTAAACCGATGAGGAAGGCCCTTTAGGCGAACCCTCACTTGGCGCCGGATGATGAAGAAATGGGCCAAGCCCAACATGAGTTGAGGCGCGTCGAGAAGCTTCTTGTTGGTGTGCCGGGGATTTCGTGCCGAGAGACTGAGGGACATGCCTCTATAAAGACAATGGTGCGGACACCCGAGCAGTTACGCCGAGCCACCAGTACCGCACGCCAAGCACGACTCGAGCCACTTCAGCGTCCATCTGGCTCGGAGACAGCCTGGAGACTCCTACTTGAGTCTCCCCATTTATCATATTTGTTTAGACTTTATTTGTGTGTAATGTGTGTTTGTTTCATTTTATTCAGTTTGTAATTTTGATTGTAAGGGGGCTTATTCGCAAAATGGGACCCCCGGGTCCCACGGGCCCCTCAGACCCATCCCATTGATCCACCTCAGCCTAGGGCCCCATGTGGGGTCAGTCAACAATTCAAATGGAGGCATCTAGAAGGTTGAATGGTAAAATACACATGGGAGACAATTGGACTTCAAAGTCCAAGGTAGGCTACCTACCTTGTCAAGCTTGCTTCCTCATGGTCAGTGATGACTGGCGTCGGACCACTATCCTTCATACGTTCTGTAGGCAGGGCAAGATAATTTTTAAGGTGGTCATCGATAGTGGGAGTTGCATCAATGCAATCTCCACGGGCGCTATCACTCGTCTTGGGCTTACACCCGTGGACCATCCTTTCCCCTATCGAGTATCTTGGGTGGATTCCACCTCCATTCCGATCAGGCTGCGGTGTTTGGTCCCACTGCAGTTCCATGCCTAGCGCGAAGAGATCTGGTGTGATGTCCTCCCTATGGAGGTGGGTAGTGTCATTCTTGGTAGGCCATGGTTATTTGATCGGGATGCCACGCTTCATGGCCGGTCGAACACCTGTACCTTCGACCATGCTGGCCAACGGATTACCCTCTACCCCTCTCAGCCCAAGAAGCCCTCAGTCAGGGGTCCTACTGGCCCAAGTACTCCGGAGCCTTCCGCCCCCGGGCCTAGTACCCCATCCCCAGCTCGGGCTATGATCGTTACATCTGGCCCAGGAGAGCCCTCGACGAGGAGATTGATGTTGATTAGCTCCCAGGAGATGGAGCGGGAGGCTAGTCGGGGCTGCCCTGTGTTTGCCATTGTGGTCCGAGATGTAGAGAGAGACTCCGAGGGTGAGCTCCCACCCGAGGTTGTCCCCATTCTGCAAGAGTTTGCTGATATCTTTCCCGATGAGCTTCCCGAGGGACTCCCACCTATGTGGGATATTCAGCATGCCATCGACCTTATTTCGGGCTCCTCATTGCCCAACCTTCCACATTATCGCATGAGCCCCACGGAACATGCCGAGCTAAAACGGCAGGTCGATGAGTTGATGGAGAGAGGTTCTGTTCGGGACAGCATGAGTCCATGTGCTGTACCCGCTTTACTCGCCCCGAAGAAGGATGGCACGTGGAGAATGTGCATTGATAGTCGTGCCATCAACAAAATCATCGTGAAGTACATGTTCCCTATTCCCTGCCTGGATGACATGCTAGACATGATGGCTGGTGCCACTATCTTCTCAAAGATTGATCTTAAGAGTGGCTACCATCAGGTGCGGATTAGGCCAGGTGATAAGTGGAAGACTGCCTTTAAGACTAAGGACGGTCTATATGAGTGGTTGGTCATGCCTTTTGGGTTGACCAATGCCCCTAGCACATTCATGCGACTCATGACACAGGTCCTTCGACCTTTCATTGGAGTCTTTGTGGTCGTGTACTTTGACGATATCCTTATCTATAGTCGCACCACGGGGGACCACTTAGACCATCTTCAACAGGTCTGTCTTCTTCTTCGACGAGAGCAGTTGTTTGCAAACCCACAGAAGTGCGCCTTCATGACATCTCAGCTTACCTTCTTGGGGTTTATTGTGCCTAGTACTGGGGTGTCCGCCGATCCGGAGAAGGTCCGGGCCATTGTTGAGTGGCCAGAACCCCATACGGTTCATGATGTCCGCAGCTTTCATGGCCTTGCAACGTTTTATCATCGCTTCATCTGCGGATTTAGCTCCGTCACCGCCCCGATCACGGATTATATCCGGAAGGGCACTTTTGTATGGACGAAGACCGCAGCTGCCGCCTTCAAGGACATCAATGAGCGCATGACCCAGACACCTATCCTTCGATTGCCTGATTTCTCGAAGGTGTTTGAGGTCTCTTGTGATGCGTCGGGTGTTGGGATAGGAGGTGTGTTGAGTCAGGAGGCCCACCAGGTCGCATATTTCAGTGAGAAGCTGAATGACGAGAAACTGCGATATTCCACTTATGATAAAGAATTCTACGTAGTTGTTCTGGCTCTTAGGCATTGGAGGCACTATCTTTTACATCAGGAGTTTGTCTTATACTCCAACCATGAGGCATTGAGGTACCTCCATTCCCAAAAGAAGCTTAACTCGCGTCACAGTCGTTGGGTCGAGTATCTCCAGCAGTTCACCTTTGTGCTTAAATATAAGGCTGGAGTGGAGAACAAGGTGGCCGATGCCTTGAGTCGGCGAGCATGTTTGCTTATCACCATGAGTGCCGAGGTCATAGGGTTAGAAAAGATGAGAGAGGCCTATGTTGACTGTCCTGACTTCGGTCAGATTTATGCCACTCTCCAGGCTGGACCCTCGAGAGACCTTGATGACTATAGGCTTCAGGAGGGTTACCTATTTAGAGGTAGCAGGCTATGTGTTCCCCGAACTTCGGTTCGAGATTTTTTAGTGTGGGAGCTACACGCGGGAGGTCTAGCCGGCCACTTTGGTCGGAACAAGACTATCGAGGCAGTTGAACATAGATTTTACTGGCCGAGCTTGAAGCGCGATGTGGCTCACATCGTGGCTCAGTGCCATACATGTGCTACGGCCAAGATGAAGAAGCAAAGCTCGGGCCTTTATACGCCTCTTCCCGTGCCTGATGCCCCGTGGCAGGATGTTAGCATGGATTTTGTCTTGGGATTGCCACGTACCTCCCGGAAGCATGATTCGGTCTATGTTGTTGTTGACCGTTTCTCGAAGATGGCCCTCTTTATCCCTTGCTCGAAGACTTCGGATGCTTCGAGGGTAGCCTGCCTTTTCCTTACTCACGTGGTGTGCAAGTTCGGGTTGCCTCGCACTATAGTGTCTGACCGTGATGTTTGATTCACCTCCTATTTTTGGAAGACACTATGGCATATGATGGGTACTCACCTCAAGTTTTCCATTGCATATCATCCCCAGACAGATGGTCAGACCGAGGTGGTCAATAGGAGTCTGGGAGACCTTTTAAGGTGTCTTGTTAGGGACCGCATTGGGGATTGGGATCTCATTCTACCCATGGCTGAATTTGCATACAATGAGTCGGTGAATAGGTCTACCGGCATGAGTCCATTCGAGATTGTCACAGGTCGTAGGCCTAGGAAGCCAGTTGATCTTGTCCCCATGCCTATCCATGCACGTGCGTCAGAGTCGGCCGAGTCATTTGCTAGACATGTTAGAAGTTTGCATGACGACATCCGTCGTCACATCAAGGCCAGCAATGCACGTTACAAGGAGTTAGCCGATGCCCACCGACATCACCGAGAGTTCCAAGAGGGCGAATATATCATGATCAGGGTAAGACCTGAACGGTTTCCCTCTGGAACCGTTAAGAAGTTGCAAGCTCGCGGAGCCGATCCATTTAGAGTGTTGAAACACGTAAGATCCAATGCGTATGTTATGGACCTGCCCGAGGAATACGGTATAAGCTCTACATTTAATATTTCGGATCTAGTTGCATATAGGGACCCAACGGTGATCCCTAGTGAGCCTTTTGAGCCATCTCCTCCCATTGAGAGTGAGCCCACACCTGAGTGTCCACCTCCAGCCCCTTTGTCACGGCAGCGTGAACATATCGATCATATACTGGATGAGCAGGTGACAATTACTAGGAGTGGATCCTACCCGCGCTACCTAGTGCGATGGAGAGGACGGCCCGCTACCGAGAACACATGGATCACGCATGGCGAGTTACAGCGGATTGATCTGGACCTTCTGGAGCGATACCAGAGCGATGCAGACCCTTACTCGATAGGGTCGAGTTTCTCCCACCCAGGGAGAATTGGTGCGGACAACCGAGCAGTTACGCCGAGCCACCGGTACCGTACGCGGAGCACGACTCGAGCCACTTCAGCGTCCATCTGGCTCGGAGACAGCCTGGAGACTCCTCCTTGAGTCTCCCCATTTATCATATTTGTTTAGACTTTATTTGTTTGTAATGTGTGTTTGTTTCATTTTATTCAGTTTGTAATTTTGATTGTAAGGGGGCTTATTCGCAAAATGGGACCCCCGGGTCCCACGGGCCCCTCAGACCCCATCCCATTGATCCACCTCAGCCTAGGGCCCCATGTGGGGTCAGTCAACAATTCAAATGGAGGCATCTAGAAGGTTGAATGGTAAAAGACACATGGGAGACAATTGGACTTCAAAGTCCAAGGTAGGCTACCTACCTTGTCAAGCTTGCTCCCTCATGGTCAATGGTGGGCCCCTCCCCTTATTTTTTTATTGTAATTTTTGTGTGTTGATCACACTCAATCCAGGCCCTCCATTCCCCTTCCCTAGATCCAACGGTGGAGGATGGATTTGAGATGTGACCTATAAAACCTTGTATTTTCCCATTTTGGAGAATTAATGCCATTTGAAATCTGAAAATTGCTTGAGCAAGGGCTGGTGCGCCCCCTCCTCTCTCCTCCCTCTCCCCCTTGCAGCTGAGACAGTTGCTATTCTGAGGTGTGACGCCTCCCCTATCAGTTCCGGTCGCCGCCGCCACGTGCCGCCATCGCGCCTCCACCATCGCCGCCGGTGTTCTGTCCATCCAGGACAGAGGTGTCTTCTCCGAATTCCTGCTCTCCACCCCGTCCCGTTCTTGAGCTGGGATTTTGACGGGATGTTCCAGAGGTGTTCCCCACAATCCACAAAATTTTGTTGGTCATGAATCTTCCATTTGATAATTTTCCATTTTCATCCAACCTCTTTTCCCAGATCTGTCTGCTGGCTGTTTAGATTTACACCCGCCCTGTGTTTCCAGTGTTCGGACCCCTTTTTGATTTTTCCTAGATCTCCCAATTTTACTGGGAGTTCTGTCCATCAACCCCTCCCTCCAAGATTTTTCTTGCATTTTGATCAGCCCTTCACCTATTTTTCAAAAATAATTTTCAGAGCTAGCTACAGTACTGTCCACCTCTGTCCAGATCCGACCATCTGCCAGTGCAAAAATTATAACAACTCATAGCCTCCACCAATCCTTCCACAAAAAATATTCCCGTTTTCCTTGTTCAAATACCTACAACTTTGGTGAAGCGCTCAGGAGTTGAATCGGCCATCTACCTCGCGGTCAATGGCAGTTCTCAGACAACTCACCTGTAGATCTGAGAGTTCGGGTACTGTACAATAGAAGCTTCAAAATTCAACAACATCTAGATCCGCGCAGATCCAGGTCCACTTTCCGGGCCTATATTGAAGTATTTCAAGAAATCTTTCCAACGATAGCTCCTGTGCCCCGATCCGACATCGGGATTGGTCGCAGCGGCCGATCTCGCCGAAGCGCGCGCCGGAAAACAGAACCAGAAATCTGTGGATAGCAACTTCAAGAGTTGGAGATCGGAGCCGATCGGCCACCGATCGGAGTTTCCGGTCGACCGCCGTCTAGGGAGGCGCACCACCAGGGGTCCATATCACAGCGGGCCCCACCCCAGCAGGCCGGGAGGACAGCGCCATCCGTGGGCCCCACGGGCCCGTAGAACGCGCCGTCCGGACAGTACAAAAATGCGGGGTTCGGCACCGCCGGGCGACATCAAGATGCTGCCCGTCAACCCGATTCGCGTGATTCCCGGGCCCCGCATGTGACCTTTTACCTCCCTGCGTGGAGTGGGTCAAATATTTGTACCGCTGTAACATTATTTAACAGGGAGTCCGTAAATCGGCCGGGCTTGTCTTCGCCACGCCGGGTGCATAGAGGTAACGATCTTACCTTCTTGGCATTCATTTGCTTAGCTAGTATTTGGTCATATGCCGCTGCGAGAGTGTAGGTTTCTAGACCGTGTGTTCATGTCACCGCTGTGAGTGCGAGAGTGACCCGTCCCACAACTCGATCCGAGTCCGGAAGTTGAGTCAGACTACCTTGAACTCTACCGGTTCCTTAACCGCGCACGATCCACGCTTTCCCTCGCATGGGACAACGAGTGAGTTTGCACTTATGTTAGCGACGTGTAGCCTATAGGAGCTCTTAGTGTCGAGCCGAGGTCGCTCTAGTAGTCGTGTCATTGCTGGTCGAGTCGTGTCCGTCTCATATAGCATCGTCTCCTCAATCCGTCCCGCATCAAACAACCTGCTGCCTTCGAAAAGACAACAACAACAACAACGAGAGAGGACAGAAAGAGAGAACATAAGATAGAAGAAAAAGAAGAGACAATAGAGGGAACAGGGAGCAGTAGCCACCGAAAGGAAAGGGAGCTCAAGAGCCCTCGGAGGAAGCTGAGGAGAAGAGAGAGTTGCAGAGATTCGAAGGAAGAGTCAAGGTGGGATCGGTTTCAAGATGCCCTGAGGGGCTACAGTTTCCCTTTCTCCATGTCTTTTATTTGAATATCCCTTTTTTCTTTTGTGTCTGTTTTCGAGCATCCTCGCTCTAGTAGCATCGAATGCTAATGTAGCCCCGTTATCAGGGATAGAGTCTATGTATGATTTTTCTCTGTTGGATTTTCTTCTGAGCTAGATGCGTGTATGTTGTATGGATGAATAGTTAATAAAAGAGGGCTGAAGCTCTCCCTTTCCTTGATGGGAATCGACGCCGAGCACTAACTTTTCATTTTACATTTGAGTCCTTTTATTTACTTTTATACCCTTGGGAAAGTATATGTGCAATTGTAAGGCTTTGTAAGCCAATGTGTCATTCCCTAGGATTGTGTGGGTTTCTATGTAATTTACCAGTAGGTCCAGCAAGGGGACCCCCAGCCCTTTCCCATTGATCCACCTAAGCTATGTGGGGCTGGTCAAGCATCCTAGGCGGCCATGTAGAAGGTTTGAATGCTAATTGGACACATGGGAGACAAGTGGTGTAGAATGTCAAAGTTGGCCACCTACCTTACCTACCTAGTCAAAGGAGTGTCCCCTCCATATATAATTTATTTATTTTTGATTTTTGACCACATGGGGAAGAAAATCCCCTCTCTCCCATGAAATTCCCATCCCCCCACCCCTTGCCATTCTCTATATAAGCGTATGTATAGTGTCATTAGAGAAATTAATGAAGAATTAAGCATTTTTGCCAAGAGCAAGCCCAAGGGCACCCCTTGTGTCTCTCCTCTCCCCCTTGCAGCTGTGATTGTTGCCCATTCTAGGGTGTGAAGCCCTCATCTTGGTGTGACTCCAAGATCACCACCTCCGCTGGATGCGACTTCCGGCCACCGCCTTCTGTTCGTGCCACCAACGCGCCACCACCGCCGCTACGTCGGAGTTCTGGCCAAATCAGGATAGAACCCCACCTCCGTGGATCTACATTTCTGTGTGTTTCTCTGATACAGCTGAAATTTTGAGAGCTTGTTCCTCTCTTTGTTAGCCTTCCATCCATATATTTTATGCCTCATTCTGAGTTCGTTTGGTATTTTTGCCGCAATTTCTAGTCCACCCCTGTCAATCTATCATTCTGTAGATCTACAGTATAGAGTCGTCTTGTTCTATTTTTGTCAACCCATTATATATTTTTAGAAAATCCCAAAAAATTAAGGAGTGTTTCCCACGTATATCCCCTTCCACCATAATTTTCTTAGAGTCTACAAAAATCGTTTACCCCTCAGTTAAGGGTGTGTTTCAGGCAGATTGTTTGCTGCCCTGTGTGTCTGTCAGTCCGGGTCAGAAAACAAAGTTAACTTGCAGAGGTTTTCATTTTCAATCCGTGTGCTGGATGAAGCTGAAAAAACATTATGTTGTATAACTCTGAGTGCTCTTTCCATCGGTACCAGCCACGCCTCGATCGGCCTCCGGATCTGAGCGTAGTGATTTTCGCCGCCGCGGCCTGCAGATCTGTTCTGTGTGCAGGTCCGAAAATTCAGTTCGGGGGAAAATCAACAGTAAATATCAAAATTCAACTTCGGGTGCCGCCCCTTCAGGGAGTCGATCCGGGACATCCCGCCATCATCCCAGCCAAACGACGCCTCCAGAAGACATCAGGAAGGTGACGTTCCTTTGGAACGGATTGCTTGCTACCCACCAAGTCAGCCACCGAGTTGCAATAGTGCCGAGTCGGACCAGCAGGCCGAGTTCGTGCTGAGTTCGCCTCCAGATTACTACCCGTCAACCCAGGGTCGGTCCTCCCGGACCCCACTGTAGCCCTTTACCTCCCTGCGTTGAGTGGGCAATATAATTACTGCTGTAATTAAAGTTTTTACTATTGTTAACCGGGAGTTACCGTAACTCGCTCCCCACTCTTTATCGCATTTGCTTATCTTGTATAGCTTTGAATGCCGCTATGAGTGTAGGTTTCTAGCTTGTTATTCTATTATGACCGCTGCGAGAGAGCAAGATTGAGTGTACCGTCCCGTGACTCGACCCGAGTCTACACGGAAAAGTCGATACCCGTGACTCATGGCCGGTTTCTTAACCTTGCCCGGTCCCACGTCTTCCCTCGCTAAGGGACAATTGCGAGCTCGTCTAGAGTCCAAGGATCGCATTCCTAATTCGAGTCGAGTTCGTGGTCCGTCCCGCATCAATTTGGTATCAGAGCGAGTCGAGTCTAGGGTAGTCGTTGCATAAGTCTTGCTTGCATCATGGTCTAAGTTGAGTCTAGGACCATCATTACTTTCAAAACAAAAAAAAGTGCTTCAAATTTGCATTTCATCCCAATAACCCGGTATATAAAAAGGTGTTGTCCGAACGTTAGGCTACGCCTATCGGGAAGGCCGCACACTTGCGCGAGTGATCTTCGGATCGATTAACTCCGCCCCGTACCGAGTCTTGGTGTCTTATCCTTAGTGTGCATGCATCCCAACCTTGCATAGTCGGTCTCGTGTCATGTTCAAATGACCTTGCATGTCCATTCCTAGGGATCCGTTCTCATCCTTTGGCAACTATGGCCAACCCATGCCAACCCGTCCAAGGCGACAAGTCCGTGTCCGAGTACATTAGGGACTTCGAAGTGTACCGGTTTGGAAACGAGAGCACCAGGACTGCCTCCCAGTTCCGGAGAGGTTTGCGGCTTCATTTCTGGTATGAATGTCTTATCTGTGATGCGTTCTCTCTGGCGAAGTGTTATCAGGTCACTCTCGAGGTCGAGCCTTTCGAGGCCCAGTTTGATGCCGCCATTCGACGAGCAGATGCCGCCCTTCAGCAAGCCTCTACCTCTCAGTCGATTCCCGAGCTGGTCGGACAGCCTACCCCATGGTCTTCCCCACCCACGAGAGCTCCCATGCTACCACCCTCTACTTCCGAACTCTATTCGGAACCATCTCATTTGGAGCCACCCAAGCCCGAGCCACCCCTATTTCTAACGGGTACACTTTACATAGCCGAGCCACTACTTAGTTGGCTCAAGGATAGCCTGGTCCCACTTCCCTTCCAATCTCTGGACCCTATCCTACCTCTGGTGCCAATCAACTCATTCCATACCACTTTCCGGTCTAGTCACCATGTGGATACATTGGATGACCTTCTTAACGGATTAGACCGACAATTGACATTTACGCACTTGTTGGCCCCAGGCTTTGACCAACCTATCAGTCGTAGCTTCACCCACCCCGCCCTAGGGTCCATTACCTCCGTGTACACCGTGGGTCAAGTCACCATGGAGGTTCTTCTATTCCTCCCTATACCGGCCGAGCCCGATTTCATTTCTTTTATCCCGAGGGAGGAACCGTACCTTCTCTATGAGATCACCATCCCAGTTACCATAACCGATGAAGGTGACTACCTACACCTTCAAGAATTTCACAATTGGGACCAAGTCATGGGGGAACCCACTTCATGGGGTCATAAATTTTTTGACCTTTTGACCCCTTCACTAGTGAACCTCCCGAGCTATCATATTTACTCCACTTCTTCCAAGGAGTTCACCATCCCATCCCTACCCCTCGGTCTAGTTGGCAAGCCGTACCTACGTTTAGGGGTAATGACGAGGGTAGTTTTGAATCTCCTAGTCCTTCCCCACCCAAATCCCATAGGTCGCCAATGCATGATTGGTACATCTTAGGGTGTCTAGGAGTCGTCCATTCCGTCAAGCATCGAGTACATCTAGTGTATGCATGGCACATATTCGGGTGTCCTGGTCCACCATCGCCTATGCGTAGGTCAGACTGACATTAGGTTTGTTTAGTGTCTTTGTGAGTCTTTGTTCCATTTGTCTGTCGTGTGTTTATGCATACATCGAGTCGAGTCGGTTTGTACGCTCGCGTTGTTAGTCCCTTTCGAGTTCGAGACTTGTCAAACTTTGGGATCGGTTTTACTTCATATGTCGGATCTAGTTACATAAGGGACAAGCGGTGATTCCTAGTGAGTCTTCGAGCCACCTTCCTTCCTTTGAGAGTGACCCCACCCCGGAGTGTCCACCTCTAGCCTCATTCCCATGGTAGCGTGCGCATATCGAATCTATACGGGATGAGCAGGTGTCGGTTACTTGGAGTGGAGCGTACTCTGCGCTCCCAGGTTCGGTGACGGATCCGCCGGAGCTACTCTAGTAGCCGTACCCTTTACTCTACGGGGTCGAGTTTCTCCCACCTGGGGAGAGTTGATGGGAATCGACGCCGAGCACTAACTTTTCATTTTACATTTGAGTCCTTTTATTTACTTTTATACCCTTGGGAAAGTATATGTGCAATCGTAAGGCTTTGTAAGCCAATGTGTCATTCCCTAGGATTGTGTGGGTTTCTATGTAATTTACCAGTAGGTCCAGCAAGGGGGCCCCCAGCACTTTCCCATTGGTCCACCTAAGCTATGTGGGGCTGGTCAACCATCTTAGGTGGCCATCTAGAAGGTTTGAATGCTAATTGGACACATGGGAGACAAGTGGTGTAAAATGTCAAAGTTGGCCACCTACCTTACCTACCTAGTCAAAGGAGTGTCCCCTCCATATATAATTTATTTATTTTTGATTTTTGACCACATGGGGAAGAAAATCCCCTCTCTCCCATGAAATTCCCATCTCCCCACCCCTTGTCATTCTCTATATAAGCCTATGTATAGTGTCATTAGAGAAATTAATGAAGAATTAAGCATTTTTGCCAAGAGCAAGCCCAAGGGCACCCCTTGTGTCTCCCCTCTCCCCCTTGCAGCTGTGATTGTTGCCCATTCTAGGGTGTGAAGCCCTCATCTTGGTGTGACTCCAAGATCTCCACCTCCGCTGGATGCGACTTCCGGCCACCGCCTTCCGTTCGTGCCGCCAACGCGCCACCACCGCCGCTATGTCGGAGTTCTTGCCAAATCAGGACAGAACCCCACCTCCGTGGATCTACCTTTCTGTGTGTTTGTCTGATCGAGCTGAAATTTTGAGAGCTTGTTTCTCTCTTTGTTAGCTTTCCATCCATATATTTTATACCTCATTCTGAGTTCGTTTGGTATTTTTTCCGCAATTTCTAGTCCACCCCTATCAATCTATCATTCTGTAGATCTACAGTACAGAGTCGTCTTGTTCTATTTTTGTCAACCCATTATCTATTTTTAGAAAATCCCAAAAAATTACGGAGTGTTCCCCACGTATATACCCTTCCACCATAATTTTCTTAGAGTCTACAAAAATCGTTTACCCCTCAGTCAAGGGTGTGTTTCAGGCAGATTGTTTACTGCCCTGTGTGTCTGTCAGTCCGGGTCAGAAAAAAAGTCAGCTTGCAGAGATTTTCATTTTCAATCCGTGTGGTGGATGAAGCTGAAAAACCATTATGTTGTATAACTCTGAGTGCTCTTTCCATCGGTACCAGCCACGCCTCGATCGGCCTATGGATCTGAGCGTAGTGATTTTCGCCGCCGCGGCCTACAGATCTGTTCTGTGTGCAGGTCCGAAAATTCAGTTCGGGGGAAAATCAACAGTAAATATCAAAATTCAACTTCGGGTGCCGCCCCTTCAGGGAGTCGATCCAGGACATCCCGCCATCATCCCAGCCAAACGACGCCTCCATAAGACATCAGGAAGGCGACGTTCCTTGGGAACGGATTGCTTGCTGCCCACCGAGTCAGCCACCGAGTTAGCGCAGCACCGAGTTGCAATAGTGCCGAGTCGGACCAGCAGGTCGAGTTCGTGTTGAGTTCGCCTCCAGATTGCTGCCCGTCAACCCAGAGTCGGTCCTCCCGGACCCCACTGTAGCCCTTTACCTCCCTGCGTGGAGTGGGCAATATAATTACTGCTGTAATTAAAGTTTTTACTGTTGTTAACCGGGAGTTACCGTAACTGGCCGGGAACGTCTTCCCCACACCCGGAGCGTGGAGGTACACTCGCTCCCCACTCTTTATCGCATTTGCTTATCTTGTATAGCTTTGAATGCCGCTGCGAGTGTAGGTTTCTAGCTTGTTATTCTATTATCACCGCTGCGAGAGAGCGAGATTGAGTGAACTGTCCCGTGACTCGATCCGAGTCTACACAGAAAAGCCGATACCCGTGACTCACGGCCGGTTTCTTAACCGTGCCCAGTCCCACGTCTTCCCTCGCTAAGGGACAATTGCGAGCTCGTCTAGAGTCCAAGGATCACATTCCTAATTCGAGTCGAGTCCGTGGTCCGTCCCGCATCATTCCTTTTTCTTTCTTCCTCTGCATCTGAGGATCAATGTATTCAATAGCTACTGCAAGCGTATCCCATCTGCACGAGCATGTTTTGCCGTAGTCCATCTCAACCTCACCTCCACATCGAGAGCCGGAGACAGTCTATCTCCTGGCTTCTCGATTGTGAAACTAGGAGGAATAGACTCAAGCTGGAATTCACGAGGATCAGTCTATGATCAGGCTCCCAGTGAGGTCCATGAGGGAAGGCCATCTTCTCCCTGGATTACTTTCTCCAGAGCCATCTCCAGTGTTTGCCATAAATCCTTAAATAAACCCCCATTGGAACCCCCCAAAAGCCCTCCGAAGTCCTCATCTCAGAAACCCCTTCAAACCTTACTAAAACCCTTGTTTCAGAAATCCTCCCAACCTCCCGCCGCGACCCTTCCTCGGCGCGAGTCTCGCGCCGAGTGCTACCCACGCCAGTTGCTCTCGTCCCATCGCGCCGAGACCTCTTGGGCTATTGGTCGCGCCGAGGCCTCCATCCCCCCTTTGTGCCAAAGCCGGCCATGCCAATAGCTTCGTGCCGACACCCTTCTGAGCCATGCCATCCTTGGTCATAATACCCTGTCCTTCTGGGGAGAAACATTATCCTTCTCTCAACACCCATGGGAGCTATATCAACGGGGCTAATCCACCCACATTCTGCCTCCCTATCAAGTCATGGAGTTCTGCCGCTGTATGTTCTCCATTGGCTATACAGGGGATATCAATAAGTCCCACAATAAGTGGATAACGTCCCATAAGATTGAGATCATTTTTGGATCTAGGGCTACGCCCGCCTCTCTTTTGGCTTCCACCCCGGCATCCTATGGGTGGATGACCTATACTCCCCTTTTGGCATAGTCCAAAATAAGGGGAGATGCTGCCAAAATTCATCCGCAAGCTTTACTTTGTCGTGTAGTGCGACGCTTTCACTGAGATTATGAATCTAACCCCAGCTGTGTGGCAGAGATCTAAGCTACACCATCTCATGATCCTCTGCTCACCACCGTCAGAGGGGAATATAACCATCATAGTCACGTGGTCTCCTTACAGTTTATATGGATGAGCCTACCCTCACTCTCTATCCCACTCATATACCACCATGAACAAACTCATGAAACCCTTATTGAACACAAAGGACCCCTTTGAATTCATAAACCCCTCATAATACTTGAAAACTCAGAAACCCCCTTTTATCGGTGCCACACAACTCTCGGCGCCACACAACTCCCGGCGCAGCCTCCTCTTGGTGCCAATTTCGCGCCGGGTGATGGGCACGCCGGGGAGCTTGTCGCACCGACCCCCTTCATTCCCAGCCGCGCCGATTTGCTTTCGTGCCGAAATCCCAGTCGCGCCGGTTCACTCTAATATCAGCCATCACTCGAACATCTAACTTCTCAGCAACTTTACTGAGCCTGGAACCAATCTAGAGTTGGTACCCTAGCCTCCATGAACCATCATACCAGTCCCCATCATATCATGAGGGTTTCATGGTTCTTCATCCATGTCTAAACGGAGCAAGACTGACGGGGCCTTACCCCCATGTTATCTGCCATTTGATTGCCAAGTCGTCTTCTAACCCTGCCGACCCTTGGAGCTCTGCCACTGCATGTCTTCCAACGGTCTCCGGAGGGAATATCAACAAACACCGTGGCAATGGACATTGCCCGTCACACTCAAATCCTTCTGGATCTCGGGCTACGCCCGGCACTCCTTTCGGCTTCCACCCCGGCATTCCGTGGGTGGATGACCTATATTCCCCCTTTGGCATAGTCCAAAATAAGGGGATATGCTGCCGGGTTTGCGCCATAACACTGTTATCATGTCCCGCGTAGCATGGTTTTCTATGCATGTTTCGCATCCCGTTAGCGGAGTTAGCGTAATAGTCTTATCTTATTTTACCCATGAGGCATCCTTTCTTGGCAACTAATTAAGGGATATCCTTCTTTGGAAGGACGTAATTAACGCCATAGCCTTTATGATATGGCGGACTCCGGGTCCCGACTCGGACTTCACAATCGACTGATTGAGTCAGATCGAGCGCACAATAAAATTGTCACTCCGGTGACTGGCACGCCTAATAAACCAACCAATAAATCAATAGATAAATAAAATAAATAATTATTATAAAAAGATCGTTCCACAGAACCCCATCTTCATCCCTCCATCCCTCTGTTCTCACCTTCCCCCTTCCTTTGGCCTCTTCTCACAAGCCCACACTCACGTACAACCCACCCCCAAGTCTCTTTCTCCCTTCCCCGTCAATGAAGCCAGCCACTTCCCACTATACTCTCGCCTGCCACCGACGGAGCCACCTCCCTCGCCACGGCCGTCCATGCAACATCGCCGTTGCCGCCTCCACCTCGTTGCGGCCCTGCATGCAGCCTCGCCGCTGCCACCGTCGGAGCCACTGCCCTCGCCTCGGCAATGCATGCGACCTTGCCGTGGACACACCCACGCCCATAGCGACCGCCAAGCAGAGCCTCGGCCCCACGCCCACCGTCGTCGACCCCCAGCAACAACGGGCTCCACGGTGGCTGCTCTACACCGCCATCCCCAGCGCGCACGGCAACTGGCTGTGCATCCTTGGGTCCGAGCACGGCGCTGGCACGCCCGCCTAACACGTCGGTTTGAGTCACATGGGCGTGCATCTCTGCCTCCCTCCGAGCTAGGCCATTAGCGGAGCGAGCATTAGCGGAGCAGCGCCAACGGCCACACCATCCTCTCACTACCCGTTCTCCATCTTTCTCTCTTTCTCCCTCTCCCCATGTCAATTGCATGGGCACGGTTTCTCTCTCTCTCTAAACAGCTAGCTTCTCCTTTCTTCCCTCTCTCTTCGCCATCTCCTCTCCTTGTCTCTCCCTTTCACCTTTCTATCTCCTATACACCGTCCGCACTACATCGCCCCCCCACTCAAGCTCTCCCGTCGGCCCTCCCACATGGGGTCCGATGTAGCCTCACTGTCCGCTGGGTACGACAGACATCGCCTCCTGCTGTGCTCCATGCATACAACGTCGCCATCGTCGCTGCTCTTCCCCAGCCTGCCATTCAGAGCCAGGCGCCTGTAGCCGGTGCCACCACCGGAGACTCAAGGCATCATCGCCACCACTATCTGCGTACCCCTGCATGCACTCTCACCACCAAACAGCCCAGCCGACGTCTAACGCCCACGCTCATAGCAGCTGCCATGCTGGCATGCAGTCCGTCACGTCCAGCACACTGTCGCTAAGAAACCTGCCCAGTTGTCCGATGCCTGCCGCCCTCGAGCAGCTCAAGGTGTTCCCCGGTGACCAATATACAAAGGAAAGGAGCAGTGTCGCAGTTTCAGATCTTAGTGTTCATACAGCACCAGCTGAGATGCGAAAGAAGCTTGCCGTCCCTGAGGAACGATGGTCCCGTGCTATTGCAGAATTCTGTGAACTGCACCATATTGAAGAAGTCGCTGTCTTATGGAGATACATGTTGTGGCTCTCTCTTGGCACCAGAGGCATCCGAAAGTGATCAGGTGGATGTCAAAGATGAGTGGAATCCCTATTTCTGACTTACAGCAACATCTTTTTATGAGCCATGGAGAGATTCCTTAGAGACGGTGTCCACTATCAAGAAGCTAAGGTTGTATGCATGCAAATAGAATTAGAATCTCAGAACTTGAAAGGTGCTTGCTAAAGATTGGTTAGAAAAGGCAGTGGATGAGCTGAGCATGGGTATTGTCAACAAGTTTCTTCATGGCCGATTGCAACGGAATGTGACGGAGGTGATAATAAGAATCTTGGAGAGACACTTGAGAACATGCATGCTCTCAACAGGATGTTTAGACACTGAGAAATCAATTTTTGAAACAGAAAATCAAAGCCAAGGTTGAGAAAGCTCACAAATAAGCCAAACAACGGGAGGACTTGTGACACATGCTAATCATTTTTTTGTCAATGAAAAAAAATATGAGAGAAATGAAGACATTCATAAGACCTCGGATTTCCGTCTCACATCAATTGATGGAATCGGCAAGCGGCTTCAACAAAATTAT
Source organism: Amorphophallus konjac (assembly GCA_022559845.1). Classification (NCBI taxonomy): domain Eukaryota; kingdom Viridiplantae; phylum Streptophyta; class Magnoliopsida; order Alismatales; family Araceae; genus Amorphophallus; species Amorphophallus konjac. The sequence goes on from CM040121.1 coordinate 112,088,717, forward strand.
CAAATAGATATTTATATATGTTAATTGGGCCACATGTATGGGCCTAATGGGTCATGTTTTATAATAATTATGTCCACAATAATTATATAAGAGTCCTTTTTATTTTGTGTCTTTTAGTATTCCCAAGAGAGTTATGATGAGTAGGAAGTAGGTGTTAGGTGTTAATGAGTTGTCTTTTGATTTTCTTTGTAAAGTCTATAAAAAAGGTCGTGTAGTCTTTCCTTAAAAAAAATGAAAATGCAATGAAGTTTGAATTAGAAATTTTTGGAAAACTGTCCTCTGATGAAAGGCCCTTACCCCCTCCACCTCTCTCTCTAGGAGTGGATTCTCCTAGATTTCTCTCTCCCTCTCTTCTGCACTCACATCACCGATCTCTTCTCTCTCTCCCCCACCTTCTTCTCCTTCCTCAGCCCTCTCTCTCTCTCTTGCCATCGCACTACTGGGAACCTGTGATCGCCCCTCCTCCTCTCTATTCTCACCTCCCCTCCCCCCTCCTTTACATCTTCCCACAAGCCCACACACCACCGTGTCCATTCCCCCCTGCTAACCCCCCTGGCTGCAAGCTTTCCCTTCCTCTTCCCCCTTCCTTTGCTTCTACATTTCCCCTCCCTCACATCCACAGTTTGGCCAAGCTATCCCACCCCCTTCCTCTGGCCCTCAGCCCCCTCTCTCCCTGCAACTGCAGTCACCCCTCTTCCCCCCCCTCTCCCTCTAACTTCTTCTTCATGGCCATTCTCTTGCTCCACTCCCTGCGTCTCTCTCACCCTCCCCTTTCCTCAGGCCTCTCTCTCTTGCCTTCGCACCACGGGGAACCCCATCTTCATCCCTCTATTCTCACCTTCCCACCTTCCTTTGGCCTCTTCTCACAAGCCCACACTCACATACAACCCACCCCCAAGTCTCTTTCTCCCTTCCCTTTCTATGAAGCCAGCCACTTCCCACATGACTCTCGCTTGCCACCGACGGAGCCACCTCCCTCGCCACGACCGTCCATGCAACGTCGCCGTTGCCGCTTCCACCTCGTTGCGGCCCTGCATGCAGCCTCGCCGCTGCCACCGTCGGAGCCACTACCCTCGCCACGGCAATGCATGCAACCTCGCCGTGGCCACACCCACGCCCATAGCGACCGCCAAGCAGAGCCCCGACCCCACGCCCACCGTCGTCGACCCCCAGTAACAACGGGCTCCACGGTGGCTGCTCTACACCGCCATCCCTAGCGCGCACATCAACTAGCTGTGTGTCCTTGCGTCCGAGCACGGCGCTGGCACCCCCGCCGAACACGTCGGTTTGAGCCACATGGGCGTGCATCTCTGCCTCCCTCCGAGCTAGGCCATTAGCGGAGCAAGCATTAGCAGAGCAGCGGCAACGACCACACCATCCTATCACTACCCGTTCTCTATCTTTCTCTCTCCTACCTCTCCCCACGTCAGTTGCATGGGCACGATTTCTCTCTCTCTCTAAACAGCTAGCTTCTCCTTTCTTCCCTCTCTCTTCCCCATCTACACTCCTTGTCTCTCCCTTTCACCTTTCTATCTCCTATACACCGTCTGCACTACATCGCCCCCCACTCAAGCTCTCCCGTCGGCCCTCCCACATGGGGTCCACTGTAGCCTCACTGTCCACTGGGCACGACAAACATCGCCTCATGTTGCGCTCCATGCATACAATGTCACCATCGTCGCTGCTCTTCCCCAGCCCCATCCCGCCATTCAGAGCTAGGCGCCGGTAGCCGGTGCCACCACCGGAGACTCAAGGCATCATCGCCACCACTATCTGTGTACCCCTGCACGCACGCTCACTACCGAACAGCCCAGCCGACGTCTAACGCCCACGCTCATAGCAGCTACCATGCTGGCATGCAGTCCGCCACGTCCAGCACACTGTCGCTAAGAAACCTGCCCAGCTGTCCGATGCCTGCCGCCCTCGAGCAGCTTAAGGTATTCCCCGGTGACCAATATACAAAGGAAAGGAGCTGTGTCACAGTTTCAGATCTTAGTGTTCATACAGCACCAACTGAGATGCGAAAGAAGCTTGCCGTCCCTAAGGAATGATGGCCCCGTGCTATTGCAGAATTCTGTGAACTGCACCATATTGAAGAAGTCGTTGTCTTATGGAGATACATGTTGTGGCTCTCTCTTGGCACCAGAGGCATCCGAAAGTGATCGGGTGGATGTCAAAGATGAGTGGAATCCCTATTTCTAACTTACAGCAACATCTTTTTATGAGCCATGGAGAGATTCCTTGGAGACAGTGTCCACTATCAAGAAGCTAAGGTTGTATGAATGCAGATAGAATCAGAATCTCAGAACTTGAAAGGTGCTTGCTAAAGATTGGTTAGAAAAGGCAGTGGATGAGCTGAGCACTGGCATTGTCAACAAGTTTCTTCATGGCCGATTGCAACGGAATGTGACGGAGGTGATAATAAGAATCTTGGGGAGACACTTGAGAACATGCATGCTCTCAATAGGATGTTTAGACACTGAGAAATCAATTTTTGAAACAGAAAATCAAAGCCAAGGTTGAGAAAGCTCACAAATAAGCCAAACAACGGGAGGACTTGTGACACATGCTAATCAATTTTTTGTCAATGAAAAAAAATATGAGAGAAATGATGACATTCATAAGACCTCGGGTTTCCGTCTCACATCAATTGATGGGATCGGCAAGTGGCTTCAACAAAATTATCAAATAGATATTTATGTTAATTGGGCCACATGTATGGGCCTAATGGGTCATATTTTATAATAATTATGTCCACAATAATTATATAAGAGTCCTTTGCTTTTGTGTCTTTTAGTATTCCCAAGAGAGTTACGATGAGTAGGAAGCAGGTGTTAGGTGTTAATGAGTTGTCTTTTGATTTTCTTTGTAGAGTCTATAAAAAGGGTCATGTAGTCTTTCTTTAAAAAAATGAAAATGCAATGAAGTTTGAATTAGAAATTTTTGGAAAACTGTCCTTTGATGAGAGGCCCTTACCCCCTCCACCTCTCTCTCTAGGAGTGGATTCTCCTAGATTTCTCTCTCCCTCTCTTCTGCACTCACATCACCAATCTCTTCTCTCTCCCCCCACCTTCTTCTCCTTCCTCAACCCTCTCTCTCTCTTGCCATCACACTACTGGGAACCTGTCATCGCCCCTCCTTCTCTCTGTTCTCACCTCCCCCCTCCTTTACTTCTTCCCACAAGCCCACACACCACCGTGTCCATTCCCCCCTGCTAACCCCCCTGGCCGCTAGCTTTCCCTTCCTCTTCCCCCTTCCTTTGCTTCTGCATTTCCCCTCCCTCACATCCACAGTTTGGCCAAGCTATCCCACCCCCTTCCTCCGGCCCTCAGCCCCCTCTCTCCCTGCAACTGTAGTCACCCCTCTCCCCCCCTCTCCCTATAACTTCTTCTGCATGGCCATTCTCTTGCTCCACTCCCTGCATCTCTCTAACCCTCCCCTTTCCTCAGGCCGCTCTCTCTTGCCTTCGCACCACTGGGAACCCCATCTTCATCCCTCCATCCCTCTGTTCTCACCTTCCCCCCCTTCCTTTGGCCTCTTCTCACAAGCCCACACTCACGTACAACCCACCCCTAAGTCTCTTTCTCCCTTCCCCGTCAATGAAGCCAGCCACTTCCCACTAGACTCTCGCCTGCCACAGACGGAGCCACCTCCCTTGCCACGGCCGTCCATGCAACATCACCGTTGCCGCCTCCACCTCGTTGCGGCCCTACATGCAGCCTCGCTGCTACCTGTTGTGTTGTGCCCCTGTGTGGTTTTGATGATGACTGACACACCATGAGTCACACTGAGGTGTGCTAGATGACTGATTGACTGCTTGAATATCTGATTGTTTGCTTGAATAACTAATTCATGAATATGGCTAGATTGGGGCAACATAGTGGCTAATTGTTTGCTGTTTGCTCATGCATTTCAAGTCTGTACATTGGGTTCACATCTCCAAGTTTGTACAGCCGTTTGCTTTGGATTTAAAGTCTATACTTTGGCTAAGTGTATACACTGTTAGTCTCATTTAGAGTCATATTTGATGATCAGTCATGCTTCATGTTAAACTGATGCATAAAGCATTCATTGCTGAGGTTTTAATGATTTATCTGGTTTTGATGATTGGTGTTTGATGTTAATCACTGTGAGTCATCCTGCTGAAATGTTCATTCAGGCCTTCATATGCTCAGTCAGTTTATCTGCTGACATTGTCCTTTGATGATAGCTTCATGATTGTGATTTGTATATCATCTGAAGAATGCACGTGTATGACTGATATATTGTGTGTGTTAGACTTCTGGTATGTGCATGGTCTATACATCGCCTTCAATCTTCAAGTCTATACACTGGTTTATTCTTCAAGTCTGTACACCCACAGTTAGACTTGAAGTCTGCACTCTAGTCTTCACTGTCAAGTCTGCACATTGGTGTTCGATTTCAATGTCCATACATTGGGCTTTTACATGAAGTCTACACATTGTTGTTTGCAGTGAAAGTCCGTACCTTGGACTGTTCTTCATGTCTGTACATCAGATTGTACATCATCTTCGTGCTATTTCTGTACTTGAGTTTTCGTGTTGTTTCCCCTCACTAACACGAAAAGATCTCGTGTTGTATGAGCATACAACACTTCGTGTTGATTTCCATGCGTGACAGGAAAACTTGTATGAGGTTAGACTTCGTGTCGTTTCCCTTGTCTTCATCTTCGTGTTGTTTTAGTGTCTACGTCTCCGTGTTGTTTTTATGTTTCTGTCTGAGTGTTGGTCTTTCGTTTTTGACTTAGTGTCTTTCTCGCCTTGACCACACTTCGTGTCGATTCTTGGTTTTCTACACCCCGTGTCATTTCACCTCGTGTTGTTCTCACTGTCGTCGTGTTGTTTTCACCGCATGTCGATTATTGTTTTTCACTTAGTGTTGTTTTCACTTCGTGTCAACTTCACTTCGTGTCGTCTCTTTGTATTTCGTCTTCATGTTGTTTTCAACCCGTGTCGATTACTGTTTCGACTTCGTGTTGTTTTCATAACTTCGTGTCGTGTTTGTTACACCTCGTGTCGTTTTCCGTTTTGTGTCTTCGTGTCGTTTTTGTTCTTCCTAGACCTTGTGTCTTTCTTGTGTTGAAACCACACTTCGTGTTGGTTTCTGTTTTGTCTCCATGTATCTCGTGTCGTTCTTCTTTTTACCTCGTGTTGTTTTATAACTTCACTTCGTGTCATTCTCGCTTTAACCACACTTCGTGTTGCTTTACGTAGACCTTGTGTCTTACTTTGTTTGCAAACACTTCGTGTCGGTTTCTGCTGTCACCCCGTGTTGTTCTCGTGTTATCGTTTATGTCTGTGTGGTCTTACTTCGTGTTACTTACTGTTGTACATCGAGTCCTTACTGACTTCGTGTCGCTTTCCCTATTGTGTCCTCGCGTTGTCTCCGTGTCGTTGCTATTTGTCACTTCGTGTTGTTTCGTTTTAACCTCGTTCAAGTTTCTTCTAAAGTACTGTTCTTCTGATAATCTATACAGAGGTGTTCCTTAAATTGATTACTTATCCGATACTCTGTTTTACAGGTGCTCTAATCGTGAAGCAGTACGTGATACAAGGCTGCATCTGGCACGTGATCCAAGATGCAGAGGAGCCTCCACGTGGTCCGAAATATTAGGGCAGGAAACGTGGGAGGCACACGCGTTTTGTGCCCTATCCACCTACTACTGCTGCTATATATAGGAGCCTTCGTCCACAGATGGAGGATGATCGAATTGGCAAGAAGAGAAGCCAATACAGAGAGCCACGATCCAGAGAAGAAGAAAAAGAAAAGAAGAAGAGAAAGAGAGTGAGGAAGAGAAAGAAAGAGAGATTGAGTAAGAGATCGAGATAGCAGAGTGTGAAGAAAGGAAGAGGAAGAAGAATAGAGAAGAAGAGAGAGCTAGAGTGATAGAAGCTTCAACAGAAGATCTGCTCCTGCTGTACCGTGGATCAAATCCAGGCCAGCCAGCTCCTGCGAGAGCCACATTTGTTTTTATCTTTTCAGCCTTCTGTTGCTGGTTTCGTTTTTGTTTTTATCCATTTACTGTATTTCCGATCCTCTGTAGAGAGGTCGGGGTTCCTCCTGTGGGTTCAGGAGAAGGGAGACTTTGTGTCTTCGGTTTGCAAGTAGCTGGGTGCTACTTGTGGTTGGTACCCTCCGGTGTGGAGGAAGAGAGACTTGCGTCTCTGGTTGCCTTTGACAGGGTGTCATCGGTTGTTTCCCTCCGGGTTGGAGGAAGGGAGATTTATCTCCGGTTGTGCTTCCCTCTGGGGTTCAGAGGAAGAGAGACTTGGGTCTCTAGGTTCCCCTCCGGGTTGGAGGAAGGGAGGCTTGTTCCTCCGGCTCTGGGCTTGTGAGTAGCAAGTCCGGTGGTTCCCTCCGTGTGTGGAGGAAGAGAGACCGTGTGTCTCTGGTTTCCAAGTGGCTGGAGTCACTTGTGGGTTCCTCCTGTTTGTTCAGGAGAAGGGAGATTGCTATCTCCGGTTGCAAGTAGCTGGGTGCTACTTGTGGGTTCCCTCCGGTTTGGAGGAAGGGAGACTTGTCTCCGGTTCTGGGCTTGTGGATTCAAGTCCAGGGGTTCCCTCCAGGTCTGGAGGAAGAGAGACCTTGTGTCTCTGGTTTGCTAGTGACTAGTGTCACTAGTGGTTCCCTCCGGTTGGGAGGAAGAGGGGAGGTTGTTCCCCTGGTCAAGCTGTTTGGCAGCGTTTGTTGCAGACTGAGTCTGCTGTTTCTAGCGTGAGCTAGTGGAAACCACACTCGGTTTGAGTGTGGGGTGGATGTAGGTCTGGAGGACCGAACCACCTAAAAACCCCTTGTGCATTGTGGTTTGATTTGTTCATTTGTGCTTCCGCTAGATGAATGCATAGGGGCGCTCTAAGCGTTTGGCTTTTGGCTGAGCAGAAGTGTTGATTAGTTTTCTTAAAATATTTTAATCTGTCAAGAGAGCGAAATTCCAGTTGAGCTTCAGATTGTTGAATCTGTCTTGTTATTTTTTCTAGTTTTAATTGGGTGAAGTTTTTAACGGGTTATATTCATTCACCCCCCCCTCTGAATACTGCACCGAAACCTAACAATTGGTATCAGAGCAGTTACTGCTTCAAGATCCAACGATCTGCAGTGATCCCCGTGCTTCTCGGTGTTTATTCCGGTTTGCTGCTCCTTGATCTTTGTCTAATTGATCATTGCCTACAAATGGCTCTTCCACTGGTTTTCAATGGGTCTAACTTTGAGTCATGGTTCAGTAGTTTGCGTAACTACGTCAATCTAGATAATCCCAATTTGTGGAAGTTAATTACTCATGGTCCTCATAGATTACCACGAAAAGAGTCCAAATGGACTGATCGTCATAGATCAATGCATAGAGAAAATCAGAAAGCTATAAAACTGATAAAAGCATCCATCAACAAGGCTTTACACTTTTGCCTTCATGATTGCAGGTCTGCTAGGGATATTCTGGACAAGATGAAATTAACTTGCAGAACAGAGAAGGAAAACTGCATGATGGCTGATGGGAGCGACCATAGCAGCAGCCATAGTGATGAAGAAGAGAACGAAGTTCAGGTAAATCCCTTTGCGGACTATACCTTATATGATTGGGTAGATGCTTATTCCAAGCTGTTAAGATCTAGCAATAAATTGAGCAAGAAAAACAGATCTATGAAAAAACAGCTAGATATGTTTGAGAATTCTAAACTTATTGGTGAGGACAGTGATACTCTGAAAACTGAAAATCAAATATTTAGAAGACAGCTGACTGATCTTGATTCTATTACTTCAGATCTGGAATATCTGAGATCTGAAAATGCTAGACTCAAAAACCAAACTGAGGAATCTGGATCTAAATCAGTGAGCCTTGAAAATGAAAATAGATTGATTTCTGAAACCTTGGAGACTGTCATAATAGAAAATTCAGAACTTCAGAAAAGGCTTGAAAAACTTCAATCTGAAGATGAACAAGAAGTGTTTAGTGAATGTCAGACCACCTTAAGTGTTTTGAAATTTGATGATGAAATCCTGGAACACAATGGTAAAATGAGACAGGAGATCTGCGAGCTAAAACAGTTAAATACAGCTATGTCTGAGAGACTTATCACTCTTGAAAAGGGGAAGAGTGTTAGCCTGGATAGCTCTGATGAGCTAATGAAAGCTGAACAGGAAATTGAAAGTCTTAGGACTGTTAATCAAATGCTGAAAGAAGATGTTATTTGCTATAAAAAGAAAGCTGATGAATATGAAATCCATGTATCAAAGCTTGGATCAGAAGTTACAGAATTGAGGAAATCTCTTGAGAAATTTGTTAGTGGAAAAGAAAATCTTGATAAAATTCTTGGATCTAAAGTGAATCTCCGAAGAGAGGGTTTGGGCTACAAACCAATAGATAAAAAGAGCTTTGAAAGTAAGCTTCAAACTTCATTCGTGAGTAGCTCTAAGTCAGGCAGCACATCGAATGTGCCTATTTTTGAATTTAGTGCTAAGAAGAATCAAAATTCCACTGACAGCCCTAAGTCTGAGAAACAAGTTCAAAAACAGAAAAAGACTATTCATGTTCAGAACAAAGATTCAAGGAACTCTCATGATAAACCTGAGAATGCTGTGCCTAAATTGAACAAACACATTCATGCAAATAAAAAGAAAATTTCATGCCATTACTGTCATAGGTTTGGTCACTTGATGCATGAATGTAAATTGATGGAACAGGATGATAGAATGCATGCCAGGAAGTACAATAACAAAAACAGTCCTGTTGAACAGAAAAGAAAAAGTCATTGTTATCATTGTGGAAAAACAGGTCATGTTAGTGAACAATGTTTGTTTGCCAAAGGTAAAGGCAAATATTCTTTAAACTCTAATCATGACAATTTGTATGAAAATCAGCATGTCTTTAAAAGGAACAAAAATGGGTCCAGGGGCCAACACATGGTGTGTTTCACCTGCAGCAAGTCAGGCCATAGGGCGGTTGACTGCTGGCTTAATGTTGGTAGAAGAAATTCCATCTTCTGCTATCACTGTGAGAAAGTTGGCCATACAGTCAAAGACTGCTGGTATTCTCAGAGAAAGAAGGTCAACTCTAAATTTGTTAAACAAAGTGTGTTTGGTAGAAACAAATCTGCTCAAACAAGAAAATCCCTCACATGTTTTGAGTGTGGTAAGCAAGGTCACAAGGTGACTGATTGCTGGTTTTCTGACCATCTGAAACAAAGTGGTGGTAAAAACAGAAACATTCATGCTCATGAATTTAGTACACCTGCTTACATGCATAGTAATAAATTCAGACCGAGTGGTTCATGTGATTATTGTGGTCGGTCTGGACATTCTATGCCTAGCTGCTATATGAAAAAGCATGATGTTATGATGGCTCAGAAGCTTTGGAAAACATCCCATCAAAATGCCACTAACCCTGCAGGACCCAAGGAAACTTGGGAACCAAAATGTGCCAAGTGAGAAACTTTTTGCAGGTGTGTCTTGGGAATGAGAAATAAAAGGGGCAAATAAACCAAGACACCCTAAAAGGGTAAACCCCACTCATGCACCTCTCAGGTAAGTCTCTTGACTTTTCAATGAGTTTGCTTAGATGGCATTAGGTATATAGATAGATTTGTTAATTAGTGGTTTAAACATGTATGTTTGCATTTCCATGCAATAGTTGTTGCTTCTGAATATGCTCATTCTGTGACTGCATACATCTAGAATTCATGACTCATGAATGATTTTCAAATGTTCTGAATGCACACCGTCAGGGGGAGCTGCACTGCATATCATGCACATTTGACCAGTCTAATACCCTTCAGGGTCTTCATGCCTTTCATGGGTAGTTAATACATCTAATTGCATCTCAGAGTGGCATCATTTAATCATGAAATTTTTCAAAAGAAAAGGGAGGGTTACAGTTTATGCACTCAGTGAGGGGGAGCATCTCTCATTATTCATTCATGTAAGTGCATGTGACCATCAGACCTCTCATCAAAGCTCATGTCTGATGACTAATACTCACCTTCCTGTTTGAACTGTAATCTGGATAAACTCCCTGGTGATTGTGAAATGCATTGTATTTCAGCCTCTTGCTTCAATTCTTGTCAGCCATTGTCACTCATACTATCAATTGGTATTCATTGGCATTTGTTGACGTGGCTGTACCTGAAAATTGCTCTTGCCTTCCTTGAAGTCCCAGAAAGATTTCTCTGCTCATATCTTGATCATAAATCCGAAAAACATTATTTTTAAGGAAATTTCTATCATATAGGACTATGAATGTCTGAAGATTTCAGCCGGTTGAAGTTTCATGTACTTCTTGTGTTTGTTTATGAATTCTTCTTGGAAACATCTGAGTTAGTCTTAATAAATTTTAACCAATCCTTTCATGTTGTGTCTTTTAAACTCTTCTGAAATCTGAAATTCTGAAATCATGATTTTCCTTGACTGATTTGCATGAAAATATGTATTGTTTTTAAACATCAGGGAATATGGATTGTCAAATACCAAATCTTGTCAGAGCAATGTCCTTGGTCACTGAGAAACACATCTCATTCATCAAAGAAATGAATTGAGATATGTCATGAAGTGCCATAGTTAACTCTGTTTAAATATGTTGATTAAAAATCTGGCAGAGCAATGGCAGGCACATTGAGAAATACATGTCTCTCATCAAAGAAATGAGTTTCAGTGTGTCATGAGGTATAAATGCTATCTCTGTTCTTAAGAAGCATGATAGTTAGTCCTTCCAAGCGCTTAGGGATACTGGCGTCTAAACAACGTGTATCCTCCAGTTGTAAAGATGTACTTAACTTAATTGCTCTTGAATATTGCTGTTAAAAAAAAAAAAAAAATTTTTTGCCTATCGAGCAGATCATCTGAGATTGTTTTGAAAAGAATGTTCTTTCAATAGAAATTTTGACAGAAATAAATGGTTTCTTGTTTGTTTATCCTCAATACTATCGATTGCATTTCTTGAGGAAATCCTTGAAATTAAGCGAGGAAGAATGAAGAAGGTTAAAAAGGTTTCTCAATATGAAAACTTGGTTCACTTGTTATTAAGAAAATTGATTTCAGATATGAGTAGAAATAGCTCATGTTCAAACCTCGCATACATAAAATTCTGAACTGGTTTGTCAACATAGGTTCATTCATAGGTTTCTATGATGGAAAAGTCTGTAATCATTTGTTTAAATCAGATTTATGAAATTGATATTTCATTGAAAATCTTTCACATTCTTTCTGAATTCCTTTTTACTCTCTCACATTGGAATCCAGTCGGTCAGACTAAACTGACTACTTCATTTGCACTCAGTTCTATCAATTGGTTCCAACTGTTGACTTCCACTGATGTCTTGGACCTGCATAAGCATGGTGGATGCATAAGAGTTGTATGTCTAAGGGGGAGCTAGTCAAACTTATTGCATAACATGTCTTTCAGGTTTTGATTCATGCATAGGTCTCATATCCTACATGAATTCTCATTGACTGTGCACTCGTATAATTAATTGCAATACATTCATAACATCTTTTTAGTGACTATGGGGGAGACTTCATTCATGCATTTAGTTGAGATCCTAACTCTTTTCTGAATTGAGTTCTTCACACTTCAGTGCTCCTGTGTGATTGAAAATATGACATATCTACTGGGGGAGAAGCTCTTGAAAGGATACATTTGGAATATAGTTGTCACACTCCAAAGGGAAGTATAACATTCAAGTCTATACTGAATTGTTTCCCTATTTCATAGCTTTGATGAAGGCAAAGGGGGAGAAGAATCTAATCTGATTCAGTGTAACTCATAGTGTTGCCATCATCAAAAAGGGGGAGATTGTTGTGTTGTGCCCCTGTGTGGTTTTGATGATGACTGACACACCATGAGTCACACTGAGGTGTGCTAGATGACTGATTGACTGCTTGAATATCTGATTGTTTGCTTGAATAACTAATTCATGAATATGGCTAGATTGGGGCAACATAGTGGCTAATTGTTTGCTGTTTGCTCATGCATTTCAAGTCTGTACATTGGGTTCACATCTCCAAGTTTGTACAGCCGTTTGCTTTGGATTTAAAGTCTATACTTTGGCTAAGTGTATACACTGTTAGTCTCATTTAGAGTCATATTTGATGATCAGTCATGCTTCATGTTAAACTGATGCATAAAGCATTCATTGCTGAGGTTTTAATGATTTATCTGGTTTTGATGATTGGTGTTTGATGTTAATCACTGTGAGTCATCCTGCTGAAATGTTCATTCAGGCCTTCATATGCTCAGTCAGTTTATCTGCTGACATTGTCCTTTGATGATAGCTTCATGATTGTGATTTGTATATCATCTGAAGAATGCACGTGTATGACTGATATATTGTGTGTGTTAGACTTCTGGTATGTGCATGGTCTATACATCGCCTTCAATCTTCAAGTCTATACACTGGTTTATTCTTCAAGTCTGTACACCCACAGTTAGACTTGAAGTCTGCACTCTAGTCTTCACTGTCAAGTCTGCACATTGGTGTTCGATTTCAATGTCCATACATTGGGCTTTTACATGAAGTCTACACATTGTTGTTTGCAGTGAAAGTCCGTACCTTGGACTGTTCTTCATGTCTGTACATCAGATTGTACATCATCTTCGTGCTGTTTCTGTACTTGAGTTTTCGTGTTGTTTCCCCTCACTAACACGAAAAGATCTCGTGTTGTATGAGCATACAACACTTCGTGTTGATTTCCATGCGTGACAGGAAAACTTGTATGAGGTTAGACTTCGTGTCGTTTCCCTTGTCTTCATCTTCGTGTTGTTTTAGTGTCTACGTCTCCGTGTTGTTTTTATGTTTCTGTCTGAGTGTTGGTCTTTCATTTTTGACTTAGTGTCTTTCTCGCCTTGACCACACTTCGTGTCGATTCTTGGTTTTCTACACCCCGTGTCATTTCACCTCGTGCTGTTCTCACTGTCGTCGTGTTGTTTTCACCGCATGTCGATTATTGTTTTTCACTTAGTGTTGTTTTCACTTCGTGTCAACTTCACTTCGTGTCGTCTCTTTGTATTTCGTCTTCATGTTGTTTTCAACCCGTGTCGATTACTGTTTCGACTTCGTGTTGTTTTCATAACTTCGTGTCGTGTTTGTTACACCTCGTGTCGTTTTCCGTTTTGTGTCTTCGTGTCGTTTTTGTTCTTCCTAGACCTTGTGTCTTTCTTGTGTTGAAACCACACTTCGTGTTGGTTTCTGTTTTGTCTCCATGTATCTCGTGTCGTTCTTCTTTTTACCTCGTGTTGTTTTATAACTTCACTTCGTGTCGTTCTCGCTTTAACCACACTTCGTGTTGCTTTACGTAGACCTTGTGTCTTACTTTGTTTGCAAACACTTCGTGTCGGTTTCTGCTGTCACCCCGTGTTGTTCTCGTGTTATCGTTTATGTCTGTGTGGTCTTACTTCGTGTTACTTACTATTGTACATCGAGTCCTTACTGACTTCGTGTCGCTTTCCCTATTGTGTCCTCGCGTTGTCTCCGTGTCGTTGCTATTTGTCACTTCGTGTTGTTTCGTTTTAACCTCGTTCAAGTTTCTTCTAAAGTACTGTTCTTCTGATAATCTATACAGAGGTGTTCCTTAAATTGATTACTTATCCGATACTCTGTTTTACAGGTGCTCTAATCGTGAAGCAGTACGTGATACAAGGCTGCATCTGGCACGTGATCCAAGATGCAGAGGAGCCTCCACGTGGTCCGAAATATTAGGGCAGGAAACGTGGGAGGCACACGCGTTTTGTGCCCTATCCACCTACTGCTGCTGCTATATATAGGAGCCTTCGTCCACAGATGGAGGATGATCGAATTGGCAAGAAGAGAAGCCAATACAGAGAGCCACGATCCAGAGAAGAAGAAAAAGAAAAGAAGAAGAGAAAGAGAGTGAGGAAGAGAAAGAAAGAGAGATTGAGTAAGAGATCGAGATAACAGAGTGTGAAGAAAGGAAGAGGAAGAAGAATAGAGAAGAAGAGAGAGCTAGAGTGATAGAAGCTTCAACAGAAGATCTGCTCCTGCTGTACCGTGGATCAAATCCAGGCCAGCCAGCTCCTGCGAGAGCCACATTTGTTTTTATCTTTTCAGCCTTCTGTTGCTGGTTTCGTTTTTGTTTTTATCCATTTACTGTATTTCCGATCCTCTGTAGAGAGGTCGGGGTTCCTCCTGTGGGTTCAGGAGAAGGGAGACTTTGTGTCTTCGGTTTGCAAGTAGCTGGGTGCTACTTGTGGTTGGTACCCTCCGGTGTGGAGGAAGAGAGACTTGCGTCTCTGGTTGCCTTTGACAGGGTGTCATCGGTTGTTTCCCTCCGGGTTGGAGGAAGGGAGATTTATCTCCGGTTGTGCTTCCCTCTGGGGTTCAGAGGAAGAGAGACTTGGGTCTCTAGGTTCCCCTCCGGGTTGGAGGAAGGGAGGCTTGTTCCTCCGGCTCTGGGCTTGTGAGTAGCAAGTCCGGTGGTTCCCTCCGTGTGTGGAGGAAGAGAGACCGTGTGTCTCTGGTTTCCAAGTGGCTGGAGTCACTTGTGGGTTCCTCCTGTTTGTTCAGGAGAAGGGAGATTGCTATCTCCGGTTGCAAGTAGCTGGGTGCTACTTGTGGGTTCCCTCCGGTTTGGAGGAAGGGAGACTTGTCTCCGGTTCTGGGCTTGTGGATTCAAGTCCAGGGGTTCCCTCCAGGTCTGGAGGAAGAGAGACCTTGTGTCTCTGGTTTGCTAGTGACTAGTGTCACTAGTGGTTCCCTCCGGTTGGGAGGAAGAGGGGAGGTTGTTCCCCTGGTCAAGCTGTTTGGCAGCGTTTGTTGCAGACTGAGTCTGCTGTTTCTAGCGTGAGCTAGTGGAAACCACACTCGGTTTGAGTGTGGGGTGGATGTAGGTCTGGAGGACCGAACCACCTAAAAACCCCTTGTGCATTGTGGTTTGATTTGTTCATTTGTGCTTCCGCTAGATGAATGCATAGGGGCGCTCTAAGCGTTTGGCTTTTGGCTGAGCAGAAGTGTTGATTAGTTTTCTTAAAATATTTTAATCTGTCAAGAGAGCGAAATTCCAGTTGAGCTTCAGATTGTTGAATCTGTCTTGTTATTTTTTCTAGTTTTAATTGGGTGAAGTTTTTAACGGGTTATATTCATTCACCCCCCCCCTCTGAATACTGCACCGAAACCTAACACTACCACCGTCGGAGCCACTGCCCTAGCCACGGCAATGCATGCGACCTCGCCGTGGCCACACCCATGCCCATAGCCACCGCCAAGCAGAGCCCCGGCCCCACGCCCACCGTCGTTGACCCCCAGTAACAACGGGCTCCACGGTGGCTGCTCTACACTGCCATCCCTAGCGCGCACGGCAACTGGCTGTGCGTCCTTGCGTCCGAGCACGGCGTTGGCACCCCCGCCGAACACGTCGGTTTGAGCCACATGGGCGTGCATCTCTGCCTCCCTCCGAGCTAAGCCATTAGCGGAGCGAGCATTAGCGGAGCAGCGCCAACAGCCACACCATCCTCTCACTACCTGTTCTCTATCTTTCTCTCTCCTCCCTCTCCCCACGTCCGTTGCATGGGCACATTTTCTCTCTCTCTCTAAACAGCTAGCTTCTCCTTTCTTCCCTCTCTCTTCCCCATCTCCTCTCCTTGTCTCTCCCTTTCACCTTTCTATCTCCTATACACCGTCCGCACTACATCGCCCCCCCACTCAAGCTCTCCCGTCGGCCCTCCCACATGGGGTCCGCTGTAGCCTCACTGTCCGCTGGGCACGACAGACATCGCCTCCTATTGTGCTCCATGCATACAACGTCACCATCGTCGCTGCTCTTCCCCAGCCCACCATTCAGAGCCAGGCACCGGTAGCCGGTGCCACCACCGGAGACTCAAGGCATCATCGCCACCACTATCTGCGTACCCCTGCACGCACGCTCACCACCGAACAGCCCAGCCGATGTCTAACACCCACGCTAATAGCAGCTGCCATGCTGGCATGCAGTCCGCCTCGTCGAGCACACTGTCACTAAGAAACCTGCCCAGCTGTCTAATGCCTGCCGCCCTCGAGCAGCTCAAGGTGTTCCCCGGTGACCAATATACAAAGGAAAGGAGCAGTGTCGCAGTTTCAGATCTTAGTGTTCATATAGCACCAGCAGAGATGCGAAAGAAGCTTGCTGTCCCTGAGGAACGATGGCCCCGTGCTATTGCAGAATGCTGTGAACTACACCATATTGAAGAAGTCGTTGTCTTATGGAGATACATGTTGTGGCTCTCTCTTGGCACCAGAGGCATCCGAAAGTGATCGGGTGGATGTCAAAGATGAGTGGAATCCCTATTTCTAACTTACAGCAACATCTTTTTATGAACCATGGAGAGATTCCTTGGAGACGGTGTCCACTATCAAGAAGCTAAGGTTGTATGCATGCAGATAGAATCAGAATCTCAGAACTTGAAAGGTGCTTGCTAAAGATTGGTTAGAAAAGGCAGTGGATGAGCAGAGCACTGGCATTGTCAACAAGTTTCTTCATGGTCGATTGCAACAGAATGTGACGGAGGTGATAATAAGAATCTTGGGGAGACACTTGAGAACATGCATGCGCTCAACAGGATGTTTAGACACTGAGAAATCAATTTTTGAAACAGAAAATCAAAGCCAAGGTTAAGAAAGCTCACAAATAAGCCAAAGAACGGGAGGACTTGTGACACATGCTAATCAATTTTTTTCAATGAAAAAAAAATATGAGAGAAATGAAGACATTCATAAGACCTCGGGTTTCCGTCTCACATCAAATAGTATCAGAGCTTAGGGAACCGGGTTGCTCCAACCAACCGGGATCCTGAGCTACGAGGTTCGAGGTCGAACCTCCTCCAAGCGCAGGGGTTTGATGGGATCGGCAAGCGGCTTCAATAAAATTATGAAATAGATATTTATGTTAATTGGGCCACATGTATGGGCCTAATGGGTCATGTTTTATAATAATTATGTCCACAATAATTATATAAGAGTCCTTTTTATTTGTGTCATTTAATATTCCCAAGAGAGTTATGATGAGTAGGAAGTAGGTGTTAGGTGTTAATGAGTTGTCTTTCGGTTTTCTCTGTAGAGTCTATAAAAGGGTCATGTAGTCTTTCTTTTTAAAAAAAAATGAAAATGCAATGAAGTTTGAATTAGAAATTTTTGGAAAACTGTCCTCCGATGAGAGACCCTTACCCCCTCCACCTCTCTCTCTAGGAGTGGATTCTCTTTGATTTCTCTCTCCCTCTCTTCTGCACTCACATCACCGATCTCTTCTCTCTCCCCCCACCTTCTACTCCTTCCTCAGCCCTCTCTCTCTCTCTCTGTTGCCATCGCACTACTGGGAACCTGTCATCGCCCCTCCTTCTCTCTATTCTCACCTCCCCTCCCCCCTCCTTTACTTCTTCCCACAAGCCCACACACCACCGTGTCCATTCCCCCCTGCTAACCCCCCTGGCCGCCAGCTTTCCCTTCCTCTTCCCCCTTCCTTTGCTTCTGCATTTCCCTTCCCTCACATCCACAGTTTGGCCAAGCTATCCCACCCCTTTCCTCCGGCCCTCAGCCCCCTCTCTCCCTGCAACTGCAGTCACCCCTCTTCCCCCCCTCTCCCTCTAACTTCTTCTGCATTGCCATTCTCTTGCTCCACTCCCTGCGTCTCTCTCACCCTCCCCTTTCCTCAGGCCTCTCTCTCTTGCCTTCGCACCACTGGGAACCCCATCTTCATCCCTCCATCCCTCTGTTCTCACCTTCCCCCCTTCCTTTGGCCTCTTTTCACAAGCCCACACTCACGTACAACCCACCCCCAAGTCTCTTTCTCCCTTCCCCGTCAATAAAGCCAGCCATTTCCCACTAGACTCTCGCCTGCCACCGACGGAGCCACCTCCCTCGCCACGACCGTCTAAGCAACGTCGCCGTTGCCGCCTCCACCTCGTTACGGCCCTGCATGCAGCCTCGCCGCTGCCACTGTCGGAGCCACTGCCCTCGCCGCGGCAATGCATGCGACCTCGCCGTGGCCACACCCACGCCCATAGCAACCGCCAAGCAGAGCCCCGGCCCCACGCCCATCGTCGTCGACCCCCAGCAACAACGGGCTCCACAGTGGCTACTCTACACCGCCATCCCTAGCGCGCACGGCAACTGGCTGTGCGTCCTTGCGTCCGAGCACGACCCTGGCACCCCCGCCGAACACGTCGGTTTGAGCCACATGGGCGTGCATCTCTGCCTCCCTCTGAGCTAGGCCATTAGCGGAGCGAGCATTAGCGGAGCAGCGCAATAGCCACACCATCCTCTCACTACACGTTCTCTATCTTTCTCTCTCCTCCATCTCCCCACGTCAGTTTCATGGGCACGGTTTCTCTCTCTCTCTAAATAGCTAGCTTCTCCTTTCTTCCCTCTCTCTTCCCCATCTCCTCTCCTTGTCTCTCCCTTTCACCTTTCTATCTACTACACACCGTCCCCACTACATCCCCCCCACTCAAGCTCTCCCATCGGCCCTCCCACATGGGGTCCGCTATAGCCTCACTGTCCGCTGGGCATGATAGAAAATTTAAATCATACAGATAAATTATACTTGGCCCATGTTGTCGCCACAGCGACGTGCATATAGAGAGGATAACGGGAACAGTGTAGAACAAAGACGACCACCAAAGGTGGGAGCTCCAGGGAAGTCGAAGAAGAGTCAGCCGGTGCTGAAGGTGGCCGGGTTCTTCCTTAAGGCGCGCATGGCTGTAGAACCACTCTTGTATGAAGCGGTGAGAAGAGAATACTCGGGAGGCCGATATCCGGTTGGATACGGGAGGAAAGCGCTATATCTCCGAACTTCTTCGAAATCGAGGGAAGAGACCCATAATCTGCATCACGAGGACCTGACCCATTTTCGACGATGCCCGAGAGAATGCCCAAATCAGTGGGAGATAGGATCAGGGATAGTGAGGAGGGGGACGGTGGACTTCAAAAGGGTTTGAGGAGACCTACACGGTGGGGCAGGAAGACATGAGGACTGAGGTGGATGGCGGTGGCAGGAGGCGGGGACGACGGGCGGGGGGAGGTAGAGGAGGGTAGGGGGGATAACGCGGAGCAGATGGGGTAGGGGGGACGGCGCTTAGGGGGAGAGATCTACGAGGGTGGGGGACTGCAGTCAGCGAGGGAGGGGAAAAAGTAGGGGGGAGGCGGGGAAGGGGCAGAGGGCCGGGGGTCGGGGGAGAGGGGTGGAGGGGGGGAGGAGAACCGGCGGAGAGAGAAGGGGGGTCGGGTGGGTGGGATGGCGGGGCCGGCCAACGGCGAGGGGCGGAGGGCCGGCGGAGGGGGGGAGGGGGGGAAGAGGTGGGAGGTCGGGGGCCGACAGAGAGCGAAAAAGGGGGGGGGGAGCCGGGGAAAGGAGGAGGGTGGGGCGGAGGATCGGCGGAGAGAAGAGGGGAGATGAGTGGAGAGAAGTGGGGAGGCGGTGGGCCACAGAGAGGAGGGGAAGAACGGGGGAGAGAAAAAGAGGGGGGGGGAGGGCCGGAGGGAGGCGGAGATCGGCGGATGGGGGGGGGGAGCAGGGAACACACCTGGGGAGGGGGGGTGCCCCCGTAGCCCCACCCAACAAAACCACCGGAGTCGGGGCCGCCGGTGGAGATTTCGCTGGACGAACCAGCGTGCAGAGTCACCATCGGGAGGTGGTGAGGGGTGTCTCTCTTGTGACAAAAACCTCTACGGAGGAGAAGGGGAGGGGGGGGGGGAGTTCCCGGCGGGAGCTCCTCCCCACCAACCGTTCCGCGGGGGTCTCCCACGGCCGGAGGAGACAGGGCTCGGCGCGCTGCGACCCTCCCGTTCCCTCCGCTGGGCATGATAGACATCGCCTCCTATTGTGCTCCATGCATACAACGTCGCCATCGTCCCTGCTCTTCCCCAGCCACAGCCCGCCATTCAGAGCCAGGCGTCGGTAGCTGGTGCCACCACCGGAGACTCAAGGCATCATTGCCACCACTATCTGCGTACCCCTGCATGCACGCTCACCACCAAACAGCCCAACTGACGTCTAACGCCCACGCTCATAGCAGCTACCATGCTGGCATGCAGTCCGCCACGTCCAGCACACTGTTGCTAAGAAACCTGCCCAGCTGTCTGATGCCTGCCGCCCTCGAGCAGCTCAAGGTGTTCCCCGGTGACCAATATACAAAGGAAAGGAGCAGTGTCACAGTTTCAGATCTTAGTGTTCATACAGCACCAGCTGAGATGCGAAAGAAGCTTGCCGTCCCTTAGGAACGATGGCCCCGTGCTATGGCAGAATTCTGTGAACTGCACCATATTGAAGAAGTCGATGTCTTATGGAGATACATGTTGTGGCTCTCTCTTGGCACCAGAGGCATCCGAAAGTGATCGGGTGGATGTCAAAGATGAGTGGAATCCCTATTTCTGACTTACAGCAACATCTTTTTATGAGCCATGGAGAGATTCCTTGGAGACGGTGTCCACTATCAAGAAGCTAAGGTTGTATGAATGCAGATAGAATCAGAATCTCAGAACTTGAAAGGTGCTTGCTAAAGATTGGTTAGAAAAGGCAGTGGATGAGCTGAGCACTGGCATTGTCAACAAGTTTCTTCATGGCCAATTGCAATGGAATGTGACGGAGGTGATAATAAGAATCTTGGGGAGACACTTGAGTACATGCATGCTCTCAACAGGATGTTTAGACACTGAGAAATCAATTTTGAAATAGAAAATCAAAGCCAAGGTTGAGAAAGCTCACAAATAAGCCAAAGAATGAGAGGACTTGTGACACATGCTAATCAATTTCTTATCAATGAAAAAAAATATATGAGAGAAATGAAGACATTCATAAGACCTCGGGTTTCCGTATCACATCATGCTTTCGCTCCAGGGAGGTTGCAATTTTCGGTCCCTGCCGATGTCCCTATGGTACGTTCACCAGTAGTGCCTGCGGCCGACGAGGGGTCGAGCCCTCGGAGGGATCCTCTTGAAGGAACCGCTAGCACAGCTGAGGAAGAGTCTGTCATGGCTGGCAGTAGCCGTGCTCCCCTCTCCGAGGATGATCTGATGGCACTGGACAACCAGAGTCGTGCGAGGAAGAGGGGGAGGGTTTCTACCCCAGCCCGGGGCCGCGTACCGCCTCCTCTGTCGTCTAGGCTGCCTCAATCTGAGGCTCTGCCGCCGCCATTGGCTTGTCAGCCGGCAGTTTCTTCTCCTTCATCGGTCTCCGCAGCACGGGGGCGTGACAGGGGTAAAGCCCCCGCTACCGACGTTAATTCTCCCCCTCTCCTGGAGGTCCCCTTGCGACGACAGTCTTCGCCGCCCGAGGGGACGGCGTCTGAGCTTTCTGAGGTAGCGACGGTCGTCGCCCTTATGGGAAGGAGTGTTCGTTGGCACGAGCGCACCGAGGAGCTTGGCCGTGAGGCCGAAGAGAGGTTGGTGGCTCTGGCCGCCCAGGGCGTGTGTTCGG